>OX451738.1:1507447385-1508138684 GCA_948472305.1 Vicia faba
GGTCACCCGCGTGACAGGCGGGAATACTTACCACTATACTACAACGACTTGATGTTCAAAATTCGCTTTGTTCTTCACATGATCGTTTATCAAACCTAATAATTAAGCTATAAATGAATTTTTTAGTTTCAGATACTGTTTATGTCTTTCTACATTACATATTCATAATTCTAACTACTAATTGGATTACTAATTTTTTTCACCTTCAAATTCCTCATGTTTCTTAATTATGCCTTCCTTTCAGTTACTATTGCACTTAATAAAACTATTTATTTCTTCCCATTCAAAACATTTTTATTTTAACACAAATTTATAAATATACTTACTTTCTATCAAAAATATATTATCACTTACAATCCATATTATAAATTTTGCTCTTTTCATACCAATTAAATTATTTTACTTAATCTTGTATTGAGAATCATAAATTATTATATTACTTTATTTAAAAGATTTGGAAGAAGATAGAGAGTAATAAAAAGTAATCAGAATTTTTTATTAATATTTTATTTTTATTGTTAGGTGATATATATTTTGACACTTTTTATTTTCTTTGCAAAATTATTAACAATTTAAGACACAGAGATAATAATAAATACCAAATAATATTATACAAAAATATTTATTTACATTTTATTGTTTTTGAAAATGATTTATAATTTAAAACAAAGGATTGTAATAAATAGCAAAATAGTATTATAGAAATAAATATTTATATTTTATTATTTTTGAAAAGTGATTTATAATTTAAGATAATAAATATAGTATTAAATAACAAATAATATCATAGAAAAAATATTTAAATTTTATTGTTTTTGAAATATCATTTATAATTTAAGACAACAAATATAATATTAAATAGCAGATAATGTAATAGAAAAATAAATACTGATATTTTATCATTTTGAAAAATGATTTATAATATAAAACAACTTAGTTTTTTAAATTACTTATATTATAATTTAATTAGCACTATAGACTAAAAATTGTCTCCTTTTAAATTATGGTCGTGTGGACTTGGTAGAGCTAATGTCATTCAGACAACATCTATGATCAATCTAATTTAATAAGAAGGTTTTTGCACACAAGATGTAATTCGTCATGTCTCGTAAGAATTCAATGAAAAAGAAATTTAAATATTTATCTTTTATGACAAATTATTTTTGTTATTGATTTTCCTATAAATTGAACCCTTGTTAATATGTTATTTGCAAAAGATACATAATTGAACGCACCTAACATAGTTATACTCTCCAAAAATAAATCCAAACAATGTCATATTGTTAAATTATGAAAATCTATTATAATGGAGAAATCGATACTCATTTATACATATTTTGGATAGTTAAATATATGAAATCCTGACTCTTTTCTTCTCTAGGGTTTTTTACATAATCTCTCTAGACACTCTGTCATATGCTTTTTTCAAGTAAAAAAATTAAGCGAAAGTCTTATCGGTCTATTCGATACTGCTCCATCACACGTCGTAGTTGATAGATTGCTTCCATGGTCGCACACTAGTTGATATCCCTTCATATATATCTTGGATACCTCGAATATATGCAATCCTAACTCCTATCTTCTCTAGGGATTTCCGCAAAATATTTCTAATCTCTTCGTCATACGCCATCTCCAAGTTAATAAAAATTAACTGCAAGTCTTGTTAGTCCGTATAATACTTCTCCATCACATGTGGTAGTAGATAGATCGCCTTCGTAGTCAGCCTCGCAAGCATAAAACCAAATTTATTCTTAGTGACTTGAGTTTCTTTTCTTAGTCTCTGTCCATTCAATCTAATTTGATAAGAAGGTTTTTGCACACAAGATGTAATTCATCATGTCTCGTAAGAATCAATGAAAAAGAAATTTAAATATTTATCTTTTATGACAAATCATTTTTGTTATTGATTTTCCTATAAATTGAACCCTTGTTAACATGTTATTTGTAAAACGGACATAATTGAACGCACCTAACATAGTTATACTCTCCAAAAATAAATCCAAACAATGTCACATTGTTAAATTATGAAAATCTATTATAATGGAGAAACCGATACTCATTTATACATATTTTGGATAATTAAATATATGAAATCCTGACTCTTTTCTTCTCTAGGGTTTTTTTACATAATCTCTCTAGACACTCTGTCATATGCTTTTTTCAAGTAAAAAAAATTAAGTGCAAGTCTTATTGGTCTATTTGATACTGCTCTATCACACGTTGTAGTCGATAGATTGCTTCCATGGTCGCACACTAGTCGATATCCCTTCATATATCTTGGATACCTCGAATATATGCAATCCTAACTCCTATCTTCTCTAGGGATTTCCGTAAAATATTTCTAACCAATTCGTCATACGTCGTCTCCAAGTTAATAAAAATTAACTACAAGTCTTGTTAGTCCGTATAATACTGCTCCATGACATGTCGTAGTAGATAGATCGCCTTCGTAGTCAGCCTCGCAAGCATAAAACCAAATTTATTCTTAGTGACTTGAGTTTCTTTTCTTAGTCTTTGTCCATTCATTCTTTCTCATAACTTCATAGTGTGAAGAATATATGTTCATCCTTCTTAGTTTGCTTTTGATGAAGACAAAAGCTTATCAAATAAGAAATATCAAAGAAGAAAAGGTTTGTAATCAAGAAACAAGAATGCATAAGCTTATGGATATTTTGGAAGTAAAGGAACATGATTTTGATGGTAAGGTACTCAATTATAATTCACTATGCATAGATTTTATATGCTCAAAATATAATACTCATCTTCATCTCTAAAATTCTCAAATAATTATACATACAAATCTTTGAAGCAAAGGCATAAAAACCTAATTTTAAAAAAGTTATCTGCACTTTTTAAGTCAGGTCTGGTAAATTGATTTAGCAAAACCTATTGTTGTTTGAAATTTAAAAAATTGTTTGAAATTCAAAAATCATTCTGCACTTGTTAAGTTAGGTATCTGTTTAACCAACTTAAGATGTCATGTACATAATCCAAAATTGTGTCTTTTCATGTGTTGGGGTTGATTGAAAATATAAATGTTAAAGAAGTCTCACATCGGTTAGTTTTGTGAAGAAATAAGGATTCCAAGGCTATATATAAGATTAAAGTTCTTCTAAGTCCCCTATCGCTTAGTTTAATAATGGAAGAGAGAATCCAAAGCTATATATAACATTCAAGTTTTTCTTTACAAGATGTACCTGTCAAAAGCACTTTAAGTTTGTATTTTATTTTTTTTATATTTTCTCTTATACTCTTATTTTAGAGTGTTGTGAGGGGTAGTTAAATATTTACTTTGGAAAGTGCAGGTGTATTGGGTCTTGGGGTGGTTGAGGATAGTCTTTGTGTTGTAACAATTTTCACATAGTGGTATTTTCTGGTTTTCATTTGACAACAATTGTGGTTTTTTCTCCGATTTTGGAGTTTTCACATTAATTTCTTGTGTTGTTATTTTGCCTCTTTTTTTATATGGTTTATTTTTTCCTAACAAATGTTATCAAAGCCTGGTTCAGTGAGTTATAAATTTTAATATGCTATGTGGTTGCAGTTTTTTCTGATTTTCCACATCAAAAAGAAATTTATACTCTTCGTTGGTTGTAAAAATTTTGGTTTGCTGCAGGAAATATTTTGGTTGCAATGTCAATTTTTTCAAGTGCAATGAAGATTGACATAGAGAAATTTGATGGAAGAATTAATTTTGGCTTGCGAAAAATTTAAGTCAAAGATGTTTTAATACAATTAGGACTACAAAAGGCGTTGAAAGGAAACATTTCCAACATGGACAACGAGAAGTGGGGGAACTAGACTTGAGAGTTTTGAGTATAATGTACATGTCTTTGGCTAAGAATATTCTTGAAAATTTTCTTGGTACATCGTCATCCAAAGAGCTTTGGAAGAAACTTAAAGGGATATATAAAGGAAAGGGTATATCAAATCATTTATTGTTGAAGGATCAGTTTCATATCTTGCGTATGGATGAACATGCAAAAGTATATGATCATTTAAGTGTTCTAAATTGTATTGTTTATTAATCAGAAACTATTAGAGTCAATATTTATGATGAAGATAAAGCTTTGAGATTCATATGGTTTCTTCCATCTTCCTATGAGCATATTAAACTTGTTTTAACATATGAGAAGGAAACTTTGAGTTTTGAAGAAGTTGCTAGTAAAACTTATTTCTGAAAAAAGAAGATTGATAGGTGAGGATAATACTTCATCAAGCTCAGTGTTGGTTGCTATAGTAAAGTCTTATGTGAAGAAAAACAATGAAATGGGTGTGAGATGTTGGACATATGGAAAAATGACACATATAAAGTATAAATGTCCTTATGGGGATAGCGTTTGAGAAGGGCTCTGAGTCAAATGCTAGAAATGTCTCTCTCGCTGTGAGAGAGGATGATCTTGTCTGAAAATTGAAAAGTGTAGTCTCATGATATTTTTGTTGTCCTGGAAAAGGAAAAGTTATTGCTAGCAGATCAACACATGAGAATTGATGCAAAGTGTGTTGTGAGATTATGTTGAGGGTTGAAGAGCTTCCTGTCAACATAGAAGTTGCATCATAAGGTTTCAACCTGGTTTTCGACATGAAAAAAATTCTTAAGTGGTTTAACTTCAAGTGAAGTATACTCTTATTTATATGAAGTATGATAGTTTTTAAAACTTTAGTTGTCAGTGAAGACAATGTGAAAATTCTTGGAGTGGTGTAGCTTCAAGTGACTATACTCTTTATGGTAGAGTATGATTATCGGTGAAGACAATGAAACTTGTGTATTATTTTCAATCAAGGCAGAGATCGTTGGGGTTTGGTTGAAAATATATATGTTGAAGAAGTCCTACATCGGTTAGTTTTGTGAAGGAATATGGAGTCCAAAGCTATATATAGGATTAAAGTTCTTCTAAGTCCCACATAGATTAGTTTAATGATGAAAGGGAGAATACAAGGCTATATATAGGATTCAAGTTTTTCTTTACAAGATGTACCGGTCAAAATCATTTTAAGTTTGTATTTGATTTTTTATATTTTCTCTTATACTCTTGTTTTAGAGTGTTGTGAAGAATAGTTAAATATTTTCTTTGGAGAGTGCAGGTGTATTGGAGTCTTGGAGTGGTTGAGTATAGTCTATATATTGTAACAATTTTCACATAATGTTATTCTCATGTTGACATTTGACAATGATTGTGGTTTTTTCTCTGGTTTTATAGTTTCCACGTTAATCTCTTTTGATGTTATTTTGTTCCTCTTTTTTCTCTATGGTTTATTTTCCCAATAAGTGATATCAAGAGCCTTGTGTTGGTAGGTATAAATTTTAGTATGCTTTGTGATTGCAGTTTTGTCTGATCTTCCACATCCGAAAAGAATTTTATAATCTGTGTTGGTTGGGAAAATTTTGGTTTGCTGCAGGAAAGATTTTAGTTGCAATGTCAAGTTTTTCAAGTGCAGTGAAGATTGACTTAGATAAATTTGATGGAAGAATCAATTTTAGCTTGTCAAAAATTTAAGTCAAAGATGTTTTGATACAATTAGTTACACAAGGCGTTGAAAGGAAACATTCCAACATGAACAATGAGAAGTGGGAGGAACTAGATTTGAGAGATTCGAGTATAATCCACATGTCTTTGGCTAAGAATATTCTTGAAAATATTCTTGTTACATATCAACCAAAGAGCTTTGGAAGAAACTTGAAGGACTATATCAAGGAAAAGGTATATCAAATCGTTTATTATTGAAGGAGAAATTTCACAGCTTGCGTGTGGATGAACATGCAAAAGTATTTAATCATCTAATTGTTCTAAATGGTATTATTTATGAATTATAAACAATTGGAGTCAAGATTTATGATAAATATAAATCTTTGAGACTCATATGGTTTCTTCCTTCTTCCTATGAGCATATTAAACTCGTGTTAATATATGGGAATGAGACTTTGAATTTTGAAGAAGTTGCTAGTAAAATTATTTCTGAAGAAAGAAGATTGAAAGGTAAGGATAATACTTCATCAAACTCAGTGTTGGTTGCTATAGGAAATCCTTATATGAAGAAAAACAATGAAACGGGTGTGAGATATTGGGAATATGGAAAGATCGCACATATAAAGTATAAATATCCGGATGGGACAACGTCTGAGAAGGGCTTTGAGTCAAATGATAGAAATGACTCTCTTACTGTGACCGAGGATGATCTTGTCTAAAAATTGAGAAGTGTGTCCTTATAACATTTCATTGTCATGGAAAAGGACGAGTTATGGTTAGCAGATCAACACATGAGAATTGATGCAAAGTGTGTTGCGATATTATATCGATGGTTGAAGAGGTTTCTGCCAACATAGAAGTTGCACCATAAGGTTTCAACCTAGTTTTCGCCATGCAAAAACTCTTGAAGTGGTTTAGCTTCAAGTGAAGTATACTCTTCTTTAGGTAGAGTATGATAATTTTTAAAACTATGATTGTCGGTGAAGACAATATGAAAATTCTTGGAGTGATGTAGCTTCAAGGGACTATACTCTTTATGTGGAGTATGATTTTCTATGAAGACAATGAAGCTTATGTATTATTTTCAATCAAGGTTGAAATTGTTAGGATTGGTTGAAAATATATATGTTGAAGAAGTCCCATACCGGTTAGTTTTGTGAAGGAAGAGAGAGTCCAAGACTATATGTAGGATTAAATAGGGGTGATCGCGGTTCGATTTTGATCAGTTTTAAGGCGAAAACTCATTCAATTCAAAGATAAATTTACTTGCGATTCGGTTGGTTTTGGATGATATATTAAAAAAAATCCAATCTGATTCAATCCATTTTTATGCGGTTTAATTTGGATCAGTTTTTGAATATTCAAATTACACATTATATTTTTATTAATATTGCAAAACTACTAATAAATCATAAATTTGATATAATGTACAACATATAATATATTAAAAGTTAATATTACAAAAAGAGAGTGATCAATTATGGTTGAAATAATAAAGATAAATAGATTATACCAAGCTAATAAATATTATTAAAAAAAATTTATCATCTAATAATAAATTCATGTAACATATGATACTAATAAAAAGTAAATAAGTATAAACATATATGTATGCGGTTCGGTTTGGTTTGGGTCGGTTTTGAAAAATTAACCCAAAATATGATCCGAATTGATCAATTTTTACAAAATGACATTCAAACACATCCTATAAATTTTTGTTTTTTGCGGTTTTCGGTTTTTTGGATCGATTTTCGATTTTTTATTTGGATTAGTTTGAATTTGAACACCCCTAGGATTAAAGTTCTTCTAAGTCCCACATCGCTTAGTTTAATGATGGAAGATAGAATTCAAGGCTATATATAGGATTCAAGTTTTTATTTACAAGACGTACCAGTCAAAAGCACTTTAAGTTTGTATTTGATTTTTTATATTTTCTCTTATACTCTTGTTTTAGAGTGTTTTGAGGGGTAGTTAAATATTTCCTTTAGAGAATGCAGGTGTATTGGGGTCTTGGGATGGTTGAGGATAATCTATATGTTGTAACAATTTTCACATAGTGTTATTCTCTGGTTATTATTTGACAACGATTGTGGTTTCTTTGATTTTGGAGTTTTCACGTTAATCTCTTATGTTGTGATTTTTCTTCTTTTTTTCTCTATAATTTGTTTTTTCCTAACATCATAAATCATTGTCATTCTAAACTCTTGCAAACCTTCATGAAAATGTCTCAAACTTTTGATTAAATTCATAGAGATTTTTTAGGATGTATTTAAGGCAAAATACATCATAAATTTAAATGACCTCTTTCATACACATATTAATATAATTCAAATTAATTTTCTAAGTGTTCATTCATTTTAAAAATGTTGAAACTTTATGCATAAAATTCAAATCATTCATAAAAGTTTCATAGTGTTTTTTGACCACATAAGGTTCATATATTATTTATTATACATTGAAAAAGAATATCAATTATATATTTAAATTGATTCAAGAACAACTTTATATATTTAAATTTGTTCAAGTATTGTAATTGATCACCAAGTGTGTGGTGATTTAATTTGTAAAGAGAGTGTGTGTATTTTTTTAAAGTGTTTGCAAATAGAAAGTTGTATATTTTTTATTTGTGTTGGAAAATATTTTTTTGATTCGGGAAGATTCAAAGTCCACCATAGTTGGTGTTTTATGAAATCAAGGAAGTGATATGGTTCTTTTTTGTTGTTAGAAGATTGTAGGAGAAATCTTGATATGAGGTTTGTACAAAGATCTAATAATAGTAAAAATCTCTCACACAGTGTGAGTGCATTAGATGTACCCTTGGTTGATGAAAGGAACTAGTATATATCGTTGTGTTCTTTATTTTTCTACATTTAAATTCTATACTTTACTTCATAAGTTCATCACCATATTTCCGGAAAACTAAAAACATAAGAACATCTCTAAAATAATCGAAAAATTCTTAAAATCTAGTGCAACCCCTCTTAAATTCCACTCCGAACTTACACATGGCATGACTCATAAGTTTAATTTCCCTATAATTTATACAATTTTGTATGTCACCTTTTTTCTTATAGATTATAACTAAAGTGTTTCTTTACCATTATGTGGCATTTGCTTTAACTACATAATTTTATTAAAGAGTTTATTGAGCCATCCAATATATGTATCTCCAAGAATTTTTCATATTTCAATAGGTATGTTGTCTGACCCAACTACTTTACCGTTACTCATCATTTTCAATGCTCCTTTTACCTCTTGCTTATGAATATGACAGTAGTAATTATAGTTTCGATCTTCTTCTCTAATGTCGAGTCTGCTAGAATCTGGTGAGATATCATATTATTCATTAAATAAATTTTAAAAATATATCTTTCACCTATTCTTTATATCTTTTTCTTGAATCAAGACTTTGTCTTTTTCATCTTTATCACACTTCACATGATCCGAATTTCTTATCTTTTTTTCTTCCCTTAACAAGCATGTATATGAATTTTTCTCCCTCCTTGATTCATAAAAATTGGGATAATCCGTCAAAATATTGGATTTTGGCTTACTTACCACCTTCTTGGTCTCATTCTTAGTTTTGTTATATTTTTTCATGTTTGAACATTTTTACACTTAAACCATTCTATAAAACTATTATTTTTTACTCTACATTTAATCTGAACATATTCATTCAACCACCACGGTTCTTTACACCTAAGTTCAAAACCTCTTTATTCTCCCAAGGTTTCTTTAGCTATTTTTCTAATCTCTTATGACATCTTACTAGTAAGATACTTGTGCTCCCGCACGGATAAATTTATTTGATATTATATAAAATGTATTTAGACACATGTAAATTTAAAATGAGTGATTTAATTATAAATGAACAATGATCATATAAAATCAATTGTATTAAATAACCATATTAAAAAAATATCTGTGAGATGGAGGAAAAAAAAGAAATGTTAACATTTGAAAATAAAAATTGTCTCTAAAATAAAGGTGATTTTTAATTAAAATAAAATAGACATTGTATTGATAATGATCCGTGAGATAAAAAAAATTATTTGATGCGATACAAAATATATTTATATACAAATATAAAATTTGAAATGATTTATTTAATTATAAAATGAACAATAATCATATAAATATTATTGTATTAAATAGTCATACAAAAAATAAACAAAAATCGTGAGACAAAGAAAAAATTAATATTTAAAAATAAGGATTTTGTCTCTCAAATTAAGACAATGGTTAATTAAAGTAAAAAGGATATTATGTTGATAATGATTCGTGAGATAAATAAAATTTTAATTTTATTAAAATTAAAAAATAGATTATTAGTACTTTTTGTGATAATAAATAAATAGAAAAAAAAATTAGAATGAAAGTAATAAAGTGTGGGAAATTTTTTTTGAGAAATTTGAAATTTTAATCAAGAGAGAGGAAAAGTGTATATAATATTTAATTATGATTTAATTAGTGAAGATTGAAAAATGAGTGTCACATGTCATGTTTTAATAAAAGATGTCATGAATGAAAAAAAAAGTAAACATTACTTGATTACTTAAATTTTGTTTTCTTAATGTAAAGAATTTGTGATGAAAAAGCAATTTAGTGAGTTCATGCAATTGATTTTTAATACGTAGATAATAGACTTCACATATCATTAGTATTTCTTTATGGTTGTCTAAACTCTCTATTCAATATCTTGTGTCGGAAACTTCTTCCTTTTTCACTCTTTAAATATTTTCCGTGTAATCTATGATGCTCCCATGTAACTTCTTCTCTTTGCTCTCCTCTTGATTGTTACATCCATATAACTAACATTTTATCTTGAATAGTCATGATATCTTCCAAAATAACTTTATAGTTTAAATAAATCTTTTTATTTGGCTTCCTAATTTAGTTACATCCAATTTAATATATGATTTTATATATTTCCTTGACATGAGAAGCTATAAGTCATGCAATGGTGATGGTAAGCATCCTAGTAACAATCAAGATTCATGTGCCTTCTAAGGCCCACCTATTCAGGGCTTGTTACTTCGATAAAAAAAAAAGAATTTTTTTAACGCATTTTTATTATAGGTGATTTTTTATATGTATATTTGAAATAGGATAATTTCGGAGATTCATATCTGAATTGTGTCAAATTTTATGGAAAAAAATATTGTTTCAAATATGTATTTTCAAAATTAAAAGATTTTTAAACATTTCGCATGGATACGGTAAGAAGGTGTAAGAGCGATTTAAAGAGTTCTATAAAAAATGTCAAACGTTGTTGAGAAATAAGTTGCAAAATTAGTCTTCATTCCTATTACTATTGTTGCTAATGCTAGCTACTGAGACTGAGACTGAAGGAAGATAAAGAAAAAGGAAAAACTCATAATCAGTAAAATTTAGGGAAGAATAATCAGCAGAACAAAAAATATAACTTGTTATTGCATAATAAGCAATTATAAATTTCAAAAGAACAATTATAAAATAACATGACCAATGATATATATATATATATATATATATATATAGTTATATATATATATATATATATATATATATATATATATATATATATATATATATATATATATATATATATATATATATATATATATATATATATATATATATATATATATATATATAATATATATATATATATATATATATATATATATATATATATTTATATATATATATATATATATATATATATATATATATATATATATATATATATATATATATATATATATATATATATATATATATATATATATATATATATATATATATATATATATATATATGTTAAATAATAAGTTTTACATGTATATATTTATAGTTAAGATAAATCTAAAACTATAACATGTGGAATAAAGTATTTTTAATCTTCTTTACTGTGATTATTTAATTGTTATAGATATGCTTTTGACTAACAGCAAAGTAACTATTTGTGCATAAAGTAAATATTAGATAATAGACTTGTTTAATAACCAAAACAAATCGAATAACAACTCCAAAGGACATCAATCAACAAAATAGATGTAAAGAGCAACACATTTGATGCATTAAAAGACAAAAATCAATTCTAAGAATGGTAGTGTTTATTAAAAGATTCGAAAGAAGATAGAGAGAAATAAAAAGTAATCAGAATTTTTTATTAATATTTCATTTTTATTGTTAAGTGATATATAATTTGACACTTTTTATTTTCTTTGCAAAATTATTAACAATTTAAGACAAAGAGATAGTAATAAATACCAAATAATATTATACAAAATTTTTATTTATATTTTATTGTTTTTGAAAATGATTTATAATTTAAAATAAAGGATAATAATAAATAGAAAATAATATTATAGAAAAATAAATATTTTATTTTATTTTTTCTAAAAGTGATTTATAATTTAAGACAATAAATATAATATTAAATAACAAATAATATCATAGAAAAAATATTTATATTTTATTGTTTTTGAAATATCATTTATAAAGACAACAAATATAGTATTAAATAGCAGATAATGTTATAGAAAAATAAATAATGATATATTATCATTTTTGAAAAATGATTTATAATATAAGACAACTTAGTTTTTTTAATTACTTATAATTTAATTGGCACATAGACTAAAGGTATCTCCTTTTGAATTGTGACTGTGTGGACTTATTAGAGAATGTAAAAATCCATTAAGCCAGTCATAAAGTGGGAGTGTTATCTTGTGTTACTCCGCAGGTGATTCAAAGTCAAGATCCATCCACCGGATCTCTGTATCTTACGCCTGAAGATCAACGAGTAGTTATAACCACTCCACTATATAAGAAGGAAGCACGCCATTTTCCATATACGTTTCAAATTCAAACTTCATTCATTTATCTTACTCACATACTGACTTGAGTATTTGAGTGTTAACCTTACATGTCAACTCCTATATCAACGTATCAAAAGCTTAAGTCCATAGTTGCATCTCACAAGCTCCAATATCTTATCCATTATGGTTTCCTAGTAGGACATTGACGTTGTCTGTGGGAATTGACATCTGATTCCTGCATTTTCCATGATTGAATACCCATCTCTTGATTCACCGAATCGAATCTTGTAAAACTAGAAATTCAGACTTAACCTAGGAAATTGTATATTTTTAACATCCTGGAGAAATTCAAGATGAGCAATTGCTTTTTCAATCTACTCTAGTAGGATATAAACTTTGATTTTCAACATCCTGGAGAAGTTCAAGATGAGCAATTGCAACCATGCAATTACACATATGGAAACCAAGATTAGACTGCAGAAGGAATCACATAATGAGTGGTAGATATCACATTGTACAAGCATATCATTGGGTCATTAAGATATATGTGTAACACAATGCCAGATACTTGGCATAATGTTGGATTGGTTAGCAGAAACATGGAGAAACCAAGACTATGTCACCTACTTAAAGTAAGGATAATCCTAGGATAGCTTAGAGGTATTAGTAGACCATGGAGTACTCATGCCACATCAATAAAGCACCAGAATGGAAGCCAAAGTCGGAGGTAATTTTGGCTCAAACTAGACTGGTGATAAAGATTATAGAAAGAGTAGAACATGTTATTTATTTATGATTTAGGCATCACATGTTTCATGGAATTCAAATAAGCAATGGATCACAAATATATATTCATGTGAAGTATAGTATGTTGCATCTTGTTATGTTACCTGCCAAGCATTGTGGTTATAGATGATACTTGAAGAATTAAATGTAAAAGATTGTGTGCAGATTAAGTTGATAGTGAATAATTATTCAATAATTGATTTAGAAAATTATCCAGTGAGTCATAATTGGAGCAACACGTAGAGTGGATGTATCATTTTTTAAGGATCAAGTTGGTAAAGAAATATTAAATATCGAGTATTGCAATACTGATTTGCAATTGGATGAAGTTCTAACAAAATCTTTGAACCAATATTTGAAGGCCTCAAAGGATTAATGGGAATGACGAACTTAAAAGATATGAATTAGGAAACGTGTTTGATATGTAATTCAGTTTTAGAAGTTAGAAGTTAGTTATAAGGTGGTTAGCCAATTATAAATAACTTCACGTGTGGTTAATACTAGTTTCTCATGTGATTACTATTGGTTTCACATGTGGTTACTACTAGTTACACATGTGGTTACTAATGGTTATATATATGGTTACTACTAACTTTGTATATGGTTACATGCTAGAAATTAGTTAGTAGTATGATCCAATATAAATGATGCAACACATGTTTTTAATTACACACTCGAGCAGATCAATTGAAGAAAAAAAACATTATCTCTTCATTATAATTTCATCTATCCATTTATGCTCATTATCTTATTTGTTAAGATATCCCAACAATAATAAGTACATCCTCAATTTGGAGTGAGGATCATTTAGGAAGAGAAAGAACATGAAGGGGCGTATTTAGAGACAAAATAACATTTAAGTGGGATTGACTACATAGATTGACTTTCATCATAATGTTCTATCCATGACCATGCTTCTATCCAAATCGTTAATTTTGAGATCTTTTTTAATAACTTCTCGTATAGTTTTTCAAGGTCTTTCTATACCTTTAGTTATTTGACTTTTCTCCATATGATATACTCTCTTTAACACATAATCTACACACCTTATCTCTACATGTTAAAACCACTTAAGTTTATTTTCCCCCATTTTTTGACTATAGGTACTACCTAACACTTCCTTTAATATTTTTCATTTTTAATCTTATATTGTCTAGTCTTAAA
The DNA here is from genome assembly GCA_948472305.1 of Vicia faba. Taxonomy (NCBI): domain Eukaryota; kingdom Viridiplantae; phylum Streptophyta; class Magnoliopsida; order Fabales; family Fabaceae; genus Vicia; species Vicia faba. The sequence continues at coordinate 1,507,461,610 of OX451738.1, forward strand.
AAACATCCAATACAACATTAACATCTCTGCTACACTTATATTATTCTCGTGTTGATTCTTAATTACTCAACATTTTACCCCATATAACAACATATGTCTTACCGTAGTCCGATAAAATTTTCTTTTCATCTTGAGTGATACCTTTGTGTCACATAAAATCTTTTAAGCCCTCCTCCATTTCAACAACACAACTTGAGTTTGATAATTTACACCTCTTTCTATTTCTCCATCATTTTTATATTACGGACCCAGGATATTTAAACCATGTGACTTATGGGATGGTATATCTCCAATTTTCACCTCTAGGTTAGAGACGTTTCTCCTTTTGTTAAAGTTATCTTTCATATGATATGTCTTACTTCTTACTTAAGCGAAAGCCACATGTTTCAAAAACTCGTGTCCAAGTCTCCAATCTCCTACTTAAATCCTCCTTCAACTATCCAAATAAGACTATATCATCTTCAAAAAGCATGAATCTTAGTGCTAGCTCTTGAATGTTCCGTGAGTACATCCAAAATTAAAGTAAAAAGATAGGGGCTTAGCGTTGAACCTTAATTCAAACCTATTATAATGGATAAATCAAAACCAATTCATACATATCTTGGATAACTAAGTATATGAAATCCTAACCCTTTTCTTCTCTAGGGATTTCCACATAATCTCTCTATGCACTCTAGTATACGCTTTTTCCAAGTAAAAAAATTAAGTGCTAGTCTTGTTGGTCTGTCCAATACTGCTTTATTACACGTTGTAGTGGATAGATTGATTTCATGGTTGCACACTACTCGATATCCCCACTACTACAAATAATACATTTCATTACAAAGCTTTCACCTCATCCAAAAAAAAGAAACATAATGCCAAGACGTGCCATGTTTTATTTAAAAATAATAATATAAAAACCATATATTCCCTCGGTTTATAATGTATCTGAGGGGAAAAATAATTCAGGACATGCTTCAAATCCCTGCTATTGCAGTTTATGTTTTTATTTATTTATAAATGTAAACTAAATTATCTATTCCTTCAGTTTCTGTAATAACCGAGGGATAAAATAATTAGATTTTACTATAAAAAAAATTTGTTAAACATATTTTATCCTAATCCTATGTAGCCTCCCCAAACTCGTATGCATCATTCTTTGGGATGGATTGCAAGATAAAAAATATTCAATGTTTCGTGTTCTTCTATCTTGAACAAAACATTTTTTATGTCATTGCAATCTATCTCACATGATGGTGTTGTTGTTATTGTATTTTTGGAATAATCTTCCTATGTTATCAATCAAAGAAAACAATATTACTTTCCTTGGTTGACAATATTGAGAAATTTATTCATAAATATGCTGTAAAAATGGTGATTGGTAAAATATTGAAATTGAAACATGACATGTTACTTTCAATTCTTTATCATTCACCATGTTTTTCTTTAAACTTGTCACCTCAATTTTTTACTAAAATCGAGGGGTTTCCTTATTTTATTTTATTTTTTTAATTAAAAAAGAAAATATGGTTTCCCTCTTTTTTTAACAAAACCGAGGGGTCTTGCTACCCAGGAAGAACAATGAATCTCTACCCTATATTCATAAAGAAACAACACCCAAGATATTTCTAAGACATCAATCCATAATAAACTATTACATCCACAACTTTATATTTTGTCATCATTCTAGTGGAAGCATTTGCTCAAGATAATGAAATCTTTGGTTCAAGTTAAAGAAGGTTGGAAAAATTCTCTATGATGGATTCCAAGTACATAAAATCATTCTTGATTAAAGTTAAACAAATAAGGGAGTTCAAACTTTGAAAATATTAGAAGCTCATTCTTGATTCTAAGATGTGCAACAAAATCTAGAATAATAACGGCGAAGATGAATCTGGATTTGTTGTAATCAATATATTTTAATATTCTGTATAAACAATGTAATATTTATAAAAAAAAACTTATTTACCTCAGCTTTCTACTAAAACCGAGGGGTAAATATATTTTACCTTGGTTTTTGTCAAAACTGAGGGGATAATTTAGTGTGATTATTGAGGATATTGATCACCATAATTAAACAAATCTTTGTCGTCTATCTCACGAGTATCAACGCTCGAGACAATATCATTAATAATCTGTGTGAAACATAAAACTTTCATTATGAAAGCATTCTGAATATCAAAAATTGATAATGAGACATCACAAAGCGCTTGAAATTATCTATACCCTCCACTTTAAGGTATGCAATAGCATTTGCCATGAAAATATCTCTATGATAGATTGCAAGAGCGGAAAATAATTTGGGTTTAAGGTTTGTGTTCTTAAATATTTATTTGAGAAGAAAATCATTTATTTATCTAACCCTTTTTTACTTCAGAAACAAATGCAAAGAAAAGAAATGGAAAATATCATGCACCCAACACTTTTTCTTCCCCCAAAATTCAACGATTCGAAGATCTAAAATCAGGTCTTCAGAGAAATAAATTTTTACTTTAGTATTATGTACAAACTATATAATATTTTGGGGTAAACAATATAGTTTTTAAACAAATTAATTTATTAATATTCTATATAAACAAAGTAATGTTTTTTTTTTATAAAAAAAAAATATCTTACCCGTCAGTTTTATTGATAAGTCGAGAGGTATGATGCCCTAGATTTGAAAATTAAAAAATGCAGATGTTGGGGTTCGAACCCATGCACAAATAACTTAACCAATTGGTTTTTTATTAACCAAGGGGTAAAGTGGAAGCTTTTCATGACGCCCTTCATTTCCTCACTTCTTTAGTCAAGGTTAAATGTATTTCACCTCTGAGGTTAAATGTGTTTTTTGTAGTAGTGCCCTTCTTACATATCTTGGATACCTCGAATATATGCAATCCTAACTCCTTTCTTATCTAGGGATTTCCATAAAATATTTTTAATCGCTCCATCATAAATCTTCTCCAATTCAATAAAAATTAATTGCATGTCTTGTTGGTTCATCTAATATTGCTCAATCACATGTCATAGTAGATAGATCGCCTCTATGGTCGACCACCCAAGCATAAAACCAAATTGAATTTTAGTGACTTGAGTATATTTTCTTAGTCTCTATTCAACTATTCTTACTTATAACTTCATGGTATGATTCATAAGTTTAACCCCTTATAGTTTTCACAATTTTTTATATCACCCTTTTTCTAGTAGATTATAACTAAAGTGTTTCTTCACCATTCATGTGGTATTTGCTTGGACTACATAATTTCATTAAAGAGTTTCTTGAGCCACTCAATACATCTACCTCCAAGAATATTTCACACTTAAATAGGTATGTTGTCTGACCCAACCACCTTATAGTTACTCATCCTTTTCAACGCTTCTTTTACCTATTGTTTCTGAATCTGACAATATTAATTATAGTTTCAATCCTCTTCTCTAATGTTGAGTCTACTAGAACTCGGTGAGATATCATATCATTCATTAAATTAATTGTAGAAATATGCCTTTAACCTATCCTTTATATCTTTTTCTTGATCCAAGACTCTGTCTTATTCATCTTTAACACACTTCACATGATTTGAAAATCTTTTCATTTTTTCTTCCCTTAGCAAGCATGTATATAGATTTTTCTCCCTCCTTGGTTTATAAATATTGGTATAATTCGTCAAAATCTTAGGTTTTTGCTTTGCTCTCCACCATCTTTGTCTTGTTCTTAGCTTTCTTACACTTTTTCCATATTTCACCCTTTTGACACTAAAACCATTCTATAAAACAATTCATTTTTACTCTAAATTTAATCAGAACACACTCATTCCACCACCACAATTCTTTACCCCTAATTCCAAAACCTCTTTATTCACCCAAGGTCTCTTTTAGATACTTTTCTATTCTATTAGGAAATCTTATTCCACATATCATTTGTATTTCCTTATGGTTATCAAAACCCTTGCTTTAATATCTTGTATTGGAAACTTCTTTATTTTCCACCCTTTAAATGTCCATTATTTGATCTATGACGCTCCCATATAACTTATTATATTTGCACTCCTTTTGATTCTTACATCCATAACCAACACATTATATTGGATAGTCAAGGTCTCTTCTAAAATAACTTTATAGTCTGAACAAATCTTTCTATTTGACTTCCTAATTTGGTTACATATCCAAATGAATATTTGATTTTATACATTTCCCAACACTAGAAGCTATAAGTCATGCAATGGTGATGGTAAGCATCCATGTAGAAATCAAGATCCATGTACCTTATAAGGCCCACCTATTATGGGCCTGCTACTTCGATATAAAAAATGGAATTACTAATCCCACCATAAGAGGTGGAAAAGCACCTTATTAGAATCTAGAGAAAAAAAACCCTCAGATTCCAGAAATGCATAGTTCTTAGCACTCTTTTTCCTCACTTAATAACGCCTCAAATAAGTGTCACCCCATGTTTTTTCAAAATTTTATTCCGTAGATGCCTCTAAGGGAAACTCAAATCAATTTATTAATTATTTAGCATTCCAATGGCTTTTCCGGAAGTGCATTTCCGGAGTTTTGAAGCGGGAATTTGATTATTTAGCATTCCATTGGCTCATATTGATTCAATGTATAAGATCAACAAGTACAGACTTGCAATATTATAAATTATTGGTGTTACCTCTACTAAGAAGACTTATTTTGTCGGATTTTCATTTCTAGAGAGCGAAAAAAGAGGAAAATGTTATTTGGACTTTAAAGGTGTGCCAAACAATGTTGAAGGACAAAGAAGACATGTCAAGAGTAATTATGCTAAACCGTGATACCACTTGGATGAATTTGGTTGCAAAGGTCTTTCTTCCATCTTGCACATTATTGTGTAGGTGTCACATAACAAAGAATGTGAGAAGTCGGGCTAAACCTGCGGTAGGGACGAAACATATAAAGAGCGAAGACGAAAGAATGGTCAAGGCGGACATGATATTAGAAAGAATAATGGATTCATGGAATTTTATAATAAATTCTTCTACGAAATATTTATATGAATATGTTGTTATACATTTCAGGAAAGTTTGTGAGAAATATTGAGATTTGTTGAAATATATTGAAAGTGTCATTCTGGACCAAGTGAAGGAAATTATTCTTTATGCTTGGACCGGTCGGGTTAGACACATTTGAAATACAACAACTAACTGAGTTAAGTCTGCACATGCTACACTGAAGAATTGGTTGAGAAATAGTAAGGGTGATTTGTGTAGAGATTGGGACTCTGTGAAGCAAATGATCCAAAATAGGAATATTGAGATACAAACATCAGGTGGTCGGTAACATATCTCGAGTTGGACTGAATTATATTTTTCACAAAGTCAAACGAGCTGAGAATGTAGGTTCAGGTAGCTTAAAGCATGGTTGTACAATTATGGAAACATATGGTTTCCCATGTGCTTGTCTTATATCTAAGAATGTGAAACTTGATATCCCTATACAAATGGATGAAGTTTCAGCCACTGGAAAAGGCTCAGGTTTAATGATGATGATGGTGTCATGAAAAACAGTAAATCAAATATATCTACCTTAGCCTAATAAGAAGTGATACAAGAAATATTTTTGAAATTGGATGACAATATGAAACACCAAATCAAAGATCAATTGAGGAAGATTTCTTATCCAGAAACCACAGACTTGAAACCACCCTCTCAACCGGTAAAAACAAAAGGTGCTCCTAGGAAGTTCAAACTTACACCGAATTACAATTCAACGATGCAATATCCTTCATATTTTGTACATGTTGACAAAATATTTCTCGTTTCTCCAACTCCAAAATCTCAATAAAAAAATGTTTTCAAATGAGATCGCATTATCAAACCGCCTCCACAAAAAATTACATTCATTAACGAGATGTCGGTTTTTATGCACAAATACTTTGAACGGATAGTCAATGTAAAGGATGAAGATAATTGTGGTTTTTGATCTATTTTTTCTTTGCTCAGTAAAGGAGAAGATGATCACACACTTGTCCGCCATCACCTTATAAGAGTTGAAGGGCCATAAAGAATTATACACAGGGCTATACGAGAAAAAAAGAGAAAGTTTTGAATCAATTTATGAATCTCTTATTCCTTGCATTAGTGGACCGGCAACGGAGGATAAATGGATGTACTTCCCTAAAATGGATCATCTCATAGCAAGTGCATATGAAAGAGAGTATATTGATCTTACAAGAAACGGTTTTTCAAAAAAAAAATCCACTACGCACTTCCCCACCTCAAAATCCAAATGATCGTATTATGTGTGTTGGACGGATTTCAAATCCGCGACACTTTATTCAAGTTTATTTGAAGCTTGGATGCCCAATACCACTGACATTACCAGAGTGGACAACTCATTCAATAACAAAAGTCGATACTTGACCTGATTATTTTTTGGAAAGGATGTAAAAGTTCACCAAATTGAGAGAGATTGAAAGAGAATCAATTAAACAAAAGTCAAAGGCAGTACTACCCATAGATATAGATTTAGCGGCGACACATGTTTCAGTTTATTTTAGTTTTTATTCAACAATATATTGTATGTAATATTGTATTAATATTAATGATGTCTATTATATGCATTTTCAAACATTTCAATACATGTTTAAGTTTTCTAAAAAATTCTGCATTTTAATACAAGTTATGTTTCTGTTTGTTCCAGAATTTCATTATGTTATGAGTGGTTCCAGAGATGTATTTTGGGAATAATAGAACAAGGCGGTACCAGAGATGCATCTCTGGAACATTACCTGGTACAAGATAGAATTTCTAATGTACATATTTTTCTAGAACTATTATAATCATGTGGCTCTTGTATCATGTTTCATAACAAAACACATTACACCAGAATAAACATCAATTGACATGTCACAAATGTCTACTTTAAAGGTGCAGAATCCTAAATTGAATTTAACATTAATGAATACACCCCTCATGCATATTCTAAATACATATTGTAGAATCTCATACCATACCCCGATAATCAAAAAATTATGAAGCTCGAGTATTATTCACCGTTGATTGACAATGAATGGAAGATTTAGTTCAACAACTTTGAGCTAAAGACAGATGCAGATTTAAGGGCAGTGTGGAATACTTTTCCATTTTGAAACAAAATTTTTGGTCGAGGTGGATACGACGATTTAGATATTGACCAAAGATATTATGAAGATGTTTTAACATCCACCTGAATATTGAAATGCAATGTTTGATTATATTAACAATTACATGTGTAATGTTTCATTTTTTATGTTATTAATGCTAATTTTATTTGTCATTCTGCATTGCATCTTCCTGGCTCTGCATTTATTTCTGCTTCTGCATGATCCGGAAATACATCTTCGCAATGTTTACAAAATATATTTTCGGAAGCTGAATAGACAAAAATTTGGGGTGTGACTCAAAGTTAACATGGATTGAATGTGTTTAAGGTGAGCCCGGAGATGTATCTCTGAATTCTAAAAGTATTTTGAGTTTTTCACAATGATGAGGTAGTAATACATATGGTTCCTTAAGTAATCCCCTAAAAAATGTCAAACATCGTGAGAAACAAACTCCAAAATTGAGTCTGCATTGATATTTCTATTCTAGCTAGTTACTTAGACTTAGGGAAAATGAGGAAAAAGGAGAACCCCATAAGCAACATGTTGGAAATCCACCAAAACCTATGGAGAATTTCAATCAATCTTGATGAACAAAATTGTTATCACCACACAATGGTAATGAAAAGAAAATCTAAGAAGAAAATAGATTTAGGGTTTCTGCTGAGTAATTCTTTTCCCACAAACTGTGGAAAATATTTGTTCACTTTGCAACTGCAAAATTCTGTGAATACTCAATATGAGTTGGTTAAAAAAATAGGGGTTACTCTCTCTGTTTATAAGGAGTTTGCTTTCTCCCTAAACCAAAAATTCCAAAACTACAAAAGCCCAAAAATACCTATTTTAAACCTAAATTGAAATACTGTGGAAAGCAATCTGCTTCGACACTTCAACGACTAACACAACTCGACAAACTTTGACTCAGAATAATTTCGACACACCTTGTGTCGAGCAACATACTTCTTCGACACAAGAAATTACACTTTCAACACAACAAACGTTAGGGAAGAATAATCAGCAGAACAAAAAATATAACTTGTTATTGCATACTAAGCAATTATAAATTTCAAAAGAACAATTATAAAATAACATGGCTAGTGACATAGAAAAATATGTTAAATAATAAATTCTACATGTATATATTTCTAGTTAAGATATCTAAAACCATAACACATGGAATAAAATATTTTTAATTTTCCTTTACCGTGATTATCTAATTGTTATAGGTATGCTCTTGACTAAGAGCAAAAAAACTATTTGTGCGGAAAGTAAATATTAGATAATGGACTTGTTTATATCTCAAACAAAGAGATTTTATTTTGACACCCCCACCTTAACCAGACACCCCCATATATTTTCATAATGTCCATATTACCCTTGTTGAAATTTCATCAAAAAATTCGGACACAAAATCTAGTAGACAAATAAAAAAATTCAGTAGTACATGTAAAAAATGGTATACCAGCTATTTTTAAAATTTGGTATGTTATGGCGCATAGAGGTTTTATTTAAAAGTATCTATATTTATTGGATTTTTTTATTGAAGATGAAAAATCAGGTGGTTTAACAAGTACATGTTTTTAAACAGCCTAGACTTACCGGATTTTTCATGTATCAGTCAAAAATCTGGTAGTGGTAATGAAGGGTTGAGATTTGACCGACAATTTTGTACGACTATGATTACACCAACCGTTTTTTATGGTCTAGAATGAATCTAAAGTTGTATAAATAAAGGTCATGTTATCTAATAAATAGTGTTGTGCAAATTTTATATAATAAACAATATTATGCAATTGTTATCTGATAAACAATGTTGTGCAAATGTCTGAGTGATACTACACATAATATACAAATAATACAAAAAGTGGTAATAAGTTCTAAATAGGTCCCCCACAGGATATGTGTGTTACTGTTTACCTTGGTTATTGGTAAACAACCGCTGATCTTCCAAATGGTTACTTATTTGGTTACTCGCAGGATCGATCAGATTGATCCTAGGACATAGGTTGATTTTGAAGTTTTGATTAAATTGGATATTGGTTAAGTGACAATAAAATAAAGAGGCTTTAAGTAAATTGCATGAAGAAGTAGGCTTGGTAAAATAAATGAAGGCTTAAAGTAAAGGATTTCGACAGAAAAGTAAAGAAGAAGGCAAGTAAATTTCTGGAAAAATAAATGACTTTGATTAATAAAGTTGGTGTTTCACACATACATTTCTCAACAATTCTTTCTCACACGCTGGGTACTCGAATCTATATGAGTGACTTTGTATATAATTGTGAACACACGCGAGAAACTGCGTGGCTACTACTATTTATACTAAAACATCCCAAGTAACCGTCGGGCAGTTATACTGCTTCGAGATGATTCCACTTGGCACGTTCTCAACGTTCGACGCTCCAGATCTTTGCACGTTGCACTTGGTAACCGCTGGAAACCGTTTTCCCTCCAAACACTTGAATTTCAAACCGTTCCACTCTGAACCATCGAACACCTTCGTCGAGAAGCATCTTCGACGAGAAACACCTTCGACGTCGAAAGCAACCAACTTCTCCCTTGGAAGAAATCTTCTAAGTACCTTGCCATCTTTCGATGGACATTTCGACGGACCTAGCTGGTCGAAAACATCCTTCAGCTTTAATGGCTGACATTAATGAAACAAGGGTGTCGAATTTAGGAGCCAACAAATTGCCCCCCAAGAATGCCTTATTTCGACTCTGAAAGAAAAAGGCATTCTTTGAAATACCATTCGACACCTGTATTTTCATTCCTAGTCACAAATTAAATTGTGCACTTTTTGCTGTCTTCTACCAACCACTGACAATCCCAAGAAAAACCATCATTTATCCGTACCTAAGACGTCACCTCAGTACGGCGTGCAGTGCCAAACGTCATTTCAGAATTTGTCATTATGACAATTCCCAAAAACGAGGGCGCACGCTGCACCCCTCCATTTCTGCAGAACGGCTAAAACAACAGGGAGACGCCACGTGTCCCACTACTTCTGCAACATTAAATGGCATTTAATGTCCTCGGTTTTGGGGATTTTCCCCCACTACTATAAATAGCAGTAAGTACCCACTGTGGGACTTTTTACGCTATCTAGCTTTCAGACTTCTCCATTTGCATACAAACTTGTCAACTTTGCAAACCCTTTTTCTTCACTTCGTCTTCATCCTCACCATTAACAATGGCATCTGGCTCCTCCAATGCTCCTAGCGCCACCGCACCATCTGGAAACGTCAAACCTAGGGTGTTCTCGACCGCTCCAGTAGTAACTCCCACGGGCCAGCGAAGGGTCCCTGAACCTCTGGACATCGCTGTTCGTGATGCTTACTCACACCACCTTATGATCCTGGTTGGATATTCCAACCAGATCTTTGCTATGTCTGGCCCATTGTACCCAAGTATCTCTGAGGCCATGAAGATCAAGAGTTATTTTCCGGTAGTTGAGAGACTCAAACCGGTTGCATGTTCAAAGAAAGATGCAGAGGATAATGAAGACCCTGCTAAAGAGAAAATCGACCTTCGTTTCTTCAACAAAGGTGTTAGGGCTTTCAGGTCTGGCCCTAGCCTTACCCCTGATTATAGTGCTTGGTTGGAGAAGATGGAGAAACGCCAAGCTTCGACCTGGAAAGATATGGGGATTTTCGACCTGGTTATGCTGTCGAAGACAGGTCTGAACTATTCTCCGGAGATGTTGATAGCTTCTCTACTCTTCTGGGACTACTCCCACTTCACTTTCCATCTTCCCTGTGGAATGTTGACTCCTACACTCTTCGATGTGGCCGCTATCACTGGCCTTCGACCCACCGGGGACTACTTCGACCCGGAGGAGATGTCGGAGGATCAAATTGGATTCTCTGCCACAAAACCAACTTACACCACCTTCATCAATCACTACCACGACAGGTCGACAGATGCTGTGTCGGATGTCGAACACATTGCGTTTCTAGCCTTATGGCTGACACGCTTTGTGTTTTGCTCTAAATCCTTACAGGTGACCAAGAAGATGGTCACTCTCGCCACTCAACTCCATCATGGGCAAAACATCTATTTGGCAGAATTGATTTTGGCTAGCCTGTATGAGTCGATTAGTAATGGAGCGACTCTTCTGAAGATTATCGAGAACAGGGCCAGTTTGCTGTTTGCTGGACCTTTTTGGCTGCTCCAACTGTGGCTCAACGCCACCTTCGAATCTTTCTTGCCTAAGAAGATTCAAATAAATGAGCAGGCTCCAGAGATAGCGAACAGACGTGTCGAAGGAACCAGACTGGCTCTGTTGACTCCAATGGAAGATGGGCTGGAGCTTCAGCAAACTTTCACAAACTTCGTTCTGATGTTTGCTCGAAGGAAGGAGTTTGCTTCGACTATGGCTCCGTTTGCCCGACGGAAGGTAGGCCCAGCATGGTTCACAAGGCCACATCCTAGGACTTCGAGCGGTCCTCAGGTTGACGAACATACAGCAATGTGGGAGGCGTTCCTCACACCAAGGATCATGCCTCTTCGATTCAGGAGCTCTAAGACTCACCTGAGTCTGATTGCATATCAACCAAACCTGGTGTCTCACCAGTTTGGTATTATTCAAACACTACCTTCTCCAATTTTCCCAAGGGAGAAGTCCATGTTATACTTCTGCAACGACTACACCGAAGAAGCTGCCACTAAACATATCGGAAGATATGCTGGTCGAACAGTTCTTTCGTTGTTTGACTACCAGCTCAACTTTCTTTGCTCACCATCCTTCGAGGAGTGGTGGAAAAGTTACTATGCTGAGGAGTTTTTCGACGAGAAGGACTTCGTGGATGAGCTTCAGAAATCTTTTGTCCTTGTCTTGGACAAAATAAAGAAATGTAAGTTCATCTTTTCGAATCACTTTGTCTTTCTCTTTCGACTGCTAGCCTGTTAATTATTTTATCTACTTTCAGTTGTTCGAAAGCCTGCAGCCAAGAAGGCTGCAGAAGGCCAACAGGGAGGGGGCCCCTCAACAAAACCTCCACCGCCGGCGAAGACTATAGCGCCGGCGAAGACCACAACAAACCAACAGGGGGAAGGCCCTTCGAAAAAGCCTTCTATATCGGTAACCAGACTTTCATTATTTTCTTCTGGCTTTTAATTTTTTGACTTTCGATGCAATTGCTAAATCGAATTCCCATTGGTTTTTTAGGCACCTTCGCCCAAGAAACGGCCAGCACTGGTGGTCGAATCTGGGAGCGACGAAGAAGATGATTCTCCCCCTGCTCCTCTAAAAAGGCGAAAGCTGACGAAGGACGCTCCTGCTCCTGAGGGTCGAACAATTAGAATCAAGGTTGCTGGAAGAAAGCCCAGGCCACCTCCAGTAATCATTGAGGAGCCAACAGAGGAGGAATTAAACGTTCTTCTCAATAAGCCTGTCGAAAGCGACAATTCCAGCCCTGGGGCTGAAGCTAATTTACAGGTAATCTCTTAGACCTCTTTGTAACTCAGGTGTAGATACCTACATTCGACTGTGTCTCTTTCGAATTTTGAAGATTCTTCTTCTTCTTTTTCAGGACACCACTGAGAGCTCACCGCCAAGGACTTCTGAAACATTGGAGTCTGCTGAACTCAGCAGGCCACAAGAAAAAGGCTTGGAGAATGACGAAGCCCATACTGAAATAAATGAGGCCAATGCTGAGACGGCAGAAAAACCAGCAGAAGATCCTCAAACAGAAGAGCAACAGCCAAAGGAGGTTCAGGTGGTGGATCTGTCGGAAGAGAATTGTGACGAAGGGGACCACGGCAATGCTGGCGAAGAGGATCAAGGTGCCGCTGGCGAAGAGAACCAAGGTGACACCGGCGAAAGACACCAAGATGACGCTGGCGCTGCCACGGTCCAAGTCGAAGGGCAGCAAGTCGAGGCAAATGTCACTCAACAGCCTCAAACCCAAGACAATGCTATTGCAAGGGCTGTTACCTCAACAAAGCACAGGTCGAAAGAGGACTTAGAACTCTTGAAACAAACTGATCCTGTTAGCTATCTGAACGCCATCATCGAGAGCAAGAGTTCGTCTGATGCTAGTCAGGAGGTTCCTACCCTGTCGGGGAAGTCCACTGAAACTTCTCCTCTCGATGAGGCTTTGGCGAAGGTTAAGGCTCAGTTTTTCAAGAAGGACTTGATGAAAGCTTTGGAGGGGGACCCCACTGCTCCATCATACTTGAGGGATGTTTTGAATGCTGTAGACTTGTTAGCTGTAGCTCCAGAAGTTTCAGGCTTGATCATGGAGTTACACTCCATTATTGATCAAGTCTCAGCAGATTATCAGCGACAAAGGGGCTTTAATAGCCAACTTGAAGTGTTATATGGCAAAAGCTCTTCTGCATGGACTGCTGTTTCCGAGACAACTTCTCGAATTGCGGAGTTGTCGAAGCAAAAAGCATCTACACAAGAAGAAGTTGAGGCCATCGATTGAGAGAATGCTTCCTTCAGGGCGCAAATCGAAGAAATAGAGACTAAGATAAATGCCAATACCAAGCGTAGGGAGGAACTTCTCTCGACCGTCCCAGACACCGAAAGTCAAACTGAAATCAAACAAGGCCTAGAATTTGCTGAGAAAGCCCAAGGCTTCGACGATCAGATTGCCAAGCTTGTGCAGGCGAATGCCTGGTGCAAGAAAAGATTGGAGCTGCAGCAAATCAAATACCTTCGACTCAAGGACTCCATTCCCTTTTGATTGATTCTGCTTCTTAACCATATTTTGTAATCTGTATTCGACAACATTGCCATCTTGGCTAAAATTATAAAAATTTTCCATTTTGTCTTTTTTTATGGTTAATTTAGTCTTGTTATTTTATTTTTATCTCTTGGAGTGTAGGTTTGTATTTTTTCAAATATTTACCATTTACTCTCAAAAGCCTTTTATCTTCACCTAGCTCTTCGACTTCATAGGCTCCACCAGAAAAAGTCTGGATAACTCTAAATGGTCCTTCCCATTTGGGTGACCATTTTCCCATGCTTCGATCCCTTCGATCCATGGGAAGAATCACCTTCCAAACTAGTTCTTCAGGCGAAAATACCTTAGGTTTCACCTTTTTATTATAAGAGTCTTCTACTCTTTTCTTCTGAAGCCTGAGTAGGTCAAGAGCGCGCAATCTTTCTTCGTCTAAATCCACTAGTTCGTCTAACATCATATTCCAATAAATTTCAGAGGGAATATCATAATGTCTCTGAACCCTTGCAGATTGAAGACAAATTTCTGCTGGCAACACTGCATCATGGCCAAAAGTTAGCCTATATGGTGTTGTACCTGTGGCTTCTTTTGGGGACGTTCGACAAGCCCACAAAATCTGGTCTAACGTCTTATGCCAGTTTTTTGGTTTCTTCCCAACATGCTTTTTTATCAAGCCAATCACTACTTTGTTTGCTGCTTCGACTTGACCATTTGCCTGTGCATAATAAGGCGTTGATGTTAAGAGTTTGAAACCTGTTTCCTGAGCGAATTCCTGCATCTTTCGACCAGTGAAAACTGATCCTTGGTCAGTAGTTATAGTCTCAGGGATTCCATACCTATAAATAATGTTCTTTTGAATAAATTCAATGACATTTTCTTGGTCTACATTGACTAAAGGGATAGCTTCGATCCATTTAGTAAAATAATCAATGCCTACCAGTATGTATTTCTGACTCTTTGATGATGCTGGTCGAATCTCTCCAATGAGGTCCAACGCCCATCCTCTAAAGGGCCAAGGTTTCACTATCGAGTGAAGTTCGCTCGCTGATACATGCTGGATGCCTGTATGTACTTGACATTCTTGGCAACCTTTGGCGAACTCAACACAATCCTTCAGCATAGTGGGCCAGTATAGTCCTTGTCGAAACAACAACCATTTCATCTTATGGCCTGCTTGGTGAGCCCCACATGCTCCAGCGTGCATAGTCGAAAGGGCTATGTACGCCTCAGTTTCACTTAAGCATTTTAGCAATACCCCTTCAGGCGTCTTCTTGAATAACTCATTACCCATGAGTACATAACTCAATGCCCTGTGCTTTGTTTTTCGTTCTGTCGAAGCTCCTGGATTTTGAAGATAGTCCATAATGGGTTTCCTCCAATCTTGCTCTGACAAATTATCTATGAACGAAATTTCGAAGTTGCTTTGATCAACATATCCTAGTCTTGTCGATTCCAAGTCTGTTGGTGATAGACAAGTTGCTTTTATCTTTTCTCGAACTTCGATTGCTCTTTGTAATCTCGTTTTTGAAATCTTGTACCCAGATGCAATTTGTGCCAAGTCGTTGGCTATTTGATTTTCCACTCTGGGTATGTGTCGAATATTGACAAATTCAAATTTTTTCAATAAACGATTCGCTATCACAAAGTACATAATGAGATTTTCTCTTATGCATTTATATTCCTTTGTGACTTGCTTAATGACTAACTCTGAGTCTCCCATTATTTTGACTCGAGTTGCCCCCAATTCCAACAATATCCCAAGGCCAATAATTAGAGCTTCATACTCAGCCTCATTGTTCGAACAAGAACCTGATATCTTGTACTTGAATGTTGTTGGAATTTTTTCTGGAGAAATGATCAAGACTCCTACCCCTGTTCCATCTTTATGGCTGGAACCATCGAAGTAGAATTTCCAAGGCTCTATCTCCACATAATTAATATCCTCAACTTGAATTGAGTGGTCGACTATAAAATCTGCAACCACTTGCCCTTTCACTGCCTTAAGAGGCATAAAGGTCAAGGAGTATTCAGTTAATGCTAATGCCCACTTGCCAATTCGACTATGCAAGATAGGTTTCGACAACATATACTTGAAAACATCAAAATGAGACGAAACATACACATCAACTGGTTTGATATATTGCTTGAGTTTTGTACAAGAGAAATACAGACATAGACACAATTTTTCAACTTCACTATATCTAGTTTCTGCATCGTTCAAAACTCTACTAAGATAGTAAATGGGTCTTTCGACTCCATTCTCATCTTCTTGGGTTAACATGCTTCCCAAAGTTTTGTCGGATGCAGCTATGTACAATCTCATACTCCTATTGCTACAAGGAGGCACCAAAATAGGCGGCTTAGTGAGGTACCCTTTGATTTTGTCGAAGGCTTCTTGTTGCTCTTGCCCCCATTCGAACCCCTCTTTATTCAGTCGAAGTAAGGGTGAAAAGGCCTGAGCTTTCCCACTTAGGTTAGATATAAATCTCCTTAAGAAATTTATCTTGCCTAACAGAGATTGCAGTTCCTTCTTATTCGATGGCGCTTTCGCTTCCAGAATTGCCTTCGTCTTGTTCTGGTTGATTTCGATTCCTTTCTTGTGGACAACGAAGCCCAAGAAATCTCCAGCTTTCACACAGAACGCACACTTCAAAGGGTTCATCTTCAGACCATGTTCTCTCATTCTTTTGAATGATTGTCGAAGGTGGTCGATATGATTCTTCCTGGAAACAGATTTTATAACAATGTCATCAATATATACTTGCATAAAAGTGTTAATAAAATCATGGAAGATAGTATTCATTGCTCGCTGGTATGTTGCCCCAGCATTCTTTAGGCCAAAAGGCATCACTACCCATTCGTAAGTGCCTAGGGCCCCAGGGCATCGAAAAGCTGTTTTCGACACATCCTCTTCAGCAATGAATATTTGATTATATCCTGAATAACCATTGAGCATACTCAGGTATTCATAGCCAGCGGCAGAATCGACTAGCATCTCCGCCACAGGCATAGGATATTCATCTTTGGGTGTAGCAGCATTCAAATCTCTGAAATCTATGCACACCCTTAATGTACCATTTTTCTTAATTACTGGCACAATGTTTGCAATCCATTCGACATACCTTGTGACGCGTATGAATTTGCATTTCAGCAGTCTTTCGACTTCCGTTTTGATCTTCGACAGTATTTCTGGAGCGAAGCGTCTTGGATTTTGCTTGATTGGCTTCTTTCCAGGTTTGATTGGCAACTGAAGTTCTACCAATCCTCTGTCGAGACCAGGCATTTCGTCGTAATCCCATGCAAAACAGTCTTTGAACTCTTTCAACAATTGGATTACTTCCAACCTAAGTTCTGGGTCAATTTTGGCGCTGATGTAAGTTGGCCTTTTCTCTGAACCTTCGCCTAAGTTGATTTCTTCTAAAGGATCTTGCGCTAACATTTTAATGTTGTTCGCCAAGGGGTCCTTTTCGAAGCCCAAAGGCTCATCGTCATAGATGGCGTCGAGCCTCTGTTCCTACATTTCTTCTTGCATGATATCAGGGGGTTCTGGATCGAAATCCTTTCCTGGACCTGCAGCAGATAACTGTTGATCATTGGCCTGTGTGGCCATGTACTTTACTTCGGCTTCGAGAGCCGTTATCATCTTAGTTTCGGCTACATAAGCCGAAATTCGCTTCAAAGATTATGACTCAGTCATTATCACTGAATTCACTTCCCCAACCAGTTGGTTGGATATCAGTTAACCCACTGAAGTCTATGTGGGACAAGTCTTCTCTGTCCCATTGGAAACCATGCTCAGGATGCAGGTATAGGGAACAAAAAGTGTTTGGCGCTGGCGCCATGTCGAAGTCAGGTGTTGGACATGGCCCTATGTGAGCCAAGTTCTTGTCGAAATCTGCGAGCCCCAGGTGATTCACTTCGCCCAGGTAATAGCTTTGATCTGCCTCTATGTTTTCGACCATCCCATCTAGACGACATAGCAGCAGCCTCTGGTGCATTGATGATGGCACAGCTCCAACACCATGAATCCATTCACGGCCCAACAAGAGATTGTAGTTAGGTTTGGCCGATATGACCATAAACATTGTTGGTCGAAGGATAGACCCTACTTTGATATCTAGTTGGATCACTCCCATAGTGGTCCCTATGCCGCCCTCATAGTTCGACAAGACCATGTTGTGAGGCTTAATGTCCTCATCCCTTTTGCCAATTTTCCTTAGCATAGAGTGAGGAATAATGTTGATGGTTGCCCCACAATCCACCAATGTTTTATTCACAGTAGTTTCTTCGAGTTTAGCCCTTATAAATAAAGGCTTGAGGTGATTTTTCATCGCCTCTGTGGGTGGTTCGAAGAATCCATTTTGTTCCTCAGTAGTGCCATTGTCCATGACGAAATAGCATACTGGCCTGTGTTTGGCCATTTCTTGCTCCACTTCCCAGTCACTTGCTTCGACCTCCACTTGTCGGTTGAATTCTCTGGGCAGCACTGAGACTATATTCACCATTATGTCCAAAGTATCATCAGACTCAGAATCGTCTTCGTCCTCGACTTCACCTTGGTTAGGCCAAACTAGCCTGTTGGTTACTGGCTCTCTTTCTAGAGGTTTCCTTTGCTTCCTTTGAGGAACATTCGAACTGGTTTCTGCCTTTGGTTCGTTGGCAGCCTCCCTCTCAGCTTTTCGTCTCCTTTGGTATCTCCTCCATTGAGATCGAGACATGGGATTTTTCCCTTTGTAGTTGCTTGACACTTGTGCAACTTTAGGTGCAGCAACTTGAGGCTCTTTCTTTTGAGTTAAAGATGAACCCCTTGGCACGTCGAAAGAGTGCCATCTCTCCTTACTTGGCCTTTTTCGACCAGAGGTTTTGTACCAGGTATCTACCGGCACATTTGTTGGAGGCCTGAAAGTCAATGGCCTCTTTTCTTGGTTTGAACCTCTTTGGGAGGCTCTTCTGGGGTCATGTCGAAGATCAACATTTTCCCTTCTCTTATTTGCTGCTCTTACGCCTTGAATGTGTTCAGCAGCTTTTTTATCAAAGATCGAACTGCATCTTAGACACAGCATCACCTCTGATTTCTTTTTTTGGCATCTTTGTAGAAAATCTGCCAGATTTTCATTTTCCCGAGGGAAAGCAGTCTTATTAGCTTGTTCTTGCCTCATGGCCTCTTCTGATGCTTTTGGGTCAGAGAGTTCGACCATGTTAATATTCATTGTATTTTTGTTGGCAAGGGTCAGCTGCTTCATTTGGGTCTCCAAATTCTCCGTCTGGCCTTGAACTGTGGCCAAGTGAGAACTGGGTTTTGGTCCAGTTTTTTGTGCTTCAACGGTCTCCAGCTTTGGGCCTTCGACCGCTTTCTGAACTACTTCAATTGTCTTTCTGGATAAATTTACAGAAAAACTGCCAAAGATTGGCATGTTGATATGGTCCTTTGAGACTTTGACCATTGTGATTCCTGGGCTCTTCGACTGGCTCCTGGTTGCCTCTATCACGTTCACCTCAGAAGGCTCAGCATAGTGGGCTTCAGCTTGCAACGGATTTGAGTCGACAGACATGGGGGTCTTGTTAGCAAACTTCAACCTCCCTTCTTCGATAGCGTCTTGCACAAGATTCCTGAAAAGAAAACATTGAGAAGTTTTATGGCCCAAAAAATTATGATATTTGCAAAAACCTCTCTTCTTTCTTTGATCAAGAGGAGGCACTTTTATCCCTGGGGGTACTATCATTTGGCCATCTTTTACAAGCAAGTCAAAGATCTCATCACATTTTGTGATGTCAAAACTATAAGTCTTTTTGGGGAACCTATCGTTGGTCCTTTCAAGACCAGTGGGATTTTTCCCACTTGAGGGGACTAACAGTTTACAAGAGTATGGTGGCCCTTGTTTCAGTTCCGCTAAATCGACTTCTCCTTCTTCGACAGTTATAGTATCGTCGAAGGATTTTGGATCTTCATCATCCATCTCAACGTACGCTATCCTCTCTCTCTTGTGAGTTTTCGTTGCCTTTGCTTTTTCAGCTTTGAGGCGTTCTACCTGTCGAACTCTATCGGCCAGTTGGGCCATGTCTCTCAGGTATTGGGTGTCTAGCTTCTTCCTAATGGAATAATCTAAACCGCCTGCGGCTATTTCGACCAACTCATGTTCTGGCACTTGTGTAAAACATCTCGCCTTGAGCAGCCTAAACCTATTTAGATATTCGTCTATAGGTTCAGTGAAACGTCTCTTTACACTGGCCAATTCCTTCAGGCTTATCTTGGTTTGCCCCATATAGAATTGTTCATGGAACAATCTTTCCAACTGGGTCCAGTGATGGATCGAATTGGGGGGAGAGTTGTAAACCAAGTAAAAGCGTTCTTTGTTAAAGAACTTGGGAAGTACTTAATCCTCAGGTTTTCGTTATTCGAAATATCTCCTGCTTCGATCAAGTATCTCGCCACATGTTCGACAGTAGATTCTGTCGTGTCCCCGGAGAACTTAGTGAATTTGGGGACTTTGCATCTAGGAGGTAAGTCTGTTTGTAACACGTATTCTGACAATGGGGACGTAAAGTTGGGCCTTCGAAAGCCCATGTTCATCCCATTTTGAGTCATGATCCTTTCGATCATGGTTGCCAGATTGTTTTCCAAGCCCGTGTTTTGGTACTGGATATGCTGAACTACTTCGTCAGCATTTTGGTTTCTGTTAACTAACCTTACCTCTGGGGTTATTACCCTAGGTTCCTCGACAGGTTGCTCCAAACGTGCCCTAAGGTTTTCTTCGACAGGCTGTTGAACCTGGTTGATGGTGGTTTCTTCCTCTAAGAATATCCCCTGGTTTCCCCTTATTTGAGCCCTTTGGGGCTGTCGAATAGGTTGGGGTACTCCAAAGAAATCAGCCAAACGCGTCATTTGCGCTGTCATTTGCTGATTCAATTGAGTAGTGTTTTGTATTAGAGGGTTCAACACTGTACTCAAAGTTTGTGCCAACATTTGCATCATATCATGGTTGCTTTCGTCCATTTGTTGCCTCAAGACTGCTGTCGAGGCATTTGTAAGGCCATGGGCTACTTGGGACGTTCCTCCTAAGAGTTGGGTCATATTTCTATTCGCCATGCCTACTCCAGAACCTTGGAGTGGCGAAGAAGCACTCACTAAAGGGTCTGAAAAAGTGGACGCATCATTCGTCAGGCTAGCCAAGTCAGAAGTTGGCATGCCATAGAGTGGTATAAATCCTGGGGGAACAAAAGGCCTTGTGCCTAAATTTCCCCTTGGTGGGGGAGTTCCCAAAGGCGCTCTGGGGCCTGTGAACGGAGGTAATGGCCCCGTTGCTGTGACCGTTACTGCTGGTGTCGAACCAACAGTTGTCGCTTCACTTACGGTCGTGCTAACCGTTGCTCCCACATTCGTTTGTGGGATTTCGTTATTGTTTGGCGGATTCGCCATCTCTTCCCTTCTTCTGGCAGTATTGTTATCATTAGTGTATATTCTACCACTTCTCAATAACATGCAACACTCCTCGAAAAGATGAGATTATTTTCAACAATCAACACACTGTCCCACCGGGTGTGCCAATTTGTTTACCTTGGTTATTGGTAAACAACCGCTGATCTTCCAAATGGTTACTTATTTGGTTACTCGCAGGATCGATCAGATTGATCCTAGGACATAGGTTGATTTTGAAGTTTTGATTAAATTGGATATTGGTTAAGTGACAATAAAATAAAGAGGCTTTAAGTAAATTGCATGAAGAAGTAGGCTTGGTAAAATAAATGAAGGCTTAAAGTAAAGGATTTCGACAGAAAAGTAAAGAAGAAGGCAAGTAAATTTCTGGAAAAATAAATGACTTTGATTAATAAAGTTGGTGTTTCACACATACATTTCTCAACAATTCTTTCTCACACGCTGGGTACTCGAATCTATATGAGTGACTTTGTATATAATTGTGAACACACGCGAGAAACTGCGTGACTACTACTATTTATACTAAAACATCCCAAGTAACCGTCGGGCAGTTATACTGCTTCGAGATGATTCCACTTGGCACGTTCTCAACGTTCGACGCTCCAGATCTTTGCACGTTGCACTTGGTAACCGCTGGAAACCGTTTTCCCTCCAAACACTTGAATTTCAAACCGTTCCACTCTGAACCATCGAACACCTTCGTCGAGAAGCATCTTCGACGAGAAACACCTTCGACGTCGAAAGCAACCAACTTCTCCCTTGGAAGAAATCTTCTAAGTACCTTGCCATCTTTCGATGGACATTTCGACGGACCTAGCTGGTCGAAAACATCCTTCAGCTTTAATGGCTAACATTAATGAAACAAGGGTGTCGAATTTAGGAGCCAACAGTTACCCACGATGCCAAAGTATAAGCCTCGCCATATGGGTTCACCAAACCCATGAGTGTTGGACAAGTGACTATTATACCCTTATTTTTACCCTTAAGATCCCTCATCATTTTTTACCTTTGCAATACATCAAGATCACAACCTTGGGTTGCCTCTTAACCTTTGCTCTCTCTTCTATCTTTAAGCTTTCCTTTGAGGGATCACCAAGCACCCTATTATGAATATTATACATTTGTTTATACATGTTTTATGTTTTACTAACATCTAATAAAAATACAAAAATATATGCTTTGTTTCCCTTTGTTTGTTTTGCAAGGAAAAGTGTGAGCCAAGTGGATCAAACAAAGCCCATCAGCTAGGGCTTTCATATGATCAAAGTCAAAGTATGGTCAACATGGATTCTAAAGGACTTGTGCATTAAGGATTTACCTATAATATTCGATCATATAATCTTTAAGCATTATTCAATCATCAATTGATCAAGGATTAGTCAAGTGTGGTTGCTTATTCCTCAAGATAGGTCAAAGGTTCATGAGTTTATTTCCACGCCTTCTTCATCAAGTAACCTCAGATGTGGCCATTATAATCAAATTTAAATCAAGGTGTCATCATTCTAAGTTCATATAAGCTTCGTTATGCCCTGGATAGCAAGAAAATATCAAAGATATCAAAGTTATGCAAAGTGGCTTGACCTAATTTGACAAGTTTTCAAGTCAAAGTTCATAAGACCACAAATCCTTCATTATCCAGCATTTTTGAATGGTTCTCTTTTCATATGAATCTCCTTGACATCCTCTTCAACTTCTCTTTACAAGTCAATATCTAATTATGTGAGGGAAGACATCAAAAGTTTGAAGACATTATAGGTCATTTGTAGACTTAGTGAAATTTTGACCTATTTCCAAGTAATTTTTCTCAACTTCCAGGAATCATAACTTGCTCAATTCTGATCATATGGAGCTTATTAATTTTTCACAATGCTCTTTTTTATGCCCTCTACAATTCATCTTTAAGGATCAAGTTCTAAAAATGCTTAGAAAGCCATGGAATTCATCAAGAGATTAATTACATGTCATTTTAAGGCTTTTAACTTAGAAATTTTTCTAAGTATAGAAGTCAGGATTTTTAACCAACTCCCGTATGCTATAACTTTTTATCTAAGTTTCCAAATGCAATTTTTTGTCATATTGTAATCTTTTAGATAAAATATATCAATTTCAAAAGGAATGAATCAAAAAGGTCCTTGTGCTGAAGGGCATACCAATTTGAAGTAGGGTACTTGGAAACATAATTTGGTGCGAAATCAGTTTTTTACCACAACCAAACTTGAATTACAAGTGCAATTACCATAATATTTTTTTTCTAAACATGCTTAAGGGAGTTCTCATATTCAAATTGACACATAAAATTCAAGCTTAGCCCGAGTTTTGATGCACATGGGATCATGCTTTTGGCACTCATCAGATTTGCTTGCTTTAAACGAATTGAGGATCATTTATTTCACCAAAGCCTTCCATCCACTCCTCCTATAAATAGAGACCTTACCCTCATCATTTCTAAAGCTTTTGAGAGCCATAAAACCCCTGTTAAACTTCATCTTCAACCTTTGAACTTAACCTTCATTTTCTCATTTCCAAATGTTTTCAAGCACATTCTTGTTCTATTTTGCTTTACCTTTCTTCTCTGAAGCTCAAGGATAAAAAATCAAGAAGAATTATGCTCTGAAACGTGTTCACGACCTATTCAGATTTGCAACTTCATCATCAACTTCATGCAGGTATTTCGAGGCATCATTTTGGACAAAATTTAACATTGATATGAAGCATTTTGTTCCCTGATTCTAATTATATCCTCAATTGCAAACTGTGATTGTGTTAGCTTGTTTTACTTTTGAAAATTTGCTTTGCGTTTTCTTATGTTTTTCTTGAAAATTCACCATGCTCCCTTCAAATAAATGAATGAGATGCATATGGTTGAATAAATGCCAATGATACGAGTCGAATGGCACCACTTTTAAAACATATGGTGATTGTTTGCATGTTTTTTGGTGAGAGTCGAAGGTAGGGAATGACCAGAGCATCGTGGACGATGGCTTTGTATTTTTGAAATAATTATAAACCCCTGGACCAATCACGTTACGCTAAGTAAAATATTCTGATTGGTCATAACTTTTTAAGATCCGTGTGGCTCAGTTCCACCATATTATCATGCTCCTTTGATCTAACTCGCCTAATGCCTTACTATGCCATTTTTGACTTGATCAAACAACTCACATTATTTCCAGCTTTATTTTATTTTCGTTTTTCTATTTTTAATTATTTTAAACTCTTTTAATTCATATTAAATTAGGATTTGATCAAAAAATTGCCAAAATTATTTCTAAAGTTTCCTCTCCTGATCCATATTTTTGTTTATTTTTTATTTTATTATTTTTCATGAATTTTTGATTGTTTGCTTAATTTTAATTGGTTTAAATTTTTTTTTTTATGCTTTTAAAATTCTAAAAAAGTTATTATATGATCATATGATGGTTTCTGACCTATGGTGATTTAATTTGATTTTCATTTTTAGTTTTACTTTTTTCCATGTATTTTAGATCTATTTGCTTGATTTTGAATAGTTTAAAAATAGTTTTAGGTTTTCAAAATTATCAAAACCTTTTTCTAAAAATATTATATAGTTTTTATGATTTTATTATGATATCCTTTGAGATTTATTTGATATTTTGATCATGCTCTTATATTTTACCTTTTATTTTCACTTAAAAAAATGTCTTAAAATATTTTTCATATTATATTTTGTTGATTAATTGTTTTTAATTGATGTATATTTTGGTTGGCTTGGATCTTGATCATTTAGGTCATGAATTTCATCAACATCAATGGAACTTGGGTGTTGATAGATTGAAAGACCAAATCCACCAAAATGGATGATTGATGTTGATAAAATTAGACCTAATTCTTGTTTCAATTTGGTTGTTCTTGTTATATTTTTTCTTCCCCTTCTATCTTCATCTCTTTCTTCTTCTTTATCTTTTTGGATCAATTGGATGATTGATGATTCTTCTTGTTCAATTGAATATGGATTTATATTTGATGAACTTTCATTATTTCAAATCTACCTCTAAGTGATCAATTAATCACGCAAGATACATTGGATTTGTGAAAGTTTGTCTCAAGGTATCTTTACGGATTTGATTGATGTAATGACCTCATCTCTTTGACTTAGGTATTGATCACCTTTTATTTTTACTTGTGCTTCATGTTTTATGAGTATTATTTCTATCATATCTCTAACATGTATGGTACATAAATTGTTATTGATCGACCTCATATAGTATTAACTTCTACATAAGTCTGTTTCCGATTGTTTAATATAACGCTCAATTTATCCCGAATCGGAAAACTAACATACTAACTCTAACATTTATTGTACTATCATTTACTCTAATGCAATTTTAATTCCGTAATTTACTTTATGCCTTTATTTTCTTTCTCTTTATTTTAGCATCTTTATCATTATTGTCATTTATCTTTTTTGCTCTTTACTTTATGTCATTTTCCTTTTGCTCATTTGAGCATTTTACTTTTATATCATTTTTCTTTTACTCCTTGAGCACTTTACTTTTATGTCATTATTCCTTTGCTCACTTGACCATTTTATTTTTTTATGCTATTTTTCCTTTTCTCACTTGAGCTTTCTTTTCCTTTTAAAGACATTAATAATTAACTTGAACATTAAAAGACTTAAGACTCTCTTTGGACTATGGTGATTATCCCTTGCATCTTGGAGTATTTGGACTTATTGGAACTTAGGATAGGACCTTGAGACTTTGAGACCTTTGGACCTTGAGGCCTTGTTGTTATTTTGTCTGTGTGTTAGGAGTTTTTCTATGTGCATGTGTTACTTTGAATTTCGTCTATTGCAAGAATAATTCATCTGAGACATCAAGTTCATTTGATACTAAGCTTGCACTTGAGGCATTATTATAATTCACCTGAAGCTTATTACTTGGTTGTGTGGCTTTAATACAAAGGAATGATATATATTGTTTGACTTGTGTTAAGATGATTTCTCTTTTTTGGTTAGATCTTTCCTACCTTGGATTTTACTTTATGCTTTAGGATAGTCCCTTCATCTCTTGCTCATCTTCTTTAATTTTCAAATCTTATCCCTCCTTTTCAAAACCTTCTTTTTTTTTAAACTTAAATCACTTTCAATAAAAACCTTGACTTTGTCAAGTGCATTTTCAAAACATTTTTCTTAATCAAACCTTAATTCATTTAATCAAAGTCTAACTCTTTTTCTTCAAAGACTAAAAAACACAAAAACTAATCCAAACCTTTTTTCCATTTGGATTTTGATTTAAATTTTTTTTATTAAGATTAGGCACTACTCATCTTTTAAGTTGAGTTGTAATTCTTCTATCTCCATGATATTGGTGGATGTTGGTGTTAAATCTTTTCCACTTGGAAGGGTTAGTGGCATACTTGTTGAGTTATCCAAGTTGGTGCTCTCCTTTCATTTGTGATGCAAAGATCCACATTTCTCATGTTCATAGTGTATTAGTTTAGTATTCTCCTTAAGATGACAAAAATTTTCTTCTCTTAAAATCAACCAACAAACAAATTTGTTCTTTTTTAGAAGAACTATGTGATTCTGATTTCATCATTGCATATTAATGGTACGTAGACACGAGGCTCTTGAAGTCCTTCCAGATCAAAATTATAAAAAAAAAACTCTTTTCTCATCTCCACAATCTTTTTTCAAACAACTCCTTTTATCCAAATACACAAATTTTCAAAGAGGTTCACGTGGAGTACCACAGATGTTCAGGGTGCTAACACCTTCCATTTGCATAACCAACCCCCTTACCTAGATCTCTTTGTTTTATTACTTTTGTTTTAAAACTTATGTGGGTTTTATTCACTCTTTTCTCATTCCTTTGGAAACAATAAAGTGCGGTGACAATTTTCACTTTGTGAGTTATGTTAATCAATAGCTTAATATGAAATTTTCACCGCTACAGTGACCACAAGCATAAGAGAAATGGGATGGGTGAATTGTGGTATTTAAAATTCGTGATTAATTTTAAGATCGTGTTAGTAATTTTAGGTGAGTAATCGCAGAAAAATGATATGCAGAAAAGTAAATTGCAAAAAATAAAGAGATAAAGTTAGGAAGATTACACCAGAGATTTATACAGGTTTGGTCGAACGTTGGACTAGTCCTGCCCCCAAAAGGTATTCTTGAGGTTTTCACTATAAAATTTGAGATTTTAAAAGGTTATGCCCACGAACCTTATTACAATTTGATCTTAAGATTTTATCAGGCTTATCCCCAGCCAAAAGACAACTTTTACCCTATGATATACTATCGGACCAATTAGAAATTTATGGCTGATCTCTTTAACCCAAACAAAGCTTTTTTTTGGCAAAGCTTAATAAACCAATAACAAATATTTTACCACAGCTTGATCTCAAGAACCAATAACTTAATATCCTAAAGGTATCACACATTTAATAATTTAATCTATCAACACGACCAAAAGCTTCACTCAAAAGCACTTAGGCAGCCAAAAGTGAAATAAGAAAAATTTCAAGGAGAGGAAAAAGAATAAATTCTAAAGAAATATGAAATCGATGGAAAGTGGCATGATTTAAAGTGGGGAATATCTCACTTCAAATAGTAGTTAAGATCGCCAAAAAAGGAAACAATCCATTGGTCAAATTAATCATCTAATCGATTGTTCTAATCAATTAGATGCTTCAAATTTAAATGATTATGAAGCCCAACTAGGAAGGTTTTGATATAGAGTCGTTTCAAGTCTTAAATGTGATATATTTACTGATTTCTCAAACGATTATCAAGCTTCTAATCGATTATGAAAATGTCCCAATCAATTAGATATAATAAAAGTTTATCTAATCTATTGATGCATATATCTAATCGATTAGGTAGTGTGATATGGTGGCAGAACTGACTGTTAATACTGGTTTTGCATTTTTTATTCACAAATGTTGCGGTAAGCAAGAGTCGCCACCGACTTTTCTTTTATCCAAATTAAGGAAAGGGTGAAAAGAACAAAAAAAGACCTTTTCGAGAGTTTTCTGAGTAAGGGGGGTAGATTATCGAAAGGGAAGGTGTAAGCACCCTTTCCATCCGTAGTTATCTACAGGCTCTTAGAGGTTTGCTCATTTTTGAAATACTTTTGTGCTTTGTACGTTTAAAAATGTTTGGAAAATGCCTTAGTGCGGCGATTTTCTTTGCGTTTTAACTCTTGTATCAGTCCTCAAGAGTGTTAACAAAGCAAATGTTTTTGAAACTTATTTTTGAAAAGTAGTTTTCTGTGTAAGTGCAAAATGTTTGAGCAAACTTCTAACAGCTATCTACTTTATTACTCGAAAAGGGTCGTTCTTTTCCTCTTTTCTTTTAGACAGTGCTATACTACTATTAGTGAGTAGGTCGCCTTATCGTTGGATGTTGAGGGAAAATCGAAGGGACGTTTTACAATCATAAAAGGCAATTTTATGGAGATGCTTTAGCAATTCTGTTTTAGGGACTAGATCATTTAACGAGAAGGAAACTGTAGGGTCATCGAGGGACTATGATCTTTTGATTTTACGGGTCTTTTCTAAAGCATTCCTGCCTCATGACTGTTTTTTAAAGGCAACCAAAGTGGGCGTACCTTAGAGGTGCTTGTGTGCAATTGTGTTGTGTTTCAGTTATTTTTGTCTTTTTATTAAGTTAGCTAACGTTTGATTTCAATCTTTGTCATGCGTGTCTAGTTACTAGCAGTTAATATGAAAAGCAGTAAAAAGAAAATACAGAAAATAGAGGTCATACGCTATTACAATGCTTCGGGAA
Organism: Vicia faba; assembly: GCA_948472305.1. NCBI lineage: Eukaryota > Viridiplantae > Streptophyta > Magnoliopsida > Fabales > Fabaceae > Vicia > Vicia faba. Next base: position 1,507,490,559 of record OX451738.1, read on the forward strand.
GGGGATTTACATTATACAAGGATAATGGGGAATAAAGCAGTAAATATCCTAATTTATCTATTACACCCAGTAAAAAAATACAATAATAGTAAAAATATGGAATTAAATAAACGCGCGTGAAATAGAAAAGACGTCTAAAAATCCTAAAGAAAAGAAATTTTTTTGTTGTTTTTGGTATAAAAGAAAATAAAGCCTAAGTCTATTTAACTTTAATTTTAAGAAAAAGATGTTAAAATAATTAATTAATTTAATGTAAAAAGTCAAGCCTAATGTTTTTTTTTTTGTGATTTTTTATTTTAATATTAAAATAAAAACAAATCAAGAGAGAAATGAACAAAAAAGTAAAAATACAAATGGAGGCACCCTTCGATTGCAGGGAAAGGTGGGGGCTTTGATTCACAGAATGTTGACTTTCAATTTGGAGATAGATGGAGTTTTCGATCCAGGAGGGATGGGTGTCCTTCAACCCAGGGAGAGATGATTGTCTTTCGATCCAGGGATGGATGCTATGAGGACAATGAATGTGTAAAAGTATGCTAGCAAAAACGAAAAGCACGACCTGGGTGCTAAGCGCAAGTCTTTCGATCCTGCGCATTGTAGCCTTATTTATGTTGGATCTGCAATAGGTGTTAGAAGAAAAATAAAACTAATACGGGCCTGGGTATCACACCCAGACCCTTCGATCATGAATGAAAAATTGAATGACTATGATGTGCAAAGAAGGTATAGAATTTGATTCCTTACATTTCCCTTACCAACAGTGGTGTATGAGTCTATGGTGATGGGTGTAGATTCGAATCTGGTATTCTTTTGGGATGGGGATGCCAGTAAAAAATGTATTTCGATTGGGAGCACTTTGGATATGGGCATCTTCAATCTGGAACTTCTGGGCTTGGATATTTTCACTGAAGGGTGGCTTTGGCTTGGAAAATTCTTACGACCTTTGATGGATTTTGTGGGCAGCGTCTCTCCAATCTTTTTTCGTTCTCCCCCCCCCCCCTTTTTGCAACACTTGTGATCTCTTTATATAGAGGGGGTAGATGGGATAAGAAGGAAAAGGTTTAAACAGCCTTGATTATGTGTTTGAAAGCCATGAATGAGAATTTGTAACATTGGCCAAACACATGGGATCTTGTCTATTTTTTGAATTTTGAATGATATGTAACTGGTCTTCGAATGCTCCCTTTCGAAGGGGTTGATGGCTTCCTTCGAACGGCCCTGATTCAGCTCCTTCGAACGGCTCTGAAGAAGCTCCATCGAATGGCTCTTATGAAGCTCCTTTGAATGGCTCTTTGAAAGCTTCTTCGAATGGACCTTTGCATGTTCTTCAAATGGACCTTTTGAAAGCTTCTTTGAACGGACCTTTTGGAATGCCAATTGAAGGGCCTTTGTCCATACCAATCGAAGGCCTTGTTAAAATTCCAATCGAAGGATATTGTTACCATGCCAATCGAAAGATACTTGTTAAAATGCCAATCGAAAGACCTTGTTAACAGGCCAGTCGAAGGACCTTTGTCCATGTCAATCGAAGGGCGTTATGTAGATGCCAATCGAAAGGAATTTTGGAGATGCCAATTGAAAGGCATTTTAGAGATGCCAATCGAAAGGCATTTTGGAGCTTCCAATTAAAAGGCATTTTGGAGATGCCAATAGAAAGTCATTTTGGAGATGCCAATCGAAGGAAACTTAAAAACATCACTCACAAATTTTCCTTTTCTTTAGGAAAAGGTTTGTGACCAACCATGTAGAGGAAGACCTTGGAAAATATGAGAGGGCAAATTTTGGGGTACAACAGGTAGTTAAAAAATGTTTTAGATAACCTTTTAATCGCTTTTTCTTGGCATAGAAAAGTCATTTTTAAGATAAAAATATATAAGTATGTGTGTATGAGTTGTCTTAGTAATCTTAAGCTACTACCTTATTTTAATAGTACAAAGTTCACTCATTATAACAGACAGACATGCCCTGGTGAGCTTTCACACTTTTCATCAAAGAAGCTTCAAGATTTTGGTGTATAATATCTGATTGTAAAATCACTTGATCTTGAGTTCACTTATAAGATGCTTTGGTTATCATTAGCATTGTAGACTATTGTCATGCATTGTCGTCATTAAAACTTCAGATGTTTATCTTTATTACTTGCAAGCACATAAATCCATATTATCCCCATTTTTTATGATGATAATGCATCTCTCAGAGAAGGTGGTAATAAGAACATCTCTTGGGAGAGTATACACAACTCCCCTTGGGAGTATACTTCTCCGCATATGTCGTTATCAAAAAGGAATAACATAATGAAAGCACATAGATCCCATGCAAAAGGAATAATTTACCTTATAGATATGGACAGTATCAGTCCAGAGTTAGGTACAGGATCTGAAATCTTATTTCTCCCCACTGTAGGTAGCATCAAGCTTTGAAATTAGCTAGTAAGTAAACTTTGGAGAATTTCTTCCCCTTATGAGTGTTTTGGACAACCTTTTTTTAGTATCCTTAGGCCTTAGACTAGTGTTGACTCTAGGTGTTTGGCACCACTTTTCTCCCCAGACGCTTAAAAGCTCACGCCAAGGTTAGTAGGAAAATAAATTGACTAAGCAATTAATAAATCACTTACTAGAGAATCAACTAGAGTTTTATGATTTATCAATCTCTATTAAGTGAACTACCTAAATGTCTCAAGGTAGCTTGAGAAACATCTATTGATAAGTCATTATCTTTGTAAATCATTTGATACAAGAGTTGGTCTAACCATAGGAATGATAAATCCATTACACATTTATCACCTTAACCTCTCGTGATCAACATCATGATTTTGATCAATTTAGTTGAAATACATTAATCAATATCTTATCTAAATCCATCAGGGATGACAATAACTTCTTCTTGTACTCTTAAAAGACCTTTCGCAATTTTTAATGTTGCTAAGGGAATGTTGAGATACAATTCCCTTAGAGATATCTTCATTAAAATTTTGAATGAGATGTTCCTTGATGATCTTTGTTTTTAAGATAGAATTTCTTTAGTTGACTTTAAATTTAATTAATCTATTTTAACTTTGAATTTCCTCTTGTATTTGATATTTTTATTTCCCTTTATTTTAATATTTCAAGGATGTAATTTAAGGGATACCTACAAAATTAACAACCTCTACTTCTACCTACTAGGGGTTAGTTCATCAAAGATAACATGTACGAGTTCTTTCATAGTCATGGTGCTTCTGACAAGAAATTCAAAAAAGATTTTACATTTAATTTTTATTGATTATGCACAAAGAGGAATCATACTTTATTACCTTTGTTACAAAACTTACTTAATGCTAAGTAAATGATGCTTTAATAAAATAGAACAATTAAAGGATAGGATTAGGGATCTTACTAAAAATTAAGGATTCAATTCAATGATTTTGTCTTGTTGTTATTAGGTGAAGAGATTTTTTACCTTGTAGATGTGGCACAATATAACATATTTGTTTCTTTAGTTGTGTCATTTAAGGAGAAACTGTCAGTATCATCATCTGCATTATAACTTGACTTTTCTACTTTTGATACCCATATCATTTTGGGTCCTTTGATGTTATTAGTAGACATCTTTCTATTTTTACGTTTACAATGCTCTTTATAAAAGTATAAAGGAGGATGTCATTATTTGCTCTCATGAATCTTTTTGATGAAACATGACATGGCAATAGGGTCGTCTTTATCATAATAATTACATTTAAGGGTTTTGCATTTAGATGTTGGTTGGGCATTACAAATATTGCTAAAGCTTTTACCATTATTCTTAGGTTCATCACCAATACTAGCCTTATTGTAAGACGCCATTTAGTTTCCTAAAAAAATATTTAAGTCGTCCATCCCTTTAGTGAATTTATCAAGTGTGTTTTGAATATCAATTTTATTTTTCAAAATGTCATAGTGATCACATTTGATAGATTCATCTAAAGTCTTATGAGATGAGGAAGAGTTTTTAATTAGATCATATTATATCTTTATAAGACTTTTTGTTTCTTCCAACATATTTTTTTATATTTAAACCCAAGACTAATATAGAATTGAGGACGAAAAAAATCCTTGGAGAAAATTATTGCTTACTGCTGCAAATCCCCACCCAAGCACCAGAGTTGTTCGTCCAGAAAAAGGATTAGGGTTCATCATTAGAACCCTAACCCTTTGAGCTTAACTACATCATTTTACATGCAAGCAAAGGAAGAAAGGAATCATAAGAGGGGAAAGGAAAACCAGAAAAGGATTATACAAGAAGTGTCACGGCAGGAGAGGTAAACGCGAAATCACTTAGCTTTAGGACTCTTAATCGTGTTATAATGTTTGTGTGATTTCTATGTGGATGTTGTATTTATGGGAAATTTGGAATATGGGGTTTAGGGTTCATCACTTAGGTTTAGGGTTCATCAATTAGGGGTAGGGTTTATCCATGTGGGGTTAGGGTTTAAAAGGATTGGTATTTATGGTTGGGGTTCAAAAGGGTTAGGGTATACGTTTCTTAGGGTTCATAGGGTTAGTTTATACATTCATATGGTTCTTATGGTTTAGATGATGTTCCCGATGAATGTTCATTCGTGATGGCGGCCTTGACGGCCGCCCACGATGGATCTGGGCTTACATGGTTAAAGGTATGAAGATATATGTTTGTGGATGGTGGCTTGGATGAATGTATGAAGATCTCGGTTGAAGATCAACCAGAGATCTGGAGATAATGGTGGTTTAAAGGTGTTCTAAGGTTACGCCATCGGCGGAAGCAATTCCTGGCCAGCGACGATGATTTCTGGTGAGGAAATATTAAAGAGAGGCGGGAGCCTTTCTCTTTTTAGGTTTTTGTTAAACGAGATAGGGGTTGGATAGAGAGAGAAGTGGAGAAAGAAATAAAATGAGTAAAATGGGAAGAACATGAATATATAAGGCTTTTTGTACTCTATGCGTGCGTCTTAACATGCACCCTCAGTCAATAGTGAATACCTACCTTTCGTTCTTCCTAATTTTGATCAATGCCCTAGAGTTAACCTCTGGAGGACATTGGATCAAGATTGAACGCTTCTGATCTCACTGGTGCACCATAACGCATGCACCTCTTCACAAATTATCCAACGAATCAAACAATTGTCTGGGCCAAGCCTATTTCTACTAACACCCTTGCTTTTAATACCACAACTGGATTCAAACCCCCTGTGATTTTTTGACTTAAATGTTATATGGGCTTGAGCCCATTCTATTAACAACCCCCAAATTGCTTCCTCAATACAAAACCATACCTCCTTTGACTTTGGGCCTCAAACAAATTTCTGGGTTTAAGCCTTTACTGTTTAAACCCCATATTTTACTACGTTAACTAAGAATGCACCCCCACTGTTTTTATTTAAATATTTTTTAATATATTCATATTATTTATTTATTTAGTTATTTTATTTTTTAATCTATTTATATCATATATTTATCAATTTTCCTCGCATATCATTTTTTATCATTTTGCATTAAAATTTGTTTCTTATTTATCATTAAAAAAAAACTTGTTGATAAATAAATATTTGCCTATTATTATGAATATCTAATATATTTATAATAATAAGGAATTAATTATTTACTAACTATTTTCTAAAATACTAACCCTTTTTTTATCAATTTATCAAATATTTCTTTCATCATTCAAACTGTATTTTCAAATTTTATCATGCATTTAAGACATCTAACCAATCAAACTTAACGTCACTTTTCACTAACTTAATTTCAAATTCAATATTATTTTCAAAAAGGATTGTGGATATATTTTCTAAATTAACTGTGAATTACTTCTAAGACTACGCTAATTTTCAAACCCAAATAAGATTCAAGGATAATTCTAAAACATTTCCACAACTCATAAGAAAAACTAACCAAACACATACGAACTATGAATTTGGACTCTGATTCTTCACAAGAGGATACGTAGGCAAGCGGTTAAAACCAAGGCGAGTCTCATAATTAAAAATTAAAATTTTATTATGCAATTTATAATAACACATTTTTAAAAAAGAAATTCCCGATCTACCCCTAAACCTAAAATAGGATGCCCCTTGAGAACAAGGGAGATGAAGGATACCTAACACCTTCCCTTCATCTAACCAACTCGCGAACTTAGAATCTCTAAACAATTAGGGTTATTTGTTCCTTCCCATCCTTAGGACAAAAAGTAATGGTGGCGACTCGTATTTTTTGTCGGTTATGACAATTGGAGACTCTGCAGAGGATACAACCCTAGAGTTAAAGTTTCCCCTTTTTGTTTTAGGTCTAGGGTTTTGTGGGTTTTTTCTACTTATAGCATGTTTTGTTTTCATGTTTATTTATTGGTTTGTTGTTTATTTTATTATTTATCGCATTATTATCGTGTTCTTGTCATATTATTGTTTATGGGTTTTAAATTTCAAAAATATCAAACCTTAGAAAGAAGGATTATCAATTGGCCAAGGGGGTTTAACATCCCTATGAGTTTTTGCGACGACTTTACCTAAAGTCTGTTGAGTTCCAAGGAATACCTTTTAAAGGGCTAGACTCTCTTGGAGGTAGGACTTCAGGATTTAGCCAATGACTCTTTGTATAACCCTAAAATAAAATCTCATAGTGAGACCTTGAATGATCTAAGAGGTGAATGTCTCGGTCTACAAAGAGGCTCCACCTAAGGAAGGCCCTTGTGCCTTTTACCTTTGGTGTTATCCATGATACGCTTAAGGAAGCCACCCTTATAGGGAGGGTAGAATATATGTAGGAAGAAACTAGGAACCTGCCTACTAAGGATATCTTTCATAATCCCACCACCATGTTACATCATCATGCATACATACATCTTACATTTCAAAATATTCATTATTTTTGAATTTGTGTTGTCTTATTCACTAAATTCCTAAGAAAAAATAATCACGGGTTTTTTGTGAGTATCCTAAAGATGGATACCAATAAGAAACAAACTATCTGATTTAGCATCATTGTTCCTTATATGAAAAAGATCAAACTGATTAGGGGGAAACTAATAGAGAAAACTATGAATATGTTTGTTTGACGCTATGGGAATATTCTTGAGTTGACCAAGATAATTGTGCAATAGAAAGCAACCACGTCCCTTGCTCAATTCTACGACCCTCCTCTAAGATGTTTCACTTTCCAGAACTTTCAACTAGCGCCTACCTTGGAAGAATTTGATAGGATCTTGGATTTCTCTAAGATAAAAGATAAAGCTAACACAGGGATTGTACAAACTACCAATATCATAAATTTGGATAAGGAGATAAGGATATCGTTTACTGATTTGGTGCTCAATTATAAAAAAGATAGTGAAGTTCAAAGGATTAAAAGACAATACATAGAATCCAAGGCTCTTTCTTTTGCTGATAAGAAAGAATGGGAAGCTTGTGTGAACTGCTTCGCACTACTAATTTTTGGTTTGGTTTTATTTCCAAATACTATCAATTATATTGATTTTGTGACCATTAATGTATTTTGGGTTGTAAAGGTGTTAAATAGTGAACCTACTCCTGCTCTACTTGGTGATGTTTACTACGCCCTTCATAACGTTATGAAAAAGGGAGGGGTGTGCTAAATTGTTGTATTCCTCTCTTATACTCTTGGCTCATTTCTCACCTCTACAGAGAGGACTACATGGTTAAGGACTTAACAAAGAATGAATGGTCCCAAAAGTTGAGGGCTCTTAGAAAAATAAGAGCAGAAGAATCTCTCTTTATCTCAAAAGGTGAAGGAATGTGAACAAGTCTGCCAAGAATTAGAAGGAATACGAAAATATTTCCTCATACAAAGGGAACTCTATAAGGAGATGAGATCTGAAAAGAATTTTGGAAAAAGCAGTATACAAAGATAGCTCAAGCGGGATAAGACAACAAGGTCATAATCCCTACACTTTACAAAGTACCTGAGGTATAAAGACAAACAAGCAAAGCTCGCCTTCTTAGCAAACAATCTCATTGGTGACATTCCTAGAAGCTTGAGAGATGCAAAAGTCGTGATGGTCCCTCTTCCGAAGGATGTTGAAGACTTCCTCAAGCTTTGTAGGGAGATGGTTGATGGTTTTAGGGCAGAAGTGCACAAGCGTGCTTAGGAGATTTTAGTTTCCCTTTTTTTTATTTCTTTCAGTATTTGACATTCAGTTAGTATTCCCTTTCAATATTTTTCGTTCAATATTTGTTTCGGTATTTGGATTGTATTCCCTTTTTCAAGGATGATGGTTATTATTCAATAAAAGTACTTTGGTTTCAACATTTCATTTGTGTATTTGTTTTAGGATACTCACCAATAAAAAGTAAAACCTGAAAAAATAAGGATAAATAATAAAAGGAAATCTAACATGAATAAGACATTAAAAAATTCTTAGCATATTCATACAAATCCATCCAAGCACAAGAACCGCATTTCATATTTCATACAAAAAACTCATTTCTTTTATATCATCTCTAGTTAAATCAATGGGAAAAACACACTACCTTACCGACCACCATATCAAACAAGAGTTCATCAAAAGAAAGTAATGGAGAAAATCGAACAAAATCAAGCTACTTTTCAAGAAGACTTGGAACAAGTGAAAGGAAGCACTGATTTTGTGAAGGATAATATGAGTCAAGTTATGCTCGCATTGAAGAACATCATAGAAAAAATATCAGATTCCCAAGGTAGATTTTGAAGAATAAGCCCAAACCATTAGTCACCAACCAAGACACAGACCAAAATCTGGTCCCGTAAAGTCAATTGTCGCCTAACAAGAGACCATAATGACTGAAGGTTTCATTCGACCTCCTCCAAAGGTGGGGGCATCTCACACTTTTCAAATTCCAATCAACAAGGTGGATAACTACATAGACCTTTAATATGGAAACCACAATTTGGAAGGTGTTACTCAAGTTCCCCAATCAAAGATTGTTGAAGATCCAGTGGCAGTCAACCAGTATAAAGCCCTTAAAGAAAGACTGAAAGTCGTGGAGGGTTATGATGCTTTCGACGTCGATGCTCTTGAAATGGGTCTAGTTCCAGATGTGGTGATTCCTCCCAAATTCAAAGTACCTGACTTTGGAAAGTATAAGGGACTCAGGTGCCCAAGGAATCATCTATGCATGTACTGTAGGAATATGCATGCTTATGCTCATGATGAAAAAACTAATGATCCATTGCTTTCAAGATAGCCTGAGTGGGGCATCCCTAGATTGGTATATGCAGTTGAAGCGAGCACATGTTCGATCATGGGCAGACCTTGCAAACGCTTTCTTAAAATAATACAAGTATAACTTGGACATGACTCCTAATCGCATGCAACTTCATAATTTGTCCCAAAAGAAGGACGGATGTTTCAAGGAATATGCTCAACGATGGTGAGAAATGGAAGAACGAGTGCAACCACCACTCCTTGAAAAAGAGTTAGTAGACATGTTCATGGTTACTCTACAAGGTCTGTATTATGAGAAAATGGTAGACAATGTCTCCTCCGAATTTTATGATTTGGTGACAATTGGCGAACGAATCAAGGCTGGTGTGAAAAGTGGCAAGATACAAGGAGCGTTATCTAGTACTCCTTATAACCCAAAGAAGCATACATTGAACTTCTCGAAAAATAAAGAAGGAGAAGTGAATGTTGTCGCAACACACCAAAAAGCACAACAACCATTGGTTATCCCACGAGAACAAAATATGTTCGAAAGGCCCCTGAGAAGATTTGATCCTCTCCCTATGCCATACAGTCAATTACTATGACACTTACTGAAGGCATCCTTGGTAGAGCTGAAGCCACTCGCTCCTCTGATTGGGGCACTCCCACCAAAATATGATGCAAATGCAAGGTGCGAGTATCATGCCAATTCTGGAGGGCATACCATAGAGAAATGTTGGGCCTTCAAACACAAAGTTCAATATTTGTTGGATCCCCAAGATATCACTTTTGATAAAAAAAAATATCAAGACGAACCCTATGCCTTAACATGGTGGTCCAGTGGTGAACGCAAATGAGATAGACACTGATCATAGAGAGATAAAACGAGTAAAAGCTCTAATATATATGTTAAAGGAGCATTTATTGGAGCATGTATTTCTCTTGGAACATAATTATGCTTTTGAAAACACTTTCAAGAAATTGGTGGATCAAGGGATAATCCAATTCGAGAATCATCCTAAAGAAGGATACATAGCTGCAATCGATGGAAATACAAGAAGACCATTGGTAATTCCTTGCCAAGGTCTAAGTTCTGAAAAGAAACCACTTGTCACTACATGTGGAGAGCCAGTCTTAACAAAAATACCAGTAACAATACCAGTACTTCCAAAGAGTACCATGGTGATCAGGGGGCCGTCTCCCACTCCTTATGAAAGTGACAAAGTTGTACCATGGAGTTATGAAACTACTATCTATATCAATAGACTGAAGCAAGAATGTGAACCATCAATGATCCAAGGACCAGCAGTTACAAATATACCAGGAAGAGGGGGGCATGACTGATAGTGGTCGCATATTCGTCCCAGATCAACACAAGAAGGATGATACCTTAAATAAGGATAAAGGGAAGGTTGTGACAGAAACTAATCAGGGGAAAGAACATTCGGGTAAGTCACTCACTGATCAAGAGGCTGACAAATTCTTGAAAAATGATCAAGAAGAGTGACTATAGGGTGGTGGATCAATTGCCCCAAACCCCAACAAAGATTTCAATACTCTCATTACTGATCAATTTAGAGGCGCACCGTGAATCTCTGATGAAAATTATAAGTTATGTGCATGTTACAAAGGAGATCACAGTAAACCAGTTTGATGAAGTCATGGATAATCTAGCGTCAAGAACACGCCTAGGCTTCAATGATAGTGAGTTACCTCCACAAGGTAGAGCTCACAAAAAGGTGTTGCACATTTCAATCCAGATAGGAAAAACTAGCGTATCCAGAGTACTCATTGATATTAGTTCTTCCCTAAATATGCTACCAAAGGATAGCTTGATGAAACTAACAATGGATGACATCATTATAAGACCAAGTTCTATGGTGGTCAAAGCTTTCGATGGTTCCCAAAGCACTGTGTTTGGGGAGGTGGATCTCCCAGTAAAGATTGGTCCGCATATGTTCTGCATCACCTTCCAAGTAATGAATATAGAACCGACATATACTTGATTGCTTGGGCGACCTTAGATTCACGCCACATGAGTTGTTACGTCAACCTTGCATCAAAAATAGAAGTTTCTCGTCGAAGGAAAATTGTTAATAATTGACGGAGAAGAAGAAATTTTTGTAAGTCATTTGGAATCCTACAGATATATCAGTGTAGAAGAAGATTGTGTGGAGACGTTATTCCAAGTCTTGGAAGTGGCTACAGTGGTTACATGGAGAGATTTACAAACAACTATGGAGGATCGAGCATCTAAAGGTTGAGGCAAGATTGTGGAGATACCTGAGAAGAAAGACTACTTTGGTTTGGGCTATCAACTGTCAAAGACTACCGACAAAGGCAAAGGGTAATTTCCTCCCATCCAGAAAACCTTGGTCAGCAAAGAGGTACAGCATGGTGGGCAAGTGTCAATGGTATCCAACAAATGCAACAACAAAGGAGCATATAACCTCATCCTAGAATATGTTCCAGGCGAAGAGCTCAAGAATTAGACAACAGTGGAGATTCCATAGATCTTTTTCTTTCCAAAGCAATTTTTCTGTTTTTAAAGAACCTATGTCCCGCCCGAGACATAGTGGTAGCTTGTAAGGGCCCCCATTTATTTTCAAACAATGTTTTCAATTAATAAAAGTTTTGTTTGCATTCAATTTAAGATCCATGTCTTTCTCTTGCATTTCTCTTTTATTTTCAAAATGGAAGTAATTTTTCTTCATACTCACTTTCTAATTTCGCATTCTAAAATGGCAGTAATTTTTCAAAATGGCAGTAATTTTGCATTTCTCTTTTATTGATGCAGGGTTTCTAGTCGTGGTACATTATCCACCTTGGATATCTAACATCATGCCAGTACCCAATAAATACGATAAAGTACACATGTGTATAAACTATCGGGATCTAAACAAAGCAAGTCCCAAAGACGATTTACCATTACCTCACATATATGTTTTAGTGGACAATACAACTCAAGCTTTGGTATTTTCTTTCATGGATGGTTTTTCAGGATATAATCAGATCAAGATGGCACCCGAGGATATGGAAAAGACTACTTTCATGACTCCTTGGGGCACCTTCTAGTACAAAGTAATGCCTTTCGGTTTAAAGAATGCAGGGGGAACTTATCAACGAGCAATACTCACGTTATTTCATGACATGATCCATAAAGAAGTCGAGATATATGTGGATGATATGATTGCCAAATCTCACACAGAGGAGGATCACGTCATTCACATACAAAAGTTATTTGAATGTATATTGAAATTCAGACTCGGGTTGAATCCGAATAAATGTACATTTGGTGTCAGGTCAGGTAAACTATTGAGTTTTATTGTAAGCCAACGAGGTATTGTGGCTTCTTGGGACGATTGAAATACATCTCAAGGTTCATATCGCACCTAAGTGCCACTTGCGAGCCTATATTCAAACTACTAAGAAAAGATCAATAAGTGGAGTGGAATAAAGACTGTTAAATAACCTTTGAAACAATAAAACAATATTTACAAGAGCCACCAATACTGATGCCACCAATTTCTAGGAGATCACTTATTATGTACTTAATAGTACTTGAAGGATCTATGGGATGTGTATTGGGGCAACACGATGAAACAGGTAGAAAAGAGCGTGTCATCTACTACCTGGGCAAGAAATTCACTGACTATGAAACCCGATACTCACTCCTTGAGAAAACTTGTTGTGCTCTGGCCTGGGCCGCTAAACGAATGAGACAATATCTATTAACTTACACCACGTGGTTAATATCAAGAATGGATCCTTTGAAGTATGTGTTTAAAATCCAGCTCTTACAAGAAGAATTGCTCGATGGAATATGTTGTTATCCGAGTATGACATCCAATATGTTACTCAAAAATCCATCAAAGGTCGTGTGTTGGCTAATCACCTAGCTCATCAACCATTGGAAGAATACCAACCAATGAAGTTTGACTTTCCAGACGAAGACATCATGGTTATATGTGACTATGAAATACCAGGGCCCAACAAAGGACCTGAACCAGGGGCACGATGGACACTCATGTTTGACGGTGTTTCAAACACACAAAGACATGGTATTGGGACTGTATTGAATTCTCCAAAGAACTTTCACAAACCTTATAATGTAAGGCTATGTTTTGATTGCACCAACAATATTGTTGAATACGAAGCTTGTATCTTGGGTCTAGAATTTGCCATTGATCTAAGGATTAAATACCTCTAAGTATATAGAGACTCAACATTAGTCATATACCAAGTCAACCGTGAATGGGATACTCGACATCCCAAATTAATTTTATATCGGGATTACATTTTGGAGTTAGCAACAGAATTTACAGAAATCACTTTCACTCACATTCCCCGAGAGGAAAACTAGATGGCAGGCGCTTTGGCAACTTTGTCAGCCATGTTCAAAGTAACTTGGCCTAATCACGAACCATGCATTATGATCAGACATTTTGAAGAACCTGCACATTGCCTCGCAGTTGAAGAAGGACCAGATGACAAACCTTGGTTCTACGACATCAAGAGGTATCTAGACAAGAAAGAATATCCTAAAGGTGCCTCAATTATAGACAAGCAAACTCTACAAAAGTTAGCTACAAATTTCTTCCTGAATGGGGATGTACTATACAAAAGAAACTATGATATGGTGTTACTCATGTGCGTGGAGAAACATGAAGTAGATACACCCATGAGAGAGATCCACGAAGGAACCTTCAGGACTCGTATAAATTGACATGCCATGGCTAGAAAAATATTGAGAGTAGGCTACTAATGGCTGACGATAGAAGCTAATTGCTACCATTATACGAAGACATGCCACAAATGTAAAATCTACGCTGACAAGGTGTACGTACCACCAACTCCTTTAAATGTCCTAAGTTCACCATGGCCATTCTCGACGTGGGGAATTGATATGATATGAATGATCAAACCAAAGGCTTCTAATGGAAACCGATTCATATTAGTCGCCATTGATTATTTTATCAAATGGGTAGAATATGCATCTTATGCAAATATAACCAAATAAGTGGTTACTCGATTCATCAAATAGAACATCATATGCATATATGGGTTTCTAGCAGAATTATTTCAGACAATGGGTCCGACTCGAACAACAAAATAATGAAGTAATTATGCGATGATTTCAAGATTGAGCATTATAATTCATCACCTTACCGACCTAAGATGAACGAGGCCATCGAAGCTGCAAATAAAAATATTAAGAAGATCATTCAGAAAATGGTGAAGACATATAAAGATTGGCATAAAATGCTTCCCTTAGCTCTACATGGCTACTGTACCTCAGTGTGTACTTCCAAAGGTGGAACTCTTTTCTCTCTTGTTTATGGCATAGAGGTTGTACTCCTTGTTGAAGTAGAGATTCCATCACTACGAGTCTTAATGGAAACTAGGCTTGAAGAATCAGAATGGGTTCAAACGCGACTTGATCAACTCAAACTCATCGGGAAAAAATGCTCAACAGCTTTATGCCACGGTCAGTTATACCAGAAGCGGATAAAGAAAGCATTTGATAAAAAGATTTGTCCTCGAGTATTCAAAGAAGGGGATCTAGTCCTCAAGAAGATTTTGTCACCTCGGGTATACTCACGTGGTAAATGGGTACCTAACTATGAAGGTTTTTATGTGGTTAAAACAACATTCTCTGGAGGAGCTCTTGTCCTCACAACAATGGACGGGGAAGAACTACCACATCCGTTGAACTCTGACACAGTAAAAAAATATTATGTATAAAAGGCCCGATAAGTCGAAACCCTAAATAGGAGACTTAGGAAAAAATGGGCGTCCTGGTAGATTTAAAATCCTAAAGGTCAATCCAGGCAAAAATTAGGGACATACAAACAAAATCATTATCCCGGTGGATTGAAAAATCGAAAGGGCGATCCAGGAAAAAGTTAGGGATTTTTATTTCAAAAAATGAACAAATAGACAGCGATTCGAGAACTCACTACTAAGACTATGAAGGAGAAGTATTAATCTAAATCATCTTACTCAGAAGCAAAGGAGATTGGAGCTATCAAACGACATTGGAGAATTAGCAGTATCAATTGTCATTTTCATTGCCATTTTCAAATTTTGCTAAAACCTTTTGTAATTACCTCTTTTAGGGATTGCATCTTATACTTTCGCCTGTTCAAAGGCATTTTCATTAAAAATACAATTCATTTTTCAATCTTTCCAAATATTATTCAATTGCGTATTTTTTCTTTTTTTGACTTGTTTGCAAAATACTAGGATTATTTCCTGTAAACACTACGTCGAAATCATTTTGGGGATTTGACAACAAATAAAAGCACTTGACAAAGCATCAAAAAGTATTTTGGTTAGAAAAATGTCAAAAGAAATCCACTCCTACGTCCACGCCTACGTCTTCTTTTTCATAAGCTTTCTTCTATGTTATTGATACATTTTCTTTCTTTTCTTCTAAAAAAAAACACTGACATCTCTCTCTTCCAATGCAGTGAACTTGTCCATATAACCTTATTCAAAATACAAGGTAATCTTCTCCCTTAGCTTTCTTAAACTTCCATATATGTTCTATGTATGACACTATTTCTTCTTAAAAAAGGTTTTTTTTTTCATTTTGCATGATTTACTTCCTTTTTGGGTTATGTTCCCGTTTACGTTAAGATGTTGTTAATGCTAGTTTATGTTTTCAAAACAAGTTAACATTTTGAAAGTTGTTTATATTTTGAAATCTAGTTCAAGATAACCCATACTATGGGAGTGGTTCATAAGTGGATTGTGTTTCTATGGAGAAACAATATAAGAAGTATGAAGATATTTTAGAAGCTTTATCTGCCTTATATTTTTTCTTCATAGAAACACAAAGTAGATCAACTTCAAATTATTCCACGAATATTTTAAATAAAAGGTATATTATTGTTGTTTTGTTGATAAATATTGATGTATGTTGTTGTTGTTCATAAATGGTTTGTGTTGTTGTTGTTGTTGTTGATAAGTGTGTGTTGTTGATGTTGTTGTTATTGTTGATAAATGTTGTTGTTGTTAATGTATGTTGCTGTTGAGTTTATTATAATATATGTAGGTTACTTGTTTAACTAACCCTCCACTGAACATGCATTCATTTAAAGGTATTTAGAAAATAATAATTTGAAAATCAAGTTATATTTGAAATGCAACTTAGATCATTCAATGTTTTTCAAATTATATGCATCTTGTAATTCATCTATCGTTATTTAACACATAGAACTTGGTTTATTTCCTCCAAGTTATTCAAAGAAACAATTTGTTATCTTTTAATTTAGATTGCAAAACATCAAATTTGTTGATAAATTGAATCATATTCATCGTTGTCATCATAATAATCTACACTGCCGATTAAAATAATGATGACGATAATGATGATGCTGATTCTGAATTAGTCACCATATTGATGTTTTTCAAAATAAACTAGGAATGAACTGTTTCTTTGAAGAACTCGGGATATTGAACCAAATGCTATATGTTAAATTGTAAGAGATGAATCACGGGATGCATGCAATTTGAAAAACAGTGGTTCGTTTAAGTTGTTTTTTAAGAATAATTTAATTTTTCAAATTATTATCTTCTACATCAATTTTAATGGTTGTATATGTTTAGTGAGGTGTAAGGAAAAACAAGCAAGCTATATATTTTATAATAAACTCGGGGTACATACCACAACAGTTATCTTATGTAACCATGGTGAAATGTTAATTATATTCCAAATAAATTGTTGTTGCTGGGTTTCAAACCCATGACCTAAATATATATCACAATAGTTGTTTAGTATAACCATTGTGATAGGTAGTAGCACACTAGCTATCTTATCACCACGGTCACACGGCCATGGTAGAAAGCATCATATATACAATCACCTTTTACCTTACCACAGTTAGTCAGGCGTTATGGTATCCTTTTTCCAACCATCGTGGAATTACTTTATATAGTAGTGACCATCTAAAAAATTTGTTGAGCCAACAAATCCTTAACCCTCTTTTGCCATAATATGAAATTACTCATCACATCAAACCTTATCACCTCAAATTTGGCACAAGGGTTAACAACCATCTAATACAAATTGTTAGAACAACAACCAATATAGAAGATTAAAGAGAAACTAAAGTAAAATACAATGAACACGATCAATCTTTATTAATGTAGTTTGGCTAATGATGCATACCTTTCTGACTATAGAGAAACTACAGTCCCTTTTTATTATCTGTGATGAATTAGGGTTACAATGTTACAAGAAATATGTATAATATTATGACTCAATTTACAATAATTCCCCTAAGTCGTACCGCAAGAACAGTGATCCCGCAACCCCATTCACGTATTCACAATAAATAGTTTGGCATAAGACACAGTTAATCCAAATTCAAGGGAAGAGGGTGTTGGTTATCAAACAAAGAGGGTATTGGTTAGTTTCCTTGTAGATGCCCTAATAATATATAGGATTTATTCATCTTTCTTTGAGGCTTGATATTCAATGCCTCTTGCCTTTTCCCAATCAGAGTTAAGCTAGCTCATTTCAGGAAAGCAAACAAGTGCCCGTAAGGCAAGCCTTCCTTTGAAAAGTGGAATGGTAGTTTTTTTTATGTCATGCAAGTTATAGTGGATGCCATTACTTGACTCAATCTATCCGGGTGATCAAAGGCGTATCACAATTGATGCTTATTATATGTTGCTTCGACTAATGTGTACATCCCTAACTAATAAGAGAAGAGGGGTGGGTACCAGACTCCTTAAGAGGAGATAACAGTGGCTCTGCGCTCCTTAACTACTAAAGACCTTAAAAAGGTGGTTGAGTAAGGCATATATTACCGATTCTATTAATTTAAATCTTTGAAACTACGCACTAGACTAGACTACTCTCTATTTTAATAGTAAGATTTTATAGGGTTAAATATGGTTTTGGTCCCTATAAAATACAAAATTTTGTTTTTGGTCCCTATAAAAAAACATTACATGTTTTAGTCCCTACAAAATTATTATGCAGACATGTTTTAGTCCCTGGTGTTAAACTGATGTGTATTTTTGAATGATTATTGCAGACATGCTTAGAACGTTATAAAAAGTTCCTCGAAAAAAAGAACTAAAAATTTAATTTCTAAGTCGAGATTTTCATTACTTTTATCAATATCTTTTGAAATTTAAAAAATTCATATTTAATTCTTCTCATTTTAAAAGTCTAAAATTTGATAAAGAAATATTTTATAGTATTCTAAACACGTATGAAAAAATTATTCAAAAATTCAAAAGTTTAAGGGTAACTAAACAGTTTTTGAAATTTTAGAAAATAACAGGGACTAAAACTGTATGAATAAAAAAATTTGAGGGACCAAAATTTGTCATTTTTTTAATAGGGACTAAAAATGAAATTTGAGATATTTATAGAGACCAAAAACATATTTAATATGATTTTATATTATTAGCTATTGCCACTTTTATAGAATAGAAAGAAGGTCTTGAAGAGCCTCGTCTAAAAGTACGCCCAAAGACTTATTTCCTTTAAGCAAAGACCCTTTTTCTATGAGGAGCCAATCTTTCAGTAATTTTCGTAGGTAATAAAAAAAGCTCTTGGTCCACCTTTAACTTTGTTCATAGTTAGTCAGAAATGAGACTGGGGGTTAGATTTCCTTTAAGACTTTCGCCTTGCACCTTACACTAAACTTGATCTTTTGCATGCACGTATAAGAATATCTGGCTATTCCTTATTCCTGATAGCACAAGAAAGAGAGATTCTGGAATCTCTTGACTTTGTAGCTACTCACCTTTCAAACATAATTTTCTTAACTTACTCCAAGAGAGAAAAGAACATCATATCATCGGTTATACTATCCTAGAGTAGTTAGAGTAGTACTTGCTAAAGTTAAATATTTTATCCCGCTAAAGAAGTGAGAGTCAGATACAATTTAAAGGGTTTTCTCTCCTTTTTGCAGAAGTAAATTTCGCCTCCTCCTAGGGTCTATTTTAAAGCTTGAGAGAATCCAGGGAGCAGAGAATCCAGAAGTAAATTCTCCTTGTCCTTCAAGTTTTTTCACCTATTCCATTTTCTTGCGTTACTTTATTTATTTGCTATGCATGATATGTTTTTATCTTGTTTAATTGTTGTTAACCTCACCATTAGTGAGTGGTTTTTTAAGGACAAGGTATCGTGAGATTCTATCTCTCACTCTTTCATGTTATGCTCGTATCGCTCTAGTTGTGCTGTTTTGCTCTAGCTGTATTTTCGATCTCCGAATCAAACAGAAATAATATGGATCCTGACTGCATCAAGTAAAAACTAGAATAAGAATAATAGTTTAAAAAGTAAAATCAAAACAAATTTAAAACTTTTAAACACCTAAATTGCCTTGTTGAAACAATTCAACAATCCCTAGCAACGACACAAAAAACTTTGATGAATTCCTAGAAAGTGTACTAAAAATATCACTAGTAATAAAAAATGATTTGTCTCCACATGAATTATTGTGTTTGCACAAAACAATCATAACATGCTTTAAAAGGTGGAATTTGGGGTTTGCGAAGGTTTTGAGTGAATAATAAAAATAAACAGGGGTTGGAAAATATAAGACAAAAGGCGATTCGTCTTATTTGAATTTCCTAATTCTCACTTACTGATGTAATATTCATGCAAGAAGTCGTTAAAGGAATTTATTATCAATATATTTATATAAATTAAAATAAAAAATTATGTTAGATATAAACGATACCACAATCTCACACAATGTGCTTTTGAACAGACCTTGCTGACGATGTACATGTGTTGTTTCAAATCCCAAACTGTGGAGTTATAAGGAAGATAATCCCTAGTCAACCCCTTTGAGCCAAAGAAGTAGGAGTTTTTCTTTTCACATAAATTAAAACCCTTATTCATAACCTGGGGCAGGGTAGTTTTCTCAGTTAATTCAGATGCGCATTCAGTTGCAATATTCGACTTCATACATAATGAATGGCATCGAAGAAGTCCTTCCAAATCAAAATACGGTGATGGTTCCGCATAATCATTAAAACCGGCAGTCATTATCTCTCAAAATAAAAGCCCGCTAAGTCAAAACCTATGAAGGAGACTTAAGAAAAAACTGGGGCATCCCGCTGACTGTAATCACAAAAGAAACAGTACAAGCAAAAGAAGGGATAACAAAGAAAAAAAGAAGAGGTTACTACAAATCCTCGACAAAAAAAAGGATTACAAAATTAATTCCTCTTCCAAATAAACTTTTAGTATCCGAACCATCACGGGAACATCAAGATGCCAGACTCAATTGAGATCTGAACGCACAATTAGTTGAGCATAGGATCGAAGAACATCACGAAGATCGGGTGGGTACAAATAAAATTTGAGCTTTTATCCTTTGTTTCATAAACCGTGAACCAAGCCATGCTACAATCCTTAAAAGTCCTAACGGAAGCATAGGTTAGTTCGGAAGCATACTGTTATAAAAGGTATCCTGACTCTTGTAGGACTTGCTATAAACCCTGAGTTGATATCACTCTCTTGTAAAATTTGTTTTACTGAAAAAATGAATTTTCAAAAACTTCAAGACAAGCATAAACCTTGCATTATTTGAATATCGTTGTTTGCATATAGTTATCTGTTCGACAACAGAGAAATTCACATGACGAATATCTAGTGAATAAAAACTTTCTCAATGAAAAGGTTCACCTCAAGTGGAAAAACACTTCCGACCAAGGGGCACGGCATGATCATTATCCATCATCTGGGGCAGTCAAGTCAATATTCAAGGAACCTCTCAAAAAAGCCAAATAACCAGGGACAGATCTCCATCTGAATCACTTGGGGGCATTAGACATGAATTCCAACAACGAATCACGTACAATCAAGTAAAATCAATGTTTCCTAGCGGATTTCTTCTAAAAAACAATTAAATAGTAAATTCTACCTCCTCCTAGGGTCTATTTTTAAGCTTGAGAGAATCCAGGGGGCAGAGAATCCAGAAGTAAACTCTCATTTTTCCCTTAAGTTTGTTTCACTTATTCCATTTTCTTATGTTACTTTATTTATTTTTTATGCATGTTATATTTTTATCTTATTTAATTATTGTTAACCTCATCATTAGTGAGTAGTTTTTTAAGGACAATGTGTCGTGAGATTCTATCTCTCACGCTTTCATGTTCTGCTTGTATCACTCTAGTTGTACTGTTTTGCTCTAGCTATCTTTTCGATCTCCGAATCAAACAGAAATAATATGGATCCTGACTGCACCAAGTAAAAACTAGAATAAGAATAATAGTTTAAAAAATAAAATCAAAACAAATTTAAAACTTTCAAAACACCTAAATTGCCTTGTTGAAACAATTCAACAATCCCTAGCAACAACGCAAAAAAAACTTGATGAATTCCTAGAAAATGTACTAAAAATATCGCAAGTAATAAAAAATGATTCGTCTCCACATGAATTATTGTGTTTGAACAAAACAATCGTAACATATTTTAAAAGGTGGAATTTGGAATTTGCGAAGGTTTTGAGTGAATAATAAAAATAAATAGGAGTTGGAAAATATAAGACAGAAGGCGATTCGATCTTATTTGAATTTTCTAATTCTCATTTACTAATGTAATCATCATGCAAGAAGTCTTTAAAGGAATTTATTATCAATATATTTATATAAATTAAAATAAAATTATGTTAGTATAAACTATTTTATGATATATATATATATATATATATATATATATATATATATATATATATATATATATATATATATATATATATATATATATATATATATATATATATATATATATATATATATATATATATATATATATATATATATATATATATATATATATATATATATATATATATATATATATATATATATAATATTGAAGTATTTAATGAGATATATATTGATATGAAATTATCTTGAATTTTATTTAAAATATATTTGTATTTATTAATTTTAATAATCATATATTTATCTAGTTCATGGCTAGAATTATTACACTATTTATATACACAAAGTGAGTGATTGGTTAGAAAATGAGTGATTGTATTTGGTAACATGAAAAGAATATGATATTATTGAAATAGGAAAAATCTCATTAATCCATCCATGCTTAGAGTTAGAGGGGTGCAATAGAAGACTAAAGGGTTGTCAATACTTGATAAGGGACCGCCCAAACCACAAAACAGAAAGCCCAACAAAAATTGGTAAAAGAAACGAAAATAAAAAGAAAAACGCGCCGTTGCCGGGGATCGAACCCGGGTCACCCGCGTGACAGGCGGGAATACTTACCACTATACTACAACGACTTGATGTTCAAAATTCGCTTTGTTCTTCACATGATCGTTTATCAAACCTAATAATTAAGCTATAAATGAATTTTTTAGTTTCAGATACTGTTTATGTCTTTCTACATTACATATTCATAATTCTAACTACTAATTGGATTACTAATTTTTTTCACCTTCAAATTCCTCATGTTTCTTAATTATGCCTTCCTTTCAGTTACTATTGCACTTAATAAAACTATTTATTTCTTCCCATTCAAAACATTTTTATTTTAACACAAATTTATAAATATACTTACTTTCTATCAAAAATATATTATCACTTACAATCCATATTATAAATTTTGCTCTTTTCATACCAATTAAATTATTTTACTTAATCTTGTATTGAGAATCATAAATTATTATATTACTTTATTTAAAAGATTTGGAAGAAGATAGAGAGTAATAAAAAGTAATCAGAATTTTTTATTAATCTTTGCAAAATTATTAACAATTTAAGAGAGAGATAGTAATAAATATCTAATAATATTATACAAAAATATTTATTTAGCAAATTATCCAGTGAGTCATAATTGGAGCAACACGTTGAGAGGATGTATCATTTCATCATGTCTCGTAAGAGTTCAATGAAAAAGAAATTTAAATATTTATCTTTTATGACAAATCATTTTTGTTATTGATTTTCCTATAAATTGAACCCTTGTTAACATGTTATTTGCAAAACAGACATAATTGAACGCACCTAACATAGTTATACTCTCCAAAAATAAATCCAAACAATGTCACATTGTTAAATTATGAAAATCTATTATAATGGAGAAATCGATACTCATTTATACATATTTTGGATAATTAAATATATGAAATCCTGACTCTTTTTTTCTCTAGGTTTTTTTACATAATCTCTCTAGACACTCTGTCATATGCTTTTTTCAAGTAAAAAAAATTAAGTGCAAGTCTTATTGGTCTATTTGATACTGCTCCATCACACGTCGTAGTCGATAGATTGCTTCCATGGTTGCACACTAGTCGATATCACTTCATATATATCTTGGATACCTCGAATATATGCAATCCTAATTCCTATCTTCTCTAGGGATTTACGCAAAATATTTCTAATCACTTCGTCATACGTCGTCTCCAAGTTAATAAAAATTAACTGCAAGTCTTGTTAGTCTGTATAATACTGCTCCATGACATATTGTAGTAGATAGACCGCCTTCGTAGTCAGCCTCTGTTATACCCCAATTTTTTCCCCTAAGATCCTTTCATCATACCATATTGTTTCAATCACCACAAAATCACATTAGGGATTTTGGTTCTTCTCCCTATCTTCAGCTTTGCTCTTTGAGGAGTTACCAAGCACCTTGATTTGTTTGCTTTTGTGATCATAGATATTGTACTTTGATTTTTCTCTCTAATTAACAAAATGTAATATTGGTTTGTCTTACTTTTTGATAATGTAGGTAAAGGCAATGAGGTTTAGCAAGTTGCTTCATGGGTTCATGAGTTTATTTCCATGCCCTAGTCAAAAGCTTGAGAGATTCAAACCTCACCATTGAAGTTGTTTTGAAGTTGGTATGAAATTGGTTTTGGTGGCCATGGGTCCTCATCATCATCCTCAACAATTTCTATTCACAAAGGAAGAATATTGGCACAAAAAGTGTGTTCAAACTTTGCAAAGTTCCACCAAGCATTCTCTTGACCTAGAGGCTAGGGTTTTAGACTTCAAAGGGGCATATCTTACTCATCTTTTGGTATTTTTGAGTGATTCCCAAAACATTCTTCTCTTCAAAGAGTTACCAATAAATCACTTCAAAAGTTCCAAGGGGTTTTCATGTGGAAATAACTTGGTGAAGAAGCAAGATTACAAGTCATCCAGATGAATCCCTAATTTTCCATATGTGAATTCAAATAGTCATAACTTGGTCAATTTTTATCACCTTGATCCGATTCTTTTTCCATGATGATCTTAAGGATGTGTACTTCATGCCTTCTTTTATGTGCAAAGTAAGAAAATGGATGGAAGTTGCCTTAAGAATGCAAAATATTATAGGTCATTTCATGATTTTTGGCCAACTTCAACAAGTCATAACTTTCTCAATTTTTTGAGATTTTGATTGGTTCAAATTGAAAAATGTCATTCAAGAGGTATACTTCATTCCATATTTTTTGATCAAGAGCAAATTCTAAGTGTAAGGCCATGTTTGGAAGCAAGAGATTATAGGTCATTTTTAAAGAAGAATTTGAAATATTTCTAAGTATGAAAATTCAACTCTTTTTCTTCAACTTTGACTCCATGTAATTTTCAGCTCAAGCCTCCATTTGATTCCATTCTTTTTTCATTGCAAAGCTTGTCACCTCATATTTCCAAAGCATCAATAATTTTGCCCTAAGACTCCCTGAGGAGGAAATGCCATTGGATTGAACTTGATAACTTGGAGCTGAAGTTTCTCCATAAGTCAGAATTTGAAATCCATGTTTTGGCCTTTAAACATCAAATTAGCACGCGTTTGTGATTTAAACATGTTTAACCAAGTTGTCAAAGTGGATTAGAGCATTGAAACGCAAGAATTAGATGAGTTTTGATGCAAATCAGATCACACTTTGCTCGTGCATCAGGTTCACATGATTTCCCTCCAATTTGCATCATTCCACACGCTTGAGCATCCCATTTGATTCCATATAAATAGAGGGTCATCCCCCATTCAATTTCCCAAGCTTAGATAGCCAGAATCACCCTGCCAAACTTGCTTCACAACTCAGAATTTATCTACTTCGAATCTTAATCTCAAGCCTTTTTCAATCCCTTTTCTTCATCAATTCACCTTCCTTGATCTTCCCTGAAGCTAACCATATAATCATATTCAAGAATCGTGCCCTATATTGCTCCATAGAAGTCCAGTTTCAGAGCTCTGCAACTCAACTTCAATAGGTAGATTCCTTCATCAATTCTTCAAAACTTTAGTACCATTGTGTTGCTCTCATTGCCCTGGTTCTAGTCGCAACACTTGCTTTATCTGGAAGCACATTATGACCATGAATTTTCAAATCCCTTTTCAAAACTTTCCTTCCAAATTGCTTGAGTTACAATTTATATAAAAATGGCGCGAGGGTATGGTTGTCTTTGTCTTGAAGAGACGAAGCGAATGGCATAGGTCTGAGCTTCTGATTTTACAGTTTGAGAGACCTGCAATTCGTCAGGGATGGAGGTTGAAGATGACCAACGTGTCACCTTTTGACCAATGAAAGCGTGCCATTTGTTTTTTTCAAAAATCTGATTTATTAATGATTTTGTACTTTATTCAGTAAAGACCACGATATGCACAGCGCGCCAGATCCTTTGGATTTGATTACTAACGCGTTTTGACTCTCATCCAATGGTCCACATCTTTTTCTTTTATTTTCTTTTTCTGATTTTTATATTTTAATTGTTTTAAAATTTTAAAAAAATCATAGAAAATTCATTTTTTGCCCAAAAAATTATGAAAAACATTTTTGATTATTCTCTTTCTGATTTTTATTTTTCCATAATTTAATTTTATGTTTTGGTATTTTTTATAAATTTTTCACTTATTTGATTTGTTTAAAATGTTTAAAAATACTTTTACACATTTTTAAATTCTGAAAAAATTATGGAATGATCCAATGATATTGTGACAAATATTGGTGACCTTATTTTATTTTTGTTTCTGACTTTATTATTTTTTACTATTTTTGTTTATTTTGATTTTTAAAAATAGTTTCTGACTTTTAAAAATTCCAATTTTTTTTTTATAATTACTTAACCTATTTTCTGATTTTTCTATGGTCTTATCTTTCATTTCTTGATTAATTTGAATATAATTGACATTTTCCTTATTATTTTCCTTTTTAAAACTTTTTAAAACCCTTTAATGCATATATTAAATATATACTATTTTATGGATATTTCCTGGCTGTCTTGAGTTAATTTTTTGATCATAACTTTATTAACATCATTGGATCTTGGGTGTTGAGTTCAAACTCCACCAAAATGGATGAATGGTTTTAATAATAGTTTGATTAAATATTAATTCAAATGTGGTTTTTCTTTTCTTTTTACCCTAATTCCTCTTTATCTCATCTCCTTCTCATTGCATTAAATGTTGTTGGAGTATGATCTCTATATCATGTTTCAAAAAAAATGGTGCATAGATTGATATTGACCGGCCTCAAAATAGGTGTGACTTCTATATAAGTCCACTTATGATTGCTTAATATAGCGCTAAACACTCCGGATAGTTTGCTATAAAAAAGTTAAGTTGCATGCAAAGTGTCCTTCAAGATTTTCCTATAAATACATGTAACATCCACCCTATATTTTCATCACAATCATAACTCACATACTATTTCTTTCTTGAAGTCTCAACAACAACACAAGAGTAATCAAGAATAAATGTCTCTCTTGATCATGGGTGATCAACATAGAGGAACTCCGAACAACATTGAAACCTTTGTAAATGTATTTTCCTCAATACCTATTTTTTGTCGATAATTTTTTGTTCCTTAGTTCTTATGATTGTTATACGTAAATCTTGTATTTCTTATACGTAATTCATGTTTTTAATAGGATGTTAAAATATTTCGTTGTCGTTTCCATAAGTATGTCCCTTACGACGTTCAAATTGAACCGTACTTACGACATGCCGATTTTGGTCCGTCACTCAACATAGTCAATTATCATGTTGACTATAAAATTATTCTCGCATTAATGGAGAGATGGAGACCCGAAACTCACACCTTTCATCTTCCATGTGGTGAATGTACAGTCACACTGGAGTACGTGTGTTGTACCCCAAAATTTTCCCTCCCATTTCTCATTGATTTCTCACCACAAAACCTTTGAAGATCAAGATCCAGTTAGGGTTTCATCTGCTCAAGACTTCTCCTTGCACTGTTGACCCAAATTAGGGTTTGTGTTTGCACAAAGATGTTTTGACCTAAAATGCCTAAGATGACTTTCTTGCTTCATATTGGACTCCCAAGTTTATCCATATCAAGTTTCAAGTCTTGATTCCAAGTTTTGCCCAGTCAATTGGACAGTTGACCTAGAAAGCAGCTGTATTGGGGGAAAAGTCAACTGTGGCCAATTGACAGTCAAACCTCATGAAAATTGACCCACATCAACATTATAAACTCACATGGACCATTTGATCAAGTTTGGATCACAATTCCACAAGAAATTTGATCAGATCACCAAAAGGGCAAAATGGTCATTTTTAGGGTTTTGACTGCACAAAGGTAATTTTTGACTGTTTGACCTAGCCAATGGCAAACCAAGCTCACATATGGACTCAAGGACCCCATGGAATTATCTTGACATTCTCAACAAGTTCAAAAGATCCCAAATGCACAAGATTGACAGTTGAATTTCCCAGTCAATTGATCAATTTTGACTGTATACTGAAAAGTCAAACTTTGACTTTTTGGTCAAAATCAAGAGTCAAGATTCATTTTTCATCAAAACATGCCAAATCATGAAACTTGTTCACCAAGAAATCAAAAAATGCAAATTAGGGTTAGAAATGAGAATTTTTCATAACTTAGAATTTTTCTAAGTTATGAAAAACCCTAATTTTTTCCCAACTTTGCCTCACTTTCTCACCAAGATTCATTTGGATTCAAACAAAAGTCAAAACATGAAAGTTGTAGCTTGTTGCATAATCTACAACTTTGATTCACAAAGTTTTCCCAAATGAGGCTTGTATCTCAAGTTACAATTTTTGGAATAAGGGTACTAAACCATTCTTAACTTAGTGAAATTTTAACCTATTTTGGCAAGGTTTTCTACCTAACTTCAAGGCCATTTTCCATACACTTCCACTTGGAATTTCAATTTTCATTTCAAAGATGGATTGTAGTACACATTCCAAGCTTTCCAAATTGTCCAATAACTCATCAAACAACTTCATAACTTGAGAGAATAGAATTTTGCAATATGGCCAAAAGTCACTTTGATTCATGGCCATGTACATGTTCATAACTTGTGCAAATTTCTCAAACCAGCATGCCACTTGATTACAGGCCCTTAAACCATCCAACACTCAATAATTTAATGCATGTTCATTGTGCTAAGGTTTTGTTTCATGAGTTTATGCATTACATGTTGAATTAAGCCATTTATGGAAAAAGTGAAATAGCCATTTTTGCAAAAGCAAGCTTTATGTCAAAGTTGCAAATCCACAAGTACAGATGAAATCTAATTGACACAAGATTATGAGAAAAACACACTGATCAAGGAGAGGTTTTTCAGCATGATTAGGGGGGCCTCTACTTGCCTAGAACATCAACTTGGCTTTGCTTGCTTAAGTGTGAAGAAAAGTGGCATAACATAACACAGCTATCATCTCAGCATTAGAACACTTAAGCAATTATTTTGTACACCTTCTGATCATCCTAACTAAGCTAGCACACGACTCCAATACCTCCACAAACTCAGAACCACCCTCAAACTGCTCAAACAGAGTTCTCACTGCAGTTTGAGTGCCAACTCTCATCCCTTGCATGATTTCTTGCCCAAAGCTCATCAAACACATTCCCTAGCATCAATGCAAGCTAACCAAAACCTAAAACACGACCTGTAATTCCTCTAACCAGTTCCACCATTTTCACTTTCTTGTTTTACAGTTGGAGGTCCATAGCTCGATTCAAGGTGTCTCAAAGTAAAGTAAGCATTGGAATAGCATCACCACACTTCAGGCAAGCTGTACAGATCATCATCTTGCTCTGAAAGCTCCCCCATTGCCAGATAGAACTTCAACCGAACAGGTATTTTCTTGAACTTCTAACTCTTAGTCTAGGCATCATTAGCTCTAAGTTTGTGAATAAGAAGTGTTCTACCCATGCCTCTGAATCTGTACATGTTTTTACTTTTCATTTATTTTGCTTGAGCTGTGAGAATTTAAGGTTTGAATATGGCAGAAAAATTAGGTCATGATTTGGGATTGTCAAAATTCTCTCTCATTTCTGAGAGTTAGGATGAGTTCTTTATATATTTAAAATCGTGATTCAATGCTTAACATTTCTTATGTTGGAAGTTTGTGCAAAAGATCAAGGAATCAGGATGTTTGAATGGAGGTTCAGGCGCGCGTTTTTTGAACATTTTTTGTTCAGAGGTTGAAGAAGAAGCTTCATGGGCTGGGCTTGCTTCTGAATTTCTTTTCACACCATATTTCTGATTTCACACCCCCTGAGCCCAATTTGTGTGTTTTATTGATTTTTTGATTTTTCTTTTTTCATTTTGGTTTATTTATTTTTCCTAATGATATTAAAAACATAAAAAAAACATTTTTTATACCATTTTTCTATTTTTAAGCATTTATTTGTTTATAGGAATCATTTGTGCATAAATAATATATATATATATACTATTATTTAGAAAACTAGAAAAATAGTGCAAATATACTTTATTTCTGATTTTTGTTTCATTTTTCTTTTGAAAATATTTTATACAAAATATACTTTTTTTATAAATATTAAATATTGTTATTTTTGTATATATAATATTTATTTAGTAAATAATAAAGATATTTATATATATTAATATACTTAGGGCAAAAATACCAAAATACATACATTTTTTTATTTTATTAATATTTGACATGAAAAATACTTTTTATAAATATATTTCATTTTATTTTATTTTTTGTACATAATAAATAAATACTTGTGTAAATTAAATAAGATATATATTTACTTAATAAAAATTAGGGTTTTACCCTTAAAACATAAAAAACTCCAAAAATAATACTTTTATTTTATTTTATTTATTTAACATAAATAATACTTTTTTTATACATGTAAAAACCTTTTTTTGCATTTTGCATCTTTATTGTATTTTCCATTTAATTTATGCAATCAATTATTTGTAAATATTCCAAAATTGATGTAATAGCTAGGTTTAAATTTCTTGTCTAAAAAATCCCCCCATTTGAACATTTGTACCCCCCTTTCCATATTGTGTTGTAATAGTGTAGGAATTTTACTTTTCGCACTTTAAACGCTTTCTAAATATACCATGCTAGAATTAGGGTTTTGTATGCAAATAAAAAGAACAAAGTAGTTTGACCTAATTTCAAGATAATCAAGCATGAAAATGGACAACACATCTCACACTTGCACCCCTAGGGTATTCCACTTGTTGCCTTCAAATAATTGGGCCATATTGCATGTTAGGTTTCTTTGGGTAAAAAAAACAAACAATCAAATGATCATAGTCCCTCGATGACGCTTTCGAAAAGTTGCCTAAAAATGATCAAGTCCCTTCAAAGAAAAATTGGCCAAAGACACTTAGCACTATTGCAATTATGGTCTAAACGATGACCCGCGCCCGTCCCTTTCATCTCCTAACACAAGATTGTCCACCAAATGCAATGGTGGAACAAAATTGTTAAAAGGGTTAAAACATAGCATAAATCTTTGAGAACTTTAGGGTAGATAGCTCTTAAGTACTTGTCAATTTGCAAAAGTAAACACTTGCCTATTTTCAAACCACACTTCACAAACACTTTCAAAACAAACTTTTAAAAAACCTTGAAACATCTTTTCAAAAAGACAAACACCTTTTGTAAAACATTCGAGTAAAGAATTGTTACAAGGGTAGCCTAGACAAGGCATCTTTTTCAAAACCTTTTCAAAAGCACACACAAAGCACCATTTCAAACAATTGAAAACCAAGGCAAGTTGATCTAAGCAAGTACCTAAGAGCCCATGGATAACCATGGATAGAAAGGGTGCTAATACCTTCCCTTTCTATAATCTACTCCCCGAACCCAAGAAAAATCTCAAAGGTTTTTGCTGTGCTTTTTAAACCTTTCCTTAGGATAAAATAAAAAGTCGGTGGCGACTCTTACTCAACCGAAACATTTGCAAAAACAAACGCAAAACCATAGTCAGTTCTCCCACCGTATCACAGAACTGGCGACTCTGCTGGGGATAAATTTAAAAGTGGAGTAACCTTAGGGCTTAGATCACCCTCTTGCATGAATAATTGTTTGTCTTGTTTGCTTTACATTTTGGCTCTCTTGTTTGGGTTTGCAATCCTACACCCGGATTTTGGGAAACATTCATAGATAGCAATACGTTGTGGAAATTGTGCGGGGTATACCGACACGGTTGAAGCAATAGCTATATTAGTGCGACATATTTGTGAGTACCGGTAACCCTTGAGTTCAGTCAAGGAGAGTACGGGGCCGCTGAGTGATGTCACTAAGCACTAATGACCTAGAACCTTACTTGACCATCTTGGCCTTTTATTAGGGGTAGTGAGATGACCGGCTTTGGTGCAGTCCGAAGTTGGTAGATACTCGATACTACACTCATTGAGGGTTGTTTTCTTGGAATATTTTGGTCGCTAGTTAAGTGGCTAAACCAAAACAATGAACAATGAAAACAATCCAGTGATATTGAGCTCCTTAGAACCCGGTTACTATTTATAGGACAGGTTTTTAAGCCAACTACACTCAAGAGGGTACTTACCTATGAAACCCCATGCAAGCCTGAAACTAGGGTTTGGTGTGATTTGCTTGTACATATGTTTTATGCATACATCATAAACATCATGATGCATCATATGCATTCACTAACCATTTCAAGGGTTGGATCTTCATCTCTGTTCTTGTTTTGTAGGTCATGGAAATTCCTCGCAGAAACACCATTCAAGTCAACCTTGTGAGAATCTCTCCTCAACTCAAGGAGCTCACCTCAAGAATTCCGGAAAGCTCATCCTTCAGTGAAAGACATGGTAGACTGCTCAGCCTAGTCAACACCAACATTGAAGAAGACATGATGAAAGTGCTATTCCAGTTCTTTGACCCTCTTCACCACTGTTTCACTTTCCCTGATTATCAGTTGGTGCCCACTTTGGAGGAGTTTGCTCAGCTCCTAAGAATCCCTATCCTTAATCAACTACCCTTCAACGGTACGGAAAAGGAACCAAAGCCGGAAGATGTTGCTCGAGCATTACATCTACAACCATCCGACATCAAGGGGCATTGGGAAACCAGAAGCGGCGTCAAAGGATTCTTGGCAAAATTCTTGTTTGAGAAGGCACAAGAATGTTGGAACTCATTGGACCTACAAGCCTTTGAAGAGATTGTGGCACTCCTTATCTATGGGTTGGTCTTGTTCCCAAATCCTGACCAATTGGTAGATGTCAACGCCGTTAAAATCTTCTTGTCCAGAAATCCAATACCAACATTGCTTGGGGACATCCTTCACTCATTTTACACACGAACAATGAGAAAGAGGGGTGTTCTCATGTGTTGTACTCCTCTCCTTGAAAGGTGGTTTATTTCGCACCTTCCACAATCTGTCCTAAAGAATGACCAAGGCTCAAGGTGGTCCCAACGGTTGATGACTCTTACTCACTCTGATGTACATTGGTGTTCTCGGTCCAGAGAAAATGTCATCATCGTCGATCATTGTGGAGAGTTTCCAAATGTTCCTTTACTTGGAATCAGAGGAGGTATCACTTACAACCCTTGCCTAGCTTTGAGGCAATTTGGATATGCACGGAGGGATGGCCCTCATGATATGTTGATTCCTGACCTAGTTTTTGACTTCGACAACGATGCGCAAGGACTTCGCCAAAGATTCATCAGAGCCTGGGGAAGACCCAACAAGGTTGATAGCAAGACACTGGGACACAAGAACTCCATCCCTCTTGAGCCTTATCTCAAGTGGGTACGAGCCCGAGCCCAAAGTCTGATGATGCCTTATCCTCATGTTCTCCCTGTGATTAAAGAGCCCGTCAAGAAAGGAGAGGTTCCCTACACCATCCTACATCCTGACATGCCTACATCGTGGGAGGAAATGCAGAAAAGTTGGATTCAGCTCAAGGAGGAAATTAACACTTTTGAAGCTAGCTTCTACGCCAGTGAGAAGAAGGTTCTAGAGCTTACCCGCCGACTCCATGAGCAAGAGGCCCTCAACACCTACATCGCACCAAAGAGGATGCGCAATGTCTTTTTGCCTTGAGAAGTTATTTTGTAATATTTGGCCCATGGGGCATTTATGTACTAACAAAGTTCTTCTTATTAATATGACGTGCGTTCTTCTTTGTCTGCAACAATTTTGAATGTTCTAAATCCTTGAATGCATTGCATACATAAGCATACCATTCATCATGTTCATAAGAAGGTCTCACTCCAGGTTTCCTTATCTGTCTGCTGTTTATTTCAGTAGGATGGATCTCGAGCAAACAGTCAAAGACCTACAAGCTCAGAATGCACAGTTCCAGCAACTCCTGATGACCTTGGCTAAGGGTCAGGAGGATATCAAAACTCAATTGGGGAACAAAGACCCAGTGAAAAAGAAGAAAAAGAGACTCGGGGTGGCTACTTTAGGGAGAAGATTTGACGGAGAAGCTCGGAGAGTGCTTGAATTTCCTCCTACTTCTGATGAAGGAACCAGCAAAAGAGGTGGGGCTGCGTTACCGTCCGAGTCTGATGCGGAAGAAGAAGAGGTCGACGAGGATGAAGATTATTCTGATCAGCAATACCCTCCAGCTGATGATAAATACAAAGGGCTAGAAGACAGATTGGCCGCCATGGAGCTACAAAGAGTACCGGGTTTGGATTTTGAAGACTTGGGTTTGGTCGCCGGGATTGTGATTCCCCCAAAGTTCAAGGTGCCAGTGTTTGTAAGGTATGATGGGTTGTCCTGTCCCAAAATGCATCTCAGGTCCTACGTGAGAAAGATTCAACCCTATACGGCAGATAAAAACCTTTGGATTCATTTCTTTCAAGACAGCCTTTCTGGAGCTCAGTTGGAGTGGTTTTATCAGCTAGAGGGAACCAGCGTCCGAAATTGGGAAGACTTGGCCACTGCCTTCTACAAACAATATCAGTATAATTCTGACGTTGCTCCTACTCGTACCCAACTTCAGGGTATGTCACTAGGAACAGGCGAGGGATTCAAAGAATATGCACAAAAATGGAGGGATTTGGCTGGCAGGGTGCAGCCTCCTTTAACCGACCGTGAACTTGTTGATATGTTTCTTGGGACCCTGTCCGGGCCATTTTTCAATCATCTAATTGGTAACTCTTCCGCGGGGTTTACCGATTTGATCTTAACAGGCGAAAGAATAGAAGCTGGCATCAAGTCAGGAAAGATTCAGAAGGGTGTTGCTGCAAGTGTTGAGAAGAAGCCTTTTAAGAAGGAAACAACTGTGGTATATTCTCAGAGAAGAACAGGGAAGACGGAGCGTCGGCCAACTGTGGGGGCCGTAATGATTCAAAACACTCCAAGTGAGCAGCCTCGCTATAACCAGTCCAGACCAAATCAGCAACGGGTGGAACGGCCACAACGGCAGTTCACCCGTATTAATATGACTCCAGCGCAAGTGCTTCCCCATCTATTGAAGTTGAATCTCGCCACCATCAAGGAGGCACCAAAGAATGTGAATACGTCCTCTCCGCATTATCATGCTAATGCTAAATGCGCCTACCATTCAGACAGTGTTGGGCACGACACCAATGATTGTTGGGCACTCAAGCATAAAATCCAAGACCTGATAGAGGCGAAGGAGGTGGAGTTTGACGCTCCGGAGAAGCCTAATGTGATATCTGCACCCATGCCGAAGCACGGCCGAAATGTCAATGCCATTGAAGAAGATTTGTATGTTGCTGATGTTAATGATCTGGTAACTCCATTGTTAACCATTAAACTGAATCTGTTAAGGGCCGGGATCTTCCCGGGATGTAAAGAAGACTGCTATTGTTGTTACTCTCTGCCGTTTGATTGTCCGTTACTGAAGAAAGGCATCCAAGGCCTTATGGATAGTCGACAAATTTTGTTTGAAAAAGTTTCTGCTGTTCCAGTTCATACTGAAGATGTCTCAATCATAACCATTCACGCCAATCTTTCCAAGGCCGTCAGAAAGCCTGTTAAGATTACACCAGCTACGAAATCTGTTCCTTTGAAGATAACAACGCCAGGGCCTGTCCCCTATGTTTCTAAGAAGTCGATACCTTGGAACTATGGCGGTGACGTCTACTACCATGGTATCAAATAAATCGAAATAACTGAAGAAAGTTTGGATGATGAAGAAGCCAGCATTAGTAACATTGCAGGCACGAGCAAAATCACCAGGAGCGGGAGAATATTTTCTCCAGAGATTGCCCCTCCAAGAGCAATCTTTGGACCCTCATCAACTGATAAGGTCATCCCTGCACCAATAAAACTTTCTGCTAGAACTCCTTTGATTGAAGACGTTGTTGTTCCTAGTACTGTCTCTCCTACCGCTGCTGACAAAGGTAAGGGAATCCAAGATGAGCTCGTCAGGACGAGGGCTCAACCCTTGGTCATCCCGGAAACCTCCAAGAAGGAAATGGATGAGATTTTGAGGATAATCAAAAGAAGTGATTACGATGTGGTAGAACAGCTGGGGAAAACCCCCTCAAAGATCTCCATGCTGGCACTACTACTTTGCTCAGAAGCGCACGCTAAAGCCCTGATAAAATTCCTGAAGGCAGCCCATGTGCCCCAAGAGACCTCTGCGGATCAATTTCAAAATTGCGTGGCTAGCCTGACTGCGGACAATGGATTAGGTTTTTCTGATGCCGACCTAACTCCTAAAGGTAGAAACCACAATGATGATTTGCACATTTCGGTCGAGTGCCGGGGAACCACCCTCGCACATGTCTTGGTCGACACTGGTTCGTCGCTGAATGTATTGCCTAAGAAGGCCTTGGACCGACTAGATTGTGAAGGGTTGGAATTGAAGCCGAGTGATATTGTTGTCAGAGCTTTCGATGGTTCGAAGAGAATGGTCCATGGAGAGGTCTAAATTCCCATCAAGATAGGCACTGAGGTGTTTAAATCTACTTTTTATGTGATGGACATCCGTCCATCATACTCTTGCTTGCTGGGTAGACCTTGGATACACCATGCTGGGGCAGTCACCTCCTCCTTGCATCAGATGTTGAAGTATCCTGTCAAGGGAAAGATCATTACTATCCATGGTGAAGAAGAGTACATGATTAGCCACTTGAATTCCTTCCGATATGTGGAGGTTGAAGGGGAGTTCATTGAAACGCCTTTTCAGCATTTCGAAGAAGTCCTTCCTGAAATAGCAGTAGCAAAGTTGGCAGTTGAGACACCGAGGCAGATGGCCAGGATGGCATCTCTGGAAGATGCAAGGGCCGCAATAAATGAAGGGAAGAATTCAGCATGGGGGGAGTTACCTGACATTCCAGATAAGACAGACAAATTTGGATTAAGGTTCACTACCGCAGGCCAGAAAGCGATGCGCCGGTCAAAGATTGAAAGAGCGCCAGTCAAAATTTCTCCCTACGGAATCAACGCCTTGGAGGATGAAGACAAGGAGAGCAACATCGAAGAATGGATTTACCCAACTGTCGAAGGAGGATTGAGCAACTGGGAGGCAAAAGACTTTGTCCCCATCACTTTTATTCATCAGTAATTTATCTGTTAAACATTTCCTATTTGGTCTGTAATATTTTCAAACAATCCGTACACTATCTTTTCACCTCATGCCTTGCCCGGGGCATGTAGGTCCATTTGTAAGGGTTTTGATTATTTTTCATATCCATATGCCATGTTTAATGATTCATTGGACGTTTTTCATTTGATAAACTGCTTGTGTTCATTTTCTTTCCTTTTGCATTTTTGTTTAAGGATGGCTATCCCTTACACACACCCACACTCACCAATGCAGGTACCCATCCACTCCGGATTCCAGGGGTGACTATTTTGCTATATCCTTCAATAACTCTGAAGATCTGGTCAATCAAGCCGAGTATGAAGATGACGAAGGTTGTGAAGTACCAGAGTAACTAGCCATACTTCTACAACAAGAGGAAAGGGCCATCTTACCGCACGAAGAGTCATTGGAAACTGTCAACTTAGGGACCGAAGAAGACCGGAAGGAGGTGCAAGTGGGTGCCAATCTGGAACTGAGTGTCAAGAAACGCCTGATACAGTTGTTGAATGAGTATGTTGAAATCTTCGCTTGGTCTTATAAAGACATGCCGGGTTTAGACACAGACATCGTGGTTCATCGTCTCCCCACAAGAGAAGACTGTCCACCGATCAAGCAAAAAGTTCGCCGAATGAGGCCTGATATGTCTGAAAAGATCAAAGCAGAAGTAATGAAGCAATTCGACGCTGGCTTTATGGCTGTTACGTCCTATCCTCAATGGGTCGCTAACATCGTGCCAGTACCTAAGAAAGATGGCAAAGTCAGGATGTGTGTGGACTACCGGGATTTGAATAGGGCCAGCCCCAAAGATGATTTTCCGCTGCCACACATTGACATTTTGATCGACAATACAGCTCAGCATAAAGTGTTTTCCTTCATGGATGGATTCTCGGGCTACAATCAAATCAAAATGGCCCCCGAGGATATGGAGAAAACAACTTTTGTCACACAATGGGGCACTTTCTATTACAAGGTGATGTCGTTCGGACTGAAGAACGCATGGGCAACTTATCAACGCGCCATGGTAGTTTTATTTCATGATATGATACATCATGAGATTGAAGTTTACGTAGATGATATGATAGCTCGGTCACAAACAGAGGAAGAGCACCTTGAACATCTGGAGAAGCTGTTTGCCAGGTTGAAAGAATACAAGCTCAGGCTGAATCCAAGTAAATGCACTTTTGGAGTTAGGTCTGGTAAACTCCTGGGATTCATTGTAAGCAACAAAGGCATTGAAGTCGATCCAGCAAAAGTAAAAGCAATACAAGAAATGCCTGCTCCCCGTACTGAAAAGGAGGTTAGAGGATTCTTGGGGCGCTTGAACTATATTTCCAGATTCATCTCGCATCTGACTTCTACCTGTGAGCCAATTTTCAAACTCTTGAAGAAAGATCAGGTAGTTGAATGGAACGACGATTGTCAAGCTGCTTTCGATAGGATCAAGGAGTATTTGCTAGAACCTCCTATTCTGATGCCACCCGTCGAAGGAAGACCATTGATCATGTATTTGACCGTCTTGGATAACTCAATGGGGTGTGTTTTGGGCCAGCATGACGAGTCTGGTCGAAAAGAGCATGTTATTTATTACCTTAGCAAAAAGTTTACCGACTGTGAGACTCGCTACTCACTGCTCGAGAAAACTTGCTGCGCTTTGGTATGGGCTGCTCGCCGACTAAGGCAGTATATGTTGACTCATACTACCTTGTTGATTTCCAAAATGGATCCTATCAAGTATATCTTCGAAAAGCCCGCCTTATCAGGAAGGATAGCTAGATGGCAAATGATCCTAACAGAGTATGACATCCAGTACACCACCCAAAAAGCTATCAAGGGGAGTGTACTAGCTGACCATCTAGCTCATCAGGCTATCGAAGATTATCAACCCATGAGATTTGATTTCCCAGACGAGGACATCATGAATTTGGACAACATTGAAGGTAACGGACCGTATGACGGACCCGAAAAGGGATCCCGATGGACCCTGTACTTTGATGGTGCTTCAAATACACTTGGAAATGGTATTGGCGCAGTGCTCATTTCTCCGGAAGGCTGTCACACACCTTTCACGGCCCGACTTTGCTTTAGCTGCACAAACAACATGGCTGAATACGAAGCTTGCATCTTTGGTCTCAAGACTGCTATAGACTTGGGAATCAAATCTTTGATCGTATTTGGGGACTCGGCTTTGGTCATCAGCCAAATCAAAGGAGAGTGGGATACCAAGCATCCTAATCTTATCCCATACAAAGAACATGTCCTGACATTGTTGCCTCATTTCGAGCAAATTACCTTCGAGCATTTCCCGCGAGAAGAGAATCAGCTAGCAGATGCTCTAGCCACAATGTCCTCCATGTTTAAACTCAACTGGGATAACGAGGCTCCCCAAATCACCATCGAGCGAATGGATGAACCTGCGCATTGTCATGAGATTAATACCGAAGAAGTAGTGGAACGACCTTGGTTCCATGAAATCAAAAGGTATCTCGAGACTAGAGATTATCCTGAAGGGGCTTCCATAAATGACAAGAAGTTCTTAAGGAAATTTGCGGCCAAGTTCTTCCTGAGCAACGACATCCTTTACAAATGAAGCCATGATTGTGTACTACTCCGATGCATAGACAAAGCTGAAGCAGAGTTGATCATGACTGATATACACAGCGGCACATTTGGCACTCACTTGAGCGGGCATACAATGGCTAAGAAGATCCAAAGGGCAGGCTATTACTGGTCTACCATGGAAGCTGACTGCCATCAACATTCCCGTACTTGCCACAAATGTCAAGTCTATGCTGACAAAGTTCATATCCCTCCGGTTCCTCTCAATGTTCTGACTGCTCCGTGGCCATTTGCAATGTGGGGCATTGACATGATCGGAGAGATCAAGCCCACGGCTTCCAACGGACATCGCTTCATTTTGGTTGCCATTGACTATTTCACCAAATGGGTCGAAGCATCTTCCTTCGCCTCTGTTACTAAAAATGTGGTTGCCCGCTTCATCAAGCAAAATCTCATCTGCCGGTATGGTGTTCCAGACAGGATCATCACAGACAACGGTACAAATCTGAATAATACAATGATCACCTCATTATGCGAGCAGTTCAAGATTTATCATCACAATTCATCTCCCTATCGGCCGAAGATGAATGGTGCTGTTGAAGCTGCGAACAAAAACATTAAGAAGATCATTCAGAAAATGACAGTCACTTACAAAGACTGGCATGAGATGTTACCGTTTGCTCTGCATGGATACCGTATGATGGCACGTACTTCGACCGGGGAAACCCCATTTTCTCTGGTATATGGTATGGAAGCTGTCTTGCCTATGGAAGTCCAGATTCCTTCTCTAAGGATTATGAAGGATGCAGGTTTGAATGAAGACGATTGGATGCAGACCCGACTTGATCAACTCAACTTGATCGACGAAAAGCGACTCGCCGCTATATGCCATGGTCAGACGTATCAAAAACGGATGATCAAGGCCTTCAATAAGAAAGTCAGACGTCAAGTGTATCAAGTCGGAGATCTCGTAATCAAGCGGATTATCTTGCCGCAAAGCGATCCCAGGGGTAAATGGACTCCTACATATGAAGGACCATTTGTGATCAAGAGCATATTTTCTGGTGGTGCGATGATTCTAACCACCATGGACGGCGACGACTTGCCGCACCCTGCGAACGCAGACATAGTCAAAAGATACTACGCATGAAATAACCCGACAAGTCGAAGACCCGAAAGGGAGGCTTGGGCAAAAATGGGCATCCCGGTGAACCGAAAACCCGAAAGGGCGGTTCAGGCAAAAATTAGGGAGAAAAATAAAAAAATCTGTACACCCGGCAAGTTGAAAACCCGAAAAGGCGGTTTGGGCAAAAAGGGGTTTCCCGGTGGATCGAAAACCCGAAAGGGCGATCCAGGCAAAAGTTAGGGAATTAAAGCGTATGACTATGTCTCGTCGGATCACTTCAAAGACAATCTCTTCATCAACCAGTTCCAGGCTTCTAATCAATCCAGTCATCGGCAAACGAAGCATTGAATGGACAGATGTTCAGAGTTGTGAAGGCTATAGCGGAATGGAATCCCATGGAATTATTTCACATAGCCATCTTTATTTTGTATAAATCTTTCAATATTTACGACAAAATCCTCTTACTAGGATGATTGTCTCCTTTGTACAAATATACTCATAGAAAGTCAATACAAATACTTTTCCCAGAAATTTGTGTCTTTTCCTTTCTTTTTGCACTAATTGTTTATTTTGAGAAACGTCCAATGTTTTGTTAAATAGGCATATGCATTTGAACATAATCATTTCCTTATGAATCCAGAAAGAGGATTACTGATAGATTGAAGATACAGTTGGACATCTTGATACCCTTTCAGAGGAAACCCCCCAGTAGATTCTGGAAGTTTATCCCCTGCAGGGTACGGACGTCTCTCCCGAGTTTTATTCAAAGTTATTCCTCACAAGGGCTTATAACTGGGTTATCCTCAGCTAACAACCACGAAAGATCGCACTCGGCAAAATTCTTCCTACCCTCAGCGGAGTTCATCAGAGTTCCCCCAGCATAACTTATCAATACAATCCCCGAAGAGTTTATCTTTGTTACCCTCGGCCAGGGAATCCTCCAGAACGCAATTCCCCTCAGAATTTAAGTTTCAGTATCCCCAGCGAAGCCGGATTAATGAACCTTCTCCCCACAGAGTTTTGAGGAGGGAAAATCTTGAGCTCCCCAGTAGAAGTCATCAGGAATTCCCTAAAAGATTGGTATACAACCCAAGCTCCTTTTTCTCCAGCAACAACCAGGAATTATTCTTCCCGGCAGCAGTCAAGATACTCTTATCTTCAGCCATCTTGGATTCGTCTATCCTTTGCAAGACAGCTCTCCAGCTTACATGCGCATCCATTTACATTCATATCATATAACATACATTGCGTCATGCATCGTGACATTGCATATAACTAACTCTTTACCTTTTCAGGTAAGATCAGTCAAAAGACTAGAATCACTACCCTCCGAGTTTCTTTCCAGGAATAGTTTGGATGTGACCCAGACACGGCAACATTCTAATGCTTATTCCAGATTTACCCAGGTGCAGTTTTACACGGGCTCATCATCAGGGAACCCTACACCGGTCCTTCCTCCAAGTTCAAGATTTCTGAAAACAGTTCACGGGTTCTCCAAGTAACGGATGTTAACCTATCACTTGTTCAGTTTCTTCTCAAGACTTCTGAAAACAGTTTATGGATTCTTCCCAACAACGGATGTTAATCTATCACTTGTTCAGATGCAACCTTTGAAAACAGTTTACAGACGCTTCCCAACAACGGATGCTGCTCTATTGCTTATTCAACTTCAAGATTTCTGAAAAACAGTTCACGGGTTCTCCAAGTAACGGATGTTGACCTGTCACTTATTCAGTTTCTTCTCAAGACTTCTGAAAACAGTATATGGATTCTTCCCAACAACGGATGTTAATCTATCACTTGTTCAGATGCAACCTTTGAAAACAGTTTACGGACGCTTCCCAACAACGGATGCTGCTTTATTGCTTATTCAACTTCAAGATTCCTGAAAACAGTGTACGGGTTCTCCAAGTAACGGATGTTAACCTATCGCTTGTTCAGTTTCTTCTCAAGACTTCTGAAAACAGTTTATGGATTCTTCCCAACAACGGATGTTAATCTATCAACTTGTCCAGATACAACTTTTGAAAATAGTTTACGGATTCCTCCCAACAACGGATGTCAATATATTGCTTATTCAGACCCCCAGTTCAGAGATGGTCCAAAGCATGGACACCTTCCTGATATTCCTTTCTAGATGGC
Source organism: Vicia faba (assembly GCA_948472305.1). Lineage (NCBI taxonomy): Eukaryota > Viridiplantae > Streptophyta > Magnoliopsida > Fabales > Fabaceae > Vicia > Vicia faba. The sequence goes on from OX451738.1 coordinate 1,507,533,247, forward strand.
ATCTTTAAGCCCATCCCCAACAAGTGTCCGTCACTCTTCCAGATGGCATCGTTAAGCCCATCTCCAAATGGCATCTTTAAGCCCATTCCCGCATCCATTACTTTGACAAGTGCAAATTTAAGGGCACTCTAGTGTCCAATCTCCTTTTACCCTCGAGTCACGAAAGGCAAAACTTGCCAATCTAACTCTTCGGATTCAAGAAGATTGAACAGGGGCAACTGTTGTACCCCAAAATTTGCCCTCCCATTTCTCATTGATTTCTCACCACAAAACCTTTGAAGATCAAGATCCAGTTAGGGTTTCATCTGCTCAAGACTTCTCCTTGCACTGTTGACCCAAATTAGGGTTTGTGTTTGCACAAAGATGTTTTGACCTAAAATGCCTAAGATGACTTTCTTGCTTCATATTGGACTCCCAAGTTTATCCATATCAAGTTTCAAGTCTTGATTCCAAGTTTTGCCCAGTCAATTGGACAATTGACCTAGAAATCAGCTGTATTGGGGGAAAAGTCAACTGTGGCCAATTGACAGTCAAACCTCATGAAAATTGACCCACATCAACATTATAAACTCACATGGACCATTTGATCAAGTTTGGATCACAATTCCACAAGAAATTTGATCAGATCACCAAAAGGGCAAAATGGTCATTTTTAGGGTTTTGACTGCACAAAGGCAATTTTTGACTGTTTGACCTAGCCAATGGCAAACCAAGCTCACATATGGACTCAAGGACCCCATGGAATTATCTTGACATGCTCAACAAGTTCAAAAGATCCCAAATGCACAAGATTGACAGTTGAATTTCCCAGTCAATTGATCAATTTTGACTGTATACTGAAAAGTCAAACTTTGACTTTTTGGTCAAAATCAAGAGTCAAGATTCATTTTTCATCAAAACATGCCAAATCATGAAACTTGTTCACCAAGAAATCAAAAAATGCAAATTAGGGTTAGAAATGAGAATTTTTCATAACTTAGAATTTTTCTAAGTTATGAAAAACGCTAATTTTTTCCCAACTTTGCCTCACTTTCTCACCAAGATTCATTTGGATTCAAACAAAAGTCAAAACATGAAAGTTGTATCTTGTTGCATAATCTACAACTTTGATTCACAAAGTTTTCCCAAATGAGGCTTGTATCTCAAGTTACAATTTTTGGAATAAGGGTACTAAACCATTCTTAACTTAGTGAAATTTTAACCTATTTTGGCAAGGTTTTCTACCTAACTTCAAGGCCATTTTCCATACACTTCCACTTGGAATTTCAATTTTCATTTCAAAGATGGATTGTAGTACACATTCCAAGCTTTCCAAATTGTCCAAGAACTCATCAAACAACCTCATAACTTGAGAGAATAGAATTTTGCAATATGGCCAAAAGTCACTTTGATTCATGGCCATGTACATGTTCATAACTTGTGCAAATTTCTCAAACCAGCATGCCACTTGATTACAGGCCCTTAAACCATCCAACACTCAATAATTTAATGCATGTTCATTGTGCTAAGGTTTTGTTTCATGAGTTTATGCATTACATGTTGAATTAAGCCATTTATGGAAAAAGTGAAATAGCCATTTTTGCAAAAGCAAGCTTTATGTCAAAGTTGCAAATCCACAAGTACAGATGAAATCTAATTGACACAAGATTATGAGCAAAACACACTGATTAAGGAGAGGTTTTGCAGCATGATTAGGGGGGCCTCTACTTGCCTAGAACATCAACTTGGCTTTGCTTGCTTAAGTGTGAAGAAAAGTGGCATAACATAACACAGCTATCATCTCAGCATTAGAACACTTAAGCAATTATTTTGTACACCTTCTGATCATCCTAACTAAGCTAGCACACGACTCCAATACCTCCAATACCTCCACAAACTCAGAACCACCCTCAAACTGCTCAAACAGAGTTCTCACTGCCGTTTGAGTGCCAACTCTCATCCCTTGCATGATTTCTTGCCCAAAGCTCATCAAACACATTCCCTAGCATCAATGCAAGCTAACCAAAACCTAAAACACGACCTGTAATTCCTCTAACCAGTTCCACCATTTTCACTTTCTTGTTTTACAGTTGGAGGTCCATAGCTCGATTCAAGGTGTCTCAAAGCAAAGTAAGCATTGGAATAGCATCACCACACTTCAGGTAAGCTGTACAGATCATCATCTTGCTCTGAAAGCTCCCCCATTGCCAGATAGAACTTCAACTGAACAGGTATTTTCTTGAACTTCTAACTCTTAGTCTAGGCATCATTAGCTCTAAGTTTGTGAATAAGAAGTATTCTACCCATGCCTCTGAATCTGTACATGCTTTTACTTTTCATTTATTTTGCTTGAGCTGTGAGAATTTAAGGTTTGAATATGGCAGAAAAATTAGGTCATGATTTGGGATTGTCAAAATTCTCTCTTATTTCTGAGAGTTAGGATGAGTTCTTTATATATTTAAAATCGTGATTCAATGCTTAACATTTCTTATGTTGGAAGTTTGTGCAAAAGATCAAGGAATCAGGATGTTTGAATGGAGGTTCAGGCGCGCGTTTTTTGAACATTTTTTGTTCAGAGGTTGAAGAAGAAGCTTCATGGGCTGGGCTTGCTTCTGAATTTCTTTTCACACCATATTTCTGATTTCACACCACCTGAGCCCAATTTGTGTGTTTTATTGATTTTTTGATTTTTCTTTTTTCATTTTGGTTTATTTATTTTTCCTAATGATATTAAAAACATAAAAAACATTTTTTATACCATTTTTCTATTTTTAAGCATTTATTTGTTTATAGGAATCATTTGTGCATAAATAATATATATATATATATATATATATACTATTATTTAGAAAACTAGAAAAATAGTGCAAATATACTTTATTTCTGATTTTTGTTTCATTTTTCTTTTGAAAATATTTTATACAAAATATACTTTTTTTATAAATATTAAATATTGTTATTTTTGTATATATAATATTTATTTAGTAAATAATAAAGATATTTATATATATTAATATACTTAGGGCAAAAATACCAAAATACATACATTTTTTTATTTTATTAATATTTGACATGAAAAATACTTTTTATAAATATATTTCATTTTATTTTATTTTTTGTACATAATAAATAAATACTTGTGTAAATTAAATAAGATATATATTTACTTAATAAAAATTAGGGTTTTACCCTTAAAACATAAAAAACTCCAAAAATAATACTTTTTTTTATTTTATTTATTTAACATAAATAATACTTTTTTTATACATATAAAAACCTTTTTTTGCATTTTGCATCTTTATTGTATTTTCCATTTAATTTATGCAATCAATTATTTGTAAATATTCCAAAATTGATGTAATAGCTAGGTTTAAATTTCTTGTCTAAAAAATCCCCCCATTTGAACATTTGTACCCCCCTTCCCATATTGTGTTGTAATAGTGTAGGAATTTTACTTTTCGCACTTTAAACGCTTTCTAAATATACCATGCTAGAATTAGGGTTTTGTATGCAAATAAAAAGAACAAAGTAGTTTGACCTAATTTCAAGATAATCAAGCATGAAAATGGACAACACATCTCACACTTGCACCCCTAGGGTATTCCACTTGTTGCCTTCAAATAATTGGGCCATATTGCATGTTAGGTTTCTTTGGGTAAAAAAAAACAAACAATCAAATGATCATAGTCCCTCGATGACGCTTTCGAAAAGTTGCCTAAAAATGATCAAGTCCCTTCAAAGAAAAATTGGCCAAAGACACTTAGCACTATTGCAATTATGGTCTAAACGATGACCCGCGCCCGTCCCTTTCATCTCCTAACACAAGATTGTCCACCAAATGCAATGGTGGAACAAAATTGTTAAAAGGGTTAAAACATAGCATAAATCTTTGAGAACTTTAGGGTAGATAGCTCTTAAGTACTTGTCAATTTGCAAAAGAAAACACTTGCCTATTTTCAAACCACACTTCACAAACACTTTCAAAACAAACTTTTAAAAAACCTTGAAACATCTTTTCAAAAAGACAAACACCTTTTGTAAAACATTCGAGTAAAGAATTGTTACAAGGGTAGCCTAGACAAGGCATCTTTTTCAAAACCTTTTCAAAAGCACACACAAAGCACCATTTCAAACAATTGAAAACCAAGGCAAGTTGATCTAAGAAAGTACCTAAGAGCCCATGGATAACCATGGATAGAAAGGGTGCTAATACCTTCCCTTTCTATAATCTACTCCCCGAACCCAAGAAAAATCTCAAAGGTTTTTGCTGTGCTTTTTAAACCTTTCCTTAGGATAAAATAAAAAGTCGGCGGCGACTCTTGCTCAACCGAAACATTTGCGAAAACAAACGCAAAACCATAGTCAGTTCTCCCACCGTATCACAACGTGTACATGTTATTCAGTCTATCGATCAACGGTAAGACTGTCAATGGCCGAGTCAACCAAGACAACGCCATATGTGAGGAACTTTTGGGAGTCTCTTTATTTGAACAAGGTTCAAGAGGCCAAGGTATTAATCTCCGTCTTCTTAGAGAATATCATAGTAGTTTTGTAATAACCGAAAACTCTACCAAGCAAGAAAAAATTGTGAAAGCTCGGTGTTACATAATGATATTATTTGGCCATTTTTTATTTCCTGAAACAACGGGTAATACTGTTAATATCATGTATTTACCCTTGTTAAGAAAATTTGATAAAATAAACACATATAGTTGGGGTTCAGCTGTTTTGGCCCATCTGTATAGTTCCTTGCGTAAAAATGCATCGAACGGTAGCTGTTCTTTCTATTCTTGCGCCTTTTTGCTCCAGACATGGTGCTGGTCGAGAATGCCGACACTCGCCCCCCGCAACACAAGGCCATTCGTCTTCCCCTTTGCTACAAAGTAAGATTACAAAACCATAAATTTTACATATTATATACTGAGACATGTAGTGTATTAATATATTACCCATTTTTTCTATGTAGGTGGTCTGTTCCTGGGATGAATTACAGCAAATCCCCTAGAAATGCAATAGTAGTCTACCGAAATCTTATTGATCATGTTGGACCCGAAGAGGTATTAAACTTACATATTTTACACAATACAATCAATAGTTTAATTAAGTTTAATGTTTTATATAACTTTTTTTACTCTACAGTTTATATGGAGGCCGTATAAGTATCTCGACCATGAGATTAACCCTCCTGGTGCTGAAGTAAAAATGGGCATGCTGAGAATAAGAAAATGGGGGGGGGGGGGGGGTATGAATCTAAATTTGTTAAGCCCAAACATGGACAAGGCCCAGAACTGCGCTGGATCCAGTGAGGGTGGCTCCTTGGGCTGTATTATGGGGAAGCCATCAACAATGTTGGATATGGCTTGATGGGCATCTGATGGTGAGGAACTTGAGATATATCATGCACGCTTTAGACTGATTAACATTGGATTTGCAAGAAAAACATGAAAACAAATATGCTAGAGGTAGGGATCAAACCCCTGCCTTGGCACACCAAAGCCTTACTCACACACACGCTTGCCGCTGGGGAGGTCATTTCATATGGGATATAAATAAAACAAAAATATTATATTACAAAATGAAAGCTAATCTTGGACAAAAAAATGCACGCGTGTAAGTGGACCACTGGGATTTGAACGAACCAACCATAACGCTCCATTATGCCATACAGTCGGTCAAGGATTCAAACCACCTTCTATGGTTGTTTCCACTGTCTTCTCTGACAAGAAGAAATTTTGGAACCTGTAAAATACGAAAAATCAAGGCAGATCAAACATGCTATCCCCCTTAAAATTCCCCCCTGAATCTGAATATGGGATCTGTTTAGGCTAAAAGTCCTTGTAACATGGGTTTCGAATGAAAAAAACTCTAACTCGATTCTAAAATGGTGAATCCAGGTTTGGACGTTACCAACTCCATGCGATGGCTGTAACATGTCTCAAACATTCATATATATTAATCTAGATGGTTAGAAAAATCCAACAATGCACAATATTAAAAATACGATTAATGAAGAAAAAAATTCAATTGGAGTTGATGAGTATGGTCGTTTCAAGCATGGGAGGCCTTTGAAAAACAACTATACTTGCTTTGTGGATACTCAGGAGGTGAGTGCTAGCCTCAGCTTCGAGTGAGAATGGCTGGAAATTAAGTTACAGATTTTGCAATTCTTTTTGGATTTTTGTGAATTTTGGAGATCTCTTTTAGGCTGTGATTTCATGTCTATTCTGGATCTGAAGCTTGTCCTTGTATAGAGGAAGAGAATTATTTCCTGTAACATGGCAAGAAATCAAGTCATTAAGCCATGTTTAAACAAGAATCAAGCAAATTGAAAACTTTCCAATTTTGAGATTTTCTTGCCTTCTTGAACCCTTGCACGAATTTTGCATGTCCTAACAGGCTAGTATGAGTTGTATTTGGCTTTAAGAAAGTCCATCATGTGATTGTCCCAAAGGTTTTCTATTTTATTTATTTATTTTGAATTTATTTGAATAAAATAAAATAAATATAAGTAAAATAATAATAAGACACAAGACAAGATATGAGTGAGCTTAGGAGTCTCTCATAAGGTCATGAACATGTTTGAAGTCCAAAAAGTTAGGTCACAAGTCCAAAATTTCAAGTTTGCACATTTTGCATTTCATGCATTTCTTCAAAATTTCCCAACTTGTGCAACTCATAACTTACTCAAATTTCATATTTCGAAGGTGATCTTGGACTTTTTGAAAAGCTCAAGATGTCCTCTACAATTTCTCTTTCGAATCATTTTTCATTTGGAGAATTTATCTTGATGTAAGTTGCCTTGATAAAAAGTGTATTTTTGTTGTCTTTTGAAAATGTCATGTAATGTATTAGCTCATATCTTTCAAATGAAGCATTTTTTGGACTTGAGCATAAATACAAAGTTGTAGATAATTGAATTTCCTTCAAAATGGGCTTTGGTTGAGGAAAATTTGATGAAGCAGGTGAAAGTTATGCTTGGTCAAAGATCAGTTGAGTTCTCCTAAGGAAACCCTAATTTGGCAATTCTTGACTTTTGATGATTTGAGGGCTTTCCTTGAGGAATCATGACCAACCCTTTATAAAATTATGAATATTACTTCAAAATGTTAATGTTTACAAAAAACTTTGAAGTTTGAGTGTATGTTGACCATAGTTAACTTTTTACCCAATACAGTTGAGTTTCAATCATCTAAGCCATTGACTGAGCAAACTTGTGATGCAAGACTTTAAACTTGACATGAAAATTGTTGAGGACCTATGATGAACCATGAAATTCATTTGAGACACTTTCAACCCAATCTTCCTTGAGAATCACAAAACCTTAGTTGTAGACCTCTTGGCTTAGGAGGAGTATCTTGATTGGTCAACCCTTGAGATTCTTGAGTATTTGAGACTTTTGTGAGCATGTCTTGAAGAAAAATTGGAGGGGAAATTTTGGGGTATAACAAATGGTTAAAGGTATGAATATTTTGGTTTGGGGATGGTGGCTTGGATAAATGTATGAAAATCTTGGTTGAAGATCAACCAGAGATTTGGAGATAACAGTTGTTTTGGGGTGGTCTATGAAGATGTGAAAAAAACAAGAAATTGGGGGTTTAAATTGGGTTTTAAATAAAAAACTTTTCTAAAAAAATAATCCCCTTTAACTGAAATTTTTTTTTTCTTCACTCTTGATAATAAAGCTAAAGATGCAAGAAGGAAAGAACAAGCTATGTTTATACTAGTTCACTTGAAAATTATCAAGCTAATCTAGTCCACCTGCCAAAGTGATTTCGGCTTATCAAACAAGGTCTTAATCCAATAATCTTATAGATTATTACAATGCACAAGCTAAGTGCAAGTGACTCACATGCAACCTCTAAGACACACTAATCTTAAACTTCTCAAGGATTATGACCAACTGGTCCCTTAAGGCACAATCAAACAACAATTTGAAAAGATTTGTTTACAATAGATTTGCTTCTACACAAGCTGATAGTAAACAATATTTCAAGAACAAACAGACTTAAGAAAATAAAGGAATGCTTATGAACAATCTTGTGAGAGAACTTCTGAATTAGCATCTTTTTCCTTTAGTCTTCAAGCATATATATAGCCAATAAAATAATATATCCGTTGGAGGGCATTTCGGGAAATTCTAGAAAGTTGATAGCTTGATTTTACGTGGGGGACAAGATTGTACAATGTGTCCGTCCTTTCATGGTAGTGGAGAAAAACGTTTGTTTGTACCATGTACTATTGTACCACGTAACTTTATCTTCTTATCTTCTTGATTTCAAAGGCTTCTGATTGAGCATGAGTTAGAAGAAAGAAAATAACACTTGGGTCATCAGAACTTCAAGTCTTCGTAGTCTTCAGAACTTCGTCTTTAGAGTCTTTAGCAATTGGTCTTCAGAACCCTTTGTCTTTAGAAACACAAGTCTTCGGCATCTTGATTGTTCATCAGAACTTCTGTCTCCAGATCTTTAGAACTTGGTTTCTTTGACTGCGTATCAGAGTCTAAACTTTAGAGCCTTGTTAAGTAGTTTGCTATTGTTCTTCAGAACTTGTGTAGCGCAGAAGCGAAACTTGGTTTCTTCTAATGACTTGGCAACGCCTTTCATCAGAAGCAGAACATGTTTTTTAAATACTAAAAATAACAAACATTAGAGTACCAAAATTGTTCATACAAACATACTTGTTGTTATCATCAAAACTCAGAGATATAATTGCATAACCAAATATTGTTCTAACAATATTCCCCTTTTTGATGATGACAAAACTATGTATTTTGATGACACAATTTTGTACATAATCAGAAAAGTATAAAAAATAAGAAGGGTAAGAAATACTTATTCTTTATATGAAACTCCCCCTGAATCTAAGACTTGGTAAAAATAATATATCCTGATTATGAACCGTCTAGGTAAAAGTCCCCCTGGTTGCAATAGATTAGATATTGAGATCTTGAGAGTCTTGATTCTTGATATCAATCATGCCAATTGAGATCTTGAATCCTCAGTGTCACGAAAAATAGATTCCAAAAGAAGTATGATTCCAGATTTCAATTCAGAGCCTGATTATGAACTTAACACTTCTCAGAGTCTGATTCCAAAAGTTAGATAAAACCTTGTTTAACACTTTCATATATTGATTCCAAACAGAATTCATGATTCATGAAAAAGAAAACAGTTCTAATATAAACAAAAGTTTATCTTGGTTAGAATGTAAGTAACTCCCCTTATTTTAGAGAAGTTTTCAGAGAATTTGATTATTAAAATCAAAATATTACTTCATCTGATTACTCCCCCTTTTTGTCATAATCAAAAAGGTAATTATGTGTGAAAAACATAAAAGAGAAGAAAAAAATGAAAAGAAAATAAGAAGTAAACAAAGCAAGACTTCAGTTGAGTTCAAAATGAAAACATCAGATAGAAAGAAGAAAAATAAAAGAAACAGACAAAAGCCTAATGTTCAGAGCAAAAGGAAAAAAAATCCTAAGAGCCTAGGGTCCAGAAGAAGATGGTGTTGGAGCAGATAGCTTTTCCAGAATCAACTGAAGCGTGTTTAGAACTGAATCATTAATATCCTTCTGTTGAGTCATGATTTCTCTGAAGACTTGTTACTCTTCTCTGATTATTCCAATAGCCTTCTGTTTTTTCAAATCTGATAACCTGATTTTGAAAATGTTGTTCTTCCACTTACCATTAAATAGAATTGTGCTATCCTTCTGACTTACAACCTTACACGATGTTTAATTAAATATGACGTCATAACCATTGTCACTAAGTTGACTGATTGATAATAAGTTATACATAATACCCTCAACTAAAAGAACATTATTAATAGAAGGAAGTTTACCATTACCAACAGTTCCATAGCCAATGATCTTTCCTTTCTGATTTCTTCTGAAACCAACAACGCCTCCAGACTTAAGTTCCAAATATTGGAACATACACCTTTCACATGATAGTAAACCATAGATTTGTTTAAAATAGATTTGCTTCTACACTAGCTGATAGTAAACAATATTTAAAGAACACCCAGACTTAAGAAAATAAAGGAATTCTTATGAACAGTCTTGTGAGAGAACGTGTGAATTAGCAGCCTTTTCCTTTAGTCTTCAAGCATATATATATCCAATAAAATAATATATCCATTGGAGGGCATTTCTGGAAATTCTAGAAAGTTGGCAACTTGATTCTATGTGGGGGACAAGATCGTACAACATGTCCGTCCTTTCATGGTAGTGGAGAAAAATGTTTGTTTGTACCATGTACTATTGTACAACGTAACTTTATCTTCTTATCTTCTTGACTTCAGAGGATTCTGATTGAGCATGGGTTAGAAGAAATAAAATAACACTTGAGTCATCAGAACTTCAAGTCTTCAGAGTCTTCAGAAATTCGTCTTCATAACCCTTTGTCTTCAGAAACATAAGTCTCCAGCATCTGGACTGTTCATCAGAACTTTTATCTTCAGATCTTTGGAACTTGGTTTCTTTGACCGCGTATCAGAGTCGAAACTTTAGAGCCATCTAAAGTGGTTTTCTACTGTTCATTAGAAATTATGTAGCGCAGAAGTGAAACTTGGTTTATTCTAATGAGTTGGCAACACCTTTCATCAGAAACAGAAACTATTTGTTAAATAATAAAAATAAAAAACATTAAAGTACCAAAATTGTTCATACAAACATACTCGTTGTTATCATCAAAACTTAGAGATATAATTGCATAACCAAATCTTGTTCTAACAGTATAGGGCTGCACCACCTGCAGACGATGATTTCCAGTGAGGAAATCTTAGAGAGAGGTCAAAGCCTCTCTCTCTCTCTCTAGGTTTTGTTTAAACGAGAGAGGGGTTGGATAGAGAGAGAGAGAGAGAAGCAGAAAAAAAAATGAGGAAAATGGGAAGAAAATGAATATATAAGGCTCTATGTACTCCATATGCGCGTTTTAACATGCACCCTCAGTCAACAACAAATCCCTGCCTTTCATTCTTCCTAATTTTGATCAACGCCCCGAGTTAACCTATGGAGACAATTGGATTAAGATTGAACGCTTTTGATCTCGCTGGTGCACCCTAACGTGTGCACCTCTTCACAAATTGTCCAACGGATCAAACAATTGTTTGGGCCAAGCCCATTTCTACTGGCACTCTTCCTTTTACTACCATAACTGGATTCATACCCCCTGGGCTTTTTTGACTTAAACGTTATATGGGCTTGAGCGCATTCTATTAACAACCCCCAAATTGCTTCCTCAATACAAAATAATACCCCCCCGACTTTGGGCCTTAAACAACTTTCTGGGTTTAAGCCCTTACAGTTTAAACCCCCTATTTTACTACGTTAACTAAAAATGCACCCCATGTTTTTACATAAATAATTTATTCAATATATTTATTTTATTTATTTATTTTGTTATTTTATTTATTTTATTTATTTATATCATATATTTATCAATTTTTCTCGTATATCATTTTTTATCATTTTGCATTAAAATATATTTCTTATTTATCATAAAAAATCATGTTGATAAATAAATATTTGCCTATTATTATGAATATCAAATATATTTATAATAATAACGAATTAATTATTTACAAAAGTGTTGATTCTGCAAAGGATCGCCCGACGACAGGATGCGTCGCCCAGAGAAAATGGTGAAAATAGAAGCTTCAATTCTGTATTGCTTCGCTCCTGGGTCGCCTGGTGAAAGGAGGATCGCCCGACAAAGCATTCTTCTCTCCGGGTGATGAAAGATACTCTTTTGGGGTTTTGACATGCCCAACTGGTCACGTGTGGCATCTTTCCAGAATCACCCGACATTGCTTTATGGTCGCCCGACGATGGAGTGTAGATATTCCATACTTTTGGCTACTTTTTTCCACCTTTTATGGAAAATTTCCACCAACTTTTGTCTTGTGGAGGGAAAAAAATATGATTTGAGATATAGAAACCTTTCGTTTATGGATCATAACATTACAACATAGAAATATACTTTTTATTCTTGTCTCTTTAGGAGGAGAAAAAGAAGAACACTCTTGCATCTTGAATCAAGGAGACTTGAAGATTGATGTTCATCAACATCCATTGTTTATTCATTGAGCAAGGTATCATGACAATGAGTAGCTAAACACTTTTTGTGTCAAGGTTAGAAGTAGTCAACCTAGACTTAATGTATTTCTTTTAATCATTTTGTATATGAACTTGATTGAATATTAATATATGTTGAATACATTTGTTTCATTGTTATTTTTATGATTTGGTTCATTATTGAGAAGTAAGTTCCAAGCTTGACCTAAGATATTCATCTAATAATGAACAAGATCTAGACATAGATTTGTGAGTTAGTATTCACTTGTATCAAGCTTTAAATATTATCACGTTAATAGTTAGGTTGAGAGATCATTTAATGATTAACATGATAACACTCACAATATAGCTTAGACATGAGAAATATTGAGAGGATATGTGAATGTATTGATCATTGATTAGTTCATATGTAAGATTAATCGAATAATATAGAATAGGTTGATGAAAACTAATCTTGATACCTTTTTATCAAAAATAAAACATTTTCAAACAACAATCTCTCTATTATCCAAATCTCTATCTAGTGCATGAAAATTAACCTTTGGTTACTAAAAGCAAGCATTAAAACTTTGTTTATGATTCAAACACTTATAGACACTCAAACTATAGAACGATATTAATATCACTCCAATCCCTGAGGAAAACGATAATATAAATACTTTTGTTGAAAATACTACAAATATCGCACCATATGGAAGTAGTGAAGGCGATGTCACATCATCAAAAGGTCCCCCGGTATCAGAAGGTCCAACATGAGAAGGTCCAACATCATCTACATGATGTCTAGGTGGGATGATGTGAGAGTGTTATACAACAAGGTACCACTACAAGTACCCATCCACACACTCCGTTGGGAACTGTACATCCACTACACAGTTTCTAATGGCACGAGCATACCCCAAAACATGACCAACAAACCATCTATCAATGCCCTCAGATGAAATAGCTTGAATTGGCCGTGGGATGTCATGTACATATCCAAACTAGCGTATACATCTCTCAGGTAAGTGTCTAGCCACTAACACCTTCCATCATAAATAACTAGAAAAGTAAAATGTCATTGAACTCCCGATGCACTCTATGGTCTACGTATGGTGTTTAGATGACATTGTCTACAATAAGTGAATACATCCTCCTTCTATACTCTGTAACACCTCTCGTTTGTGCATGTATGTCCCTCCATCTCTTGGCACGTGTAGACCCAATAGTGGTAGGAATAACCCATCTCTCATAAATGGACGAGAAATGCTCGTATATGGAGCATTGCACAATAACATAGACTCATATAACCACCAATAAATGTCATTAAAAAAATAAATTAATAAGAAATAATAATTTTTATACCTGAAATAGACTCATATAACTGATAATTGATTATTGCAGCGTATTTTTAACTTATTTTATTCTTGTTTTATTGTGTGTTTTTATCATTCTTGTTTTTAACTTATTTTATTCTTGTTTATTCTTGTATTTTATTCTTGTGACCAACATGGTCTGGCTGTGTCAGTTGACACGGGCCGTGTTAGCCCTTGAAGGTGCCCCCATTGTAAAATCCCAAAGAGAACACGGTTCGACCGTGTTTCCTGACACGATCATATTCCTCAACATGGTCCGCCCATGTCAGACAACATTACCCTTTCCAAACCTAGTTTTTGGTGTAAACTTTGGTATTCTGTGGCGGTTTCCCGACTTATGGACTTCTGAAACTGCATTTTCACCCATAAGTGACCATGTATGTTAGTGCTCAAAATTATGAGGTTTTAATGATGTAATTCATGTATAAGCAAGTGGTGACTTGCTTGGAAAGATGATAGCCACTTTAGATTATTACTTGTTTCAGTTTCAAATTTTATATTTAAGCTCTTACGTACTTTTCTGCAACTTCTGCTTTAATTTTCAGATTTCCTTCATTCAAGTATTATTTTCCTTTAAGTTTTTTCACTTATTCCATTTTCTTGCGTTACTTTATTTATTTTTTATGCATGCTATGTTTTTATCTTGTTTAATTGTTGTTAACCTCACCATTAGTGAGTAGTTTTTTAAGGACATGGTGTCGTGAGATTCTATGTCTCACTCTTTCATGTTCTGCTCGTATCACTCTAGTTGTGTTGTTTTGCTCTAGCTGTCTTTTTGATCTCCGCATTAAACAGAAATAATATGGATCCTAACTGCACCAAGTAAAAATTAGAATAAGAATAATAGTTTAAAAAATAAAATCAAAACAAATTTAAAACTTTCATAACACCTAAAAATCTTTGTTGAAACAATTCAACAATCGCTAGTAACGACACAAAAAAATTTAATGAATTCCTAGAAAGTGTACTAAAAATATCCCAAGTAATAAAAAATAATTCGTTTCCACATGAATTATTGTGTTTGAACAAAACAATCGTAACATGTTTTAAAAGGTGAATTTGGGGTTTGCGAGTGTTTTGAATGAATAATAAAAATAAATAGGGGTTGGAAAATATAAGACAAAAGGCGATTCAGTCTTATTTGAATTCCCTAATTCTCATTTACTGATGTAATCATCATGCAAGAAGTCTTTAAAGGAATTTATTATCAATATATTTATATGAAATTATCTTGAATTTTATTTAAAATAAATTTATATTTATTAATTTTAACAATCATATATTTAACTTGTTCATGGTTTTTTAAGGATAAGGTGTCGTGATATTCTATCTCTAACTCTTTCATGTTCTGTTCGTATCGCTTTAGTTGTGCTATTTTGCTCTAGTTGTCTTTTCGAGCTTCGAATCAAACAGAAATAATATGAATCCTGACTGCACCAAGTAAAAACTAGAATAAGAATAATAGTTTAAAAAGTAAAATCAAATCAAATTTAAAACTTTTAAAACACCTAAATTGCCAAAAATATATTTATTTAATTCATGGCTAGAATTATTACACTATTAATATTATTGTAGTATATTTATATACACAAAGTTGTATAGGTTAAAATAAATAAATTTCTACATGGCAAAAATAAATAAATTTTTAAGGTGTTTGGATATTGTTGTAGGCTTCAAGCAAAAAAAAGTTAATTAAAAGCATTGAGTTGTTTGGTTAGAAAATGAGTGATTGTATTTGGTAACATGAAAAGAATATGATATTATTGAAATAGGAAAAATCTCATTAATCCATCCATGCTTAGAGTTAGAGGGGTGCAATAGAAGACTAAAGGGTTGTCAATACTTGATAAGGGACCGCCCAAACCACAAAACAGAAAGCCCAACAAAAATTGGTAAAAGAAACGAAAATAAAAAGAAAAACGCGCCGTTGCCGGGGATCGAACCCGGGTCACCCGCGTGACAGGCGGGAATACTTACCACTATACTACAACGACTTGATGTTCAAAATTCGCTTTGTTCTTCACATGATCGTTTATCAAACCTAATAATTAAGCTATAAATGAATTTTTTAGTTTCAGATACTGTTTATGTCTTTCTACATTACATATTCATAATTCTAACTACTAATTGGATTACTAATTTTTTTCACCTTCAAATTCCTCATGTTTCTTAATTATGCCTTCCTTTCAGTTACTATTGCACTTAATAAAACTATTTATTTCTTCCCATTCAAAACATTTTTATTTTAACACAAATTTATAAATATACTTACTTTCTATCAAAAATATATTATCACTTACAATCCATATTATAAATTTTGCTCTTTTCATACCAATTAAATTATTTTACTTAATCTTGTATTGAGAATCATAAATTATTATATTACTTTATTTAAAAGATTTGGAAGAAGATAGAGAGTAATAAAAGTAATCAGAATTTTTTATTAATCTTTGCAAAATTATTAACAATTTAAGAGAGATAGTAATAAATACCTAATAATATTATACAAAAATATTTATTTAGCAAATTATCCGTGAGTCATAATTGGAGCAACACATTGAGAGGATGTATCATTTCATCATGTCTCGTAAGAGTTCAATGAAAAAGAAATTTAAATATTTATCTTTTATGACAAATCATTTTTGTTATTGATTTTCCTATAAATTGAACCCTTGTTAACATGTTATTTGCAAAACAGACATAATTGAACGCACCTAACATAGTTATACTCTCCAAAAATAAATCCAAACAATGTCACATTGTTAAATTATGAAAATCTATTATAATGGAGAAATCGATACTCATTTATACATATTTTGGATAATTAAATATATGAAATCCTGACTCTTTTTTTCTCTAGGTTTTTTTACATAATCTCTCTAGACACTCTGTCATATGCTTTTTTCAAGTAAAAAAAATTAAGTGCAAGTCTTATTGGTCTATTTGATACTGCTCCATCACACGTCGTAGTCGATAGATTGCTTCCATGGTTGCACACTAGTCGATATCCCTTCATATATATCTTGGATACCTCGAATATATGCAATCCTAATTCCTATCTTCTCTAGGGATTTACGCAAAATATTTCTAATCACTTCGTCATACGTCGTCTCCAAGTTAATAAAAATTAACTGTAAGTCTTGTTAGTCTGTATAATACTGCTCCATGACATATTGTAGTAGATAGACCGCCTTCGTAGTCAGCCTCTGTTATACCCCAATTTTTTCCCCTAAGATCCTTTCATCATACCATATTGTTTCAATCACCACAAAATCACATTAGGGATTTTGGTTCTTCTCCCTATCTTCAGCTTTGCTCTTTGAGGAGTTACCAAGCACCTTGATTTGTTTGCTTTTGTGATCATAGATATTGTACTTTGATTTTTCTCTCTAATTAACAAAATGTAATATTGGTTTGTCTTACTTTTTGATAATGTAGGTAAAGGCAATGAGGTTTAGCAAGTTGCTTCATGGGTTCATGAGTTTATTTCCATGCCCTAGTCAAAAGCTTGAGAGATTCAAACCTCACCATTGAAGTTGTTTTGAAGTTGGTATGAAATTGGTTTTGGTGGCCATGGGTCCTCATCATCATCCTCAACAATTTCTATTCACAAAGGAAGAATATTGGCACAAAAAGTGTGTTCAAACTTGGCAAAGTTCCACCAAGCATTCTCTTGACCTAGAGGCTAGGGTTTTAGACTTCAAAGGGGCATATCTTACTCATCTTTTGGTATTTTTGAGTGATTCCCAAAACATTCTTCTCTTCAAAGAGTTACCAACAAATCACTTCAAAAGTTCCAAGGGGTTTTCATGTGGAAATAACTTGGTGAAGAAGCAAGATTACAAGTCATCCAGATGAATCCCTAATTTTCCATATGTGAATTCAAATAGTCATAACTTGGTCAATTTTTATCACCTTGATCCGATTCTTTTTCCATGATGATCTTAAGGATGTGTACTTCATGCCTTCTTTTATGTGCAAAGTAAGAAAATGGATGGAAGTTGCCTTAAGAATGCAAAATATTATAGGTCATTTCATGATTTTTGGCCAACTTCAACAAGTCATAACTTTCTCAATTTTTTGAGATTTTGATTGGTTTAAATTGAAAAATGTCATTCAAGAGGTATACTTCATTCCATATTTTTTGATCAAGAGCAAATTCTAAGTGCAAGGCCATGTTTGGAAGCAAGAGATTATATGTCATTTTTAAAGAAGAATTTGAAATATTTCTAAGTATGAAAATTCAACTCTTTTTCTTCAACTTTGACTCCATGTAATTTTCAGCTCAAGCCTCCATTTGATTCCATTCTTTTTTCATTGCAAAGCTTGTCACCTCATATTTACAAAGCATCAATAATTTTGCCCTAAGACTCCCTGAGGAGGAAATGCCATTGGATTGAACTTGATAACTTGGAGCTGAAGTTTCTCCATAAGTCAGAATTTGAAATCCATGTTTTGGCCTTTAAACATCAAATTAGCACGCGTTTGTGATTTAAACATGTTTAACCAAGTTGTCAAAGTGGATTAGAGCATTGGAACGCAAGAATTAGATGAGTTTTGATGCAAATCAGATCACACTTTGCTCGTGCATCAGGTTCACATGATTTCCCTCCAATTTGCATCATTCCACACGCTTGAGCATCCCATTTGATTCCATATAAATAGAGGGTCATCCCCCATTCAATTTCCCAAGCTTAGATAGCCAGAATCACCCTGCCAAACTTGCTTCACAACTCAGAATTTATCTACTTCGAATCCTATTCTCAAGCCTTTTTCAATCCCTTTTCTTCATCAATTCACCTCCCTTGATCTTCCCTGAAGCTAACCATATAATCACATTCAAGAATCGTGCCCTATATTGCTCCATAGAAGTCCAGTTTCAGAGCTCTGCAACTCAACTTCAATAGGTAGATTCCTTCATCAATTCTTCAAAACTTTAGTACCATTATGTTGCTCTCATTGCCCTGGTTCTAGTCGCAACACTTGCTTTATCTGGAAGCACATTATGACCATGAATTTTCAAATCCCTTTTCAAAACTTTCCTTCCAAATTGCTTGAGTTACAATTTATATAAAAATGGCGCGAGGGTATGGTTGTCTTTGTCTTGAAGAGACGAAGCGAATGGCATAGGTCTGAGCTTCTGATTTTACAGTTTGAGAGACCTGCAATTCGTCAGGGATGGAGGTTGAAGATGACCAACGTGTCACCTTTTGACCAATGAAAGCGTGCCATTTGTTTTTTTCAAAAATCTGATTTATTAATGATTTTGTACTTTATTCAGTAAAGACCACGATATGCACAGCGCGCCAGATCCTTTGGATTTGATTACTAACGCGTTTTGACTCTCATCCAATGGTCCACATCTTTTTCTTTTATTTTCTTTTTCTGATTTTTATATTTTAATTGTTTTAAAATTTTAAAAAAATCATAGAAAATTCATTTTTTGCCCAAAAAATTCTGAAAAACATTTTTGATTATTCTCTTTCTGATTTTTATTTTTCCATAATTTAATTTTATGTTTTGGTATTTTTTATAAATTTTTCACTTATTTGATTTGTTTAAAATGTTTAAAAATACTTTTACACATTTTTAAATTCTGAAAAAATTATGGAATGATCCAATGATATTGTGACAAATATTGGTG
Organism: Vicia faba; assembly: GCA_948472305.1. NCBI lineage: Eukaryota > Viridiplantae > Streptophyta > Magnoliopsida > Fabales > Fabaceae > Vicia > Vicia faba. The sequence goes on from OX451738.1 coordinate 1,507,552,301, forward strand.
ACCTTATTTTATTTTTGTTTCTGACTTTATTATTTTTTACTATTTTTGTTTATTTTGATTTTTAAAAATAGTTTCTGACTTTTAAAAATTCCAATTTTTTTTTTATAATTACTTAACCTATTTTCTTATTTTTCTATGGTCTTATCTTTCATTTCTTGATTAATTTGAATATAATTGACATTTTCCTTATTATTTTCCTTTTTAAAACTTTTTAAAACCCTTTAATGCATATATTAAATATATACTATTTTATGGATATTTCCTGGCTGTCTTGAGTTAATTTTTTGATCATAACTTTATTAACATCATTGGATCTTGGGTGTTGAGTTCAAACTCCACCAAAATGGATGAATGGTTTTAATAATAGTTTGATTAAATATTAATTCAAATGTGGTTTTTCTTTTCTTTTTACCCTAATTCCTCTTTATCTCATCTCCTTCTCATTGCATTAAATGTTGTTGGAGTGTGATCTCTATATCATGTCTCAAAAAAAATGGTGCATAGATTGATATTGACCGGCCTCAAAATAGGTGCGACTTCTATATAAGTCCACTTATGATTGCTTAATATAGCGCTAAATTTTATCCCGATTTGAATAAATGATCATTCGTGGCCCAAACTTATGATTGTAAGCCCAAGTATGTTAATTTGATCTCTTTGATCCAATAACCTTGAGATTCATTGTGCGGAGGCTTTGGTTCTACCAATCCTCTAATGGATCTACAACACCTTTGGTCAACGCGGATCACTTAAACATCGTTGATCATTAAATGGTACTTGTGAGAATTTAAAATGGATGATATACTTGACAAAAGCAAATGAAACTTGTTGTGTGGAGGCTTTGGTTCTACCAATCCTCTAATGAGTTCCAAATGAAAGTTTCAAGATGGTCATCCAACTATCCACTAATTTCTAACAATTTACTTTACTTTATGCTTTTATTTTTATGCTTTATGTACCATTTACTTTTAGCATTTTATATTTCATGCCATTTTTATTTTTTTGCTCACTTGAGCATTTACTTTTATGTCATTTTTATTTTGCTCACTTGAGCTTTTCTTTTTCTTTTGAAGACACTTAATAATCAACATGAAACATAAAAAAAATATTTAATGGCACTTGGACTATTTGGTTACTATCCTTGGCGTTATGGAGCATGAGACTATTTCTTGGACTTAGGATTAGAAACCTTGGCCTATCTTGGAGACCTTGTGATCTTATCTGATTATTTTGTCTGGAGTTCTTGAGGTTTACCTCAAGACATTGGGTTGTTTGTTTGTTTTGTGTGCAGGTTATTGTGATTACATACTTTGTTTGTAATCTGGAATTCACCCGTATACAACCGTTACTCTGCCCAATTTTTACGAAGACTTAATACACTTGAAGTTTGTTTCTCTCAAGAGGTCTAGTATCTTTGCTTGCTTGGCTTCAATCCGAAGAATGAGAATTCTATATTGACTCATAATGTCAAGTATTGGCTTCTTGTTGGTTAGATGTTTCTTCTCCTTAGCTTTTACCTTATGCTTTAGGATAGCCTCTTCTTCTCCTCCCATCTTCTTTAATTTCAAAAATCTTCTCCCTCCTTTTGAAAACTCTTCTTATTTCTAAACTTGAAACACTTTCATAATAAACTTGGACTTAGGTCCATGCATTTTCAAAACATTTTCATCAATAAACTTCAATCAACTTAATAATACCTTGACTTTTTTTTGTGAGAAGACTAAAAGTCAATCAATCTCATTTCAGACCATTTTGCCACTTTGGCTTTTATCTTTAAACTTTTCTCAAAAGATTAGACTCTTGTCAATCCTTGTAGTGATGCAAACAACTATACTTCTACAATATATAGTGAAGTGAGATATTTTCCACTTGGGTGTTAAGTGAGGCATTGTTGATTTTAAAATCCAAGCCATATCCTCCACTTTGAGATGATGCAAATTCTCCTTTCTCATGATTGTGGGTAGTAAGTATGTTTTCCATACGGACAATGTCGATGATGTTTTATCTTATAAAATTAACCAACACACTCATGTTTGAAATTTTTTAAAAAGGAACTACGTGTACCCTGATCCCCTATTGCATGAAAGGTGGTACATAGGCACTAAAGGTTCGCAACCGCAGCGGATGCAAAAATCATAAAAAAATATTTCTTTTCTCACCTCCACCATCCATTTTATATGCAACACATTTTTATAGCCAAAATATACAGATTTTTCAAAGAAGTTCCTGCGGAGTACCGTAGATGTTTAGGGTGCTAATACATTCCCTTTGCATAACTAACCCCCTTACCTTGAATCTTTCCCTTTTTTTGGGTTATTCGCTCTTTTCCCATTCCTTTGGAAATAATAAAGCACGATGGTGATTTTTATTTTGATTTGTATAAAGGCTAGTCAATTCAATGGCCCGGTCTTGAACATTTCTACCGCTACAGAAAAATAGCGACTTCACTGGGGAAAGATTGACCTCTTGCTGGTCCATCCCTAAGTAGGTTGAGCCTATCTTTGTTTATATCTGTATATGTGCTATTGTTGTTTATGTGTTATATTTTGTATATATGTTTGTTAGGATTTTCCTGGTTTTCAGGGTGCTTGGTGATTACTCATAAGTCCTATACCCGGGCTTGGGCAAACTTTAAGATAGGACGGGCAGTATAGTCATGTTAACTTTGAGGGAGTAATCTCAAAAAAGGAGGCATGAGATCCTCCACTCAGTGGAGGCCCCTTTGACTGTAGTATCTTTTACCGAGTAATCGAGAAGACATACTGCTTTTGACCTGGGAGCCTGCTGAAACTGGGGACCGTAGAATACCAAACCCATCTTGGCCTTTTAGGTGTAGTGCGGAAGCTATGACGGAGTAATCCGAAAATAGTTGTCACGCGATACTATGCTCGGACGATTCTTTCTTGAGAATATTACTAATTACCGAGTTAATCAGGAAGTTGGTAATATCCAAAGGAAAGATGTAGACTTTGGGAACCTCTAGAATCTTGTTTGGCAGGTGATAACTCTTAGACCAACACCTTATGGGTAGTACCTTCGACCTCATGCTCGTGACGTTGAACCTATGAACCATATATGTGTGATCCTGTGTGTGATTTTTGCATCATGCATCCATGCACTCATAAGCATCTTTTGAAGAAAATAATATTTCAAGGGATTTAAAGGTTGACTATTTGTGAATATCTCAGGTACTTTTAACCATGGATTCTGGAAAGAGAAAGACCGGGAAATACAGTTTCAAGGATCCCAAGATAGATGAGCTGGTCAGTCTAATTCCAGAGATTGAGTGTCCTGCAGACTTTCGGAAGAAGTATGGATCCATTATTCCTCTCATAAAGTTGAAGATGAAGGAGGGTATTCTCTCGACCTTGGTCAAGTTTTATGATCTGGTGTATCACTGCTTTACTTTTCTCGATTATCAGTTGATGCCTACACTGGAGGAGTATTCTTATCTTTTGGATTTACCTGTTATCGATCGTGTTCCTTTTACTGGTTTGGAGGGCGAGCCAAAACCACATGAGATTGCTGCTTTAATTCATCTGGGGAAGTCTGAGGTGGAAGCCCATATGACTACTAAAGGAGGGATTAGAGGATTACCAGCCCAGTTCTTATTGGAGAAAGCTCGTTACTTTGCCAGAATGAAGAGTACAGTTGCTTTTGAGGCCATCTTTGCTTTACTTGCTCATGGATTATTCTTATTTCCTAATGTGGACAAGTTTGTCGACATTAACGCCATCAGGATTTTCATGATTGGAAACCCGGTTCCTACACTGTTGGGTGATGTTTATTACTCTGTTCATCTTCGGAGTTCTTATCATGGGGGAATGATTATCTGTTGCACGCCTCTGTTGTACCGGTGGTTCATCTCTCATATGCCTCAGTCTGATGCTTTTTGGGATGTCAAGAAGGAACCCCATTGGGCTCCTAAGATCATGGAACTTACTCACTCAGATATTGATTGGTATCATCGAGCTTATCAGGATGTAGAGATTATTGACAGTTATGGTAGTTTCCCCAATATACCTCTTCTTAGTACTAAGGGAGGAATTAACTATAACCCTGTTCTTGCACAACGACAACTTGGTTATCCGATGAGGGATAAACCAAACAATATTCATTTGAGTAGTTTCTTTTTGAAGGAAGGAGAAGACCATAGGGAAGCTAGGGAGAAGATTGCGAAGGCCTGGCATCACATTCATAATAAAAGTAGGAAGGATTTGGGACCTAAGGGTGCTGTTTCTTTGGAGCCATATCTTCAATGAATCCGATCGAGAGCCATTCAGTTGAAGATGTCGTATACTCAGGAGACACCCATGCCTGACCTATTCGTGAAGACCACTGCTCCTTTGTTAGATGATATAGAAGAACGACAGCTCGCTTTGGTCAGGATGCAACAGGAAAGGGATGCTTGGAAGAACAAGTTCCAGACTTTAGAGAGTTCCTACAAGGCAGACTTGAAGGAGAAAGATGATTTGATCGAGATCCTTGAAAGTCGAGCAGTAGAGTCTATGGAGAGGCAAGGGGATTTATTTTCTCCTGAGCCTCAAACAGGTGCTGATTACTCACTTCCTGCTTTAGATGATTGGAAGGAAGTTGCCACCAGGCATGTGGAAGAAAACCAGAGGTTGAGGGCTCAGATTTCCAGACTCACAGGGAAGCGCCAACGTACAAATTGATCTCTATTAGTTTCTTTCTCTCAGGATTTTTAGATTGTATTTTCTTCTTGTACTTGGGATCATTGAAACTTGTAATCCATTTTGGAGTTATTATAATAAAAAAATTTCATTATTTCAAATGCGTTATTATTTTGATGTTTACAATATGTCTATAAAAGTTAAATCCCTTGAAATATCAAATGATGGAATAAAAATAATCATGTGCATTACATGACATGCATCATATTGCACATATTTCTTGCATTTATTATGCATATCCAGGTGCCTTACCCAACTTCTTTACTTTGTTCAGCAAGTTGACTCATCACTACAACACTCGGGCTAACTTCAAAAAGAAGATGGACAATTTGGAATAGGAGAATCGCGAGCTACGCGAAGAAGTTTCAACTTTGAAGGCTGGCCTGGAAAATTTGACTACTCTGATGGAAGCTCTGATGGTTGCTCAGAATCAGCCACCGAGTGTTCAACCTCAACCAACAAGGGCAAGTGCTGAAGTCCCTGTTGTCCCTGTATCCGCCACTCCGACTGTTGTTCAGAACCGTATGCCTCAGGGTTATCCGTGGGGAATGCCAGAGAATATTGCACCTGAAGGTTTTAATTTAGGCTCCCAAGATGCTCTAGTGGTTCCAAATGTTGTTACTCCAGCACCTCCTGTGATGCATGATGTTCCTGTTGCACCTCCTTCGGTGAATTTGGTTCTATTTGTTAATGAAGATGTGTGTCGTCCTTTCTCTCCTCCGAGTGAAGATTTGGGTCTTTATAACCGAATGGATGATTTCCAAGAGCAGTTTGAAAGAATGCAAAGAGAGATGAAGGCTCTTAGGGGAAAAGAGTTATTTGGGCAGAATGTGAGTGAGTTGTGTTTGGTCCCGAATGTTAAAGTGGCTGCTAAGTTCAAGGTCCCTGAGTTTGAGAAGTACAAGGGTAACACTTTCCCTCGTGCTCACTTGGTGATGTACGTAAGGAGAATGTCAACCCACACCGATGATCAGCATCTGCTGATTCACTTTTTCTAAGATAGTCTGACCAGCGCAGCGTTGAAATGGTACATGAGTTTAGACAGTGCTAACATCCATACTTTTAATGATTTGGGAGAAGCATTCATAAAACAATACAAGTACAATGTGGACATGGCACCTGATCGTGACAAGCTTAGGGCCATGGTTCAGAAAGACAGAGAATCGTTCAAAGAGTATGCGCAGAGATGGCGCGAAGTGGCTGCACAAGTGATTCCTCCCATGAAGGAGAAGGAAATGACTAAACTTTTTCTGAAGACGCTAGGCGCTTTCTACTACGAAAGAATGGTAGCAAGTGCCCCAAGTGATTTTACATAGATGGTAAGAATGGGTGTCCGCCTAGAAGAGGCAGTGAGAGAAGTCCGTTTGACAAAGGGTGAAGGATCCGAAGGTGTGAAGAAGCCAACTTATGGGTTTACAAAGAAGAAAGAGGGGGATACCAATGCTGTCATACAACAGAGGATAGTGAATGCTCCTAGAAGGAATTATCAGCGTCACCAACAAGTTGCTTCGGTGACTCCTGTTATGAATACCGCTCCAACTACTGTTGCTTATCAAAGACAATCCCAGCAGGGGAACTGTGATCGGTGGATCTGGAACTGACTATTTAACGCTGGTTCGCGAAATGTCGCGGAAGCAAGAGTCGCCACCGTCTTTTATTTTCTCCAACATGGAAAGGACAAAAGCACAGAAAAATTCCTTATGAGATTAGCTCTCGGTTCGGGAGGTAAATTTATAGAAAGGGAAGGTGTTAGCACCCTTTCTATCCATGGTTATCCATGGGCTCTTAGATACTTGCTCATTTGTGTTTTCAAAATTGTTTGTTTGCTTTTCAACTGTGGGTTTTAAAAAGTTTCTTTGAAAATTTCAGTTCGACTCTTGTATCAGTCCTCAAGAGTGTTTGAAAAGTTGCTTTCGAAAGCTTTTTTGAAAAGGGTGTCAGTGTGAAAAGTATTTTTTGATTTGTTTTGAAATTAGAGCAAGTATCTATGAGTTCTCTACCTACCCTAAGGAATTTGTCTGTGTAAATGTCCTTGAAGTAGTGCCATCCCACCATTGAGAGGTAGGTAGCACCACCGTTGGAGGTGTTCGGGTCAATTCGAGTTTTGGGACAGTATGGTCACCGAGCAACGGTAAGATACCTTAGGAGCTACCCTTATGCCATTGATCTTTTATTCCGAGGCAACTATTCCGAGGCAGCTTATTTTGAGGCAACCAGATCAATGGGACATAAGGACTCACTAAGACGTCCTATAGTCGACGACCACGTTTCGAGGGACAAGGCAACGGTGTGGTCACCAGAGTAATAGGAAGACACCTTAGAAGCTATCCTCATGCCATGTTCATGGACATGAGGACTTGCTAAAACATCCTCTACTCGACGACCACCTTTCGAGGGGCAAGGCAACAGTGAGGCGTACCCTAGGGGTGGTGTGTGATTTGTGTGTCATGTTCATTTATGTTTATCTTGTTCATGGATTGGTGATCTACGCGTTGCTTTTATTTTGGCATTCATTCTTTCATGCAAATTATTAACAGTTTAAAAGATGCAGAATTAAAAGGTCCTACGCTATTACAAAGGCGCGGGTCTACATCGCCAAATTAATCCAAGACCCGATTTGAAATAAAATAAAATGCGGAAAAATAAATATCCTAATTAATCTATTACAAGGCTTTGGAGTAATTACATGAAATTTATAAGAAAGGAAATAACATAAGCGCGTGAAACGAAATTATAATCGAAAGCGAGGGCGTTGGACCCTTTTCAAGAAGTTAAATTGAAATTATGAAATTAATTAAATTAAATGAGAAAAGGAAATTATTTTTGAGTTTTTTGTATTTAGGGATTTTAATGAGAATTAATGGAATTAAAACCTAATTCTAACTATTTTTGATTTATTAAAAAATGTTAAAATTAAACCTAAAATTAACCTAATTATTTACATGGCAATTTATTTACAAAAATAATAATTAATAATTAAATAGGGTGAAAAAGAAAAAGGGAATAAAAGTATAAAACCCTAATTCTACATTTTTTTAATTTATTTAAGAAAACATTGGAATTAAACCTAGAGTTAAAAACTAATTAATGAATAAAATTTATTTACAAAAATGTATTAAATAAAATATTTTTGTTTTTTTTGTCTTTCTGATTTTTTATTATTTTTATGTTTTATGAAAATATATTAATTTAAAGAATTAAATTAAAACTAAATAAAACAAATAAAATAGAAAAAAAATAAAAAGAATGAAAGAAAGCAAACCAATGGGGGGTTGTTGACCCCAATTTGGAGGTTATGTTGCCAACAATTAGGCCCAATAGAACCTTGGCCTTTTTGACTTTTCATGCTGGCGTGTGGAACGTTTGACCTATGCACATGGTGGTCTTCAGATCAAGGCCACTGGATTGATGCTCTGAGACATGTGGCACGCTTGGATAGTGGGCGTATGGTAGACTTCTGAGGGGAACGCTACATGTAAACATGGAAAGAAAAATAATATGGAGAAAGGAGGGGACCTGGGAATCAAACCCAGGTCCCAGAGTTTACCAAATCAACACCTTGCCATCTGAACCATTTACGCGCTTTGTGTATAATATAACAAATAAACAATATAATGCAAAACGATGGTTAGTGGTGTTTTTTCGTGCGAAATTCAAACGCACCAACCGCTGGTTTACACCTCATCTTCTTCTCCACTCGTTCTGCATTTTTGCCTGAAAAAACAAACTAAATAGCGGGGGTTTTAAACCCCCACAATCTGGAATACAAAAAAATAGCGAATAGGAATTAAACCAATATAAAAAGGGCGCGATAGATGTTTTAGATTCCTTGGAACGTCACGATTTCAATGGTACAAGTCTCATGGTCTGATTTTACCATATGCAAAAGTCCCCAATTTAGGAGCTTCGAAAACCTAGAAAGCTTCCATGGCGTTTTTTGATACAGGGCCTTACAACTCAATTAAGTTATGTCATTAGCTTCAGGAGATGCACATTAGTATAAATCAACATCAAAAATACATGAAAAATGCAGGGAATTCAAGATGCGATTATGAGTATTTTTATGAAAAGTGAGACATGGTTCTACCAGTTCTTTGCGTTAGAAGCAGTGGTTTTGATCCAGAAACGTTCCTTGAGGCCTTGGCAAGCTATTGGAATCAATATTTTATCTTGAAACCAACTCTAATGCAGTTTTCAGTTTTTGACTTTTTCACCAAAAATTGCAAAGTGTATAAGAGGTTTTGGGCGCAACTTTCTGGTCGTTTGCACTAGGGTTATGATCAGTATATGTATGCCAATAGATTAGGGTTGAAATTTGAGTCAAGAGATCCTTGCATTGATGTATGAAATATTTGATTTTCCATGAATATTTTTTCAAATCTTCTCCATGAATAACATGCCAATTTGCACCAAATCTTCCCTTTTTTGATGTGCACGAATCTTGAGTAACCAATGAGAGCATATGCTGCATAAAAAGATTCAAACACATTTGTTTAGTATTTTTTTCATATTTTATTTAATTAAATGAATTAATATTGATTAAAAATTCAAATAAATAATAAAAAATGATGAAATAGATCCCCTTTGGGCCAAATGGTCGTGCATAGTCTTTGGATCATGATTCTTGGAAGAAAATGTGGCCCATTAGCAATTTTGAGGCATTTGAAGCAAAGTTGACTTTTCAAAATTCCCAAAAATTTCCCAACTTCCACAAGGCATATCTTGCTCAATTTTTAAGCTTTGATCATGTTCTTGGACATTTTGGAAAGCTCTTGAAGTCCTATAACCAATGCCTTTGGTCCCATGTCATTTTTATTTACCAATCTCAAGTTATGGTCTTTGACTTAAAGTCCCTTTTTGTTGACTTTTGAAAATGACCTATAATATTGAAATTGATAACTTTTTGTGAGAGCATTTCTTGTCCTTGAAGTGTGAAGAGGAGTTGTAGGAAATGTCATTCTCTTCAAAATGAGCTTTGGATGGAATTTTTCTGATAAACCATGTGGAAGTTATGCCTTGGTCAAGTTACAGTTGACTTTTTCAACTGTCCAAATATAACAACTTTTGCATCTTGAGACTTTTTGAGCCATGCCTTGAAAATCATGATCAAGAATTGATCAAATGATGTTTGTGGCTTCAAAATAAGATGTTGACCAAAAATGTGAACTTTTAACTGTCAAATGACCATTTTACCCTTACAGTTGACTGCTGAGCAATTAGGGTTTTTGATTGTGCAATTTTGTGTTGTAAGTCTTGAAACCTAGCATGAGGATGCTTGACCATGTTTGTAGGAATGTGGGACTTGATTGGACCCTTGGAAACTTCAATTTCTTTGTCAGAACCAAAACCCTAGTTTTTGACTGTTAGGAGGCCCTTGAACTGTGCAACCTTTAGAGAGATTTTGAAGCATGCTCTTTGCAAATCTTGAAGAATATGGGAGGGAAAATTTTGGGGTACAACAGTTTCCCCTGTTCAATCTTCTTAGACCTGAGGATGTAGATTGGCTGTCGTGCCTTTCGTAGTCCGAAGGTGGAAGATGATTGAACATTAGAGTGCCCAGAAATTTGCGCTCACATGTTAGCAATGTGATGGTGGGAATGGGCTTATAGATGCCATTTGGAGATTGATGGATAGGATGATGGGCTTATAGATGCCATGCTAAGAGATGATGGATAGGTGGATGGTCTTATAGATGCCATCTGGGTGTCGATCGCGTAAGAGATTCCTTAGCGAGAACTTGCGTACCTGAAAAAGAAAATGAGTACCTGGCATGTTACAGGAGCTGGTCTTCAAACTCTTTGTATAGATGCGCCCTGACTGATTACATGAATTGAATCTGGAGCTTCAAAAGGTTATGAATGAACCAGGGATGGTTACTACCTCCACGGGACGGTGAGAGAACCTTGGACGATTACTACCTCAACAGGAACAATGAGAGAACCTGGGGCGATTACTACCTCAACAGTAACGATGAGAGAATCTTGGGTGACTTCAACCTCAACAGTAACGCTGAGAGAATCTTGGATGACTTCAACCTCAACAGTAACGCTGAGAGAATCTTGGACGACTTCAACCTCAACAGTAACGCTGAGAGAATCTTGGATGACTTCAACCTCAACAGTAACGCTGAGAGAATCTTGGGCGACTTCAACCTCAACAGTAACGCTGAGAGAATCTTGGGCGACTTCCACCTCAACAGTAACGCTGAGAGAATCTTGGATGACTTCAACCTCAATAGTAACGCTGAGAGAATCTTGGATGTCTTCTACTAAGTCTTTATCAGGAAAATCTTTTAGGGATCGATTTAACTGGACTAGAGAAGGCCTCTGGCTGGATAAGAATCAGGAAAATCTTAGGGTCGATTTAACTGAACCGGTCTAGGTCTTGGAATCTTCAACTGGATAAGAAACAGGGAGATCTTAGGGTCGATCTGACTGAACCAGAGAAGGCCTCTGACTGGATAAGAATCAGGAAAATCTTAGGGTCGATTTAACTGAACCGGTCTAGGTCTTGGAATCTTCAACTGGATAAGAAACAGGGAGATCTTAGGGTCGATCTGACTGAACCAGAGAAGGCCTCTGACTGGATAAGAATCAGGAAAATCTTAGGGTCGATTTAACTGAACCAGACTAAAGTCTTGAGGTATAGCTGAGGACTTAACTGGATCTTTCCTGAAAGGAAAAAGTCAGTCATATGCAATGCATGATATGGATCAAGCAATGATGTTCTCAATATAAATGAGATTTGTAAGATATGATGCGTATATGCATGCTGTAATGTATGAAAATGTGATGTTTATGAATGTATGTTTTTGTCTAGGAAAATAAATCCTTGACGGGTGCCGGGAAGTCACTCCTGGGATGACGTTGAAGAATAGATCTTTGCTTCCGCTGGGGATGATAGTTGCAAGAATACCGGTAGGAGAAGATAACTCCATTGGGGAGTAAACTTGGAGAATGGATTACTCTGCGGGGAGAAAAGTACTCTAGTGATCTTGCTGGGGAGCAATACTCTGGGGAGAGAGGTACTTCGCTGAGGTTGATGGTAACTCCACTGGGGATACCATTGTTACGTTGGAAGTATTAATAGACTTCGCTGGGGATATGAAGACTTCGTCGAGGACGATCTTTCCGTAGATTTTGGCTGAGGATAACCCAGTTATATCCTGGTAGGGAAATAACCTTTGAATAAAGCTCGGGGAAGCGTTCGTGCTCTGCGAGGATAAGCTTCCAGAATCTACTGGGGATAAGCTTACTGCTTGGGGAGATGGATTCCAACTTTCCTAGGGAACTGGATTGGACTCTCCTGGGGAAGTTTTGAACTGTATCAGGGAAGTGACTCCATTGAATGTTTGATATACCGCCGGGGAACAATCTTTAGACTAAGACTGCCGGGGATGCTTGTTAAGAATGCATGTATATTGCTGGGGAATGTTGAGATCTGCTGGAGGATACCCAACTTCCTTAAGGCTGATGTTATGGCTTTGCTTGAGGAGAGTGTACTGACTTGTTGGCTCACTCTCTGGGGAATTAAGATATACTGGTTGTGTTCTTCAACTGAACCTACCTTGGTACCTTGGTGGACGGAACAATTAGATCGCTTAGACAACTCTTTATTGCCCCTGTTTCTAATGTTACCTGTAACTAATCCTTTGTTTCGTATGCAAATATTCATGAGTTAGCAAATTATTGTCAATGCATATATCACAAATTGAACCTTGGACGTTCTTCGCAAAACAAAACAGAAAAGGAAAAAACAAAAGGCAGTTTGTAGCTGAAAAGTGAATTTGTATTGATTTTAAGTTTGCCTGTAAATAGGCGTTTATATACAAGAGGCCGACGTCCTAGTAAGAGAACGCCGCCGAGCAAAAGAGTTTATACAGATTTGTACAAATGAAAATAAAACAGCTGTGTGAAATGAATGATCCCACTGGGTTTCAACTCTGCTATCGCCTTTATATCTCCGAGCGTCTCATCACTTGATGATCTAGTCGAGGATGAAGCTGATTGATCAATGTCGTCTGAATTTGATGCTGATACCGGATTCTGGATGCAAAGTGATCCAATGAGACATAATATTACGCTTTATCCCTAACTTTTGCCTGGACCGCCCTTTCGGGTTTTCACTCCACCGGGATACCCATTTTTGCCCAAGCCGCCTTTTCAGGTTTTCGACTTGCCGGGTGTACAGATTTTTTCCATTTCATCCCTTCATTTTGCCCGAACCCTTTTGGTTCGCCGGGAAGCCCTAATTTTTGCCTAGGTATGTCAACCTAGCGGTTCTTTTTTTTTATGCGTAGTATCTTTTTACTATGTATGCATTGGCGGGGTGAGGAAGGTCGTCACCATCCATGGTGGTTAGAATCATGGCTCCTCCTGAGAACACATGCTTAACCACAAATGGCCCTTCATACGTAGGGGTCCATTTTCCCCTTGGATCACTCTGAGGAAGGATGATACGTTTGATTACCAGATCCCCAACTTGATACTCTTGTGGTCGGACCTTCTTGTTAAATGCCCTGATCATCCGTTTTTGGTACGTCTGACCATGACAGATAGCGGCAAGTCTCTTTTCATCAATAAGGTTTAGCTGATCAAGTCGTATCTGGATCCAATCATCCTCGCTCAGATCTGCATCCTTCATTATCCGGAAAGAGGGTATTTGCACTTCGATCGGTAAAACTGCCTCCATACCGTAGACCAAGGAGAAAGGAGTTGCCCCGGTTGACGTCCTTGCTGAGGTACGGTACCCATGTAGAGCGAACGGTAACATCTCGTGCCAATCTTTATAAGTCACTGTCATCTTCTGCACGATTTTCTTGATATTTTTATTTGCTGCTTCTATAGCCCCATTCATCTTCGGTCTGTAAGGAGAAGAGTTGTGGTGCTGTATCTTAAACTGTTCGCAGAGCTCAGTGATCATCTTGTTATTAAGATTGGTACCGTTGTCTGTAATGATTCTTTCTGGGACACCGTATCGACAGATCAGGTTGTGCCGAATGAACCGTGCCACAACAGTCTTGGTTACCGTAGCGTAGGAAGCTGCTTCAACCCACTTCGTGAAGTAATCAATCGCTACCAGGATGAAGCGATGCCCATTGGATGCCGTAGGTTTAATCTCACCGATCATATCTATGCCCCACATTGCAAACGGCCAAGGTGCTGTCAGAATATTTAGAGGAACTGGAGGAACATGCACCTTGTCTGCATATATCTGGCATTTATAGCATGTCCGAGAATGTTGGTAGCAGTCAGCTTCCATTGTGGACCAGAAATACCCTGCCCGGAGGATTTTCTTTGCCATAGTGTGTCCACTGGAATGTGTTCCGAAGGTCCCTTCATGCAGCTCTTCCATGATCCTTTCTGCTTCAGTTTTATCCACACAACGCAGTAAGGTCGAATCATGGTTTCGCTTGTATAGGATGCCGTTGCTAAGGAAGAACTTCACTGCGAATCTTCTCAGAAACTTCTTATCGTTGACAGATGCACCTTCAGGGTATTCCTGAGCTTCCAAATATCTCTTCACCTCGTGGTACCAAGGCTTCTCAGTCACCAATTCAGTCTCGAGATCACAACAGTATGCCGGTTCGTCCAGTTTCCAGATGATGATCCGGGGAGCCTCATTGTCCCATCTGACCTTGAACATAGAAGACATCGTAGCTAACGCATCCTCCAGCTGATTCTCCTCTCTCGGGAAGTGTTCAAAGGTTATCTCTGTGAAGTGGGGGATCAATGTCAACACACATTCTCTATAAGGAATAAGATTCAGATGTTTCGTATCCCACTCTCCTTTGATTTGATTGATTACGAGAGCGGAATCTCCGAAGACACTCATAAACTTGATCCTTAAGTCGATCGCATCTTGGAGACCCATGATGCATGCCTCATACTCCGCCATGTTGTTGGTGCAGTTGAAACATAGCCGAGAAGTGAGTGGAGTATGAGTGCCTTGGGGGGATATTATCACGGCGCCGATACCGTTACCCAAAGCGTTGGAGGCTCCGTCAAAGTGCATAAACCATCGGGATCCTTCCTCAAGTCCTTCATCCGGTCCAGGTACTTCGCAATCAGTCACTATCATGATGCTCTCGTCTGGAAACTCGAAGTTCATTGACTGATAGTCGTCTACTGCCTGATGTGCCAAGTGATCTGCCAATACACTTCCTTTGATGGATTTCTGAGTCGTGTACTGGATGTCGTATTCTGTCAAGATCATTTGCCATCTTGAAATTCTCCCAGACAGAGCGGGCTTTTCAAATATGTACTTTATAGGATCCATCTTTGAGATCAACAAGGTAGTGTGAGTCAGCATATACTGTCTCAGCCGGCGAGCAGCCCATACCAAAGCGCAACAAGTTTTCTCAAGCAGTGAGTATCGGGTCTCACAGTCGGTAAACTTTTTGCTAAGGTAATAAATGGCATGCTCTTTTCGGCCAGACTCGTCATGCTGCCCCAGCACACACCCCATTGAGTTGTCAAGTACTGTCAGGTATAGTATCAGAGGTCTCCCCTCAACCGGTGGCATAAGGATGGGTGGTTCTTGGAGATACTCTTTGATTCTGTCAAAAGCGGCCTGACATTCATCATTCCAACGTACTACCTGATCTTTCTTCAGCAGCTTGAAGATTGGTTCACAGGTAGCAGTTAGGTGTGAGATGAACCGAGCTATGTAATTCAGGCGTCCTAAAAAGCCTCTGACCTCCTTCTCTGTCTTAGGAACTGGCATCTCTTGAATAGCTTTAACCTTGGCAGGGTCCACTTGAATACCCTTATCACTTACAAAGAAGCCTAGCAACTTCCCAGATCTAACTTCGAAGGTGCACTTGTTCGGGTTCAACCTCAGCTTGTACAGTTTCAGACGGTCAAACAATTTCTGCAGATGATCTAGGTGTTCCTTCTCAGTCTGGGACCTTGCAATCATGTCGTCAACATACACTTCTATCTCATGATGGATCATGTCATGAAATAAGGCAACCATGGTGTTGTACCCCAAAATTTGCCCTCCCATATTCTTCAGGAAATTGCCAAGTCATGCTTCAAAATTCCCCAAGGGTTGCACAGTGCAAAGACCTCCTATACAGTCAAAACTAGGGTTTGTGTTCTGAGCAAGAAAATGAAGTTTTCAAAGGCCCAATCAAGTCTCATATGCCTACAAATATGGTCAAGCATCCTCATATCAAGTTTCAAGGCATTCAGCTCAAAATTGCACAGTCAAAACCCTAAATTGCACTACAGTCAACTGTAGGGGCAAAATGGTCATTTGACAGTCAAAAGTTCAAATTTTTGATCAACATATCATTTTGAAGCCACAAATATCATTTGATCAATGCTTGATCATGATTCTCAAAATTTGGCTCAGAAATCATCAAGATGCAAAAGTTTCCTTATTTGGACAGCTGAAAAAGTCAACTGAAATTGACCAGGGCATAACTTTCACATGGATTATCAGAAAAATTCCATCCAAAGCTCATTTTGAAGAGAAAGACATTTCCTACAACTCATCTTCATACTTCAAGTCCAAGAAATGCTCTCACAAAAAGTAATCAATTTCAACATTATAGGTCATTTTCAAAAGTCAACAAAAAGAGACTTTAATTCAAAGGCCATAACTTGAGATTGGTAAATCAAAATGACATGGGACCAAAGGCATTGGTTAGAGGACTCAAAGACCTTTCCAAAATGTCCAAGAACATGAGAAAAGCTTAAAAATTGAGCAAGTTATGCCTTGTGGAAGTTGGGAAATTTTTGGATATTTTGAAAAGTCAACATTGATTCAAATGACCTAAAATTGCTAATGGGCCCATTTCTCTTCCATAACTCATCATTCCAAGCATGTGCACGACCATTTGGCCCAAAGGGAATTATTTTCTCATTTTTTATTTATTTATTTGAATTTTTATTCATATTAATTCATTTAAATCAATTAAATATATGGAAAATATTTAACTTAACCTAACCAATCTTTTTATACATGTTTTAGCCTCAAGATTTCGTGCATATGCAATTATGGAAAGATTTGGGTTGATTGGCTTGATTGAGAACAAAGAACACATGGAAAAAGATATGAAAAAATCTTAACAAATCAAATTTTCAAAAACAATGAATGCCATGGATTTGATTGGTTTTTCTTGACCTAATGCACTCACTACAAATGCCTGATCACAACCCTAATCAGAATAGAGACAAAGCTGCGCAAAAGAGCACAAAGAAAACTTGGAATTTTTGTCTAAAAAGTGAATTCTGAAATCATCTTTAGAGGTTGATTCAAAGCGCAATTCTCATTCCATTAGCTTCCTCAAGTCTCCCTGAACATATTCCAATCACAAACATTCACCAAAGCTCAAGGAATTGGTAACGAGAACCTCCCCTGTACAGAGAAAAAATCATGATCGTATTTTAACTTCTAGGCATTCTCATGGCATTCTAATGATTGATTTACATTCCTTGTGAAGTTCTGAAGCTAACCAATATGATTAATTGCATTTTTATGTTGTGTACGCAAATATGCCATGTTTGATTTTTAGGGTTTGTAGGATGTGAAATTGGGGCTTTCCACCCAAAGAAAAATTAGCATTCAAGACCTGCACCATTAGAATCAGTGCATCTGGACGAACAAGAACCAGCCCTCGCGCTCAATTTATGAGCGCTTGAGAGCTAATCGCTATTTTCTAATAGCATGCCTAACAGAACGCATCTAAAACCGTTGCCCAATGTTTTTGTTTTCAGGAATATGAAGAAGACGAAGTCGTGTCCAACGGTGATAGGTCCTTTTAAATTTTCGCGCGCTTCAACCCACTAACATTATGTCTTTATTTATTATATTTGTATGTTATTATATGTTAAATGTGCAAGTGATGGTTCAGTGGCAAACGTGTTGATTGGAAAGGGTACATGACCTGGGTTCGAGCCCCAGGTCTTACATGTTTCTATATTATTTTTCCATAACAATTCCCATGCAGCGCCCACGTCAAGACGTACCATGCATCCTCAAGAATCAATATCCACGCGTCCATCAGAATCAAACCAAAGGTTGAGATTGGGAGAGCATCATAGAACCTGGTCAAAGTGCTAACACGCTACTCAAAAAAGTCAAATGGACCCAGGTTTTTGGGCCAGGATTCTTGGATCTATACCTCCATATTGGGGCCTGAACCCCCCCTGGTTTGCAAATTCTCTATATTTTCTTTATGTTTTATTTTCAATTATTATTTTATTTTCTTTATTGTTTTGATTTAATTAATTATTTTCATAAATATAAAAAATGCATAAAAATCAGAAAAGATAAAAAACATAATAAATATTTTATTTTAATATTTTCTTATAAATAAATGCATGTAAATAAATTTAGTTTTAAATTAGGTTGCAATTTTAATTCTTTTCATAATAAAAATATAAAAAAACATAGAATTAGGTTTAATAAATGTTTTATCCCTTTTAATTTTTCTTTTTCACAATAATATTATTCATTTTATTTATTTTCATAATTAAATTTGTATGCAAAAATTAGGGTTTAATTTAGGTTAAAAATTCTAATGTTTTCTTAATAAATTAAAATAAAATAGAATTAGGGTTAGTAGTTAATTTTAATTAATTCTTTCTTTTTTTCTATTAAATCTTAAAATACATAAAAATACCAAAAAAAAACAAAAACAATTTCTTTTCTTAATTAATTAATTCATGTAATTTTAATGTTTTGCAAAAGGGTCCAACGCCCTCGTTTCGATTTAATTTCGCATATTTATTTTATTTCGCTTAAATAATTATGTACCTCTCCCGAAGCCTTGTAATTACTTCTCGCACTGTTAATTCTTTGTTTATTTATTTTTCTGTCAAATCGGGTCCTGGTTAATTTTGGCGATGTGGACCCGCGCCGTTTGTAATAGCTTAGAATTTACTTTCCTCGCAACTTTTAACTGTTAAACAAAGCATGCAAGAATGAATGGCCTTAAATAAAAACAAGCGTAGAACACCAATAACATGACAAGAAAAATGCAAATGAAAACGACACACGAATCGCACACACCACCCGTAGGGTACGCCTCACTGTTGCCTTGCCTCGAAAGGTGATCGTCGAGTAGAGGATGTCTTAGTAAGTCCTCATGATCCGGGAACCTGGCATGAGGGTAGCTTCTAAGGTGTCTTCCCATTGCTCTGGTGATCACCATGTCCCGAACCAAGAATTGACCCGAACACCTCCAATGGTGGTGCTACCTACCTCTCAATGGTGGGATGGCACTACTTTAAAGGACATTTACACAGACGAATTCCTTAGGGTAGGTAGGTTCTCGTAGATACTTGCTCTAAATTTAAAAAACAAATTCAAAAATACTTTTCACACCGACACCTTTTCAAAAAGCTTTCGAAAGCAATTTTTCAAACACTCTTGAGGACCGATACAAGAGTCGAACTGAAATTTTCAAAGAAACTTTTTAAAACCCACAGTTGAAAAGCAAACAAACCATTTTTGAAAACACAAGTGAGCAAGTATCTAAGAGCCCATGGATAACCATGGATAGAAAGGGTGCTAACACCTTCCCTTTCTATAACCTACCTCCCGAACCGAGAGCAATCTCTTTAAGGAATTTTTCTGTGCTTTTGTCCTTTCCATTTGGAGAAAATAAAAGACGGTGGCGACTCTTGCTTCCGCGACATTTTGCGAACCAGCGTTAAACAGTCAGTTCCAGATCCACCGATCACCAGAACTGGCGACTCTGCTGGGGATAATCTTATAAAGTGGGGTGTACCTTAGGGCTAAGATCACTGTGTTTTCAATTGTATTGCTTTGCTTGCTTTATTATTGTGGGACTGTCTTGGGAGTTCTATAGATCCTAACCCGGATCTGGGGGATACCTTCTTAGAAAGTAGCAACAAGGCTGTGAGGGAACTGTGCGGGGTATACCGACATGGTTGAAACAGTCTGCTACGTTGATGTGGCACTTTGGTGTGTACCGGTAACCCTTGAGTTCAGTCAAGGAGAGTACGGGGCCTCCGCGTGGTGTCATGAAGCATCAACAGACCTTAGGAACCTTAATTGAACTATCTTGGCCTCTTTAGGGTAGTGAGATAACTGACTTTGGTGCAGTCCGAGGTTGGTTGATACTCGATACTACGCTCAATTGAGGGTTGCTTTCCTGGAATATTTCGGTCGCCAGTTCAGTGGCTAAATCGAAACGATGAACAATGAAAGCAATCCCGTGATATTGGGAACCTTAGAACCCGGTTACTTTGATTAGGACAGGTTGAACCCACCAACTTCAAGAGGGTACTACCCAGACCCCATGCTGGCCTTAAACCTTAAGGGCTTGTCTTGTGTGCCTTGTGTGCCTTACATGTTTGTGTTTGTAAATATCTGTGGTGTGTTTAATCATAGCATCATGACATCATCCAGCATCATATGCATTGACTAACCATTTCAGGGGTTCGAATTTTCATCTTTGTTCTTGTTTTGTAGGACATGGAAACTGTTCGTAGAAAGACAATTCAAATCAGTCTTGTAAGGATCCCTCCTCAGCTTAAGGAGCTTATATCCAGGATTCCCGAGAACTCGTCCTT
Organism: Vicia faba; assembly: GCA_948472305.1. Lineage (NCBI taxonomy): Eukaryota > Viridiplantae > Streptophyta > Magnoliopsida > Fabales > Fabaceae > Vicia > Vicia faba. The sequence goes on from OX451738.1 coordinate 1,507,572,546, forward strand.
CAGTGAAAGGCATGGAAGCCTCATCAGCTTGGTCAACACCAACATTGAGGAAGATATGATCAAGGTCCTGTTCCAATTCTTTGACCCTCTGCACCACTGTTTCACCTTCTTGGACTATCAGTTGGTACCTACATTGGAGGAGTTCTCCCGGCTCCTGAAGATCCCTATCCTTGATCAGCTACCCTTCAACGGTACAGAAAAGGAACCTAAGCTTGAAGAGATTGCTAAAGCCTTGCACCTACAGTCATCTGACCTCAAGGGACATTGGGAAGTTAGAAGTGGTATCAAAGGGTTCTTAGCCAGGTTTCTGTTTGAAAAGGCCCATGAATGTTGGAACTCCCTTGACTTGCAAGCTTTTGAAGAAGTGGTAGCCCTTCTTGTCTATGGTTTGGTGTTGTTCCCTAATCCATATCAGCTTATTGATATCAGTGCTGTTCAGATCTTTATGTCCAGGAATCCTATACCTACGTTGCTGGGAGACATCCTTCACTCATGTTACACTCGAACCATGAGAAAAAGAGGTGTCCTTATGTGTTGCACTCCTCTCCTGGGAAGGTGGTTTATTTCGCACCTTCCACAGTCAGTCTTGAAGAATGAGCGGGGTTTGAGATGGTCACAACGGTTGATGACTCTTACACATGCAGATATACATTGGTGCCCTAGGTCCAGAGAAGATGTCACCATCATTGATCGTTGCGGGGAGTACCCTAATGTTCCTTTACTTGGAATCAGAGGAGGTATTACTTATAGCCCATGCCTGGCTTGGAGACAGTTTGGTTATGCTCGGAAGGATGGTCCTCATGACATGTTAATTCCTGACATAGTTTTTGACTTCGACAATGATACTCAAGGACTTCGCCAGAGATTTATTAGAGCTTGGAGGATGCCGAGTAGGATAGACAGCAAGACACTGGGGCACAGGAACTCCATCCCGTTGGAACCTTATCTCAAGTGGGTACGCGCCCGCTCTCAGAAGTTAGTGATGCCTTATCCTCACATGCTCCCAGTAATCAAGGAACCAGTCTTGGAAGGAGAAGTGTCCCACACTATTCAGCACCCTGATATGCCCACATCCTGGGAAGAGATGTAGAAGAGCTGGATCCAGCTTAAGGAAGAAAGGAATTCTCTTGAGACCAGTCTACATGCCAGCGAAAAGAAGGTCTTGGAGCTCACCCGCATGTTGCATGAGGAGAGGAATCTCAACACTTATATAGCTCCAAAGAGGATGCGTAGCATATTTTGGGATTGATTTGATTTTTGTATTATTTTGCCCATGAGGCTTTGATGTACTAAACAATGATTTCTTTAATGATAACGTGTGTTCCTTTTTGTCTACAACAAATTTGAACTTCCGAACCCTTGAATGCATTGCATAAACACATATCATACATCATGTGCATAGCAGATTTTTCCTCTTTTCAGGTTGCTTACAGTTCTTCGCTGTTTATTTCAGCATCATGAATACCGACTCTGCATCAACTGAGACATCAATCAAGGCTCTTCAGGTGCATAATGCACAATTCCAGGAATTAATCAAGGGTCTGGCTCAAGGCCAAGAAGAACTGAAGGCTATGCTCCTGAAGAAGGAGAAGAAGAAGAAGAGAAGAACTGTTCTGTTCAACTCGGGCCGAAAGTTTGGCAATACTCTGCAACAGGAAGAGGCTGGTTCTTCTGTTGACAAGAATTCTCCTCAGGCTGAAGCAAGGGTTCCTAGTCCGGTAGTCTCCGACAACGAGACTGATTTTGATGAAGAGCAGTACCCTCCTGCAGACGACAAATACAAGCAACTGGAGGATAGGTTGAAAGCTATGGAGGTACAACAGGTACCTGGGCTGGATTTCGGAGATCTGGGTTTGTCAACTAGTGTGATTATCCCTCACAAGTTCAAAGCACCATCCTTCTCTAAGTATGACGGGGCGTCTTGTCCCAAGCTGCATCTAAGGTCCTATGTTCGGAAAATTCAGCCGTACTCTGCAGATAAGAATTTGTGGATCCACTTCTTCCAGGAGAGTCTTTCAGGGACTCATCTCGAATGGTTCTATCAGCTGGATGGGACCAAGGTTCGTAACTGGGAGGAGTTGGCTATTGCTTTCTACAAGCAGTATCAATATAATGCCGACCTTGCCCCCACACGTACCCAACTCCAGGGTATGTCGTTAGGTGCAAGCGAAGGTTTTAAGGAGTACGCTCAGAAATGGAGAGACCTGGCTGGCAGGGTGCAGCCACCATTGACTGATCGAGAGTTGGTAGACATGTTCCTGGGGACCCTATCTGGGCTATTTTTCAACCATCTCATTGGGAATTCTTCCGCTGGGTTCACTGATTTGATTCTAACTGGAGAGAGAATTGAAGCTGGGTTAAAGTCTGGGAAGATCCCGAAGGGTGCATCACCTAGTTCTGAAAAGAAGCCATTCAAGAAGGAGGCTAGTGCAGTGTATAGTTCCAGGAAATCAGAGAGACCTGAGCACCGCCAATCTGTCAGTGCGGTAATGATCGCTAAGCCTGCTGCCGCTCCTCGGTCGACCAATCCTCAAAGGGCTGAAAGACCCCGGAGGGAGTTTACCCGGTTAAACATGACCCTATCACAGATCCTGCCACAGTTGCTATCCACCAACTTAGTGACTGTCAGGGAGGCTCCAAAGTTCCCCAATACTGCATCTCCTAAGTACAACCCGAACGCTCGTTGTGCTTACCATTCAGATAGCCCGGGACACTCTACCGATGACTGTTGGGCGTTAAAGAACAAGCTGCAGGACCTTATTGATGCCCAAGAGGTACAGTTTGAGGCATCTGAGAAGCCTAATGTGGTGACAGCTCCCCTACCTGCTCATGGAGTAAATGCTATTGGGGACGAAGAAGAAGTTGATGAAGCTGAGTTTGATAGCTGGATCTACCCGGCAACCGACGGTGGACTTAACAATTGGAGTGCAAAGGACAATCTCCCTGTTTCTCTTGTTACTGAGTAATGAATTCCTATGTTTTGTTATTTTGTAATAAACAATGATAAACTCTATGGCCCAGTGTCTTACCCGAGGCACCGTGGTTCTATTTATGAGGGCATACAAATTGTCATATCATATATCATAAATGAAAATCTTGGACGTATTCCCGCATTGCAAATATTGTGCTCCTTTTCTGTCTTTCTTTCCTTTACATATATTTCAAAACAACTGTATTTACACACACACTCACTCATACAGGTTTCAATCCACTCTGGATCTCACTGATAACAACTCTGCTACTGCCAATTATGACTTCGAAAATCCGATCAACTTAGCCTAAGACGAAGGTGAAGATGATTGCGAAGTGCCTGGCGAGCTTGCAAGACTGTTACTTCAGGAAGAGAGGGCAATTCAACCCCATGAAGAGCCAGTGGAAATAATCAACCTGGGTACTGAGGCAGACAGAAAAAAGGTAAAGATTGGTGCCAACCTAGAGCTCAGCGTGAAGCAACGGTTGACTAAAATGCTGCACGATTATATGGAGATCTTTGCTTGGTCCTACGAAGACATGCCCTGGTTGGATACCGATATTGTGGTCCATCACTTGCCAACTAGGGAAGACTGCCCTCCAGTTAAGCAAAAGGTCCGTCGGATGCGTCCAGAGATGTCTGAGAAGATTAAAGCCGAGGTCATGAAACAGTTTGATGCTGGGTTCCTTGCAGTAACCTCTTACCCTCAGTGGGTTGCTAATGTGGTGCCGGTACCTAAGAAGGATGGAAAGGTCAGAATGTGTGTTGATTACAGGGATCTGAACAGGGCCAGCCCCAAAGATGACTTCCCCTTACCTCACATTGATGTCCTTGTCGATAATACAGCTCAGCATAAGGTGTTCTCTTTCATGGATGGCTTTTCAGGTTACAATCAGATCAAGATGGCACCTGAAGACATGGAAAAGACTACATTTGTTACTCAGTGGGGAACCTTCTGTTACAAGGTCATGCCATTTGGATTAAAGAATGCTGGGTCAACCTCCCAACGTGCCATGGTCGCCTTATTCCATGATATGATCCATCATGAGATAGAGGTGTATGTTGACGACATGATCGCAAGGTCCCAAACCGAGGAAGAGCATCTAGATCATCTGCAGAAGTTGTTTGACCGGTTGAAACTGTACAAGCTGAGATTGAACCCGAACAAGTGCACCTTCGGGGTAAGATCTGGAAAATTGCTAGGCTTCGTGGTCAGTGATAAAGGTATTCAAGTGGACCCTGCTAAGGTCAATGCTATTCAAGAGATGCCAGTTCCTAAGACAGAGAAGGAAGTCAGAGGCTTTTTAGGACGCCTGAATTACATTGCTCGATTCATCTCACATATGACTGCTACCTGTGAGCCAATCTTCAAGCTGCTGAAGAAAGATCAGGTGGTACGTTGGAACGATGAATGTCAGGCTGCTTTTGACAAAATCAAAGAGTATCTCCAAGAACCACCTATCCTTATGCCACCGGTTGAAGGGAGACCTCTGATATTATACCTGACAGTGCTTGACAACTCAATGGGGTGTGTGCTGGGGCAGCATGACGAGTCTAGCCGAAAAGAGCATGCCATTTATTACCTCAGCAAAAAGTTTACCGACTGTGAGACCCGATACTCACTGCTTGAGAAAACTTGCTGCGCTTTGGTATGGGCTGCTCGCCGGCTGAGACAGTATATGCTGACTCACACTACCTTGTTGATCTCAAAGATGGATCCTATAAAGTACATATTCGAAAAGCCCGCTCTGTCTGGGAGAATCGCAAGATGGCAAATGATCTTGACAGAATACGACATTCAGTATACGACCCAGAAAGCCATCAAGGGAAGTGTATTGGCAGACCACTTGGCACATCAGGCCGTAGATGATTATCAATCAATGAACTTCGAGTTTCCAGACGAGAGCATCATGATAGTGACAGATTGTGAAGTACCTGGACCGGATGAAGGACCTGAACCAGGATCCCGATGGTCTATGCACTTTGACGGAGCCTCCAATGCTTTAGGTAATGGTATCGGCGCCATCATCATATCTCCACAAGGTACTCATACCCCACTCACTGCCCGTCTATGTTTCAACTGTACCAACAACATGGCAGAGTATGAGGCGTGCATCATGGGTCTTCAAGCTGCGATCGACCTAAGGATCAAATTTCTAAGTGTCTTCAGAGATTCCGCTCTTGTGATCAATCAGATCAAAGGAGAGTGGGATACGAAACATCCAAACCTGATCCCTTACAGAGAATGTGTGTTGACCCTGATCCCCCACTTCACAGAGATAACCTTTGAGCACTTTCCAAGAGAAGAGAACCAGTTGGAGGACGCGTTAGCTACAATGTCTTCAATGTTCAAGGTCAAATTGGATAATGAGGCTCCCCGGATCATCATCTGGAAACTGGACGAACCGGCATACTGTTGCGATCTCGAAACTGAATTGGTGACTGAGAAGCCTTGGTACCATGAGGTGAAGAGATACTTGGAAACTCAGGAATACCCTGAAGGTGCCTCTATCAATGATAAGAAGTTCCTGAGAAGGTTCGCAGCCAAGTTCTTCCTTAGCAACGACATCTTGTACAAGCGAAACCATGATTCAACCCTACTGCGTTGTGTGGATAAAACTGAAGCAGAAAGAATCATGGAAGAGCTACATGAAGGGACCTTTGGTACACATTCCAGTGGACACACTATGGCTAAGAAAATCCTACGGGCAGGATACTACTGGTCTACAATGGAAGCTGACTGCTACCAACATTCCAGGACATGCCACAAGTGCCAGATTTACGTAGACAAGGTGCATGTTCCTCCGGTTCCCCTGAATGTTCTGACTGCGCCATGGCCGTTTGCAATGTGGGGCATAGACATGATCGGCGAGATTAAACCTACGGCATCCAATGGACATCGCTTCATCCTAGTGGCGATTGATTATTTTACGAAGTGGGTTGAAGCAGCATCCTATGCTACGGTAACCAAGACTGTTGTGGCACGGTTCATTCGGCACAACCTGATCTGCCGGTACGGCGTCCCTGAGCGGATTATTACAGATAACGGTACCAATCTGAATAATAAGATGATCGCTGAGCTCTGCGAACAGTTCAAGATACAACACCACAATTCTTCTCCTTACAGACCGAAGATGAATGGGGCTGTAGAAGCAGCAAATAAGAACATCAAGAAAATCGTGCAGAAGATGACAGTAACTTATAAAGATTGGCACGAGATGTTACCGTTCGCTCTACATGGGTACCGTACCTCAGCTAGGACGTCAACCGGGGCAACTCCTTTCTCCTTGGTTTATGGCATGGAGGCAGTCTTACCGATCGAAGTACAAATTCCCTCTCTCCGGATAATGAAGGATGCAAATCTGAACGAAGATGATTGGATTCAGACACGACTTGATCAGCTCAACCTTATTGATGAAAAGAGACTTGCTGCTATCTGTCACGGTCAGACGTATCAGAAACGGATGATCAGGGCATTTAACAAAAAGGTCAGACCACAGGAATATCAAGTTGGGGATCTGGTAATCAAGAGAATCATCCTTCCTCAGAGTGATCCAAGGGGCAAATGGACCCCTACGTACGAAGGGCCATTTGTGGTTAAGCATGTGTTCTCAGGAGGAGCCATGATTCTAACCAACATGGATGGTGACGACCTTCCTCACCCCGCCAATGCAGACATAGTAAAAAGATACTACGCATAAAAAGAAGACCCGCTAGGCTGACATGCCTAGGCAAAAATTAGGGCTTCCCGTCGAACCAAAAGGGTTCGGGCAAAATGAAGGGATGAAAATGAAAAAAATCTGTACACCCGGCAAGTCGAAAACCTGAAAAGGCGGCTTGGGCAAAAATGGGTATCCTGGTGGACTGAAAACCCGAAAGGGCGGTCCAGGAAAAAATTAGGGATAAAGCGTAATACTATGTCTCATTGATCACTTTACATCCAGAATCCGGTATCTATATCAAGTTCAGACGGCATCGATCAGTCAGCTTCACCTTCAACCAAGGTCATCAAGTGATGAGACGCTCGGAGATATAAAGGCAATAGCAGAGTTGAAGCCCAGTGGGATCATTCATTTCACACAGCTGTTTTATTTTCTTTTGTACAAAATTTGTATAAACTCTCTTGTTCGGCGGCGTTCCTCTTACTAGGACGTCAGCCTCTTGTACACAAAACGCCTATTCACAGGCCATTCAAAAATCAATACAAATATATATTTTCAGTTTAAACGTGCCAACGGTTTCTTCTTTTCCTGTTTTGTTTTGCGAAGAACGTCCAAGGTTCAATTTGTGATATATACATTGACAATAATTTGCTAACTCATAAATATTTGCATGCGAAACAAAGGATTTTATTACAGGCAACACTAGAAACAGGGGCAATAAAAGAGTTGTCTAAACAATCCAATTGTTCTATCCTCCCAGGGTACCAAGGTAGGTTCAGCTAAAGAACATGACCAGTACATACTAATTCCCCAGAGAGTAAGCAAGTCAGTGCACCCTCTCCAAGCAGAATCATCAAATCTTAAGGAAATTGAGTATCCTCCAGTAGATCTCAATACTTCCCCAGCAGCACATATATTCTTAACAAGCATCCCCCGACAGTCTTGGTCTAAAGATTGTTCCCCGGCGGCATATCGATATTCAAGGGAGTCACTTTCCCCGCAATTCAAAAATCTCCCCAGGAGAGTCCAACCTAGTTCCCCAGGAAAGTTGGAATTCATCTCCCCAAGCAGTAAGTTTATCCCCAGTAGATTCTGGAAGCTTATCCCCTCGCAGAGCACGAACGCGTCGTCCGGCTTGATTTAAAGAGTTATTTCCTTAACAGGATATAACTGGGTTATCCTCAGCCAAAAGCCACGGAAAGAGCGTCCTCGACGAAGTCTTCTTACCCCAGCGAAGTCCATCAACACTTCCAACAAAAAAGATATCCTCAGCAAGTCATCAACAATTCAGCAAAGCATCTCTATCCCCAGAGTATTGCTTCCCAGCATGGTCGCTAGAGTATCTTTTCTCCCCGCAGAATCTTCCATTTGCCAAGTTTATTCCGCAACAGAGTCATCTTCTCCTACCGGTATTCTTGCAGCTATCATCCCTAGCGGAAGCAAAATCTATTCTCCAACAGCAGCCCAGGAGTGACTCCCCGGCATCCGTCAAGGATTTACTTTCCTAGACGAAAAAAAAAAAAAAACATACATCATAAAACATCACATACATCATTATAGCATGCATAGACGCATCATATCATACAAATCTCATTTATGTTGAGAACATCATTGCATGGTCCATATCATGCATCGCATACGACTGACCTTTACCTTTCAGGAAAGATGCAGTTGAGATTCTCAATCATATTTCAAGGCCTTCTCTAGTCCAGCTAAATCGACTCCCAACAGATTTTTCTGATAAAGACTCAGCAGAAGTTATTTCAGATTATAATTTCCTATTGGTTCTCTCTCCGACGGTGCATGAGATTTCCATTTTAGGATTTTCTTTAAGATTATAATTTTCAGATGTTTCCCTCTCCGACGGTGAGTGAGGTGATAGTCTCCTAACGGTTCCCTCTCTGACGGTGAGTGAGGTGGTAAGCCCTTTTCAGATGTTTCCCTCTCCGACGGTGAGTGAGGTGATAGTCTCCTAACGGTTCCCTCTCCGACGGTGAGTGAGGTGGTAAGCCCTTTTCAGATGTTTCCCTCTCCGACGGTGAGTGTGAGGTAATAGTCTCCTATGGTTCCCTCTCCGACGGTGAGTGAGGTGGTAAGTCCTTTTCAGATGTTTCCCTCTCCGACGGTGAGTGAGGTGATAGTCTCCTATGGTTCCCTCTCCGACGGTGAGTGAGGTGGTAAGTCCTTTTCAGATGTTTCCCTCTCCGACGGTGAGTGTGAGGTGATAGTCTCCTACGGTTCCCTCTCCGACGGTGAGTGAGGTGGTAAGTCCTTTTCAGATGTTTCCCTCTCCGACGGTGAGTGAGGTGATAGTCTCCTACGGTTCCCTCTCCGACGGTGAGTGAGGTGGTAAGTCCTTTTCAGATGTTTCCCTCTCCGACGGTGAGTGAGGTGATAGTCTCCTACGGTTCCCTCTCCGACGGTGAGTGAGGTGGTAAGTCCTTTTCAGATGTTTCCCTCTCCGACGGTGAGTGAGGTGATAGTCTCCGGTGTTTCCCTCTCCGACGGTGAGTGAGGTGATAATTCCTTTCAGATTATAATTGTCTATGGTTCTCTTCCCGATACTGCAAGATGGTAATTCCCGCCAAGATTTTCTCAACGAGCGTTGTTGAAGTTGAAATCACCCAAGGATCTCTTACCATTCATGCTAAGGTGGCAACCATCCCTGGTTCATTCATCATCTTTTGAAACTCCAGACTCAGCTCCTGTAACCAGTCAGGACATATCTATGCCAAGCATCTGAAATCAGCTCCTGCAACGTGTCAGGTACTCATTGTTTCTTTTGCAGGTATGCAGGTTCTCGCTAAGGAATCTCTTACGCGATCAACATCCAGATGGCATCTATAAGCCCATCATCCTATTCAGCAACCTCTAAAAGGCATCTATAAGCCCATTACATCATCACTGCTACTACGTGAGCGCAAATTTCTGGGCACTCTAGTGTTCAATCATCTTCCACCCTCGGATTACGAAAGGCACGTCCGCCAATCTGCATCCTCAGGTCTAAGAAGATTGAACAGGGGCAACTGTTGTACCCCAAAATTTGCCCTCCCATATTCTTCAGGAAATTGCCAAGTCATGCTTCAAAATTCCCCAAGGGTTGCACAATGCAAAGACCTCCTATACAGTCAAAACTAGGGTTTGTGTTCTGAGCAAGAAAATGAAGTTTTCAAAGGCCCAATCAAGTCTCATATGCCTACAAATATGGTCAAGCATCCTCATATCAAGTTTCAAGGCATTCAACTCAAAATTGCACAGTCAAAACCCTAAATTGCACTACAGTCAACTGTAGGGGCAAAATGGTCATTTGACAGTCAAAAGTTCAAATTTTTGATCAACATATCATTTTGAAGCCACAAATATCATTTGATCAATGCTTGATCATGATTCTCAAAATTTGGCTCAGAAATCATCAAGATGCAAAAGTTTCCTTATTTGGACAGTTGAAAAAGTCAACTGAAATTGACCAGGGCATAACTTTCACATGGATTATCATAAAAATTCCATCCAAAGCTCATTTTGAAGAGAAAGACATTTCCTACAACTCATCTTCATACTTCAAGTCCAAGAAATGCTCTCACAAAAAGTTATCAATTTCAACATTATAGGTCATTTTCAAAAGTCAACAAAAAGAGACTTTAAGTCAAAGGCCATAACTTGAGATTGGTAAATCAAAATGACATGGGACCAAAGGCATTGGTTAGAGGACTCAAAGACCTTTCCAAAATGTCCAAGAACATGAGAAAAGCTTAAAAATTGAGCAAGTTATGCCTTGTGGAAGTTGGGAAATGTTTGGATATTTTGAAAAGTCAACATTGATTCAAATGACCTAAAATTGCTAATGGGTCCATTTCTCTTCCATAACTCATCATTCCAAGCATGTGCACGACCATTTGGCCCAAAGGGAAGTATTTTCTCATTATTTATTTATTTATTTGAATTTTTATTCATATTAATTCATTTAAATCAATTAAATATATGGAAAATATTTAACTTAACCTAACCAATCTTTTTATACATGTTTTAGCCTCAAGATTTCGTGCATATGCAATTATGGAAAGATTTGGGTTGATTGGCTTGATTGAGAACAAAGAACACATGGAAAAAGATATGAAAAAATCTTAACAAATCAAATTTTCAAAAACAATGAATGCCATGGATTTGATTGGTTTTTCTTGACCTAATGCACTCACTACAAATGCCTGATCACAACCCTAATCAGAATAGAGACAAAGCTGCGCAAAAGAGCACAAAGAAAACTTGGAATTTTTGTCTAAAAAGTGAATTCTGAAATCATCTTTAGAGGTTGATTCAAAGCGCAATTCTCATTCCATTAGCTTCCTCAAGTCTCCCTGAACATATTCCAATCACAAACATTCACCAAAGCTCAAGGAATTGGTAACGAGAACCTCCCCTGTACAGAGAAAAAATCATGATCATATTTTAACTTCTAGGCATTCTCATGGCATTCTAATGATTGATTTACATTCCTTGTGAAGTTCTGAAGCTAACCAATATGATTAATTGAATTTTTATGTTGTGTACGCAAATATGCCATGTTTGATTTTTAGGGTTTGCAAGATGTGAAATTGGGGCTTTCCACCCAAAGAAAAATTAGCATTCAAGACCTGCACCATTAGAATCAGTGCATCTGGACGAACAAGAACCAGCCCTCGCGCTCAATTTATGAGCGCTTGAGAGCTAATCGCTATTTTCTAATAGCATGCCTAACAGAACGCATCTAAAACCGTTGCCCAATGTTTTTGTTTTCAGGAATATGAAGAAGACGAAGTCGTGTCCAACGGTGATAGGTCCTTTTAAATTTTCGCGCGCTTCAACCCACTAACATTATGTCTTTATTTATTATATTTGTATGTTATTATATGTTAAATGTGCAAGTGATGGTTCAGTGGCAAACGTGTTGATTGGAAAGGGTACATGACCTGGGTTCGAGCCCCAGGTCTTACATGTTTCTATATTATTTTTCCATAACAATTCCCATGCAGCGCCCACGTCAAGTCGTACCATGCATCCTCAAGAATCAATATCCACGCGTCCATCAGAATCAAACCAAAGGTTGAGATTGGGAGAGCATCATAGACCCTGGTCAAAGTGCTAACACGCTACTCAAAAAAGTCAAATGGACCCAGGTTTTTGGGCCAGGATTCTTGGATCTATACCTCCATATTGGGGCCTGAACCCCCCCTGGTTTGCAAATTCTCTATATTTTCTTTATGTTTTATTTTCAATTATTATTTTATTTTCTTTATTGTTTTGATTTAATTAATTATTTTCATAAATATAAAAAATGCATAAAAATCAGAAAAGATAAAAAACATAATAAATATTTTATTTTAATATTTTCTTGTAAATAAATGCATGTAAATAAATTTAGTTTTAAATTAGGTTGCAATTTTAATTCTTTTCATAATAAAAATATAAAAAAACATAGAATTAGGTTTAATAAATGTTTTATCCCTTTTAATTTTTCTTTTTCACAATAATATTATTCATTTTATTTATTTTCATAATTAAATTTGTATGCAAAAATTAGGGTTTAATTTAGGTTAAAAATTCTAATGTTTTCTTAATAAATTAAAATAAAATAGAATTAGGGTTAGTAGTTAATTTTAATTAATTCTTTCTTTTTTTCTATTAAATCTTAAAATACATAAAAATACCAAAAAAAAAACAAAAACAATTTCTTTTCTTAATTAATTAATTCATGTAATTTTAATGTTTTGCAAAAGGGTCCAACGCCCTCGTTTCGATTTAATTTCGCATATTTATTTTATTTCGCTTAAATAATTATGTACCTCTCCCGAAGCCTTGTAATTACTTCTCGCACTGTTAATTCTTTGTTTATTCTGTCAAATCGGGTCCTGGTTAATTTTGGCGATGTGGACCCGCGCCGTTTGTAATAGCTTAGAATTTACTTTCCTCGCAACTTTTAACTGTTAAACAAAGCATGCAAGAATGAATGGCCTTAAATAAAAACAAGCGTAGAACACCAATAACATGACAAGAAAAATGCAAATGAAAACGACACACGAATCGCACACACCACCCCTAGGGTACGCCTCACTGTTGCCTTGCCTCGAAAGGTGATCGTCGAGTAGAGGATGTCTTAGTAAGTCCTCATGATCCGGGAACCTGGCATGAGGGTAGCTTCTAAGGTGTCTTCCCATTGCTCTGGTGATCACCATATCCCGAACCACGAATTGACCCGAACACCTCCAACGGTGGTGCTACCTACCTCTCAATGGTGGGATGGCACTACTTTAAAGGACATTTACACAGACGAATTCCTTAGGGTAGGTAGGTTCTCGTAGATACTTGCTCTAAATTTAAAAAACAAATTCAAAAATACTTTTCACACCGACACCTTTTCAAAAAGCTTTCGAAAGCAATTTTTCAAACACTCTTGAGGACCGATACAAGAGTCGAACTGAAATTTTCAAAGAAACTTTTTAAAACCCACAGTTGAAAAGCAAACAAACCATTTTTGAAAACACAAGCGAGCAAGTATCTAAGAGCCCATGGATAACCATGGATAGAAAGGGTGCTAACACCTTCCCTTTCTATAACCTACCTCCCGAACCGAGAGCAATCTCTTTAAGGAATTTTTCTGTGCTTTTGTCCTTTCCATTTGGAGAAAATAAAAGACGGTGGCGACTCTTGCTTCCGCGACATTTCGCGAACCAGCGTTAAACAGTCAGTTCCAGATCCACCGATCACACATGGCACGTTGGTAGGTTGCCCCAACGTTCTTCAATCCAAAAGGCATGACCTTGTAGCAGAAGGTGCCCCACTGAGTAACAAAGGTAGTCTTTTCCATGTCTTCCGGAGCCATCTTGATCTGATTATACCCTGAGAAACCATCCATGAAAGAGAACACTTTATGCTGAGCAGTATTGTCAACCAGGACATCAATGTGAGGTAGAGGGAAGTCATCTTTGGGGCTGGCCCTGTTCAGATCCCTGTAGTCGACACACATTCTGACCTTTCCATCCTTCTTTGGTACTGGCACCACATTAGCAACCCACTGAGGATAAGAAGTCACTGCAAGAAACCCGGCATCAAACTGTTTCATAACCTCAGCTTTGATCTTTTCGGACATCTCTGGACGCATACGACGGACTTTTTGTTTAACTGGAGGGCAGTCTTCCTTGGTAGGCAAATGATGGACCACAATATCAGTATCTAAACCGGGCATGTCTTCGTAGGACCAGGCAAAGATCTCCACATAATCATGTAGCATCTGAGTCAACCGTTGCTTCACGCTGAGCTCTAGGTTGGCACCAATCTTTACCTCCTTTCTGTCTGTATCAGTACCCAGGTTTATCGTTTCCACCGGCTCTTCATGTGGTTGAATTGCCCTCTCTTCCTAGAGTAACAGCCTTGCAAGCTCGCCAGGCACTTCGCAATCATCTTCACCTTCGTCTTCGGCTAAGTTGATCGGATTTTCGAAGTCATAACTGGCAGTAGCAGAGTCGTTACCAGTGAGATCCAGAGTGGATTGAAACCTGTATGAGTGAGTGTGTGTAAATACAGCTGTTTTGCAATATATAAAGAAAGGAAAGAAAGAAAAGGAGCATAAGATTTGAAATGCGAGAAAACGTCCAAGGTCTTTATTCATGATATATGAAATGACAATTAATATACCCTCACAAATGAAGCCACGGTGCCCCGGGTAAGACACCGGGCCATAGAGTTTTAATTGTTTATTACAAATAACAAAACAAAGGAGTTTATTACTTAGTAACAAGAGAAACAAGTAGGTTGTCCTTTGCAATCCAATTGCTAGGTTCACTGTCGGTTGCCGGGTAAATCCAGCTGTCGAACTCAGCTTCATCCACTTCATCATCCTCCCTGATAGCATTTACTCCATGGTTAGGCATGGGAGCAGTCACCACATTGGGCTTCTCAGGTGCCTCAAACTATACCTCTTTTGCGTCAATAAGGTCTTGCACCTTATTCCTTAAGGCCCAACAGTCATCAGTGGAATGCCCCGGGCTATCGGAGTGTTAAGCACAACGGGCATTTGGATTGTACTTGGGAGAGGCAGTGTTTACAACCTTCGGGGCCTCTCTAGCAGTCACTAGGTTGGTGGACAACAACTGCGGCAAGATTTGCGACAGAGTCATACTCAAACGGGTAAACTCTCTCCTGGGTCTTTCAGCCCTTTGAGGATTGGTTTGCCGAGGAGCGGCATCAGGTTTAGCAATCATCAGCGCGTTGACAGATTGGCGGCGCTCAGGTTTATCATGTCTTCTAGACCCATATACAACACTGGCCTCTTTTTTAAAGGGTTTCTTCTCAGAGCTTGCAGATGCACCCTTCTGAATTTTACCAGACTTCATTCCAGCCTCTATTCTCTCTCCAGTCAGAATAAGATCAGTAAACCCTGCAGATGAGTTACCGATAAGATGGTTGAAAAATGGCCCAGATAGGGTCCCCAAGAACATATCTACCAACTCCCGGTCAGTCAACGGAGGCTGCACCCTGCCAGCAAGATCCCTCCACTTCTGTGCATACTCTTTGAAACCTTCGCTTGACCCTAGCGACATACCCTGGAGTTGGGTACGTGTAGGGGCAAGGTCGGCATTATATTGATACTGCTTGTAAAAAGCAGTAGCCAACTCCTCCCAGTTACGAACCTTGGTCCCATCCAGCTGATAGAACCATTCGAGATGAGTCCTTGAAAGACTCTCCTGGAAGAAGTGGATCCACAAATTCTTGTCCATTGAGTACGGTTGAATCTTCCGCACATAGGATCTGAGGTGTAGCTTGGGACAAGACGCCCCGTCATACTTGGTGAAAGATGGTGCCTTAAACTTGTGAGGAATAATCACACCAGTAGATAAGCCCAAGTCTCCGAAATCCAGCCCAGGCACTTCTTGGATCTCCATTGCATTCAGTCTGTCTTCCAACTGCTTATACCGGTCTTCCGCCGGAGGATACTGTTCCTCATTGAAGTCAGTCTCATTGTCAGAGACTACCGGACTAGGACCTTTTCCCCCTTGGGGACTGCTCTTGCCTATAGAAGAACCAGCCTCTTCATTCTGCAGAGTGTTGCCAAACCTTCGGCCCGAGTTGAAAAGAACAGTTCTCTTCTTCTTCTTCTTCTCCTTCTTCAGGAGCAAAGCCTTCAGCTCTTCTTGGCCCTGAGCCAAGCCCATGATCAGTTCCTAAAATTGCGCGTTCTGCGCCTGAAGGGCCTTGATAGACATCTCGGTTGATGATGAGTCAGGGTTCATGATGCTGAAATAAACAGCGAAGAACAGTAAGCAACCTGAAAAGAAGAAAACCTGTTATGCACATGATGAATGGAATGTGTATGATTTATGTTTTCAAAGACAATCGAGAATCAACTTCGTAAACAAAATAGAACACACTTCATTAGATTCAACTTTGAAATTTAAATTGTTCAACAGGTTGCCCTTAGGCATTACATAAAAGGGAAATACTGAAAAGGGAAATAAAATTGCAAAAGAACATCCAGAGCTCCTTATTGATCCCATGGTCTCCTCTTCTCAGTGCGGATGTAGTCATTCAGAGCCCGCTCATTCTCCAGCTGCTTTGTCAGCTTCTGGATCTTCAACTCCTGCTCGTTGAACTTTTCCCGATAAGAATCCCGTTCTTCTCGCAGTTGCGACCAAGACCTCTTTAATGTCTCATAATCAGTAGGTATCTGAGGAGGGAGGACGGTTGGAGGAGCCCCATCTTTGTCAGGATACTCAAGAATGACTGGTCTGACAGCTTCATACGGCATACCTAACTTCTGAGCACGGATGCGAACCCATTTGTAGTAGGCTTCCATAGGTAGAGAAGTCTTTGGCCCTAACTCTTGTGGGTCAGCTTTATGAACTTTGTCCCAAGCCTTGATGAACCTACGACGCAGCTCGTCACTATCCACCTGAAACTCAAAACTGATGTGAGGCACCAACATCTCATGAGGCCCTGCTCTTCTGGCTCTTCCAAACTGACGGAGCGCTAGACATGGATTGTAAGAGATTCCTCCTTGAGTACCAATCAACGGAACATTAGGGTATTCCCCGCAGCGATCAATAACAGCTATCTCATCCAAGCCTCTGAAAGTCCAAATGATGTCTTTATCAGTGAGAGACATTAACCTATGAGCCCAACCTCTTCCTTCTTGGTTCTTCAGTATGAACTTAGGGAGGTGCGAAATAAACCACCTCACCAACAAAGGGATACAACACCATAGAGTTCCTCGTCTTCGGGCAGTACGGGCACAAAGTTGTTGCAGGATGTCACCCAAGAGAGTGGGCACAGGATTCTGAGACATGAAGATCCTTATGGCAGTGACATTGATGAAATTGTCAGGATTTAGGAAACAAGACTAGCCCATAGATTAAGAGAGCTAGGATGTCTTCATATGCCCTAAAGTCCAAGTCATTCCAGAAACTGTTAGCTTTACCAACCAGAAACTTGGCCAAGAAACCCTTAACTCCGCTTCTAGTCACCCAATTGTCCATTACTTCTTGATGGGTCAAAGGAAGAGCTGCAACAACCTCCTCAAGCCTGAGGGTCTTTTCCCAACCAGTGTAAGGAGTCTGATCCAAGATAGGGATGCCAAGCAAATCAGAGAACTCTTCCAGGGTAGGGACCAGCTGGAAGTCTTGAAAGGTGAAGCACTGGTACAGAGGGTCATAGAATTGGGTCAGGACACTCATCAACTGTTGATCCCGCTTTGCAGTGACTAAGCTGAGAAGAGAACCATGCCTCTGGATAAAGGAAATGGTATTTGGAATTCTGCTAACTAACTCTTCAAGCAACTCAGGCGGGTGAACAAAATTGAACCGGATAGTATTCCTTCGCACAGGCATCATGATGTCCTACAAAACAGAGCAAAGGTGAAACCCTCTTGTCTTTGAAATAGTCAGTCCTTATGCAGGATGCATGCAATGCTCATGATGTTATGATGTTATGATAAAGCACACCACAAATATTTACAAAGGCAAACATGGTAAGGCACACAAGTCACGCAAGACAAGCCCCTAAAGTTTAGGCCAGCATGAGGTCTAGGTATTACCCTCTTTCAGTTTGTTGGTTCATACCTGTCCTATCAAAGTAACCGGGTTCTTAGAGGATCCCAATATCACTGACTACCCTCAATCGGTCATAACTCCAGCATCGCAATCTTTTCTTGCGTCCAGAACCATCACGAGAGTTTAGCCTCAATGGGCGTAGCATACTGCTACTGTTCTAATGGCCAAGTTGTGTCATTTAAGGTTCTAAGGTCTGTTGGTGCTTAATGACTCCTCAGAAGACCCATATTCTCCTCGTTGCGACACAAGGGATATCGGTACAGACCAAGGTGCCACACCAACGTAGCCACTGCTTCACCCGTGTCGGTCTACGCCGGACAGGTCCCTCACAGCTTATGCTACCTAAACAGGGTATCCCCAGATACGGTTTAGGATCTATGTAACTCCGATGCAACCCACAATTTAAAGCAAACAAGTCAATACAATTGAAAACACAGTTATGAACTATCCTAAGGTACACCTCACTTTATAAAGTATCCCCAGCAGAGTCGCCAGTTCTGTGATCGGTGGATCTGGAACTGACTATTTAACGCTGGTTCGCAAAATGTCGCGAAAGCAAGAGTCGCCACCGTCTTTTATTTTCTCCAACATGGAAAGGACAAAAGCACAGAAAAATTCCTTATGAGATTAGCTCTCGGTTCAGGAGGTAGATTTATAGAAAGGGAAGGTGTTAGCACCCTTTCTATCCATGGTTATCCATGGGCTCTTAGATACTTGCTCATTTGTGTTTTCAAAATTTTTTGTTTGCTTTTCAACCGTGGGTTTTAAAAAGTTTCTTTGAAAATTTCAGTTCGACTCTTGTATCAGTCCTCAAGAGTGTTTGAAAAGTTGCTTTCGAAAGCTTTTTTGAAAAGGGTGTCGGTGTGAAAAGTATTTTTTGATTTGTTTTGAAATTAGAGCAAGTATCTATGAGTTCTCTACCTACCCTAAGGAATTTGTCTGTGTAAATGTCCTTGAAGTAGTGCCATCCCACCATTGAGAGGTAGGTAGCACCACCGTTGGAGGTGTTTGGGTCAATTCGAGTTTTGGGACAGTATGGTCACCGAGCAACGGTAAGATACCTTAGGAGCTACCCTTATGCCATTGATCTTTTATTCCGAGACAACTATTCCGAGGCAGCTTATTTTGAGGCAACCAGATCAATGGGACATAAGGACTCACTAAGACGTCCTATAGTCGACGACCACGTTTCGAGGGACAAGGCAACGGTGTGGTCACCAGAGTAATAGGAAGACACCTTAGAAGCTACCCTCATGCCATGTTCATGGACATGAGGACTTGCTAAAACATCCTCTACTCGACGACCACCTTTCGAGGGGCAAGGCAACAGTGAGGCGTACCCTAGGGGTGGTGTATGATTTGTGTGTCATGTTCATTTATGTTTATCTTGTTCATGGATTGGTGATCTACGCGTTGCTTTTATTTTGACATTCATTCTTTCATGCAAATTATTAACAGTTTAAAAGATGCGGAATTAAAAGGTCCTACGCTATTACAAAGGCGCGGGTCTACATCGCCAAATTAATCCAAGACCCGATTTGAAATAAAATAAAATGCGGAAAAATAAATATCCTAATTAATCTATTACAAGGCTTTGGAGTAATTACATGAAATTTATAAGAAAGGAAATAACATAAGCGCGTGAAACGAAATTATAATCGAAAGCAAGGGCGTTGGACCCTTTTCAAGAAGTTAAATTAAAATTATGAAATTAATTAAATTAAATGAGAAAAGGAAATTATTTTTGAGTTTTTTGTATTTATGGATTTTAATGAGAATTAATGGAATTAAAACCTAATTCTAACTATTTTTGATTTATTAAAAAATGTTAAAATTAAACCTAAAATTAACCTAATTATTTACATGGCAATTTATTTACAAAAATAATAATTAATAATTAAATAGGGTGAAAAAGAAAAAGGGAATAAAAGTATAAAACCCTAATTCTACATTTTTTTAATTTATTTAAGAAAACATTGGAATTAAACCTAGAGTTAAAAACTAATTAATGAATAAAATTTATATACAAAAATGTATTAAATAAAATATTTTTGTTTTTTTGTCTTTCTGATTTTTTATTATTTTTATGTTTTATGAAAATATATTAATTTAAAGAATTAAATTAAAACTAAATAAAACAAATAAAATAGAAAAAAAATAAAAAGAATGAAAGAAAGCAAACCAATGGGGGGTGTTGACCCCAATTTGGAGGTTATGTTGCCAGCAATTAGGCCCAATAGAACCTTGGCCTTTTTGACTTTTCATACTGGCGTGTGGAACGTTTGACCTATGCACATGGTGGTCTTCAGATCAAGGCCACTGGATTGATGCTCTGAGACATGTGGCACGCTTGGATAGTGGGCGTATGGTAGACTTCTGAGGGGAACGCTACATGTAAACATGGAAAGAAAAATAATATGGAGAAAGGAGGGGACCTGGGAATCAAACCCAGGTCCCAGAGTTTACCAAATCAACACCTTGCCATCTGAACCATTTACGCGCTTTGTGTATAATATAACAAATAAACAATATAATGCAAAACGATGGTTAGTGGTGTTTTTTCGCGCGAAATTCAAACGCACCAACCGCTGGTTTACACCTCATCTTCTTCTCCACTCGTTCTGCATTTTTGCCTGAAAAAACAAACTAAATAGCGGGGGTTTTAAACCCCCACAATCTGGAATACAAAAAAATAGCGAATAGGAATTAAACCAATATAAAAAGGGCGCGATAGATGTTTTAGATTCCTTGGAACGTCACGATTTCAATGGTACAAGTCTCATGGTCTGATTTTACCATATGCAAAAGTCCCCAATTTAGGAGCTTCGAAAACCTAGAAAGCTTCCATGGCGTTTTTTGATACAGGGCCTTACAACTCAATTAAGTTATGTCATTAGCTTCAGGAGATGCACATTAGTATAAATCAACATCAAAAATACATGAAAAATGCAGGGAATTCAAGATGCGATTATGAGTATTTTTATGAAAAGTGAGACATGGTTCTACCAGTTCTTTGCGTTAGAAGCAGTGGTTTTGATCCAGAAACGTTCCTTGAGGCCTTGGCAAGCTATTGGAATCAATATTTTGTCTTGAAACCAACTCTAATGCAGTTTTCAGTTTTTGACTTTTTCACCAAAAATTGCAAAGTGTATAAGAGGTTTTGGGCGCAGCTTTCTGGTCGTTTGCACTAGGGTTATGATCAGTATATGTATGCCAATAGATTAAGGTTGAAATTTGAGTCAAGAGATCCTTGCATTGATGTATGAAATATTTGATTTTCCGTGAATATTTTTTCAAATCTTCTCCATGAATAACATGCCAATTTGCACCAAATCTTCCCTTTTTTGATGTGCACGAATCTTGAGTAACCAATGAGAGCATATGCTGCATAAAAAGATTCAAACACATTTGTTTAGTATTTTTTCATATTTTATTTAATTAAATGAATTAATAGTGATTAAAAATTCAAATAAATAATAAAAAATGATGAAATAGATCCCCTTTGGGCCAAATGGTCGTGCATAGTCTTTGGATCATGATTCTTGGAAGAAAATGTGGCCCATTAGCAATTTTGAGGCATTTGAAGCAAAGTTGACTTTTCAAAATTCCCAAAAATTTCCCAACTTCCACAAGGCATATCTTGCTCAATATTTAAGCTTTGATCATGTTCCTTGACATTTTGGAAAGGTCTTGAAGTCCTATAACCAATTCCTTTGGTCCCATGTCATTTTGATTTACCAATATCAAGTTATGGTCTTTGACTTAAAGTCCCTTTTTGTTGACTTTTGAAAATGACCTATAATGTTGAAATTGATAACTTTTTGTGAGAGCATTTATTGTCCTTGAAGTGTGAAGAGGAGTTGTAGGAAATGTCATTCTCTTCAAAATGAGCTTTGGATGGAATTTTTCTGATAAACCATGTGGAAGTTATGCCTTGGTCAAGTTACAGTTGACTTTTTCAACTGTCCAAATATAACAACTTTTGCATCTTGAGACTTTTTGAGCCATGCCTTGAAAATCATGATCAAGAATTGATCAAATGATGTTTGTGGCTTCAAAATAAGATGTTGACCAAAAATTTGAACTTTTACTGTCAAATGACCATTTTACCCTTACAGTTGACTGCTGAGCAATTAGGGTTTTTGACTGTGCAATTTTGTGTTGTAAGTCTTGAAACCTAGCATGAGGATGCTTGACCATGTTTGTAGGCATGCAGGACTTGATTGGACCCTTGGAAACTTCAATTTCTTTGTCAGAACCAAAACCCTAGTTTTTGACTGTTAGGAGGCCCTTGAACTGTGCAACCTTTAGAGAGATTTTGAAGCATGCTCTTTGCAAATCTTGAAGAATATGGGAGGGCAAATTTTGGGGTACAACAGGAACCAAGGGAATAATCAGAGAAGGGAGAACTATGACCCTATTCCCATGAGTTATGCAGAGCTACTACCAGCATTGATTCAGAAGAAGTTGGTCCAGACACGACCACCCCCAGCAGTACCATCTCCATTGCCTTAGTATTATAAAGCAGACCAGACGTGTGCCTTTCATCAAGGAGCACCAGGGAATAGTGTTGAAAATTGTTATCCTTTGAGGACTGAAGTGCAAAGGTTGGTGAAGTCTGGAATTTTATCTTTTAAAGACATGGGACCTAATGTGAAAGACAATCCTCTGCCCAAGCATGGGGGAGTGAGTGCTGTGAATATGGTGGCCGGTTGACCCGATGATTTTTAGATTTTTGACATTAATCTGGTTAGAGGGGATTTGGTAAAGATGCACACAGACCTCTGTTAATTCAGTTATTATACACATGACTACGCCGGTTGTGCTGTTTGCAGTACAAACATACAGGGTTGCGAGAAGATAAAGGCTGATCTACATGAGATGACAGATGAAGGTTTAATCCATATAATCAGGCCCAGGGCAGAATATGAGGAGGAAGTGAATATGGTTTCTGGATGTCCGGGTGAATTCAGAATTTTTGATGTGGAGCATTTGAATGAGGATCTCGTGCAGTTGCATGCTACTTTCTGCCGTACTGCTGGTCAGGTGGAACACCAATATGGATCTTGCATAGTTTGCTGTCGAGACCCCCGAGGATGTTTTATTGTGAGAGAAGGTTTTAAATTGCTGTTAGACAATGGGACTATTAAGATCACAGGTCAGAGAGATGATTATCACGAAATTGATATGGTTGAAGTTTGTTTGATGGAAGAAGCGTCAGAGGAAGAGTATGCCTCCGCGAATGAGTATTTCTTTTTAGACGAAGATTTATTTGCCGAAAATGACCTTTTGAGGACTGATTGTGTTGAAGAAGGTGTAAACGTCATTGTACCTTATTTTGGTGCACCCGCTCATCTTGAGGTGGAGTACCGTAGCAAACCAGCTGTTACCCCATTGGTAATTAGTATGCCAGGTCCTGTTCCCTATAAGTCCTGTTCCCTATAAATCATATAAGATCGTGCCTTACAAATACAACGCTATAATCTTGGAAGATGGGGTGGAAGTTCCCATCCAGCCAATGCCAGATGTTAGAAATATAGTTGATAGTAGCAGGGTGACCCGTAGTGGTCGTGTGTTTGCGCCGGTTATTCGAAAATATGTTGTTGCTGGAAAGAAAATTGCTGAGAACGATGAGCTTAAGAAGGCTGCAGGAGAGACTAGTGGAGCCATATTGGAGAAAGAAGTGGATGATATCTTGAAAAGAATTAAAATGAGCGATTACAAAATTGTAGACCAGCTATTGCAGACTCCTTCAAAGATATCCATCCTAGCTTTATTGATGAATTCCTCTGCTCATAGAGAATCACTGATGAGAGTACTAGACCAAGCTTTTGTAGAGAATGACATGCCGTTAGATCAATTCAGCAGTGTAATTTGAAACATTACGTCATGTAACAACTAGAGTTTCTGCGATGATGAGTTACCAGATGAAGGGAGGAATCACAACCTAGCCCTCCACATATCCATGAATTGCAAGAATGACTCGCTATCTAATGTGCTAATTGATAACGAATCCGCATTGAATGTTATACCAATAAGTACCCTTATGAAGTTAAAGTATCAGGGAACACCTATGCACCCGAATGGCATCATTGTGAAGGCTTTTGATGGGTCGAGGAAATCTGTCATCGGTGAAGTGGACTTACCCATCCATATAGGACCACATTTGTTCCTGATAACCTTCCAGGTCATGGACATTATTCCCGCGTATAGTTGTTTGCTAGGACGGCCATGGATACACTTAGCAGGGGCTGTCACTTCAACTCTGCATCAGAAGCTAAAATTTGTGCGTGAAGGGAAGGTCGTGATCATAAATGGGGAGCAGGTGTTATTGATATCCCATCTATCCTCTTTCAATATTGTAGAAGCGGATGAGGCTGCTATTGGAACCCAGTTCCAAGCCCTATCCATTGACAACATAAGGAAGAATGAGAATTATGTGGTCTCACTGAAGGATGCGCAACAAGTTGTGCGCAATGGTCATAATACAGTTTGGGGACGACTTGTGGATCCACCCGTGAACAAAAATAGAGCTGGTTTAGGTTTCTCTTCGAGGAATGGAAAAAGTGAATGTTTGAAGTCAAAGTCTTCTGTGAACAGTTATCATGATGTTTTCCGCAGTGGAGGCTACCTCCATCCGATTGGTTCTGGAATTAATGCCGTTGAAGAAGATGAAGCAGGGTAGAAAGCACCGAATTATGTAACGCGTGGAGTCCGAGTTCAGAACTGGGTCACCATTGATGTTCCTTCTTTCATACATGTTTCAAAGTAATTTGTTTTGATAATCTGTCTCTTTCTTTTGAAAAGCTTTCACTCTGCCCAAGGTGGAAGTATTGATGTTGTAGGGCTTATCTATTTGCTATAATTGATAAGATCATTAATAAAAGTTGTATTTGCTTCCAAAATTATGTCTTTTATTTTCTGCCTTTTTCTTGGGAAATGGTAAAAAAAACCCTTTCAAAATAAATAATAACTGAAATTAATCTGCATGATCACTTGTTATATGTGTCAGTTTCTAAAATCAATCATAAATCACATGTGCAGATTAATTAAAAAACCTGTTGAATACAATGACCCTGCACCCTCTCCCAACTTTGATTGTCCTGTGTTTGGGGATGAAGAAGAAGATCACGATGAGATCCCAGAAGAGGTCTCACGGTTGCTTGAGCACGAGGAGAATACCATTCAGCCATATAAGGAGCCTTTGGAAGTGGTTAATTTGGGTTCAGAAGAAGATCCAAAGGAGGTTAAGATTGGAGCATCGTTGCATCCTGTTGTAAAGAGTGGGTTGATTGAGCTGTTGAAAGAGTATATGGATATTTTTGCTTGGTCTTATCAAGATATGCCTGGTCTAGATACAGACATCGTCGAGCATCATTTGCCGTTGAAGCCAGAGTGTCCGCCAGTTAAACAAAAGTTGAGAAGAACCCATTCAGATATGGCAGTAAAGATCAAGGAGGAGGTCCTAAAGCAGATTAATACTGGTTTTCTTGTGACGTCAGTGTACCCTCAATGGATTTCTAATATTGTCCCTGTACCGAAAAAAGACGGAAAAATCCGCATGTGCGTAGATTATAGAGATCTAAATAAAGCTAGTCCAAAAGATGATTTTCCATTGCCTCACATTGACATGTTAGTGGATAGCACAACAAAATTCAAGGTATTCTCGTTCATGAACGGATTTTCCGGGTATAATCAAATAAGAATGGCTCCATAGGAAATGGAAAAAACAACATTTATCACACCCTGGGGAACATTCTGTTACAGAGTGATGCCCTTCGTGTTGAAGAACGCTGGTGCAACATACCATAGGGCTATGACAACCCTATTCCATGATCTGATGCACAAATAAATCGAAGTATACGTTGATGATATGATTTCCAAATCCCAAACTGAAGAAGGGCATATAGAAGATTTGTTGAAGTTGTTTCAGCGTTTGAGGAAGTATCGTCTCCGCTTGAATCCAAATAAATGCACCTTCGGAGTTAGATCGTGGAAATTGTTGGGTTTTATTGTTATCCAGAAAGGAATTGAAGTTGACCCTGACAAAGTCAAAGCAATTCAAGAAATTCCAGCACCAAGAACTAAAAAGCAAGTTAGGGGTTTCCTCGGGCGTTTGAATTATATCTCTAGATTTATTTCCCACATGACTGCAACGTGTGAACCGATCTTTAAGTTGTTAAAGAAAGATCAAGGTTGTGTGTGGACAGATGACTGCCAAAGCATTTGAAAGTATTAAAGAGTATATGCTTGAACCTCTTATCTTGCTCCCTCCTGTAGAAGGAAGACCGTTGATTATGTATCTGACAATGTTAGATAAATCTATGGGTTATATTCTGGGACAACAGGATGAAATGGGAAAGAAAGAGTTCGCCATTTATTATCTCAGCAAAAAGTTCACTGATTGTGAGTCACGGTATTCTATGCTAGAAAAGACATATTGTGCTTTGTCCTGGGCGGCAAAGCGTTTGCGGCAGTATATGTTAAATCATACTACTTGGTTGATCTCCAAAATAGATCCAATCAAGTATATTTTGAAAAGCCTGCTCTTATTGGGAGAATTGCCCACTGACAGATGTTGTTATTTGAATATGATATCGAATACCGCACTCAAAAGGCTATTAAAATTAGTGTGTTGGCAGATTATCTTGCTCACCAGCCGGTGGAAGATCATCAGTCTACAGAATATGAGTTCCCCAATGAAGATGTGATGTTATTGAAAGTGAAAGATTGTGATGAACCATTGCCTGAGGAGGGCCCCGACCCTGAATCTCGTTGGAGTATGGTATTTGATGGAGTTGTGAATGCTTATGGTAAAGGAATTGGTGCTTTGATTATTACTCCTCATGGATCACATATTCCTTTTACCGCGAGGTTAACATTTGATTGCACTAATAATATGGCAGAATATGAGGCTTGCATCATGGGTCTTGAAGAAGCTATTGATATCAGAATCAATATTCTTGATGTGTATGGTGATTCAGCTTTGGTAATAAATCAGATTAAAGGAGAATGGGACACTCGTCACCCTTGCTTGATCCCTTAGAAAGATTATGCTAGAAGATTACTACCCTTCTTTAATAAAGTTGAATTCCATCACATTCCTAGAGATGAAAACCAAATGGCAGATGCTCTGGCAACTCTGGCTTCCATGTACCAAGTGAATGTTTGGAATGATATACCCCAAATTACAGTTCGACGTCTAGATAGGCCCGCTCATGTGTTTATGACAGAGGAGGTAGCAGATGAAAAACCTTGATATTATGATATCAAACATTTTCTTCAGACTCAGGAATACCCGTTTGGTGCGTCAAAGAAAGATAGAAAGACACTGAGAAGATTGGCAGGCAGTTTCTTCCTCAGTGAAAATGTGTTATACAAGAGAAATTTTGACATGGTCTTGCTCAAATGCGTGGATAGACACGAAGAAGACATGTTGATGCATGAGATGCATGAAGGTTCATTTGGTACTCATGCTAATGGACATTCAATGGCTAAAAGGATGCTAAGGGCAGGTTATTATTGGTTGACAATGGAATCTGATTGTTACAAATTTGCAAAGAAGTGCCATAAATGCCAGATTTATGTAGATAAGATACAAGTGCCTCCGACACTTCTCAATGTGTTTTCCTCCCCATGGCCTTTCTCTATGTGGGGTATTGACATGATCGGGATGATAGAACCCAAGGCTTCGAATGGACACCGTTTCATCTTGGTAGCAATTGACTACTTTACCAAATGAGTAGAGGCTTCTTCATATGCCAATGTTACCAAATAGGTGGTTGTGCGTTTCATCACAAACAATCTTATATGCCGTTATGGTGTGCCAAGAAGAATCATCACTGACAATGGCTCAAATTTGAACAACAAGATGATGACAGAACTGTGTGAAGAATTCAAGATTGTCCATCATGATTCATCTCCATACAGGCCAAAGATGAATGGGGCTGTTGAAGCTGCTAATAAGAATATCAAGAGAATTATCCATAAAATGGTTGTTACTTATAAGGATTGGCATGAAATGCTCCCTTTTTCTATGCATGGATATCGAACATCTGTTCGCACTTCAACAGGAGCAACCCCATTTTCCCTAGTGTATGGAATGGAAGTTATACTCCCTGTCGAGGTAGAGATTCCCTCGTTGCATGTGATAATGGAAGCCAAATTGTCAGAGGCTGAATGTGTTCAGAACAGGTTTGACCAATTGAATTTGATTGAAGAGAAGAGAATGACTGCTTTGTGTAATGGGCAGTTATATCAGAAAAGAATGAAGAAAGCATTTAATAAAAAGATCAAACCTCGTGAATTCAGAGAAGGCGACCTCGTGCTTAGGAAGATCATGTCTTTCAACGTTGACTCTAGGGGCAAGTGGACTCCTAATTTTGAAGGCCCGCATGTTATCAAGAAAGCCTTCTCTAGTGGTGCATTAATTCTTGAAACTATGGATGGCGAGGAGTTCCCACGTCCCATGAATGCTGACGCAGTCAAGAAATACTTCACCTAAAGAAATAAAAGAACAGCTTGCTAAGTTGAAAACCAGAAAAGGCGGCTTAGGAAAAAAAGAGCGTCTCGGTAGGCCGAAAACCCGAAAGGGCGGTCTAGGCAAAAATTAGAGACATAAACAGAATAAATTTCCTGCTAAGTTGAAAACCCACAAGGGCAGCTTAGGAAAAAGTTAGGGATTTTCTCGGCAAGTAACTACGTCAGACAAGACTTGATCGTTGAAGCAACAATCTTCTCGGATCCTCACCATACTTCAACGAAAGTTACTGCTCAGGATTTGAAAAGTTGTTAGGGGGATAGTGGTCATTGTATCTCGATGTATCTTTTCCATTATGTATTACCATTTCCCAAACTTTGTAATCATCCATAGAGTCTTGCCATTCGCAGACTACCATTCTATTCATGAAATTCGAGCTTTTTCCCAACTCTTTGTGTTCTTATTTTTATTTAGCTTGCAAAGAATTCATTTATTACTGATAATGACTTTTAAAGCAAAGAGATTAAAAAGCAAAATTGACTTTAAAAAAAAAAAGAGATCTTTACAATTCAATTTACTTTGGGATTTATGATGAAACAATGACAACAAAAATGGTGATTCCAAGGATGAACAAACTCTGGTTGTTTTAAGGAGATTTACTTCCTTCATAAAGGTTTTCTCATGTCATTTTTGCTAGTGTGCGCAATCTTTGTGTATTTCCCAGATAGTTAAAGACGATATCAGTGGGTACTAGGTACAATATTGGGTTGGTGATCCCATTATCCCCAGTCAAGTCTTGATTCGCTTGTGATTTTGGGTTTGCATGGTCAGAAGCCTCTGTCCCAACTTCCCCAGCAAGGTATTCCCTCGTATGATAAAAAGTTTTATGTCCTTAGTATGCTGAGGTGTCGCTCTTTTTACAGTATCGGCACTAGTGTTGACTTCTTGATTTCCCGGGAAGGTTATCCCAGGGTATCTCTTGTTGGAATAAGGGTTCATGATGAAAATTTTCAATCCGTAGTTTCTTTTCTCCTGGGAGGTAGGCTTGAATTCCCCAGTGAGGTTTGGTTGTTTCGACGTCAGTCTTCTTTATTTGATGTTGATCTTGCAATCTCCAATAGGCATGTTGCTTTTGAAAAACTGTTTCACCGATGAAGTCGAAAGCAGGATGTTCTATCCCGGTGTCTGTTTGATTTAAACTACATTCAGATTATGTTTCTCCTCAGTGAAGTTAATACAATAGGTTTGGTTTCCGCAGTCACTTTTACCTTTCCTGGATTGATCTTTCTGATTGAAGCTTAGCCCAATGTTGTTAGTAATTGAGGCGGTTTCATTTGTCTGCACTAATTATGTATCCTTTTTTATCAGCATATGCACAATAGCACTCATGCATTCATACATACATCATGCATTTCTAAAATCATCGTTCGTTGACATTGTGTTCTGACCTTTCCTGCAACGCTCTTTGCTTAGTTGAATTTGGTCTTCCCTCTTGAGTTTATTTCTCAAAGGATGAATTTACTCTGGCCGTCTTGCTCCGGTATATTTCTGAATTGGATTTGTGGTTGCATGACAATATCATTTATTATGGATTTCTGAAAACTTTGGGTTTTTTCTTGTGCATTTATTTTGCACAAGAAGACTTTATCTCCTCAGCGGGAATATCATAACATTTCTCCGGAAAGTCATATTTCTATCCCTAGAAAGTCATTTCTCTTTGCATCTCCCTTTTGATAATAAGTGGAAGTCTCTTTATTTGAGACAAGTTACATATTACCCTTTCCAGGAAGATCTCCTTGGTTAAAAAAGAAGTTGAGACTCGTTCTTGGCAGAACACCAGAATTCTGGGAAAACTTGATATTTTCTCTCTCCACCTTCAGTGAACGTTGATAGTACATCGATAGTGAACGTCGGTGTTTATTATCTTTTTGCTATCTTCAGTGAACGTTGATAGTTCATCATCAGTGAATGGCGGTGATATGATATTTTCTCTCTACCTTCAGTGAACGTTGGTAGTACATCGACAGTGAATGTCAGTGTTTGTTATCTTTTTGCTATCTTCAGTGAACATTGATAGTTCATCGTCAGTGAACGGAGGTGACATGATATTTTCTCTCTCTACCTTCAGTAAACGTTGGTAGTACATCGGTAGTGAGCGTCAGTGTTTGTTATCTTTTTGCTATCTTCAGTAAACGTTGATAGTTCATCGTCAGTGAACGGCGGTGACATGATATTTTCTCTCTCTACCTTCAGTGAATGTTGGTAGTACATCGGCAGTAAACGTCGGTGTTTGTTATCTTTTTTCTATCTTCAGTGAACGTTGATAGTTCATCGTTAGTGAATGGCAGTGATATGATATTTTCTCTCTCTACCTTCAGTGAACGTTGGTAGTACATCGGCAGTGAACGTCGGTGTTTGTTATCTTTTTGCTATCTTCAGTGAACGTTGATAGTTCATCTTCAGTGAAAGGCGGTGACATGATATTTTCTCTCTCTACCTTCAGTGAATGTTGGTAGTACATCGACAGTGAATGTCGGTGTTTGTTATCTTTTTGCTATCTTCAGTGAACGTTGATAGTTCATCGTCAGTGAACGACGGTGATATGATATTTTCTCTCTCTATCTTTAGTGAATGTTGGTAGTACATCGACAGTGAACTTCAGTGTTTGTTATCTTTTTTCTATCTTCAGTGAACATTGATAGTTCATCGTCAGTGAATGGCGGTGGTATGATATATTCAGTGAACATCGATGCTTGTTATCTTCCTCTCTGATTCTATTCTCGTGGTTTACCAGTGATTTATTTTCCTGGTAGGATCGCTCTTTTGCTTCTGCATTTTGTGTTGCCTCCCCTATGATACTTTGCGTCTCTTCTGTTCCATTCATATGCATAAAACATTTGCATGGCATCTTAGGGCCAAAAACAGGGTTTGTTTTATATTTAAGTGTCTTCGATCACGTCGGCACAAAGATTTTTAACCTTCGTATCTCCGGATAGAATAAACTTAAATAAGGGAAGCTGTTGTACCCCAATTTTTGCCCCTAAGATCCCTTCATCATACCATATTGTTTCAATCACCACAAAATCACATTAGGGATTTTGGTTCTTCTCCCTATCTTCAGCTTTTCTCTTTGAGGAGTCACCAAGCACCTTGATTTGTTTGCTTTTGTGATCATAGATATTATACTTTGATTTTTATCTCTAATTAACAAAATTCAATATTGGTTTGTCTTACTTGTTGATAATGTAGGTAAAGGCAATGAGGTTTAGCAAGTTGCTTCATGGGTTCATGAGTTTATTTCCATGCCCTAGTCAAAATCTTGAGAGATTCAAACCTCACCATTGAACTTGTTTTGAAGTTGGTATGAAATTTCTTTTGGTGGCCATGGGTCCTCATCATCATCCTCAACAATTTCTATTCACAAAGGAAGAATATTGGCACAAAAAGTTTGTTCAAACTTGGCAAAGTTCCACCAAGCATTCTCTTGACCTAGAGGCTAGGGTTTTGGACTTCAAAGGGGCATATTTTGCTCATCTTTTGGTATTTTTGAGTGATTCCAAAAACATTCTTCTCTTCAAAGAGTTACCAACAAATCACTTCAAAAGTACCAAGGGGTTTTCATGTGGAAATAACTTGGTGAAGAAGCAAGATTACAAGTCATCCAGATGAATCCCTAATTTTCCATATGTGACTTCAAATAGTCATAACTTGGTCAATTTTTATCACCTTGAGCCCATTATTTTTTCCATGATGATATTAAGGATGTGTACTTCATGCCTTCTTTCATGTGCAAAGTAAGAAAATGGATGGAAGTTTCCTTAAGAATGCAAAATATTATAGGTCATTTCATGATTTTTGGCCAACTTCAACAAGTCATAACTTGCTCAATTTTTGGAGATTTTGATTGCTTCAAATTGAAAAATATCATTCAAGAGGTCTACTTCATTCCATCTTTTTTTGATTAAGAGCAAATTCTAAGTGCAAGGCCATGTTTGGAAGCAAGAGATTATATGTCATTTTTAAAGAAGAATTTGAAATATTTCTAAGTATGGAAAGTCAACTCTTTTTCTTCAACTTTGACTCCATGTAATTTTCAGCTCAAGCCTCCATTTGATTTCATCCTTTTTCCATTGCAAAGCTTGTCACCTCATCTTTCCAAAGCATCAAGAATTTTGCCCTAAGACTCCCTGAGGAGGAAATGCCATTGGATTGAACTTGGTAACTTGGAGCTAAAGTTTCTCCATAAGTCAGAATTTGAAATCCATGTTTTGGCCTTTAAACATCAAATTAGCACGTGTTTATGATCTAAACATGTTTAACCAAGTTGCCAAACTGGATTAGAGCATTGAAACACAAGAATTAGATGAGTTTTGATTCAAATCAAATCACACTTTGCTCATGCATCAGGTTCACATGATTTCCCTCCAATTTGCATCATTCCACACGCTTGAGCATCCCATTTGATTCCCTATAAATAGAGGGTCATCCCCCTATTCAATTTCCCAAGCTTAGATAGCCAGAATCACCCTGCCAAACTTGCTTCACAACTCAGAATTCAACTACTTCGAATCCTACTCTCAAGCCTTTTTTAATCCCTTTTCTTCATCAATTCACCTTCCTTGATCTTCCCTGAAGCTAACCATATAATCACATTCAAGAATCGTGCCCTATATTGCTCCATAGAAGTCCAGTTTCAGAGCTCTGCAACTCAACTTCAATAGGTAGATTCCTTCATCAACTCTTCAAAACTTTAATACCATTGTGTTGCTCTCATTTCCCTGGTTCTAGTCACAACATTTACTTTTATCTGGAAGCACATTCTGACCATGAACTTTCAAATCCCTTTTCAAAACTTTCCTTCCAAATTGCTTGAGTTACAATTTATATAAAAATGGCGCAAGGGTATGGTTGTCTTCGTCTTGAAGAGACGAAGCGAATGGCATAGGTCTGAGCTTCTGATTTTACAGTTTGAGAGACCTGCAATTCGTGAGGCCTGGAGGTTGAAGATGACCAACGTGTTACCTTCTGACCAATGAAAGCGTGCCATTTGTTTTTTTTTCAAAAATCTGATTTATTAATGATTTTGTACATTATTCAGTAAAGACCATGATATGCACAGCGCGCCAGATCCTTTGGATTTGATTACTAACCCGTTTCAACTCTCATCCAATGGTCCACATCTTTTTCTTTTATTTTCTTTTTCTGATTTTTATATTTTAATTGTTTTAAATTTCAAAAAATCATAGAAAATTCATTTTTGTCCAAAAAATCTCAAAAAATTATGAAAAATATTTTTGATTATTCTCTTTCTGGTTTTTATTTTTTCACAATTTAATTTTGTGTTTTGGTATTTTTTTATAAATTTTGCACTTATTTGGTTTGTTTAAAATGTTTAAAAATACTTTTACATATTTTTAAATTCTGAAAAAATTATGGAATGTTCCAATGATATTGTGACAAATATTGGTGACCTTATTTTATTTTGGTTTCTGACTTTACTATTTTTTACTATTTTTGTTTATTTTTTCCATTTATTTTAATTTTTAAAAATAGTTTCTGACTTTTAAACATTCCAAATTTTTTTAATAATTATTTGACCTATTTTCTGATTTTTCTATGGTCTTATCTTTCATTTCTTGATTAATTTGAATATAATTGACATTTTCCTTATTATTTTCCTTCTTTTTTTTTTACTTTCTTAAACCCTTTAATGCATCTATTAAATATATATTATTTTGTGGATATTTCCTGGCTGTCTTGAGTTGATTTTTTGATCATAACTTTATTAACATCATTGGATCTTGGGTGTTGAGTTCAAACTCCACCAAAATGGATGAATGATTTTAATAATAGTTTGATTAAATATTAATTTAAATGTGGTTTTTCTTTTCTTTTTACCCTAATTCCTCTTCATCTCATCCCTTTCTCATTGCACTAAATATTGTTGGAGCATGATCTCTATATCATGTCTCTAAACAAATGGTGCATAGATTGCTATTGACCCGCCTCAAAATAGGTTCGACTTCTATATAAGTCCACTTACGATTGCTTAACATAGCGCTAAATTTTGTCCCGATTTGAATAAGTGATCATTTATGGCCCAAACTTATGATTATAAGCCCAAGTATGTTAATTTGATCTCTTTGATCCAATAACCTTGAGATTCATTGTGTGGAGGCTTTGGTTCTACCAATCCTCTAATGGATCTATAACACCTTTGTTCAACGCGGATCACTTAAACATTGTTGATCATTAAATGGTACTTGTGAGAATTTCAAATGGATGATATACTTGACAAAAAGCAAATGCAACTTGTTGTGTGAAGGCTTTGGTTCTACCAATCATCTAATGAGTTCCAAATGCAAGTTTCAAGATGGTCATCCAACTAACCACTAATTTCTAACAATTGACTTTACTTTATGCTTTATGTACCAT
Organism: Vicia faba; assembly: GCA_948472305.1. NCBI lineage: Eukaryota > Viridiplantae > Streptophyta > Magnoliopsida > Fabales > Fabaceae > Vicia > Vicia faba. The sequence continues at coordinate 1,507,607,169 of OX451738.1, forward strand.
TTACTATTAGCATTTTATATTTCATGCCATTTTTATTTTTTTGCTCACTTGAGCTTTTCTTTTCCTTTTGAAGACACTTAATAATCAACATGAACCATAAAAAAATATTTAATGGCACTTGGACTATTTGGTTACTATCCTTGGTATTATGGCATGGGACTATTTCTTGGACTTAGGATTAGAAACCTTGGCCTATCTTGGAGACCTTGTGACCTTATCTGATTATTTTGTCTGGAGTTCTTGAGGTTTACCTCAAGACATTAGGTTTTTTGTTTGTTTTGTATGCAGGTTATTGTGATTAGATACTTTATTTGTAATATGAAATTCACCCGTATACAGCCGTTACTCTGCCCAATTTTTGCGAAGACTTAATACACTTGAAGTTTGTTTCTCTCAAGAGGTCTAGTATCTTCGCTTGCTTGGTTTCAATCCGAAGAATGAGAATTCTATATTGACTCATAATGTCAAGTATTGGCTTCTTATTGGTTAGATGTTTCTTCTCCTTAGCTTTTACCTTATGCTTTATGATAGCCTATTCTTCTCCTCCCATCTTCTTTAATTTCAAAAATCTTCTCCCTCCTTTTGAAAACTATTCTTATTTCTAAACTTGAAACACTTTCATAATAAACTTGGACTTAGGTCCATGCATTTTCAAAACATTTTCATCAATAAACTTCAATCAACTTAATAATACCTTGACATTTTTTTTGTGAGAAGACTAAAAGTCAATCAATCTCATTTCAAACCATTTTACCACTTTGGCTTTTATCTTTAAACTTTTCTCAAAAGATTAGACTCTTGTCAATCCTTGTAGTGATGCAAACAACTATACTTCTACAATATATAGTGAAGTGAGATATTTTCCACTTGGGTGTTGAGTGAAACATTATTGATTTTAAAATCCAAGCCATATCCTCCACTTTGAGATGATGCAAATTCTCCTTTCTCATGATTGTGGGTAGTAAGTATGTTTTCCATACGGACAATGACGATGATGTTTTATCTTATAAAATTAACCAACACACTTGTGTTTCAAATCTTTAAAAAAGGAACTACGTGTACCCTGATCCCCTATTGCACGAAAGGTGGTACGTAGGCACTAAAGGTTCGCAACCGCGACAGGTGCAAAAATCATAAAAAAATATTTCTTTTCTCACCTCCACCATCCATTTTATATACAACACATTTTTATAGCCAAAATATACAAATTTTTCAAAGAAGTTCCTGTGGAGTACCGTAGATGTTTAGGGTGCTAATACCTTCCCTTTGCATAACCAACCCCCTTACCTTGAATATTTCCCTTTTTTTTTTGGATTATTCGCTCTTTTCCCATTCCTTTGGAAACAATAAAGCGCGGTGACAATTTTTATTTTGATTTGTATAAAGGCTAGTCAATCCAATGGCTTGGCCTTGAACATTTCTACCGCTACAGCCTCCCAAGCATAAAACCAAATTTATTTTTAGTGACTTGAGTTTCTTTTCTTAGTCTTTGTCCATTCACTCTTTCTCATAACTTCATAGTGTGAAGAATATATATTTATCCTTCTTAGCTTGATTTTGATGAAGACAAAAGCTTATCAAAGAAGAAATACCAAAGAAGAAAAAGTTTGTAATCAAGAAACAAGAATGCATAAGCTTATGGATATTTTGGAAGTAAAGGAACATGATTTTGATGGTAAGGTACTCAATTATAATTCATTATGTATAAATTTTATATGCTCAAAATATAATACTCATCTTCATCTCTAAAATTCTCAAATAATCATACATACAATTCTTTGAAGCAAAGGCATAAAAACCTAATTTAAAAAAAGTTATCTGCACTTTTTAAGTCAGGTTTGGTAAATCGATTTAGCAAAACCTATTGTTGTCTGAAATTTAAAAAATTGTTTTAAATTCAAAAATCATTTTGCACTTGTTAAGTTAGGTATCCATTTAACCAACTTAAGATGTCCTGTACATAATCCAAAATTTTATCTTTTCATATGTTGGGGTTGATTGAAAATATAAATGTTAAAGAAGTCTCACGTTGGTTAGTTTTGTGAAGAAATAAGGATTCCATTATTCCAAGGCTATATATAAGATTAAAGTTCTTCTATGTCCCCCATCGCTTAGTTTAGTAATGGAAGAGAGAATCCAAAGCTATATATAACATTCAAGTTTTTCTTTACAAGATGTACCTGTCAAAAGCACTTTAAGTTTGTATTTTATTTTTTATATTTTCTCTTATACTCTTATTTTAGAGTGTTGTGAGGGGTAGTTAAATATTTACTTTGGAAAGTTTGGGTGTATTGGGCCTTGGGGTGGTTGAGGGTAGTCTTTGTGTTGTAACAATTTTCACATAGTGGTATTCTCTGGTTTTCATTTGACAACAATTATGGTTTTTTCTCCGATTTTGGAGCTTCCACGTTAATTTCTTGTGTTGTTATTTTGCTTCTTTTTTATATGGTTTATTTTTTCCTAACAAATGTTATCAGAGCCTGGTTCGGTGAGGTATAAATTTTAGTATGCTATGTGGTTGCAGTTTTGTCTGATCTTCCACATCAAAAAGAAATGTATACTCTTCGTTGGTTGTAAAAATTTTGGTTTGCTGTAGGAAATATTTTGGTTGCAATGTCAAGTTTTTCAAGTGCAATGAAGATTGACATAGAGAAATTTGAGGAAAGAATTAATTTTGGCTTGCGAGAAATTCAAGTCAAAGATGTTTTAATACAATTAGGACTACAAAAGGCGTTGAAAGAAAACATTTCCGACATGGACAACGAGAAGTGGAGGGAACTAGATTTGAGAGCTTTGAGTATAATCTACATGTCTTTGGCTAAGAATATTCTTGAAAATGTTCTTGGTACATCGTCAGCCAAAGAACTTTGGAAGAAACTTAAAGGGATATATCAAGGAAAGGGTATATCAAATCATTTTTTGTTGAAGGATCAGTTTCATAGCTTGCGTATGGATGAACATACAAAAGTATATGATCATTTAAGTGTTCTAAATGGTATTGTTTATTAATTAGAAACTATTGGAGTAAATATTTATGATGAAGATAAAGCTTTGAGATTCATATGGTTTCTTCCATCTTCCTATGAGCATATTAAACCGGTTTTCACATAGTGTTATTCTCATATTGTCATTTGACAACGATTGTGGTTTTTTCTCTGGTTTTGTAGTTTCCACGTTAATCTCTTGTGATGTTATTTTGTTCCTCTTTTTTCTCTATGGTTTATTTTCCCAATAAGTGATATCAAGAGCCTTGATTTGGTAGGTATAAATTTTAGTATGCTTTGTGGTTGCAATTTTGTCTGATCTTCCACATCAGAAAAGAATTTTATAATCTATGTTGGTTGGGAAAATTTTGGTTTGCTGCAGGAAAGGTTTTGGTTGCAATGTCCAGTTTTTCAAGTGCAGTGAAGATTGGCTTAGAGAAATTTGATGGAAGAATCAATTTTAGCTTTGAAAAATTCAAGTCAAAGATGTTTTGATATAATTAGTTACACAAGGCGTTGAAAGGAAACATTTCCAACATGACCAATGAGAAGTGAGAGGAACTAGATTTGAGAGATTCGAGTATAATCCACATGTCTTTGGCTAAGAATATTATTGAAAATATTCTTGTTACGTCATCAACCAAAGAGCTCCGGGAGAAACATGAAGGACTATATCAAGAAAAAGGTATATCAAATCATTTATTATTGAAGGAGAAATTTCACAGCTTGTGTGTGGATGAACATGCAAAAGTATTTGATCATGTAATTGTTCTAAATGGTATTGTTTATGAATTATAAACAATTGGAGTAAAGATTGATAATAAAGATAAAGCTTTGAGACTCATATAGTTTCTTCCTTCTTCCTATGAGCATATTAAACCTGTGTTAATATATGGGAATGAGACTTTGAGTTTTGAAGAAGTTACTAGTAAAATTATTTCTGAAGAAATAAGATTGAAAGGTAAGGATAATACTTCATCAAACTCAGTATTGGTTGCTAGAGGAAAGCCTTATGTGAAGACAAACAATGAAACGGGTGTGGGATGTTAGGAATATGGAAAGATTGCACATATAAAGTATAAATATTCGGATGTGATAACGTCCCATAAGGGATTTGAGTTAAATGATAGAAATGACTCTCTCATTGTGAGAGAGGATGATCTTGTCTAAAAATTGAGAAGTGTGTCCTCATAAAATTTCATTGTCATGGAAAAGGATGAGTTATGGCTAGCAGATCAACACATGATAATTGATGCAAAGTGTGTTGTGATATTATGTCGATGGTTGAAGAGCTTCCTGCCAACATGGAAGTTGCACCATAAGGTTTCAACCTAGTTTTCGCCATGCAAAAACTCTTGAAGTGGTTTAGTTTCAAGTGAAGTATACTCTTCTTTAGGTAGAGTATGATAGTTTTTAAAACTATGACTGCCGGTGAAGACAATATGAAAATTCTTGGAGTGATGTAGCTTCAAGGGACTATACTCTTTATGGTAGAGTATGATTTTCTATGAAGACAGTGAAGCTTATGTATTATTTTCAATCAAGGTTGAGATTGTTAGGGTTGGTTGAATATATATATATATATGTTGAAGAAGTCCCACACTGATTAGTTTTGTGAAGGAAGAGAGAGTCCAAGGCTATATGTAGGATTAAATAGGGGTGCTCGCAGTTCGATTTGGATCGGTTTTAAGGCAAAAACTCATCTGATTCAAAGATAAATTTACTTGCGATTCGGTTGGTTTTGGATGATATATTAAAAAAATCCAATCCGATTCAATCCATTTTTATGCGGTTTAATTTGGATCGGTTTTTGGATATCCAAATTACACATTATATTTTTATTAATATTATAAAACTACTAATAAATCATATATTTGATATAATATATAACATATAATATATTAAAAGTTAATATTACAAAAAGAGAGTGATCAATTATGGTTAAAATAATATAAATAAATAGATTATACCAAGCTAATAAATATTATTAAAAAAGTTATTATCATCTAATAATAAATTCACATAACATATGATACTAATAAAAGTAAATAAGTATAAAAATATATGTATGCGGTTCAGTTTGGTTTGAATCAGTTTTGAAAAATTAACCTGAAATCTGATCCGAACTAGTGAATTTTCACAAAATGACATCCAAACACATCCTATAAATTTTGGTTTTTTGCGGTTTTCGGTTTTTTGGATCGGTTTTTCGGTTTTTTATTTGGATTGTTTTGGATTTTAACACCCCTAGGATTAAAGTTCTTCTAAGTCCCACATCGCTTAATTTAATGATGGAAGATAGAATCCAAGACTATATATAGAATTCAAGTTTTTCTTTACAAGACGTACCCGTCAAAGGCACTTTAAGTTTGTATTTGATTTTTATATTTTCTCTTATACTCTTGTTTCAGAGTGTTTAGAGGGATAGTTAAATATTTTCTTTGGAGAATTCAGGTGTATTGGGGCCTTGGGATGGTTGAGGGTAGTCTATGTGTTGTAACAATTTTCACATAATGTTATTCTCTGGTTATTATTTAACAACAATTGTGGTTTTTTCTTTGATTTTGGAGTTTTCACGTTAATCTCCTATGTTGTGATTTTGCTTCTTTTTTTCTCCATGGTTTGTTTTTTCCTAACATCATAAACCATTGTCATTCTAAACTCTTACAAACTTTCATGAAAATGTCTCAAACTTTTGATTAAATTCATAGAGATTTTTTAGGATGTATTTAAGGAAAAATACATCATAAACTTAAATTACCTCTTTCATACAAATCTTAATATAATTCAAATTAATTTTCTCAGTATTCATTCATTTTAAAAATGTTGAAACTTTGTGCATAAAATTCAAATAATTCATAAAAGTTTCATAGTGTTTTTTGACCATATAAGGTTCATATATTATTTATTGTACATTGAAAAATAATATCAATTGTATATTTAAATTTATTCAAGAACAATTTTATATATTCAAATTTGTTCAAGTATTGTAATTGATCACCAAGTGTGTGGTGACTTAATTTGTAAAGAGAGTGTGTGTATTTTTTTAAAGTGTTTGCAAATAGAAAGTTGTATATTTTTTATTTGTGTTGGATAATTTTATTTATTTATTCGGGGAGATTCAAAGTCCACCATAGTTGGTGTTTTATGAAATCAAGGAAGTGATATGGTTCTTTTTTGTTGTTCAAAGATTGTAGGAGAAATCTTGATATGAGGTTTGTACAAAGATCTAACAATAGTAAAAATCTCCCACAAGGTGTGAGTGCACTAGATGTACCCTTGGTTGATAAAAGGAACTAGTATATATTGTTGTGTTCTTTATTTTTCTATATTTAAATTTTACACTTTACTTCATAAGTTCATCACCATATTTTCGAAAAACTAAAAACATAAGAACATCTCTAAAATAATCGAAAAAATTTTAAAATCTAGTGCAACCCCTCTTAAATTACACTATGAACTTACACATGGTATGACTCATAAGTTTAATTTCCCTATAGTTTATATAATTTTGTATGTCACCTTTTTTGTTATAGATTATAACTAAAGTGTTTCTTCACCATTATGTAACATTTGCTTTAACTACATAATTTCATTAAAGAGTTTATTGAGCCATCCAATACATATATCTCTAAGAATTTTTCATATTTCAATAGGTACGTTGTCTGACCCAACCACTTTACTGTTACTCATTATTTTCAATGCTTCTTTTACCTCTTACTTATGAATATGACAGTAGTAATTATAGTTTCTATCTTCTTCTCTAATATCGAGTCTGCTAGAATCTGGTGAGATATCATATTATTCATTAAATAAATTTTAAAAATATGTCTTTCACCTATTCTTTATATCTTTTTCTTGAATCAAGACTTTGTCTTTTTCATCTTTATCACACTTTACATGATGTGAATCTCTTATCTTTTTTTCTTCCCTTAACAAGCATGTATATGAATTTTTCTCCCTCCTTGATTCATAAAAGTTGGGATAATTCGTCAAAATATTGGGTTTTGGCTTACTCACCACCTTCTTGGTCTCGTTCTTAGTTTTGTTATATTTTTTTCCATGTTTAAACATTTTTACACTTAAAACATTCTAAAAAAAAATTATTTTTTACTCTACATTAAATTTGAACATGTTCATTCAACCACCACAGTTCTTTACACCTAAGTTAAAAATCTCTTTATTCTCCCAAGGTTTCTTTAGTTATTTTTCTGATCTCTTATGACGTCTTACTAGTAAGATACATGTGCTTCTGCGTAGGTAAATTTATTTGATATTATATAAAATATATTTAGACACATGTAAATTTAAAATGAGTAATTTAATTATAAACGGAAAAATGATCATATAAAATTAATTGTATTAAATAACCATATTAAAAAAATACCTGTGAGATGGAGGAAAAAAAGAAGTGTTAACATTTGAAAATAAAAGTTGTCTCTGAAATAAAGGTAATTTTTAATTAAAATAAAATAGACATTGTATTGATAATGATCCGTGAGATAAAAAAAATTATTTGATGTGATATAAAATATATTTATATATAAATATAAAATTTGAAATGATTTACTTAATTGTAAAATGAACAATAATCATATCAATATAATTGTATTAAATAATCATACAAAAAATAAAAAAGAATCGTGAGATGGAGAAAAAAATTAATATTTAAAAATAAGGATTTTGTCTCTCAAATTAAGACAATGGTTAATTAAAGTAAAATAAGTATTATGTTTGTGGGATTTTGGATCGAACTCTAGTTGGTCGAAGTACTTGCTGTAGTCGAAGAAGGTTCTAGCATGTATTTGTCGAAGGATGCTTGTCGAATTAGGTTTTAGTGTTTAAACCCTAATTTGTTAAGTTAGCTTGTTTGTTAAGTTAGCCTGTATAATGGGCCTTGTGGAAAAAGCCCATTAGTTAGTATGTTAGGTTTTATTATAAATAGCATACTAGTCTCTCATCATTGCCATCACAGCAAATCCTAATTTAGGGTGAGAGGGTTATTTGTTATTCTTGTAAACTTGTAATCTTGTTTCCTAAGAGAAAGTAAAGAATAGCAGTTATAACCAATTCTTGTGTTCTTCTTCTTCCTTGTTTGATATTCTTCCCTTATTCTATACTTTGTTATTGGCATTGAATTCACAACAAATTGGTGCGGTGAGCGTGGAGAAGATGCCTTCAACAAAATATGAGATTGAAAAGTTCACCGGAGTGAATGATTTCGGTCTATGGCGCTTGAAGATGAAAGCCCTACTAGTTCAGCAGGGTTGTTTGGAAGCGTTGAAGGGAGCGACGGCGATGGACGCTGCGTTAACAGAAAGAGAGAAGACGGCCATGATCGAGAAAGCACACAGCGCAATTTTGTTGAGCCTTGGTGATAAGGTTCTTCGACAGGTATCAAAGGAGACGACAGCATCAGGGTTATGGGTGAAACTTGAAAGTTTGTATATGACCAAATCTCTGGTAAATCGACTCTACCTAAAGCAAGCTTTGTATTCATTCAAGATGATTGAAGACAAAGTGTTGGCTGAGCAGTTGGATATGTTCAACAAGCTGATTCTTGATCTTGAAAATATTGATGTAAAGATTGATGATGAAGATCAAGCGCTGTTATTATTGTGCGCTTTGCCCAGATCACATGCTCACTTCAAAGAAACCCTCTTGTATGGAAGAGAGTCCCTGACCTTTGAAGAAGTTCAATCAGCTTTGTACTCTAAGGACTTGAACGAACGTAAGGAGCATAAACCTTCGACGGTTGGTGAAGGTTTGGCTGTTAAAGGAAAATTCGACAAGAGGAAAGGTAAAAATCAGTCGAAGTCTTATAGTGGTGATGCATCTGGTATTAGATGCTATCACTGTAAGAAAGTAGGTCACACAAGAAAGGTGTGCCCTGAACGCCTGAAAGATCATGGAGGTAAGGATAATGGCAACGCAGCTATTGTCCAAGATGATTTGGAATCATCTGATGTTCTTGTGGTTTCAAGCAAAAACTCGTCGAAGGAATGGATTATGGATTCTGGATGCACTTGGCACATGACTCCAAACAAAGACTTGTTCGAGGAATTATGTGATCAAGATGGTGGATCTGTATTGCTGGGAAACAACAAAGCTTGCAAGATTGCAGGCGTTGGATCTGTGAGATTCAAGCTCCATGATGAGTCAATAAGATTGTTGACTGAAGTCAGGTATGTACCTGATTTGAAGAGAAATTTGATTTCTCTTGGTGAATTCGACAAGAAAGGATATGTGTTTCAAGGAGAGAAAAGTATCCTGAGAGTCATGAAAGGGTCGAAGGAAGTCTTGAGAGGCGTGAAGAAACAAGGCTTGTATACCCTTGAGGCTGAAGTTGTAAGTGGTTCGACAAATGTTGCATCCACGAAACCTTTGTCGAAGACAGAAATTTGGCACATGAGATTGGGCCATGTCAGTGAAAGGGGTCTGGTCGAATTAGGGAAACAAAACCTGCTTGGTGGAGATAAAGTCGAAAAGCTGAAGTTTTGTGAACCCTGTGTACTTGGAAAGTCCTGTAGAATGAAGTTCAACAAAGGCAAACAAAGAACACATGGATCCCTTGATTACATCCATGCTGATCTTTGGGGGCCTGCAAGGTGTCCATCACATTCAGGAGCAAAGTATTTTCTATCCATAGTAGATGACTATTCCAGAAAGTTATGGGTATTCATCCAGAAGACTAAGGATGAAACTTTTGAGAATTTCAAAAGTTGGAAGACTCTTGTCGAAAATCAAACTGGCAGAAAGGTAAAGAGGTTGAGAACCGACAATGGCCTTGAGTTTTGCAATGAGGCGTTCGACAGTTTTTGTGTTGCCTCTGGTATTGCAAGGCACAGAACTACCGCAGGTACTCCACAACAAAATGGTTTGGCTGAAAGGTTTAATCGAACTATTTTGGAGAGAGTTAGATGCATGTTGACTAGTGCAGGATTAAAGAAGGTGTTTTGGGCTGAGGCTGTTTCGACAGCAGCATATCTGATAAACAGATGTCCTTCGACAGCGTTAGATATGAAGACACCTGAAGAAGTTTGGTCGGGACATCCACCAGATCTCGACAAACTAAGAGTATTTGGCTGTGTAGCCTATGCTCATATTAGGCAAGACAAGGTCGAACCTAGAGCTCTGAAATGCATGTTTATGGGATACCCTGAAGGAGTGAAAGCTTATAGGCTATGGTGCCTAGAGCCAGGTCACAGGAGGTGTATCACCAGTCGAGATGTAGTTTTCAATGAAACTGAAATGGTTTTCAAGAAAACTGATGATGTTGACGAAGAGCTGGAACAGGTAGAGATTCCTGTTGAGGTGGAGCATGTTGATGCTGAAATGCGTATCCCAGATGAAGTCGAAGAAGAAACAGAAGATTCTGATGATGTTGAGGAAATTGTTGATGACTACCTATTGTCGAGAGATAGGCAAAGAAGAGTCATAAAACCACCTCAGAGACTTGGATATGCAGATCTTGTAGCTTATGCCTTAATCTCTGCAAGTGAAGTTCTAGACGAAGAACCTAGAGATTATAAGGAAGCTATAAGGAGTCGAATGAAGACTGAATGGCTAAAGGCCATGCATGATGAGATGAAATCTCTTCATGATAATCACACTTGGGAACTAATCGAGAAACCTGTTGGGGCAAGGTTAGTCAGCTGTAAGTGGATTTTCAAAGTTAAGGAAGGAATTGAAGGAGTAATGTCGAAGAGGTACAAGGCAAGATTAGTCGCAAGGGGTTTCACTCAGAAAGAAGGTGTCGACTTCAATGATGTATTTTCCCCTGTTGTGAAGCACAGATCCATTCGAATGTTGCTTGCCATGGTGGCTCAGTTCGACCTTGAACTGGAACAAATGGATGTGAAGACTGCGTTCTTGTATGGTGACTTAGATGAAACGATCATAATGAGGCAACCTGAAGGGTATGTCGAAAAGGGGAAAGAAGATTATGTGTGCAAACTGAAGAAATCTTTATATGGACTTAAACAATCTCCTCGACAGTGGAACAAGAGATTCGACAAGTTCATGGAACACATAGGTTTCATTAGAAGTCAGTTCGACCACTGTGTTTACTCCAGATTTCGACCTGAAAATTCATTTGTTATTTTGTTGCTTTATGTTGATGATATTCTGATAGCAAGCAACAATGTCGAAGATGTAATGAGGGTGAAGGCTGAACTCAATAAGGAGTTCGACATGAAGGATCTGGGAGCTGCATCTAGGATTCTTGGAATTGACATTCGAAGAGATAGAAAGCAGTCGAAATTATGCTTATCTCAAGAGGCATACCTACGAAAGATTCTTGACAAGTTTGGTATGTCGAATTCAAAGCCTGTTGTGACTCCAACAAACCCTCAATTCAAGCTGAGCATTGATCAATGTCCCAGTACTGATGTCGAAAGAACCTATATGAACAGCATCCCATATGCTAATATAGTTGGTTCTTTGATGTATGCTATGGTCTGTACTAGACCCGACATAGCATATGCAGTAAGTCTTGTAAGCAGGTACATGGCGAATCCTGGAAAGGCTCACTGGCAAGCGTTAAAGTGGATTCTAAGGTACATAAATGGGTCTCTGAACAGAGTCTTAATTTATGGTGGAGCCTTGGGTGAAGATAGTAAAGCAGCTGTCGAAGGCTATGTTGACTCTGATTATGCAGGCTGTATGGATTCCAGAAAATCTATTTCTGGATATGTTTTCACTATGTTTGGTACAGCAATTAGTTGGAAAGCAACTCTTCAGAAGGTTGTTGCCTTATCAACTACTGAAGCAGAATATATTGCCCTAACTGAAGCTGTGAAAGAAGCATTGTGGCTTGAAGGTTTTGCAAAGGAGCTGAAACTTCAAGGTCAAGGTATCACTGTTAAATGTGATAGTCAAAGCGCAATACACCTGTCGAAGAACTCAGCCTATCATGAGCGAACCAAGCACATAGATGTGAGGCTGCATTTCGTCAGAGGGGTAATCGAGCGTGGAGAAGTCCAAGTGCTGAAGGTCTCGACAGATCACAATGCTGCTGATATGATCACCAAAACATTGCCAAGTTGCAAGTTTTTCCACTGTATGCAGTTGATAAAGCTGCATGAAGAAAGCTAGTTAGTGTCTCTTGATGCTGTAGAGTTAGGTCCAAGGTGGAGATTTGTGGGATTTTGGATCGAACTCTAGTTGGTCGAAGTACTTGCTGTAGTCGAAGAAGGTTCTAGCATGTATTTGTCGAAGGATGCTTGTCGAATTAGGTTTTAGTGTTTAAACCCTAATTTGTTAAGTTAGCTTGTTTGTTAAGTTAGCCTGTATAATGGGCCTTGTGGAAAAAGCCCATTAGTTAGTATGTTAGGTTTTATTATAAATAGCATACTAGTCTCTCATCATTGCCATCACAGCAAATCCTAATTTAGGGTGAGAGGGTTATTTGTTATTCTTGTAAACTTGTAATCTTGTTTCCTAAGAGAAAGTAAAGAATAGCAGTTATAACCAATTCTTGTGTTCTTCTTCTTCCTTGTTTGATATTCTTCCCTTATTCTATACTTTGTTATTGGCATTGAATTCACAACAATGTTGATAATGACTCGTGAGATAAATAAAATTTTAATTTTATTAAAATTAAAAAATAGATTATTAGTACTTTTAGTGATAATAAATAAATAGAGAAAAAAATAAAATGAAAGTAAGAAAGTGTGAGAATTTTTTTTTGAGAAATTTGAAATTTTAATCCAGAGAGAGAGAGAAAAAATGTATATAATATTTAATTATGATTTAATTAGTGAAGATTGAAAAATGAGTGTCACATGTCATGTTTTAATAAAAGATGTCATGAATGAAAAAAAAGTAAACATTACTTGATTACTTAAAATTTGTTTTCTTAATGTAAAGAATTTGTGATGAAACAGCAATTTAGTGAGTTCATGCAATTGATTTTTAATAAGTAGATAATATACTTCACATATCATTAGTATTTCTTTATGGTTGTCTAAACCCTCCATTCAATATCTTGTGTCGGAAACTTCTTCCTTTTTCAGTCTTTAAATATTTTTCGCATAATCTATGATGCTCTCATGTAATTTCTTCTCTTTGCTCTCCTCTTGATTGTTACATCCATAACTAACAATAGTCATGATATCTTCCAAAATAACTTTATAGTTTAAATAAATCTTTTTATTTGGCTTCCTAATTTAGTTACATCCAAATTAATATATGATTTTATATATTTCCTTGACATGAGAAGCTATAAGTCATGCAATGGTGATGGTAAGCATCTAGTAACAATCAAGATTCATGTGTCTTCTAAGGCTCACCTATTCGGGGCTTGTTACTTCGATAAAAAAAAAATTTAACGCATTTTTATTATAGGTATTTTTTATATGTATATTTGAAATAGGATAATTTCGGAGATTCATATTTGAATTGTGTCAAATTTTGTGGAAAAAAATATTGTTTCAAATATGTATTTTCAAAATCAAAAGATTTTTAAATATTTCGCATGGATAAGTTAAGAGGGTGTAAGAGTGATTTAAAGAGTCTTAAAAAAATGTCAAATGTCGTTGAGAAACAAGCTGCAAAATTAGTCTTCATTGCTATTACTATTGTTTCTAATGCTAGCTACTGAGACTGAAGGAAGATAAGGAAAAAGGAAAAACTCATAATCAGCAAAACTTAGGGAAGAATAAAGGGAAGAATAATCAGCAGAACAAAAAATATAACTTATTATTGCATAATAAGCAATTATAAATTTAAAAAGAACAATTATAAAATAACATGACCAATGACATATATAGAAAAATATGTTAAATAATAAGTTCTACATGTATATATTTATAGTTAAGATAAATCTAAAACTATAACATATGGAATAAAGTATTTTTAATCTTCTTTACTGTGATTATTTAATTGTTATAGATATGCTTTTGACTAAAGACAAAGTAACTATTTGTGCATAAAGTAAATATTAGATAATAGACTTGTTTAATAACCGAAACAAATCGTATAACTGTTGGATTAAAATATTCAGTGTCAATCTTAGGAATTCGAAGGGCTTAACATCCCCCCATAGGAGCCTACACAGGTGTGTTAGGTGGGTCAGGTAGGCCCCTTGTTAGATTCTCTATAAGGAAATAGAGTAGCACCTTGGCTACAAGCAATTGCTTTTAGCTCAGTGGTAAGCGCTTGATCCTACAAGTGGTATCAGAGCTTGACTCTGAGCGCAACACTTAACCGTGTCAGGAAAAGATCCAGAAGGAAAACACAATGGAAACTGAACAAAACAACAATAACTACACCAGCCTTCCAATATTTGAAGGTGAAAATTTTGACTACTGGAAGGATATGATCAGAAGTTTCTTCCTAGCCTATGACGCTGACCTCTGGAATGTGGTAACTGATGGATACATATATCCTGTTGATGAAAGCAGTCAGAAGATTGACAGAAAAAGGATGACATATCATCAAAAGCAAGACTTCAGAAGTCATCACAAGGCCAGAACGATTCTCTTGAGTGCCATCTCATATTCAGAGTATGAGAAAATCACAAACAGAGAAACAACTAAGAACTTGTTTGATTCTCTGAGAATGACGCATGAAGGCAACATGCAAGTAAAAGAAACCAAGGCCCTTACGCTCATTCAGAAGTATGAAGCCTTTAGAATGGAAGAAGACGGAACCATTGAAACAATGTTCTCTAGATTCCAAACTCTGGTGGCAGGGCTAAAGGTGTTAAACAAAGGGTACTCAACTGCTGATCATGTAAAGAAGATCATCAGAAGTTTATCAAAACAGTGGAGACCAATGGTCACGACTCTCAAACTGGAAAAAGATCTGAACATAATATCTCTAGAAGAACTTGTCAGCTCCCTCAGAAACGATGAGATAGAGTTAGAAGATGATGAGCCTCAGAAGCAATGTAAGTCTCTCGCTCTGAAATCTAACAAATATGAAACTAAAATTTTGCAGACAGAAGCAGAAAACTCTAGATAATCCTCGTCAGAAGAAGAAGAACTGTTCCTTCTATCCAGAAGAATCAATCAGCTGTGGAATCACAGGCAGAAGAATTTCAGAAACTCCAGAAGAACAGGAGATGATCCTGAATCTTCTGAAGACGGAACAAAATCAAAAGATGAACAAGCCAATATAGCTCAAATAGACAACTTATTATATGTCTCCAAATCTTCTGAATCAGATTCAGGTTCAGAATCAGAATCAGACGCTGAAAAGGTATTTCCTAACTTTACTGTTAATTTTACTAAAGCTGGACTAGGAGAAAGTCTGAGTGAAATTCTGGAAAGATATCAGCAGCTCCGAGTCAAATTCAGGAACCTGAAAAGGATCTTGCTTCTGACTCTGAAGAAACTGAGAGTCTGAGATTAGAAAACTCTGAGTTAAAAGAAAATATTTCAAAACTAGAAAATGATTTACAAAACTCTCAGAAGGAAATAATCTCAGAGGATCCCAGTAATGTTGATAAGATCATAAAGGAACATGATCAAAGCTTTCAGAAGTTTCTGGCTAAAAACATAAATAGAAGAAAAATGGCTTCAATGATCTATGGAGTTAGCAGGAAAGGAAGAATAGGTATAGGATGCAAAGGCAAAGTATCCCAACCTAAGAAATTTAAGGATCTGGTTGTCAAACGCACTCCTCTCTATTCTCAATTCACCACTGGGCAAACACATGATATAAAACATGCTGGTAAGGCGTTTTATACTAAACCAAAAATCAAACAGAATTTTGGAAACTCTAATAGTCATGGACCCAGAAAGATATGGGTACCAAAATACAAAATCATCTATGTTGCAGATATTTTTAATAGCAAGGTTGAAACTCCAGTGTTAACACCTGGACTCTGGATGCTCTCTACACATGGAGGAAAGAAAGTATATGTTCCAAAACTTGGAATTTAAAAGATTCACAGGTTTCAGAGGTAATCAGAAATAGAAGATTACTGGCTCTGAAACAGGAATGGAAATACAGAAGATGGACTTGGGTTAAGTTTTTAAAACACAAGGATGAGTCACATTCTGTGTTCGTTGACTTCTGTAACCAAGTGCAAATGAAAAGATTTTAGAATCATAAAAGTCAGAAGTGATCATGGAGGAGAATTTGAAAACCATTATTTTGAAAAATATTTTAAAGAAAATGGTATTGTTCATAATTTCTCTTGCCCTAGAACTCCCCAACAAAATGGAGTTGTAGAATGAAATAATAGATCGTTACAAGAAATGGCCAGAACCATGATCAATGAAATAAATATGGCTAAGCACTTTTGGGCAGAAGCTGTGAACACAACATGTTATATTTAGAATAGAATCTCTATAAGACCTATTCTTGAAAAGACTCCCTATGAATTATGGAATAACAAAAAACCCAACATTTCTTATTTTCATCCTTTTGGATGTATTTGTTTTATTTTGAATACTAAAGATAATCTGAACAAGTTTGATTCTAAAGCACAAAAGTGTTTTCTGCTTGGATATTCTGAACGCTCAAAAGGCTATAGAGTATACAACACAGAAACTCTGATTGTTGAAGAATCAATCAAAGTCAGGTTTGATGACAAGCTTTGCCAACAACAGACAAAGCAAATTGATATTTTTGTAGGTACAGAAGATCATCTCTCAAACTCTGAAAAGTCAGAAGCAAAGGAAGACTCAGAAGATCCTCCTCTTGATAATGCTCTGGATAATCTCAGAATCTTTAAACAACCCACTCAGAAAATGTTTCCTAGAATCGCTTCAGCTCATAAAGAAGACGTGATCATTGGAAGAAAAGAAGATCCCATCAGAACAAGATCCTCTCTCAGAATTAATGAAGAATCATTGTTTGGATTGGTATCTCTGATTGAGCTAACCTCTATTGATGAAGCTCTGGAAGACAATGATTGGATCCTAGCAATGCAAGATGAACTCAATCAATTTTCCAGAAATGGTGTATGGGATCTAGTTCTAAGACCCAAAGGATTCAACATTATAGGAACTAAATGGGTTTTCAGAAACAAACTAAATGAGCAAGGAGAGGTTGTCAGAAACAAAGCACGACTGGTTGCACAGGGTTATAGTCAATAAGAAGGAATTGATTATAATGAAACCTTTGCCCCATTCTCCAGGTTAGAATCTATTAGATTATTAATTTCTTTTGTTGTTCAAAATAACATTTCATTATATCAAATGGATGTTAAAAGTGCATTTTAAATGGCTATATAGAAGAAGAAGTTTATGTCCACTAAGCTCCTGGCTTTAATGACTCAAAGTATCCAGAACATGTTTTTAAATTAAAAAAGTTTTTATACAGTTTAAAACAAGCTCCCAGAGCTTGGTATGAACGTTTGAGTAATTTTATTTTAGAAAAAGATTTTACCAGAGGGAAAGTGGACACAACTTTATTCAGAAAGACATTTAAAAATGACATTTTAATTTGTCAAATTTATGTTGATGATATTATTTTTGGAACCTCTAATATCTCCCTTGGAAAAGAATTTGTTGAGACAATGCAGACAGAATTTGAGATGAGCATGATGGGAGAATTAAAGTTCTTTATGGGAATACAAATTAACCAGACTCCAGAAGGTACTTACATACATCAGATGAAGTATGTTAAAGAACTTCTGAAGAAATTTCAGATGTCATAAAGAAAAGATGCTAAGACACCAATGCATCCAACATGCATTCTGGGAAAAGATGAGGTAAGTATGAAGGTAGATCAGAAGCTCTACAGAGGTATGATTGGATCCCTTCTCTATCTAACTACATCTAGACCTGATATATTATTCAGCGTATGTTTATGTGCTAGATTCCAATCAGATCCTAGAGAATCTCACTTAACTGCTATTAAGAGAATTCTGAGGTATCTGAAAGGTACTACTAATCTGGGTCTGTGTTACAGAAGATCAAAAGATTTCAGACTAGTAGGTTATTATAATGCTGACTTTACTGGAGATAGAATTGAAAGAAAGAGAACCTCTGGAAGCTGCCAGTTTCTGGGTGACAATCTTATCTCGTGGTACAGCAAGAAGCAAGCAACAATTGCACTTTCAACAACAGAAGTTGAGTATATATCTGCTGCTGGATGTAGTTCTCAGATGATCTGGATGAAAAGTCAGCTAGAAGATTTTAATATTTATGAAAGTAAGATTCCTATCTTCTGTGACAATACCTCTGCAATTTGTCTTTCTAAAAATCCCATTTTGCATTCTAAAGAAAAACACATAGAAATTAAATATCATTTTATAAGGGACTACATTCAGAAAGGAATTTTAAATTTAAACTTTGTAAAAACAGACCATCAATGGGCTGATATTTTTACCAAACCCATTTCAGAAGTTAGATTTAAATTCGTTTTGAAAAATATTTGTATGGAATTATGTCCTGAATAAAATTGTATTTATCTTCTGTGTTTGCCTTCAGAATGTTCTGAAATGAATGTTTTGATTAACAACTCTTCAGAAGTTAGAAGAGAAGTTACATCAGAAGCTATATATAAAGTTTTAAAATGCTCTAACGTTTCATTACAAGTATAGTTCAGCAGTTCATTATATCAAACAACTGTCCCATGAAACCTTCAGGAGATGAACATGTGGTGTATTTCTGAAAGGTCACGCGTGCTAAGCTATTGACGTCGTTCCAAGGTAACTGTTATGATTTTCTCAAATCTCACGCTTTCCCCTCAATCTTCAATATCATTAAATGCTAGTAATGATTAGATTCTTTTTAATTAATGAGTAGAACAAGAATCTTCATCTGAGATCAAGAATCTTCTTATGGCTCTTGTTTCTAAAAAATCTTAGTGTCATTCTGATTCTTGTTTTTTTTTTGTACCTCTGAATCTTTTTTTTAAAACCTTTACGCTCTTCAATGATTTTTTATATACTTTTTGATTATGACAAAAAGGGGGAGAAATGAGTATTTTGATCTAATCTCTGATTAACAGTTATGGGACTAAGTCTCAAACATTCTAACAAAATACAAAGATTTCTTTCTATGTTTAAAAGAATTTTGCAGGTATCACTAAACTCTGGAAGTTTAATTCAACTGAATATTATCTTCAAAAGACTTACTGAAGAAATCCTAGAATAAAATTTCAAAGCTCTGATGAAAATTCTCAGAAAGTTTTTCTTATAGAAATATTTATTTCAGGGGGAGATTCTTATCTCTTGTTCAATTTTATTTCTAAATCTGAATATTTTTGTCATCATCAAAAAGGGGGAGATTGTTAGAACAAGATTGGTTCTGATCATATCTCAGAGTTTTGATGATAACAATAAAATATATTTTATATAATTGATACTCTGATGATCATATTTATTTGTTTCAGATAATGTTCTGACTGAAGAATTTTCCTAGATGAAAATCATTTTTGATGTGCTGAGCTAAAAATAAATGAAGAAGTTCTTTGATGAAAGAACTATTTGTTTTAGCGTAAGTTCTGATGCTGACTCTGATAAGAAACTACTTTATGCATCTTCTAAAGCTTAATAAGTTTCTATGTAAACCATATTCAGAATTACTTTGAAAGCAAGCGCTGATAAGTTATTTGCAAGCATATTCTGAAGCAAGACGTGAAGCAACCATGTTCAGAAGTATTCTGCAAGAAAGCGTTGAAAAGGAATATTTGCAAGCATGTTCTGAATCAAGGCGTGAAGCTAGTTCTAATAGAATAAAGAAGCTAACAAGTCTTGTCAAGTTTCAGGAAACATGCTCTGATAAGTTTCGTTTGCTCATTTAATGCAAAGACGGCTACATGCACTCAAGTGTCTACGCTAGTTCATTGGAAAATGCAATACTGCAAGCAAACATGCAAACATTAATTGCTCTCCACTTTTGAAGGCAGCAACAGTGATTTTTCTTGATGCTATAAATAGAAGATCATTTATTGCAAGCAAAAAAAGACCAAAAACGTGAAAATATTCTGCTGATCACAAATCATTTTACAAACACTTTGTGTAAAACTAATCTTAGTGAAAAACCACAGTTTGTGATATAGCTTTTTAAGAAGCAATTTGTTTCACTATCTGTAAAGATTTAATTCTTATAATTGTTCCTTGAGAGACCAAGTTTGGTCAGATTTCTCAAGAAGGCTAGGACTAGTTTGAGTCTTAGTGTTGTTAGTCACTTGTAAGTTTACTTGTGCTTTGAATTGTTAGTCACAATAGTTTGGTTGTGCGATTGTAACAGTTTGATTATAGTGGATTAAGTCCTTGTTGAGAAAGGCGAAATCACCTTGGCGGGTGGACTGGAGTAGTCTGAGTTCAAACGAACCAGGATAAAAATAACTGTGTCTTTCCATTATTGTTGAGCCTTTAAGAAAAAGAAAAAGAGAAACTTATTCAACCCCCCATCCTTCTAAGTGTTTTCTCACCTTCAATTGGTATCAGAGCAAGGTCATGGGTTCGAATCCCCCCTGCTGACACTGAGGGGAGATTGTTGGATTAAAATATCTAGCGTCAACCTTAGGGATTTGAAGGGCTTAACATCCCCCCATGGGCGCCTACACAGGTGTGTTAGGTGAGCCAGGTAGGCCCATTGTTAGATTCTCTATAAGGAAATAGAGTAGCACCTTAGCTACAAGCAATTGCTTTTAGCTCAGTGGTAAGCGCTTGATCCTACAATAACAACTCCAAAGGACATCAATCAACAAAATAGATGTAAAGAGCAACACATTTGATGCATTAAAAGACAAAAATAAATTCTAAGAACGGTAGTGTTCATTAAAAGACTCGGAAGAAGATAGAGAGTAATAAAAAGTAATCATAATTTTTTATTAATATTTTATTTTTATTGTTAAGTGATATATAATTTGACACTTTTTATTTTCTTTGCAAAATTATTAACAGTTTAAGACAGAGAGATAGTAATAAATACCAAATAATATTATACAAATTTTTTTATTTATATTTTATTGTTTTTGAAAATAATTTATAATTTAAAATAAAATATAATAATAAATAGAAAATAATATTATAGAAAAATAAATATTTATATTTTACTGTTTTTGAAAAGTGATTTATAATTTAAGACAACAAATATAATATTAAATAACAAATAATATCATAGAAAAAATATTTATATTTTATTATTTTTGAAATATCATTTATAATTTAAGACAACAAATATAGCATTAAATAGTAGATAATGTTATAAAGTGGGAGTGTTATCCTCTGTTACTTCGCCGGTGATTCTTTGAAGCCAAGATCCATCCATCGGATCTATGTATCTTACGCCTGAAGATCAACGAGTAGTTATAACCGCTCCATTATATAAGAAGGAAGCACACCATTTTCCAGATACATTTCAAATTCAAACTTCATTCATTTGTCTTACTCACATACTGACTTGAGTATTTGAGTGTTAATCTTACACGCCAACTCCTCTATCAACGTATCAAAAGCTTAAGTCCACAGTTGCATCTCACAAGCTCCAATCTCTTATCCATTATGGTTTCCTAGTAGGACATTGACGTTGTCTGTGAGAATTGACATCTGATTCCTTCACTTTCCATGATTGAATACCCATATCTTGATTCACTAGATCGAATCTTGTAAAACTAGCAAATCAGACTTAACCTAGGAAATTGTATATTTTTAACATCCTGGAGAAATTCAAGATTTTTAACATCCTTTTCAATCTACTCTAGTAGGATATAAAATCTAATTTTCAACATCCTAGAGAAGTTCAAGATGAGCAATTGCAACCATTCAATTATACATATGGAAACCAACATTAGACTGCAGAAGGAATGACATAATGAGTGGTAGATATCACATTGTACAAGCATATCATTGGGTCATTATGATATCTGTGTAACACAAGGCCAGATACTTGCCATAATGTTGGATTGGTTAGCAGATACATGGAGAAACCAAGACTATGTCACCTACTTAAAGTAAGGATAATCCTAGGACACCTTAGAGGTATTAGTAGACCATGGAGTACTCATGCCACATCAACAAAGCACCAGAATGGAGGCCAAAGTCGGAGGTAATTCTGGCTCAAACTAGACTGGTGATAAAGATTATAGAAAGAGTAGAACATGTTATTTATTTATTTATGATTTAGGAATCACATGTTTCATGGAATTCAAATAAGCAATGGATCGCAAATCTATATTCATGTGAAGTAGAGTATGTTGCATCTTGTTATGTTACCTGCCAAGCATTATGGTTATAGATGATACTTGAAGAATTAAATGTAAATGATTGCGTGCAGATTAAGTTGATAGTGAATAATTATTCAATAATTGATTTAGAAAATTATCCAGTGAGTCATAATTGGGGAAACACGTAGAGGGGATGTATCATTTTTTAAGGATCAAGTTGGTAAAGAAATATTAAATATTGAGTATTGCAATACTGATTTGTAATTGGATGACGTTCTAACAAAATCCTTGAAGAAATATTTAAAGGCCTCAAAGGATTAATGGGAATGGCGAACTTAAAAGATATGAATTAGGAAACGTGTTTGATATTTAATTCAATATTAGAAGTTAGAAGTTAGTTATAAGGTGGTTAGCCAATTATAAATAACTTCACACGTGGTTACTACTAGTTTCCCATGTGATTACTATTGGTTTCACATGTGGTTACTACTAGTTACACACGTGGTTACTAATGGTTATATATATGGTTACTACTAACTCTGTATATGGTTACATGCTAGAAATTATTTAGTAGTATGATCCAATATAAATTATGCAACACATGTTTTTAATTACACACTCGAGCAGATCAATTGAAAAAAAACATTATCTCTTCACTATGATTTCATCTATCCATTTATGATCATTATCTTATTTGTTAAGATATCCCAACAATAATAAGTACACCCTCAATTTGGAGTGAGGATCATTTGGGAAGAGAAATAACACGAACGGTCATATTTAGAGACAAAATAACATTTAAGTGGGATTGACTACATATATTGACTTTTATCATAATGTTCTATCCATGACCATGCTTCTATCCAAATAGTTAATTTTGAGATCTTTTTTAATAACTTCTCGTATAGTTTTTCAAGGCCTTTTTATACCTTTAGTTATTTTACTTTTCTCCATATGATATACTCTCTTTAGCACATAATCTACACGCCTTATCTCTACATGTCAAAACCACCTAAGTCCATTTTCCCCCATTTTTCGACTATAGGTACTACATGAAATTCCGGGAATGTCACAGACTCAGAATGTCTAATGGAATGTTAAGACATCTGATCTGACATTAAGCGCTGTACAGGTAGAATAGGCTGTACTTTTGATATCTGTTCTACAACAGTCACTGGACTAACATACCAGAGCCTGCAACACCTTTTGACAAACGCAGGTTCTGATTTACTGAAGTTCAGAACAGTTAAGGTTGATCTTATACATTGATGTTACGAGGAATGTTGTGACATCAAACAAACAACCCATACAGAAAGTAAATAACACACAGAATTGTTCACCCAGTTCGGTTCAACCAACCTACATCTGGGGGCTTCCAAGCCAGGGATAAAGTTCACTATTAGTAGTATCAATTCAAAGACCCTACAGCCAACACACCCGTTGACAGCCTTCTCACTTAATCACTACCCAATGACACTTTTACCTAAGATCCAATCCTAGATATGAGACCCCTCTCACTCCCCCTCAATCACCGCAGTGATAACTTTCTACAGTACATAAACTGTTCAGAAGATACACTTCCATTACACATCTTGATCATGCTTAAAAGCTTCAATCAAGTACAATGCATACATCCTTTAACCTACAGGTTTCAAGGAGTATGGTGACCATCCCACAGCCCGGGTGGTTCACAACTAGCCCTAAATGATTACATCTTGTCAATCAACAAATCTGCCAAATTAGGTTACAATACTTCTATTTATAACACACTTTTACCCAACTGGATTTGGGCCTTCATATCACAGCAATGCAGCTTTAACGACTTGCATAAAATAAGCAGAAAACTTCTGCTACAAGTTAGGTCTTCAATCGAGCTTTTCTCCTTATCCTTAGCTTCTGATTGAATTACGTATGCCTTCAATTTTTGCTACTTGTTATGCATTCTATTTGGCAGAATATTCTGCATAACTTTAGGAACAGAACTGTATCAGTCTTGACAGTTCAGTAGCTTGATGTCTGGTATGATGTTATGACATCTCTTGAGACATGTTGTTCCAGATGTTGATCAACATGTTTAGGCATTTACAATAGAATTTTCAGGCTGTTCCTATTGTACATTACATTACATTATTGTTGTTGCTATTTGTTTTACAAGAGATGAGCCAATCCCAAACGAAGGCACTTACAATCTCCCCCTTTGGCTAATTTTGGCTAAAACAAATACAACAATAATACTCACCATTCAGGACCTCTTGAGGCACAGGAGGAAGAGGATGCCCTCATTCCCTTTTAGACCACGAACCATTTCTTGTCACTGATGGTGGAAAAAGAGGACCGTGGGAGATAAACTATCCTTTCAGAGGCATCAGAGAACCTTTAAGGAGTGACCAGAATATCTCCCTTGTAACTCAGAACACAGGTCACAACTGTGTTCATAACTCAGATCACAAGTCACAAAGAAATTCACGCCATTTGAATTTCTGCTGAGTTTGTGACAAGTCTTTGTGATCAAAATTTTGAGTAGCTGCTGCAACGAGGACAGTTTCTAACAGTACTCCTTTTTCTAACAGTACTCCTTTCTCCCCCTTTTTGGCCAAAAATTGCCAAAGAAAGCCCTCACAAAACCAGATCCAAGAACAGTTTTCCCAAATCCGTATAAACCCCATGATGGTTGTGAGAGAAAAGAATGTGTGACAGGAGGTTATATAAGGAGATACCAGGTTCAAGAAGATGGTAATATAAAATCTTGGTCAAGGATGCCTGTTAAAGCATGTGCATATTTCAGACTGACTGTGCATGTATTTTTAGACGTATTTGTTTGCTTCCACAAAAAGAACCAGTCCTAATACATGCATAAGTTTAGGTCAGAGCAATTCCTGAATAAAATCAGCCTTTGACCCATTTTCGGGACTGAAGATTTATTCCTTCTAGGAAACAGAATACCAATGACGTGGCGAAGTTATTTTCCCGTATTCTTCTTGATTTCCACAAGGTTGCAATGTCGTTGGTAATGTCATGACACTTACTTGGACATTACCTTGCATTCTTCAACAACAACAGCCTTCTTTTTACTTCTCTTACTCATGCTTTGTGTTGCTGAGATCCAATACACCAGAAGACTCCAACATGCTTCACAGGACATCACACAAATTTAGATGCCACTTTTATTTCTTGTAGTAAAAGAACCCCTTGAACATATGCTGAATATATCTGATTTACTTCTTCTGATCTTCCATTCACTAGTAGTTGTTGGAGCTAGTGAAGTCTGATTTGCTAGACCAATTTGCTATTGATAAGATCTGAATCTTCCAAATTGCTCCAAAAGTATCAAAACTGCCACTTATGATACTTTTAAGAATTTGCTATTGATAAGAGCAATTCTTCAATCTCCTGTTGTTGAGACATTATCCATGACTTCACAATGTCATATTATCAGAACACATAAACATCAGATTAAGTCCAACATTACAGAGTCTCCCTTCAATATATATTGTAATTGGAAAAGTGCAACCTCAGTGACTTCCCTTGTTAAGGCCAATCAAAACAGTGGCGTGGAAACCAGTAGCACTAGCTTTGAGGTGGTAACTTCAAGCACCCTGAACTAGTCTTAGAATAGTAAGGACATCTCTGATTCATGCCCTTGCGCTTCCACACTTATCATGACTCTCATGTAGCCATAGTCTGAAACCAACCTCCAACCTTCTTAGTGTGCTTACAAGCTTTACTAAGATTTAGACTTTCTAGAAGGATTATCCTTTGATCATGTCATCCTTCTGTATAATATATTTACTAGTAGTTGCTAATACTAGTAAATTCTTTAGACCACAACAGTAGTTATGCGTTGTTAAGCATACTACTTTTAAACACAAGTAGAATCTACTTATTCCAAACCAACAATAAAACTGCCACACTAGAATATTAAGATTCACAGTTCCAAGTCTCTGCCACGGACTTCTAACAATAAATGATGTTACAGCATGAACCTATCTGCTTGGATTCTGAAGTTAACATCCAGGGGATTGATGCCCTTTTATATTCCCCATAAGAAAGGTATGATTACTCACCAGAATATTCTTAGAGAGAAATAAACTCTCTACCAAGTTCTGAGAAATAGGTTCAGAATACAGCCTTGCATACATATTAGACAAACAATTAGTCTACAATCGAAGTGCATATATATCTTTATGCAAGATCCTAATGAATACTTAGTCTCCCGTCAAAGTATTCATTATTAGTTAGATTATGCCATTTTCTCAAGGTAGGATAATTATTCTAACAATCTTCTGCTCCATGCATGAAAAAACCAACTGGTCCTTACAAGCTTCCTTTGCTGAAGCGGCCCTTCGTTTGACATGATGTTGCACCATCAGATCTGACATTGATCTCAACCATATGAACCTGGCTTATACTATGGTTTTGGATGAACATCCAAAGCAATCAAAGCACACTTTTCTTACATCCTTTATGATCAGACCCACAACAACCACATAACCATGCAGCAACTAGCATGTATCACCTTCACCTTGACCCTTGAACAGTACAAGGAGTTAATCGTACCATACTCCTGTAGACAAGAGCAGACCAAGTTGTTCTATTATGTAAGGTCACCACATAAATGAACTTTAAGTAAAAAGAGGGTCTTTTGAAAGTAACTCCTCCTTGCTACATACAACTAACAAGTTCATCCTAGGTGATGGGGATGACTTGTCAAAGTGTAGATATCCACCATTTGACTTTGGTCCAGGATGTCAAGACATTTTGTATGACATGTCTTCCAAGATCTTCAGGTTAAGGACTCCCCCTGAACCTCAGATCAGATCTTTGTAGAGACTTAAGTGAATTCTCCTTCACATGCTGCAGTTTATGTGATTGGTAGACATAACCTGTTCTATTCCTATCCTCTTAGGAAATCACTAAGATCATGAGAAATAAACTCAAGCATCTTATAGAACAAGGTAAGATGAACTCCCTTTCATATCAGCTTGATCATACAGTGTTGAGCTCTTTACTTTAGACACATAGTAAGTACTCTTCATTTGGAATTTGCCACAGGTTTCAAATTAAGAGTCCTTAGTTTACTTGCTGTACAAGTTTCAGGTTGCCACATTCTGTAACTTGTACTAGAAGAAACTTCATTATCAATCATGAGGATGTTCACTAAATCTGGAACTTATCTGTCTTTCAACAACTGATGTCTTTAACAGTTGTGATGTTTTACATCCTTTATCATCACAAGCTTTAGAACTTTTGATTCTGATTTCCACATATTTATCACATTAAAGATTCTGCTTCCATTATCTAATCATACTAGATGATCATGACTGATTACTTCTTCATATTTGTTAAGTATATTTACTTGGCTGAAGACACAGAAATCATATGAGGGGAAACCTGGAAATCACACTTTAAAGTCCTTTTAAGTGCTTTTAGCTCAGTACATATACTCCCTTGATCAATTATTTCAAAACAGATGTCTCCTCTTCCAGATCAGGAGTAGGTTCCAAACATATGTATTCGCACTACAAGTGTTTAGCACCCAGAACATCTGTTCTTCAACTGGAAGTTGCATGATGTTCTAACATCCTTAAGCATATCAGTTCCATCTCCTTGGAACACAACATCCTTGATAGTCTTCAAGCAGCTTGTAGATGTATATGAGAATCATTGATCAATTGATACTCATCAACACTAATAATAAATGCCTTTATGAGTGGACTTGAGGACATTATTGATAGATTGCAAAATCTGCTTACAAATTCTGTTGAAAATAATAACCCTAGAGTTCTTCTTTCACTTTAGGCGTTGTATCAGAAGCTATGCAGCGGAATAGCAGTACTTCAACAGAACCTACACAATGCTTACTCCATATAGCAAGCATGACACATAAGGATTGAAAATAAATCAATCCTACAAGTTGTTTGCTTCTTCACCAAGCAACTTCCTAGACCCAACTCTACAGCCTGGTTAAAAGGAAGCTTTATACACACAGATGATACCTTATCAATATCTTCACTCCCGCATGAAGGTTTTGATAATATTCTTCTTTGTGCTGAATACAGGTTGAACAATGCACTCCAAAATCTTCACTCCCGCATGAGGTCTTTGAATTTGTTCAAACACTTTCATCTTCCTTCAACATTGCTGATCAGATTGATCTAGTTTTTCCCAAATTGGTCCATCCTCCACTCCTAGGGACCAAACAATATGAACACTACTGGTTCAAACAATATTCTACCTTGTACACAACCGGAAAGTATCCCCCATGGATCTCATCCAGAGACAGACAGGATGCCCGCTCTGATACCAATTGAAATTCCGGGAATGTCACAGACTCAGAATGTCTAATGGAATGTTAAGACATTTGATCTGACATTAAGCGCTGTACAGGTAGAATAGGCTGTACTTTTGATATCTGTTCTACAACAGTCACTGGACTAACATACCAGAGCCTGCAACACCTTTTGACAAACGCAGGTTCTGATTTACTGAAGTTCAGAACAGTTAAGGTTGATCTTATACATTGATGTTACGAGGAATGCTGTGACATCAAACAAACAACCCATACAGAAAGTAAATAACACACAGAATTGTTCACCCAGTTTGGTTCAACCAACCTACATCTGGGGGCTTCCAAGCCAGGGATAAAGTTCACTATTAGTAGTATCAATTCAAAGACCCTACAGCCAACACACCCGTTGACAGCCTTCTCACTTAATCACTACCCAATGACACTTTTACCTAAGATCCAATCCTAGATATGAGACCCCTCTCACTCCCCCTCAATCACCGCAGTGATAACTTTCTACAGTACATAAACTGTTCAGAAGATACACTTCCATTACACATCTTGATCATGCTTAAAAGCTTCAATCAAGTACAATGCATACATCCTTTAACCTACAGGTTTCAAGGAGTATGGTGACCATCCCACAGCCCGGGTGGTTCACAACTAGCCCTAAATGATTACATCTTGTCAATCAGCAAATCTGCCAAATTAGGTTACAATACTTCTATTTATAACACACTTTTACCCAACTGGATTTGGGCCTTCATATCACAGCAATGCAGCTTTAACAACCTGCATAAAATAAGCAGAAAACTTCTGCTACAAGTTAGGTCTTCAATCGAGCTTTTCTCCTTATCCTTAGATTCTGATTGAATTACGTATTCCTTCAATTTTCGCTACTTGTTATGCATTCTATTTGGCAGAATATTCTGCATAACTTTAGGAACAGAACTGTATCAGTCTTGACAGTTCAGTAGCTTGATGTCTGGTATGATGTTATGACATCTCTTGAGACATGTTGTTCCAGATGTTGATCAACATGTTTAGGCATTTACAATAGAATTTTCAGGCTGTTCCTATTGTACATTACATTACATTATTGTTGTTGCTATTTGTTTTACAAGAGATGAGCCAATCCCAAACGAAGGCACTTACACTACATAACACTTTCTTTAATATTTTTCATTTCTAATCTTATCTTGTCTAGTCTTAAAACACATCCAATACAACATTAACATCTCTACTACACTTATTTTATTCTCGTTTTGATTCTTAATTGCTCAACATTTTACCCCATATAACAACATATGTCTTACTGTAGTTCGATAAAATTTTCTCTTCAGCTTGAACGGTACCTTTGTGTCACATAAAATCTTTGAAGCCCTCCTCCATTTCAGCAACACAAATTGAGTTTGATAATTTACACCCCTTTCTATTGCTCCATCATTTTTATATTACGGACCCAAGATATTTAAACCATGTGACTTATAGAATAATATATCTCCAATTTTCACCTCTAGGTTAGAGACGTTTCTCCTTTTGTTAAAGTTATATTTCATATGATATGTCTTACTTCTTACTTAAGCGAAAGCCAAATGTTTCAAAAACTCGTGTCCAACTCTCTAATCTCCAACTTAAATCCTCCTTCAACTGTCCAAATAAGACTATATCATCTTCAAAAATCATGAATCTTAGTGCTAGCTCTTGAATGTTCCGTGAGTACATCCAAAATTAAAGTAAAAAGGTAGGGGCTTAGCGTTGAACCTTAATGTAAACCTATTGTAATGGAGAAATCAAAACTAATTCATACATATCTTGGATAACTAAGTATATGAAATCCTAACCCTTTTCTTCTCTAGGGTTTTCCACATAATCTCTCTATGCACTCTATCATATGCTTTTTCCAAGTAAAAAGAATTAAGTGCTAGTCTTGTTGGTCTGTCCAATACTGCTCCATTACACATTGTAGTGGATAGATTGATTTCATGGTCGCACACTAGTCGATATCCCCACTACTACAAATAATACATTTCATTACAAAGCATTCACCTCATCCAAAAAAAACGAGATATAATGCCAAGGCGTGCCATGTTTTATTTAAAAATAATAATATAAAAACCACATATTCCCTTGGTTTATAATGTATCTGAGGGAAAAAGTAATTCAGGACATGCTTCAAATCCCTGCTATTGCAGTTTATGTTTTTATTTATTTATAAGTGTAAACTAAATTATCTATTCCTTCAGTTTCTGTAATAACTGAGGGATAAAATAATTAGATTTTACTATAAAAGAATTTGTTAAACATATTTTATCCTAATCCTAACTTATATGTAGCCTCCCCAAACTCGTATGCAACATTCTTTGGGATGAATTACAAGATAAAAAAAATCTTCAATGTTCCGTGTTCTTCTATCTTGAACAAAACATTTTTTCTGCCATTACAATCTATCTCACATAATGGTGTTGTTGTTTTATTTTTGGAATAATCTTCCTATGTTGTCAATCAAAGAAAACAATATTGCTTTCCTCGGTTGACAACATTGAGAGATTTATTCATAAATATGCTGTAAAAAATGGTGATTGGTAAAAGATTAAAATTGAAACATGACATGTTACTTTCAATTCTTTATCATTCACCGTGTTTTTATTTAAACTTATCACCTCAATTTTTTACTAAAATCGAGGGGTTTCCTTATTTTATCTTATTTTTTTAATTAAAAAAGAAAATACGTTTTTCCTCATTTTTTAACAAAACCGAGGGGTCTTGCTACATAGGAAGAATAATGAATCTCTACCCTGTATTCATAAAGAAACAACACTCGGGATATTTCTAAGACATCAATCCATAATAAATATTACATCCACAACTTTATATTTTTGTCATCTTTCTAGTGGAAGCATTTGCTCAAGATAATGAAATATTTGCTTCAATTTAAAGAAGGTTTGAAAAATCATCTATAATGGATTCCAAGTACATAAAATCATTCTTAATTCAAGTTAATCAAATAAGGGATTTCAAACTTTGAAAATATTAGAAGCTCATTATTGATTCTAAGATATGCAACAAAATCTAGAATAATAACGATGAAGATGAATCTGGATTTGTTGTAATCAATATATTTTAATATTCTGTGTAAACAATGTAATATTTAAAAAAAAACTTATTTACCTCAGTTTTCTACTAAAACTGAGGGGTAAACATATTTTACCTTGGTTTTTGTCAAAACTGAGGGGATAATTTAGTGTGATTATTGAGGATATTGATCACCATAATTAAACAAATCTTTGTCGTCTATTTCACGAGTATCAACGCTCAAGACAATACCATTAGTGATCCATGTGAAACATAAAACTTTTATTATGAAAGCATTATGAATATCAAAAATTGATAATGAAATATCATGAAGCGCTTGAAACTATCTATATCCTCCACTTTAAGGTTTGCAAGAGCATTTGCCATGAAAATATCTCTATGATAGATTGCAAGAGCATAAAGTTATTTGGGTTTAAGGTTTATGTTCTTAAATATTTATTTGAGCAGAAAATCATTTATTTATCTAACCCTTTTTTATTTCAGAAACAAATGCAAATAAAATAAATAGAAAATATCATGCACCCAACACTTTTTCTTCCCCCAAAATTCAATGATTTGAAGATCTAAAATCATGTCTTCTGAGAAATAAATTTTTACTTTAATATTATGTATAAACAATATAATATTTTGGGTAAACAATATAGTTTTTAAACTAATTAATTTATTAATATTCTATATAAACAATGTAATGATTATATATATATATATATATATATATATATATATATATATATATATATATATATATATATATATATATATATATATATATATATATATATATATATATATATATATATATATATATATATATATATATATATATATATATATGTGTGTATATCTTACCCCTCAATTTTATTGATAAGTCGAGAGGTATGATGCCCTAGATTTGAAAATTAAAAAATGCAGATGCTGGGGTTCGAACCCATGCGCAGATAACTTAACCCATTGGTTTTTTATTAACCAAGGGGTAAAGTGGAAGCTTTTCATGACGCTCTTTGTTACCTCACTTCTTTAGTCAAGGTTAAATGTATTTCACCTCTGAGGTTAAATGTGTTTTTTGTAATAGCGCCCTTCTTACATATCTTGGATACCTCGAATATATGCAATCCTAACTCATTTCTTATCTAGGGATTTTCATAAAATATTTTTAATCACTCTATCATACACCTTCTCCAATTCAATAAAAATTAACTGCATATCTTGTTGGTTTGTCTAATACTGCTCAATCACATGTGGTAGTAGATAGACCGCCTCTATGGTCGACCACCCAAGCATAAAACCAAATTGAATTTTAGTGAGTTGAGTATCTTTTCTTAGTCTCTATTTAACTATTCTTACTTATAAATTCATGGTATGACTCATAAGTTTAACCCCTTATAGTTTTCACAATTTTTTATATCACCCTTTTCTAGTAGATTATAACTAAAGTGTTTCTTCACCATTCACGTGGCATCTGCTTGGACTACATGATTTCATTAAAGAGTTTCTTGAGCCACTCAATACATCTACCTCCAATAATTTTTCACACTTCAATATGTATGTTGTCTGACCCAACTACCTTATTGTTACTCATCCTTTTCAACGCTTATTTTACCTATTGTTTCTGAATCTGACAATATTAATTATAGTTTCGATCCTCTTCTCTAATGTTGAGTCTGCTAGAACTCGGTGAAATATCATATCATTCATTAAATTAATTGTAGAAATATGCCTTTAACCCATCCTTTATATCTTTTTCTTGAACCGAGACTTTGTCTTCTTCATCTTTAACACACTTCACATGATTTGAAAATCTTTTCAATTTTTCTTCCCTTAGAAAGCATGTATATAGATTTTTCTCCCTCCTTGGTTTATAAATATTGGTATAATTCGTCAAAATCTTAGGGTTTTTCTTTGCTCTCCACCTTCTTTGTCTTGTTCTTAGCTTTCTTACACTTTTTCCATGTTTCACCCTTTTGACACTTAAACCATTCTATAAAACAATTTGTTTTTACTCTAAATTTAATCGGAACACATTCATTCCACCACCACAATTCTTTACCCCTAATTCCAAAACCTCTTTATTCACCCAAAGTCTCTTTTAGCTACTTTTCTATTCTCTTAGGAAATCTTGTTCCACGTATCATTTGTATTTCCTTATGGTTGTCAAAACCCTTGCTTTAATATCTTGTATTGGAAACTTCTTTGTTTTCCACCCTTTAAATGTCCACCATTTGATCTATGACGCTCCCATGTAACTTATTATATTTGCTCTCTTTTTGATTCTTACATCCATAACCAACACATTATATTGGATAGTCATGGTCTCTTCCAAAATAACTTTATAGTCTGAACAAATCTTTCTATTTGACTTCCTAATTTGGTTACATATCCTAATGAATATTTGATTTTATACATTTCCCAACACTTGAAGCTATAAGTCATGCAATGGTGATGGTAAGCATCTGTAGAAATCAAGATCCATGTACCTTCTAAGGCCCACCTATTATGGGCCTGCTACTTCGATAAAAAAAGGGAATTACTAATCCCACCATAAGAGGTGGAAAAGAACCTTACTAGAATCTGGAAAAAAAACCCTCAGATTCCAGAAATGCATAGTTCTTAGCACTCTTTTGCCTCACTTAATAACGCCTCAAATAAGTGTCACCCCATGTTTTTTCAAAACTTTATTCCAGATATGCCTCTAAGGGAAAATCAAATTAATTTATTGATTATTTAGCATTCCAATGGCTTTTTTGGAAGTGCATTTCTGGAGTTTTGAAGCGGGAATTTGATTATTTAGCATTCCATTGGCTCATATTGATTTAACGTATACGATCAACAAGTACAAACTTCCAATATTATAAATTGTTGGTGTTACCTCTGCTAAGAAGACTTATTTTGTAGGATTTTCATTTCTAGAGAGCGAAAAAGAGGAAAAATGTTATTTGGGCTTTAAAGGTGTGCCAGACAATGTTGAAGGACAAAGAAGACATGCCAAGAGTAGTTGTGACAAACAGTGATACCACTTGGATGAATTTGGTTGTAAAGGTCTTTCTTCCATCTTGCACATTATTGTGTAGGTGTCACATAACAAAGAATGTGAGAAGGCGGGTTAAACCTGCGGTAGGGATGAAACATATAAAGAGCGAAGACGAAAGAATAGTCAAGGCCGACATGATATTAGAAAGAATAATGGATTTATGGAATGTTATAATAAATTCTTCTATGAAATATTTATATGAATATGTTGTTATACATTTCATGAAAGTTTGTGAGAAATATTGAGATTTGTTGAAATATATTGAAAGTGTCGTTCTGGACCAAGTGAAGGAAATGATTATTTATGCTTGGACCGATCAGGTTAGACACCTTGGAAATACAACAACTAACTGAGTTGAGTCTGCACATGCTACACTGAATAATTGGTTGAGAAATAATAAGGGTAATTTGTGTAGAGATTGGGACTCTGAAGCAAATGATCCAAAATAGGAATATTGAGATACAAACGTCAGTTGGTCGGTAACATATCTCGAGTTGAACTGAATTATATTTTTCATAAAGTCAAATGATCTGAGAATGTAGGTTCAGGTAGCTTAAAGTATGGTTGTACAATTATGGAAACATATGCTTTCCCATGTGCTTGTCTTATATCTAAGAATTTGAAACTTGATATCCCTATACAAATGGATGAAGTTTCAGCCACTGGAAAAGGCTCAGGTTTGGTGATGATAATGGTGTCATGAAAAACAATAAATCAAATATATCTACCTTAACCGAATGAGAAGTCATACAAGAAAGATTTTTGAAATTGGATGACAATATGAAACTCCATATCAAAGATCAATTGAGGAATATTTCTTATCCGGAAACCACAGACTTGAAACCATCCTCTCAACCGATAAAAACAAAAGGTGCTCCTAGGAAGGTCAAACTTACACCGAATGACAATTCAACAATGCAATCTCTTTCCTATTTTGTACATGTTGAAAAAAAATCTCGTTTCTCCAACTCCAAAATCTCAAAAAAAATTGTTTTCAAATGTGATCGCATTATCAAACCACCTCTGTCACCGCCTCCACAAAAAAATTACATCATTAACGAGATATTGGTTTTTATGCACAAATACTTTGAACGGATCATAAATGTAAATGATGAAGATAATTGTGGTTTTTGATCTATTTCTGCTTTGCTCAGTAAAGGAGAAGAGGATCACACACTTGTATGCCATCACCTTATAAGAGTTGAAGGGCCATAAAGAATTATACACAGGGCTATACGGGAAAAAAGTGTAAGTTTTGAATCAATTTATGAATCTCTTATTCCTTGCATTAGTGGACCGACAACGGAGGATAAGTGGATGTGCTTCCCTAAAATGGATCATCTCATAGCAAGTGCATATGAAAGAGAGTGTATTGATCTTATAAGATATGATTTTTCATTTAAAAAAATTCCACTACGCACTTCCCCACCTCAAAATCCAAATGATCGTATTATATGTGTTGGGTGGATTTCAAATCTGCGACACTTTATTCAAGATTATTTGAAACATGGATGCCCAATACCACTGACATCACCAGAGTGGACAACTCATTCAATAACAAAAGTCGAGACTTGGCCTGATCATTTTTTGGAAAGGATGTAAAAGTTCACCAAATTGAGAGAGATTGAAAGAGAATCAATTAAACAAAAGTCAAAGGCAGTACTATCCATAGATATAGATTTAGCCGGCGACACATGTTTCAGTTTATTTTAGTTTTTATTCAATAATATATTGTATGTAATATTGTATTAATATTAATGATGTCTATTATATATATTTTCAAATATTTCAATACATGTTTAAGTTTTCTAAAAAATTCTGCATTTTAATACAAGTTATGTTTCTGTTTGTTCTAGAATTTCATTATGTTATGAGTGGTCCCAGAGATGTATTTTGGGAATAACAGAATAGGGTGGTACCAAAGATGCATTCCTGGAACATTCCCTGGTACAAGATAGAATTTCTAATGTACATATTTGTCTAGAACTATTATAATTATGTGGCTCTTGTATCATGTTCATAACAAAACACATTACACCAGAATAAACATCAATTGACATATCACAAATGTCTACTTTAAAGGTGCAGAATCCTAAATTGAATTTAACATTAATGAATACACCCCCTCTTTCATATTCTAAATACATACTGTAGAATCTCATACTATACTCCGACAACTGAAATATTATGAAGCTCGAGTATTATTCATCATCGATTGACAACGAAGGGAAGATTTAGTTCAATAACTTTGAGCTAAAGACATATGCAGATTTAAGGGCAGTGTGGAATACTTCTCCATTTTGAAACAAAAGTTTTGATCTAGGTGGATACGATGATTTAGAGATTGACCAAAGATATTATGAAGATGTTAGAACATCCACCTGAATATTGAAATGTAATGTTCGATTATATTAGTGATTATATGTGTAATGTTTCATTTTTTATGTTATTAATGCTAATTTTATTTTTCATTCTGCATTGCATCTTCTTGGCTCTGCATTTATTTCTGCTTCTGCATGATCCGGAAATACATCTTCACAATGTTTACAAAATATATTTTCGGAAGTAAAATAGACAAAAATCTGGGGTGTGACTCGAAGTTAACATAAATTGAATGTGTTTAAGGTGAGCCTAGAGATGTATCTCTAAATTCTAAAAGTATTTTGATTTTTTCTCAATGATGAGGTAGTAATATATATGGTTTCTTAAGTAATCCCCTAAAAAATTTCAGACATCGTGAGAAACAAACTGCAAAACTGAGTCTGCATTGATATTTCTATTCTAGCTAGTTACTTAGACTTAGGGAAGATGAGGAAAAAGGAGAACCCTATAAGCAACATGTTTGAAATCCACCAAACCTATGGAGAATTTCAATCAATCTTAATGAACAAATTTTTTATCACCATACAATGGCAATGAAAAGAAAATCAAAGAAGAAAATAAATGTAGGGTTTCTGCTGAGTTATTCTCTACCCACAAACTGTGGAAAATCTTTATTCACTCTACAACTGCAAAATTATGTGAATACTCAATCTGAGTTGGTTAAAAAAAATAGGGGTCACTCTCTCTGTTTATAATGAGTTTGCTTTCTTCCTAAACCAAAACTCCCAAAACTACAAAAGCCCAAAAGTACCTATTTTAGACCCAAATTGAAATACTGTTGAAAGCAATCTGCTTCAACACTTCTACGACTAACAAACTCGACACACTTTGACTCAGACTAATTTTGACACACCTTGTGTCGAGAAACATACTTCTTCGACACAAGAAATTACACTTTCAACACAAAAAACCTTAGGGAAGAATAATCAACAGAACAAAAAATATAACTTGTTATTGCATACTAAGAAATTATAAATTTCAAAAGAACAATTATAAAATAACATGGCTAGTGACATAGAAAAATACGTTAAATAATAAATTCTACATGTATATATTTCTAGTTAAGATAAATCTAAAACCATAACACATGGAATAAAATATTTTAAATTTCCCTTTACCGTGATTATCTAATTGTTATAGGTATGCTCTTGACTAAGAGAAAAGTAAATATTTGTGCAAAAAGTAAATATTAGATAATGGACTTGTTTATAGCTCAAACAAAGAGATTTTATTTTGACACCCCCACCTTAACCAGAAACCCCCATATATTTTCATAATGTCCATATTACCCTTGTTTAAATTTCATTAAAAAATTCGGACACAAAATCTGGTAGACAAATAAAAAAATTCAGCAGTACATGTAAAAAATGGTATACCAGCTATTTTTAAAATTCGGTATGTTATGGCGCATAAAGAATTTATTTAAAAGTGTCTTTATTTACTGGATTTTTTATTGAAGATGAAAAATCTGGTGGTTTAACAAGTACATGTTTTTAAACAGCCTAGACTTACCGGATTTTTCATGTATCAGTCAAAAATTTGGTAGTGGTAATGAAGGGTTGAGATTTGACCGACAATTTTGTACGATTATGATTACACCGACCATTTGTTATGGTCCAGAATGAATCCAAAGTTGTATAAATAAAGGTCATATTATCTAATAAATAGTGCTGGGCAAATTTTATATAATAAACAATATTGTGCAATTGTTATCTAATAAACAATGTTGTGCAAATGTCTGAGTAATACTACACATAATATACAAATAATACAAAAAGTGATAATAAGTTCTAAATAGGTCCCCCACAGGATATGCGTGTTTTCTACGATGCCAAAGTATGAGCCTCGCCATATGGGTTCACCAAACCCATGAGTGTTGGACAGGTGACTATTATACCCTAATTTTTACCCCTAAGATCCCTCATCATTTTTTACCTTTGCAATACATCAAGATCACAACCTTGGGTTGCCTCTTAACCTTTGCTATCTCTTCTATCTTTAAGCTTTCCTTTGAGGGATCACCAAGAACCCTATTGTGAATATTGTACATTTTGTTTATACATGTTTTATTTTTTACTAACATCTAATTAAAATACAAAAATATATTCTTTGTTTCCCTTTGTTTGTTTTGCAAGGAAAAGTGTGAGCCAAGTGGATCAAACAAAGCCCGTCAGCTAGGGCTTTCATCTGATCAAAGTCAAAGTGTGGTCAACATGGATTCTCAAGGACTTGTGCCTTAAGGATTGACCTATAATCTTAGGTCATATCATCTTCAAGCATTATTCAATCATCAATTGATCAAGGATTAGTCAAGTGTGGTTGCTTATTCCTCAAGATAGGTCAAAGGTTCATGAGTTTATTTCCACGGCTTCTACATCAAGTAACCTCAGATGTGGCTATGATAATAAAATTTAAATCAAGGTTTCATCATTCTAAGTTCATATGAGCTTCATCATGCCCTGGATAGCAAGAAAAGATCAAAGATATTAAAGTTATGCAAAGTGGCTTGACCTAATTTGACAAGTTTTCAAGTCAAAGTTCACAAGACCACAAATCCTTCATTATCCAGCATTTTTGAATGGTTCTCTTTTCATATGAATCTCTTTTACATCCTCTTCAACTTCTATTTACAAGTCAATATCTAATTATGTGAGGAAAGTCATCAAAAGTTTGAAGACATTATAGGTCATTTGTGGACTTAGTAAAATTTTGACCTATTTCCAAGTGATTTTTCTCAACTTTCAGGAATTATAACTTGCTCAATTCTTATCATATGGAGATCATTATTTTTTTTCATAATGCTATTTTTATGCCCTCTACAAGTTATATTTAAGGATCAAGTTCTAAAAATGCTTAGAAAGCCATGGAATTCATCAAGAGATTACATGTCATCAGGATTTTTCACCAACTCCCGCATGCTATAACTTTTTATCTAAGTTGCCAAATGCAATTTTTTAGAATATTGTAATCTTTGAGACAAAATATATCAATTTCAAAAGGAATGAATCAAAAAGGTCCTTGTGCTGAAGGGCATACCAATTTGAAGTAGGGTACTTGGAATGATAATTTGGTGCGAAATCAGTTTTTTAACACAACCAAAATTGAATTACAAGTGCAATTACTACAATATTTTTTTGCTAAACATGCTTAAGGGAGTTCTCATATTCAAATTGACACATAAAATTCAAGCTTAGCCCGAGTTTGGTGCACATGGGATCATGCTTTTGGCACTCATCGAATTTGCTTGCTTTGCACGAATTGAGGATCATTTCTTTCACCCAAAGCCTTCCATCCACTCCTCCTATAA
This sequence comes from Vicia faba, assembly GCA_948472305.1. Classification (NCBI taxonomy): domain Eukaryota; kingdom Viridiplantae; phylum Streptophyta; class Magnoliopsida; order Fabales; family Fabaceae; genus Vicia; species Vicia faba. The sequence continues at coordinate 1,507,647,329 of OX451738.1, forward strand.
ATATATACCTTACCCTCATCATTTCTCAAGCTTTTAATAGCCATAAAACCCCTGTTAAACTTCATCTTCAACCTCTGAACTTAACCTTCATTTTCTCATTTCCAAATGTTTTCAAGCACATTCTTATTCTATTTTTCTTTACCTTCCTTCTCTAAAGCTTAAGGATAAAAAATCAAGAAGAATTATGCTCTGAAACGTGTTCACGACCTATTCAGATTTGCAACTTCATCATCAACTTCGTGCAGGTATTTCGAGGCATCATTTTGGACAAAATTTAACATTGATATGAAGCATTTAGTTCCATGATTCTAACTGTATCCTCAATTGCAAACTGTGATTGTATTAGCTTGTTTTACTTTTGAAAATTTTCTTTGCATTTTCTTATATTTTTCTTGAAAATTCACCATGCTCCCTTCAAATAAATGAATGAGATGCATATGGTTGAATAAATACCAATGATACGAGTTGAATGGCACCACTTTTAAAACATATGGTGATTATTTGCATGTTTTCCGGTGAGAGTCGAAGGCAGGGAATGACCAGAGCACCGTGGACGGTGGCTCTGTATTTTGAAATAATTATAAACCCCTGGACCAATCACGTTACGCTAAGTGAAATATTCTAATTGGTCATAACTTTTTAAGATCCGTGTGGCTCAGTTCCACCATATTATCATGCTCCTTTGATCTAACTCGTCCAATGCATTACTATGCCATTTTTGACTTGATCAAACAACTCACATTATTTCCAGCTTTATTTTATTTTCGTTTTTCTATTTTTAATTATTTTAAACTCTTTTAATTCATATTAAATTAGGTTTTGATCAAAAAATTCCCAAAATTATTTCTAAAGTTTCCTCTTCTGATCCATATTTTTGTTTATTTTTATTTTTGATTTTATTATTTTTCATGAATTTTTGATTGTTTGCTTAATTTTAATTGGTTTAAATTTTTTTTATGCTTTTAAAATTCTAAAAAAAATTATTATATGATTATATGATGGTTTCTGACCTATGGTGATTTAATTTGATTTTCATTTTTAGTTTTAATTTTTTCCATGTATTTTAGATCTATTTGCTTGATTTTGAATAGTTTAAAAATAATTTTAGGTTTTCAAAATTATCAAAACCTTTTTCTAAAAATATTATATAGTTTTTATGATTTTATTATGATCTCCTTTGAGATTTATTTGATATTTTGATCATGCTCTTATATTTTACCTTTTATTTCCACTTTAAAAAATGTCTTAAAATCTTTTTCATATTATATTTTGTTGATTAATTGTTTTTAATTGATGTATATTCTGGTTGGCTTGGATCTTGATCATTTAGGTCATGAATTTCATCAACATCAATGGAACTTGGGTGTTGATAGGTTGAAAGATCAAATCCACCAAAATGGATGATTGATGTTGATGAAATTAGACCTAATTCTTGTTTCAATTTGGTTGTTCTTGTTGTATTTTGTCTTCCTCTTCTATCTTCATCTCTTTCATCTTCTTTATCTTTTTGGATCAATTGGATGATTGATGATTCTTCTTGTTGAATTGAATATGGATTGATATTTGATGAACTTTCATCATTTCAAATCTACCTCTAAGTGATCAATTAATCACTCAAGATACTTTGGATTTCTGAAAGTTTGTTTTAAGGTATCTTTAAGGATTTGATTGATGTAATGACCTCATCTCTTTGAGTTAGGTCTTGATCACCTTTTATTTTTACTTATGCTACATGTTTTATGAGTATTATTTCTATCATATCTCTAACATGTATGGTATATAAATTGTTATTGACTGACCTCGTATAGTATTAACTTCTACATAAGTCCGTTTGCGGTTGTTTAATATAGCGCATAATTTATTTCGAATCGGAAAAATAACATACTAAATCTAATATTTATTGTACTATCATTTACTCTAATGAAATTTAAATTCCGTCATTTACTTTATGCCTTTATTTTCTTGCTCTTTATTTTAGCATCTTTATCATTCTTGTCATTTATCTTTTTTTCTCTTTACTTTATGTCATTTTCCTTTTGCTCATTTGAGCATTTTACTTTTATATTATTTTTCCTTTACTCCTTGAGCACTTTACTTTTATGTCATTATTCCTTTGCTCACTTGAGCATTTTATTTTTTATGCTATTTTTCCTTTGCTCACTTGATCTTTCTTTTCCTTTTAAAGACATTAATGATCAACTTGAACATTAAAAGACTTAAGACTCTCTTTGGACTATGGTAATTATCCCTTGCATTTTGGAGTATTTGGACTTGTTGGAACTTAGGATAGGACCTTGAGACTTTGGGACCTTTGGACCTTGAGGTCTTGTTGTTATTTTGTCTATGTATTGGGAGTTTTTCTATGTGCATGTGTTACTTTGAATTTCATCTATTGCAAGAATAATTCATCTGAGACATCAAGATCATTTGATACTAAGCTTGCACCTGAGGCATTATTATAATTCATCTGATGCTTATTACTTAGTTGTGTGGCTTTAATACAAATGACTGAGATACATTTTTTGACTTATGTTAAGATGATTGATCTTGTTTGGTTAGATAGTTCCTACCTTAGCTTTTACTTTATGCTTTAGGATAGTCCCTTCATCTCTTGCTCATCTTCTTTAATTTTCAAATCTTCTCCCTCCTTTTCAAAACCTTCTTTTTTTAAACTTAAATCACTTTCAATAAAAACCTTGACTTTGTCAAGTGCATTTTCAAAACTTTTTTCTTAATCAAACTTTAATTCATTTAATCAAAGTCTAACTCTTTTTCTTCAAAGACTAAAAAACACAAAAACTAATCCAAACCTTTTTGCCATTTGGATTTTGATTTAAATTTTTTTATTAAGATTAGACATTATTCATCTTTTAAGTTGAGTTGTAATTCTTCTATCTCCATGATATTGGTGGATGTTGGTGTTAAATATTTTCCACTTGGAAGGGTTAGTGGCATACTTGTTGATTTATCCAAGTTGGAGCCCTCCTTTCATTTGTGATACAAAGATCCACATTTCTCATATTCATAGTGGATTAGTTTAGTATTCTCCTTAAGATGACAAAATTTCTCTTCTCTTAAAATCAACCAACAAACAAATTTGTTCTTTTTTAGAAGAACTACATGATTCTGATTTCATCATTGCACATTGATGGTACGTAGACACAAGGCTCTTGAAGTCTTTCCAGATCAAAATTGTAAAAAAACTCTTTTCTCATCTCCACGATCTTTTTGCAAACAACTCCTTTTATCCAAATACACAGATTTTTAAAGAGGTTCGCGTGGAGTACCACAGATGTTTAGGGTGCTAACACCTTCCATTTGCATAACCAACCCCCTTACCTAGATCTCTTTGTTTTATTAAAACTTATGTGGGTTTTATTTGCTCTTTTCTCATTCCTTTGGAAACAATAAAGTGCGGTTACAATTTTCACTTTGTGAGTTAAGTTAATCAATAGCTTAATATGAACTTTTCACCACTACAGTAACCACAAGAACAAGAGAAATGGGAGGGGTGAATTGTGGTATTTAAAATTCGCGATTAATTTTAAGATCGTGTTAGTAATTTTAGGTGAGTAATCGCAGCAAAAATGAAATGCAGAAAAGTAAATTGCAAAAAATAAAGAGATAAAGTTAGGAACATTGCACCAGAGATTTATACAGGTTTGGCCGAACGTTGGCCTGGTCCTGTCCCCAAAAGGTATTCTTGAGATTTTCACTATAGACTTTGAGATTTTAAAAGGTTATGCCCACGAACCTTATTACAATTTGATCTTAAGATTTTATCAGGCTTATCCCCAACCAAAAGATAACTTTTACCTTATGCTATACTATCAGACCAATTAGAAATTTACGGCTGATCTCTTTAACCCAAACAAAGCTTTTTTCGGAAAAGCTTAATAAACCAATAAAAAATATTTTACCACAGGTTGATCTCAAGAACTAATAACTTAATATCCTAAAGGTATCACACATTTAATAATTTAAACTATCAACACAACCAAAAGCTTCACTCAAAAGTACTTCGGCAACCAAAAGTGAAATAAGAAAAAATTCAAGGAGAGGAAAAAGGATAAATTCTAAAGAAATATGAAATATATGGAAAGTGGCATGATTAGAAGTGTGGGATATCTCCCTTTAAATAGTAGTTAAGATCACCAAAAAAGGAAACAATCTATTGGTCAAATTAATTATCTAATCGATTGGTCTAATCAATTAAATGCTTCAAATTTAAATGCTTATGAAGCCCAAATATGAAGGTTTTAATATAAAGCCGTTGCAAGTCTTAAATGTGATATCTTTACTGATTTCTCAAACGATTATCAACCTTCTAATCGATTATGCAAATGTCCCAATCGATTAGATATAAGAAAATTTTAGCTAATCTATTGGTACATATATCTAATTGATTAGGTAGTTAAAAAATGTTTTAGATAACCTTTTAATCACTTTTTCTTGGCATAGAAAAGTCATTTTTAAGATAAAGATATATTTTAAGTATGTGTGTATGAGTTGTCTTAGTAATCTTAAGCTACTATCTTATTTTAATAGTACCGAGTTCACTCATTATGACAGACATACATGACCTGGTGAGCTTTCACAATTTTCATCAAAGAAGCTTCAAGATTTTGGTGTATAATATCTGATTGTAAAATCCCTTGATCTTGAGTTCTCTTATAAGATGCTTTGATTATCATTAGTTTTGTAGACTATTGTCATGCGTTTCCGTCATTAAAACTTCAGATGTTTATCTTCATCACCTGCAAGTACATCAATCCATATTCTCCCCCTTTTTATGATGACAACGCATCTCCCAGAGAAGGTGGTAACAAGAACATCTCTCGGGAGAGTATACACAACTTCCCCTGAGAGTATACTTCTCTCCATTTTCCGTTATAAAAAAGGAATAACATAATGAAATTACATAGATCCAATGCAAAAGGAATAATTTACCTTATAGATATGGACAGTATCAGTCCAGAGTTAGGTATAGGATCTGAAATCTTATTTCTCCCCACTGCAGGTAGCATCAAGCTTTGAAACTAGCTAGTAAGTAAACTTTGGAGAATTTCTTCCCCTTATGAGTGTTTTGTACAACCTCTTTTTAGTATCCTTAGGCCTTAGACTAGTGTTGACTCTAGGTTTTTGACACCACTTTTCTCCCCAGACGCTTAAAATCTCACGCTAAGATTAGTAGGAAAATAAATTGACTAAGCAATTAATAAATCACTTACTAGAGAATCAACCAGAGTTTTATGATTTATCAATCTCTATTAAGTGAACTACCTAAATGTCTCAAGGTAATTTGAGAAACTTCTCTTGATAAGTCATTATTTGTTTTCCTTCTTTGTAAATCATTTGATACGAGAGTTGGTCTAACCATAGGACTGATAAATCCATTACACATTTATAACCTTAACCTCTCGTGATCAGCATCATGATTTTGATCAATTTAGTTTAAATACATTAATCAACATCTTATTTAAATCCATCAGGGATGACAATAACTTGTTCTTGTACTCTTAAAAGACCTTTCACAATTTTTAATCTTGCTAAGGGAATGTTGAGATACAATTCCCTTAGAGATATCTTCATTAAAATTATGAATGAGATGTTTCTTGATGATCTTTGTTTTTAAGATATACTTTATTTAGTTGACTTTAACTTTAATTAATCTATTTTAACTTTGAATTTCCTCTTGTCTTTGATATTTTTATTTCCCTTTATTTTAATATTTCAAGGATGTTATTTAAGGGATACCTACAAAATTAACAACCTCTACTTCTACCTACTAGGGGTTAGTTCATCAAAGATAACATGTACGAGTTCTTTCATAGTCATGGTGCTTCTGACAAGAAATTCAAAAAATATTTTACATTTAATTTTTATAGATCATGCACAAAGAGGAATCATACTTTATTACTTTGTTACAAAACTTACTTAATGCTAAGTAAGTGATGCTTTAATAAAATAGAACAATTAAAGGATAGGATTAGGGATCTTACTAAAAATTAAGGATTCAATGATTTTATCTTGTTGTATTAGGTGAAGATATTTTTCCCTTGTAGATGTGGCACAATATAACATATTTGTTTCTTTAGTTGTGTCATTTGAGGAGAAACTGTCAGTATCATCATTTGCATTATAACTTGACTTTTCTACATTTGGTACCCATGTCATTTTGGGTCCTTTGATGTTATTAATAGACATCTTTCTATTTTTCCGTTTACAATGCTCTTTATAAAAGTATAAAGGAGGATGTCATGCTTTGCTCCCATGACTCTTTTTGATGAAACAGGACATGGCAATAGGGTCGTCTTTATCACAATAATTACATTTTAGGGTTTTGCATTTAGATGTTTGTTGGGAATTGCAAATATTGCTAAAGCTTTTACCATTATTCTTAGGTTCATAACAAATACTAGCCTTATTGTAAGACGCCATTTGGTTTCCTAACAAAATATTTAAGTCGCCTATCCCTTTAGTGAATTTATCAAGTGTGTTTTGATATCATCAATTTTATTTTTCAAAATGTCACAGTGATCACATTTGATAGATTCGTATAAAGTCTTATGAGACGAGGGAGAGTTTTGAATTAGATCATATTATATCTTTCTAAGAATATCTATTTCTTCTAACATATTTTTTTTATTTAAACCCAAGACTAATACAGAATTGAGGACGAAAAAAACCCTTGGAGAAAATTATTGCTTGCTGCTGCAAATCCCCACCAAGCACCAGAGTTGTTCATCCAGAAAAAGGATTAGGGTTCTGTGATACGGTGGGAAAGAACTGACCGTTTTTGGAATGCTGGTTCACGTTTTGCGTTTGTTTTTGCAAAATGTCGCAGTAAGTAAGAGTCTCCACCGTCTTTTATTTTATCCAACAAGGAAAGGAAAAAAGCACAGAAAAATTCCTTTTTCGAGATGTTTCTCGGGTCCGGGGGGTAGATTATAGAAAGGGAAGGTGTTAGCACCCTTTCTATCGTGGTTATCCACGGGCTCTTAGGTACTTTCTCAAAGTGTTTTCAAAATTTTCTTTTCTTTGTGTTTGTGGATTTGAAAGAGTTTTTGTTTGAAAGGAGTGTAAGTGCGAAAAGTTTTGTTTTGTTTTTAAAAGGAGCAAGTACTTAAGAACCATTTACCTACTCGAAAAAGGAATTAATCTATACAAATGTCCTTTAGACAACGCTATCCCACTATTGATGAGTAGGTAGCATCGTCGTTGGAGTTTTAAGGGTCAATTCGATTAAGGGACGTGTGGTCACTAAAGCAATGTTAGGACGCCTTAGTGGTAACCCTAATGTCTTAGACCATTTTTCTGAGGCAACTGTTTCGAGGCAACTATGATCTTTGGACAAGAGGACGACCTCTAAAACTTCCTATACTCAATGACCACGTTCAAAGGCAACCAAGTGATGTGTACCCTAAGATTGCACATGTGCGAGTGTGTTATTTTTCATTTATTTATCTTTGTACATGTCATGGGTGAGCTGTGTTGATTTTAAGTTAATATTTTTCATTTATTTTTCATTTATTTGATCTTGTCATGCATTCCCTATTACCAAACATCTAACAGTTAATAGTTTGCGGAAATTAAATCTAACTATTACAAGGCGTCAGGTATTTACATCGCCAAAAACAAACCCTTGAAATAAAAATGCGGAAAGTAAAATAAAGCGATAAATAATTAAAGTCCTATTTAAAGTTATTACATTCCGAAAGCAAGTACAATAATATGAAAATATGGATCACGTGCGAGAAAATTAAATCGGGTGCATTTTTTAGGGTTTTGACCCTTTTTTTTTAAAGAAAGCATTTTTTGTTTATTTTTGAATTAAAAGAAATTAATTTATGTTAATTAAATAAATAAACTAATTAATTAATAAAAGTGGTATGTTTTTGGATTTTTGGATATTTAAAGAAACAAAATAAATTTAATTTAAAGTTAGTAAAAACCTAATTATCTACATTGATTTTAAATATTGCAAAACATATTAAAAGTTAAACCTAATTAAACTAAATTAATTGAATTAATTTATTTACAAAAATAAAATGATGAATTTAATTTTAATAAATAAAATATATTTTTGTGTTTTTGATTTTATGAGAAAAAAGATTTTAATTGGTTAGTAATTTAAATAATAAAAATAATTATACAAAACAAATAAATAAATAAAATGAAAAGGAAAAGAAATAACCAAAAGAGCGGGGTTTGGGCCCAGATTGGAGGTGTGATCAGCATTTTTGAGGCCCAAACGCAAATAAGCCTGGCTGACTTTTGCAATCCCACGTGTGCCTGTTGACTTAGGAGTATGGTGAGCTTTCAATCTTGGCCACCAGATCTGGCCTGGGCCATCTGGCAACCATCTGGATGAGGACCCATGATAGGCTATGCTTTGGACATTGCATGGAATCACCTGTTGAAAAATGAAACAAATGCATTGGGGGACCTGGGATTCGAACCCAGGTCCTGTTGGACTATGCACTAACGCCTTCACCACTAGACCACTGTGTTTCTTTTGTTAGTGGGATAGATAATGATTATTATAAGGGAAAAACAAATAATATGCTGGAATTAAAAACAAAAACGCGCGAGATTTGAATCATCCAATGGGAGGGGGATGTGTCATCGTCTTCCTCATTGAAAACCTGGTTATTTACTTGCGGATTTTTATCCGCAGCTAAATCCATAGCTTGCTCCTAAAATCAGTTCTAGGCTGTAAAAATGCAATCCAAGATCATGGACATGATCGTTTATTCCTCCTGAACATGGCTATGTCCATTATTTGCCTTGATTTTTCCTGAAACTAAAACGCCTAAAAACAAGAACCAAAAACCCTAGTTTCGGGTATGGCATTACAGGCTATAAAAATACAATTGAATAATGTAGAAAGCTTGGAAATCAAACGACAAACCCAAATATGCAAAGATTTTGGCAAAAAGGTGCAAGAATAAGAGGATGCGTTTCTAACTGAAAGGTGAGTTTCAGAGAGACTTACATTGCTATTGGGACGATGTAATGGCCTGATCTTGATTGCTTTAGACTCAGTGGAGGTCCAACAAGAGAGTAGTGTTGAGACTTTGCTTTGAATCGACCTCTAAGGGTGATTTAGATTCCACACTTTTTGCCTTTTTTCAAGCTTTTGTTCTTTTGATTGTGCAGCCTCTAGCTCTAATTCGTGCCTCTTTAGCTTGTATAAGTATTAGGCAATGCATTAGGTTAAAAATTTGGGCTTGAATCTTTGTAAATCAATGCTTGGAGATATGATATGATCCTCCATTAAAAAGCTTCCAATTTCATTCCAAATCCAATATTTTTTGCATGATATGGCTTGATACGAGTTTGATCTTGTCCGTGATGACAATTAAGGCCTGTATCAATCAAAAAGATACCAAGTTATCAATATTTAGATTTTATTTGGATTAAAATCTATTTAAAATGAATTAATTCAATAAAAATCAAATAAAATAGAAAAATCAATGAATGGAAATAAAACTGAATATGGGACACGTGTGTAGTGTGACAAGATCAAATAAAGTGGAAAAAAGTGGGCCCATTTGACAAAATTTGAAGTTTTGGGGATAGTTGACTTTTGGCAATTTTGGAAAAATGCCCAACTTCAACAATGCATAACTTCTTCAATTTTGAACTTTTGGAAGTGTTCTTTGACTTTTTATAAACCTTGAGATGTCGTCTAATCATCCCTGTTGGTATCATTTCATTTTTATATTCCATGCTTAATTTATAAGCTTTGGAAAAAAGGTGTTTTTGTTGACTTTCAAAAATGACCTATAATGTCCAAATTTGTAACTTTTTGTGAGTGCATTTCTTGATCTTGGGGTGTGAAGATGGATTGTAGTAAATTGGATCCTCTTCAAAATTAGCTTTGGATGGGTCATTTCTCATAAATTATGAGAAATTTATGCTTGGTCAAAGTTGAGTTGACTTTTCCAATAAAACCCTAATTTAGCAACTTTTGAGTCTTGATGAATTTTGAGTAATCCTTGATGAATCATGGTCAACCCTTGATCAAATGATGAAATATCCTTCAAAATGAGAATGTTGACAAAAAATATTGAGGTTTGACTGTTTATAGGTCACAGTTGACTTTTGCCCTAGCACAGTCGATTTTTGGACTTCTTGAGCAATTGACTGACCAAACTTCCTCTGCAAGGCTTGAAATTTTACATGGATGAACTTGAGAAAATATTGGGGAGAACTTGAGGTCATTTGGATGCAAGGACCTTTATGCAACACAAAACCCTAATTTGAGATTGACTGCCTTAGGAGATGACTTGACTGTCCAAATCTTGAGCCATTTGGAGATTCTTCTTGCAATGTCTTGAGAAATATGGGAGGGAAAATTTTGGGGTACAACAGTTGCCCCTGTTCAATCTTCTTAAACCCGAGGATGTAGATTGGATTTCTTACCTTTCGTGATCAGAAGGTGGAAGATGATTGAACACTAGAGTGCCCAGAAATTTTCACTCGCATGAAGTTGTATAAGCCTGGTGATGACGGGAATGGGCTTACAGATGCCATTTGGAGATTATTGGTTGGTGGTCTGAAATTCAACTGGAATACGAATCAGGGAGATCTTATCGGTGATCTGACTGAACCAGAGGAGGTCTTGTCTTCTTTGACTGGATTGGCGTTAGAAAAATCTGTAGGAATCGATTTAACTGGACCAGATGAGGTTTTGTCTTCTTTGACTGGATTTGTATCAGAAAAATCTTTAGGAATAGATTTAATTGGCTTTATCTCCTTTGACTGGGTTGGCCTCAGAAAAATCTTTAGGAATCGATTTAACTGGTCTTGTCTCCTTTGACTGGGTTGGCCTCAGAAAAATCTTTAGGAATCGATTTAACTGGTCTTTTCTCCTTTGACTGGATTGACCTCAGAAAAATCTTTAGGAATCGATTTAACTGGTTTTGTCTCCTTTGACTGGATTGGCCTCAGAAAAATATTTAGGAATCTATTTAACTGGTTTTGTCTTCTTTGACTGGGTTGGCCTCAGAAAAATCTTTAGGAATCGATTTAACTGGTTTTGTCTCCTTTGACTGGGTTGGCCTCAGAAAAATCTTTAGGAATCGATTTAACTGGTCTTGTCTCCTTTGACTGGGTTGGCCTCAGAAAAATCTTTAGGAATCGATTTAACTGGTCTTGTCTCCTTTGACTGGATTGGCCTAAGAAAAATCTTTAGGAATCGATTTAACTGGTCTTGTCTCCTTTGACTTGGTTGGCCTCAGAAAAATATTTAGGAATCAATTTAACTGGTCTTGTCTCCTTTGACTGGATTGGCCTCAGAAAAATCATTAGGAATCGATTTGACTGGACCAGAGAAGGTATTTGACATAGCTGAGAACTTAACTGGATCTTTCCTGAAAGGTAAAGGTCAGTCATATGCAGTGCATGATATGGGTCAAGCAATGATGTTCTCAACATAAATGAGATTGTATGGTATGATGCGTTTATGCATGTGTCATGATCTATGGAAATGTAATGCTTTTGATGGGGAAAATAAATCCCGGATAGCTACTGGAGAGTAGCGTTGAATTCTTTGTTTCCGCTGGGGATGACGAACGAAGATGACTGTGAGAATAAGCTGCAGGAGAGGATAACTCCGTTAGGGAATAAACTGATGAGGATATTACTCTGTGGGGAAGAGATGCTTTGTTGAGAATTACACTGGGGATGGATTACCGTTGCTGGTGATACTGAGTCTGTTGAGGAGTGAATTCCTACTTGGTGAGAAGAAAGAACTTCGCTGGGGAAGATCCTTCAGTTGCAACTTGCTGGGGATAACCCTGTTAGACTCTTGTGGGGATAACCCTCTGAATTTGGATGGGGAGATTTATTTTGTACTCCGCTGGGGGTAAACTTCCAGAGTCTACTAGGGATGATGCTTCAACTCCGTCGGGGAAGCTTTTTCAGACTGTGCTGGGAAAATATGACTCCACTGGGGTATCTTGTATTCTGTCGGGGAACATTCTTATACTCCGTTGAGGAATATTAAGACTGTCGGGGATACACTTATACTTTGCTGGGGAATATCTTTATACTCCGCTGGGGAATATCTTTATACTCCACTGGGGAATATTAAGATCTTTTTAGTGCTGATGGTAGACCAACTCTGCTTGGGGAGAGTATTGCTGATTCGTTCATAGTTGTAAGTCTTAGCTGAGAGAGCTACCATTACTGTCTTGCTTTGCGGGGAGTGAAAGTATCTTAACCATATTCTTCAGATGAATCTACCTTGGCACCTGGTGGTCAAAGCAACTATACAGTTCGGTCGATTCTTATTGCCCCTGCTTCTGATATTACCAGTAGTTCATCTTTTGTTTCGTATGTAAATATTTATGATCAACAATTAATGTCAAATGCATATATCAAAAACAAACATTGGACGTTCTTTCCAAAACAAAACAGATAAAGAGAAAACAGTTTGAAATTTGTCTGAAAATGAATTTGTATTGATTTTGAAGTTTGGCCTATAAATAGGCGTTTTTTGTACAAGAGGCTGACGTCCTAGTAAGAGAACGCCGCCGAATAATAAAATTTACACAAATTGTGAAAAGAAAACAAAACAGCTATGTGAATAATCCCACTGGGTCCCAACTCTTCTATTGCCTTTATATCCTCGAGCATCTCATCGCTTTGATGTTGGTTGAAGATGAACCAGATTGATTAGTGCCGTTCGAACTTGACAGTTGATACTGAAGTCTGGATGCAAGGTGATCCAATGAGACATAGTATTACGCTTTGATCCCTAATTTTTGCCTGGACCGCCCTTTCGGGTTTTCAGTCCACCGGGATACCCTTTTTTGCCCAAGCCGCCTTTTCAGGTTTTCGACTTGCCGGGTGTACAGATTTTTTTTTTCATCCTGTTGTACCCCAAAATTTGCCCTCCCATATTCTTTAAGAAATTGCCAAGTCAAGCTGCAAAATTCCCCAAGGGTTGCACAGTGCAAGAGTCTCCTATACAGTCAAGATTAGGGTTTGTGTTCTGATCAAGAAAATGAAGTTTCCAAAGGTCCAATCAAGTCTCATATGCCTACAAATATGGTCAAGCATCCTCATATCAAGTTTCAAGACTTTCAGCACAAAATTGCACAGTCAAAACCCTAATTGCACTACAGTCAACTGTAGGGGCAAAATGGTCATTTGACAGTCAAAAGTACAAATTTTTGGTCAACATCTCATTTTGAAGCCACAAACATCATTTGATCAATGCTTGATCATGATTCTCAAAATTTGGCTCAGAAATCATCAAGATGCAAAAGTTTCCTTATTTGGACAGTTGAAAAAGTCAACTGAAATTGACCAGGGCATAACTTTCACATGGATTATCAGAAAAATTCCATCCAAATCTCATTTTGAAGAGAAAGACATTTCCTACAACTCATCTTCATACTTCAAGTCCAAGAAATGCTCTCACAAACAGTTATCAATTTCAACATTATAGGTCATTTTCAAAAGTCAATAAAAAGGGACTTTAAGTCAAAGGCCATAACTTGAGATTGGTAAATCAAAATGACATGGGACCAAAGGCATTGGTTAGAGGACTCAAAGACCTTTCCATCCAAGAACATGAGAAAATTTTAAAAATTGAGCAAGTTATGCCTTGTAGAAGTTGGGAAATTTTTGGATATTTTGAAAAGTCAACATTGATTCAAATGACCTAAAATTGCTAATGGGCCCATTTTTCTTCCATAATTCATCATCCATGACATGTGCACGACCACTTGGCCCAAAGGGAAGTACTTTTTCATTTTTTATTTATTTATTTGAATTTTTATTTATAATAATTCATTTAAATCAATTAAATATGTGAAAAATATTTAACTTAACCTAACAAATCTTTTTGTACATGTTTTATTCTTAATAATTCGTGCATATCCCAATATAGAAAGATTTGGATGGAATTGATCTTAATTGATACAAAGTTGAATGAAAAATATTTGAAAAAAGATCCTAGAAAATCAATTTTCAAAATCAATGAATGCAATGGATTTGATTGATTTTTCTTGACCTAATGGACTCAATACAAAAGCCTGAACACAACCCTAGTGCAAGAACACACCAAGCTGCGCGGAAGAGCATCAACAAAACTTGGAATTTTGTCTAAAAAACTCAACACTGCAAACACCTTTGCAAGGCGATTCAGGTCTCAAGACTTCTTCCATTAGCTTCCTCAAGGTCCACTGAACGATTCTCAAGCAAGAATACTCATCAGAACCTCAAGAATTGGTAACACGAGTGCAGACTGTATCAAGAAAAATTCATAATCGTGCATCATGATTTACGCATCCTTTGTAATTTTTAATACTTGATTCATGTTCATTATGAAGTTCTGAAGCTAACCAATACATTTAATTGTCTTTTTATGTGCTACACGCGATTATGCCATGTTTGAGTTTTAGGGTTTGCAGAGTTTTAAATTGGGGATTTTGAAACGAGGAAAAATTGGAACCCTTGGCCACCACCATTGGAATCAGCATGGCTGGACGAAGAAGATACCATGCTCGCGCCTAATTTATGGACCTCCTAGGCCTAATCGCTATTTTTCCAAAGCATGCCTAAGAGGACAGTTGGAAAACCGTGGCCTATCTGTTTGTATTTCATGAACGAGGAAGAAGATGACCTCGTGGCGAGACGTGATAGGGTCTTTTAAATTTCGCGCTAAAAACATTATCCATGCGTATTTTTCTTTTATATTATTTATTTGTTATTATATATTAACATGTACAAGGTGGTTCAGCTGGCAAGTGTTGTGTGCGTTAACGTCCAAGACCTGGGTTCGAGTCCCAGGTCGGCATTATCTCAATATTATTTTTCTATGTACGTTTACATGCAGCTTCAGCGTTGTGGTTCACCATACGCCTTCCAGAATCCAACATCCACGTGCCCCTGGAGATCAGATCAAAGGCTCAGAATTGATGAACACCCTAAGCTTGAGTCAACATGCCAGCACGTGAGCAAAAAAGTCCACCAGGCCATGCTTAAATGGGCCAAATTGCTGAAAAATTATACCTCCATATTGGGGTCTGAACCCCCTTGGTTTGCAATTTTTTCACTTTCTTTATGTTTTTATTTTTATTATTTTCTTTTGATTATTGTCTTTAATTAATTCCTTATTTTCACAAAAAATATAAAATATCAATAAAAATCAGAAAAAAGAGCAAAATATAATAAATATTTTATTTTAATTATTTTCATAAACAAATTGTATATAATTGAAGTTAGTATAAATTAGGGTTTAATTTTAATACTTTTAATAAAAAAATCTAAAAAGAAGTAGAATTAGGTTTAATTAATTTTCATCCCTTTATTTTTCTTTCAAATAATTAAATATTTATTTTATTTATTGTTATAATTAAATTTGCATATAATAATTAGATTAATTTTAGGTTAAAAAACTTCAATATTTTCTTAACAAGTTAAAATAAAATAGAATTAGGGTTAGCGTTTAATTGCAATTAATTTTTTCTATTAAGTCCTAAAAAACATAAAATACCAAAAAAACAAATTCTTGCTTTCTTTTTAATTTTAATTAATTAGTTCATCGTTAATTCAATTTTTGCAAAAGGGTCCAACGCCCTCGTTTCGTTCTTAATCTCTCGTTAATTCGCGTATTTAGTTTATTTCATTAGAATAATTATGTACCTCTCCCGAAGCCTTGTAAATAATTGCTCGCACTTTTATCTTTTACCTTATTTATTTTCTGTCAAATCGGGTTCGAGAAACTTTTGGCGATGTGGACCCGCGCCTTTTGTAATAGCTTTAGACTTTTAATTTCCGCAACTTTTAACTGTTAATCAAAAGCATGAAAGAATGTATGGACAAAATAAAAACAAGCGTAGAACACCAATAACATGACAAGACAAAAATAAATGAAAACGACACACAAATCACACACCACCCCTAGGGTACGCCTCATTGTTGCCTTGCCTCGAAAGGTGATCGTCGAGTAGAGGATGTCTTAGTAAGTCCTCATGATCCGGGAACCTGGCATGAGGGTAGCTTCTAAGGTGTCTTCCCATTGCTCTGGTGATCACCATGTCCCGAACCTCGAATTGACCCGAACACCTCCAACGGTGGTGCTACCTACCTCTCAATGGTGGGATAGCACTACTTTAAGGAAATTTACACAGACGAATTCCTTAGGGTAGGTAGACGACTCGTAGATACTTGCTCTAACTTCAAAAACAAATTCAAAAATACTTTTCACACCGACACCTTTTCAAAAAGCTTTCGAAAGCAAACTTTTCAAACACTCTTGAGGACTGATACAAGAGTCAAACTGGAATTTTCAAAGAAACTTTTTAAAACCCACATTGAAAAGCAAACAAACCATTTTGAAAACACAATGAGCAAGTATCTAAGAGCCCATGGATAACCATGGATAGAAAGGGTGCTAACACCTTCCCTTTCTATAATCTACCTCCCGAACCGAGAGCAATCTCTATAAGGAATTTTTCTGTGCTTTTGTCCTTTCCATTTGGAGAAAATAAAAGACGGTGGCGACTCTTGCTTCCGCGACATTTCGCGAACCAGCGTTAAACAGTCAGTTCCAGATCCACCGATCACAGAACTGGCGACTCTGCTGGGGAATATCTTTTTAAAGTGAGGTGTACCTTAGGGATAGTTCATAACTGTGTTTTCAATTGTTTTCCTTGTATGCTTTAAATTGTGGGTTGCATGGGAGTTCTATAGATCCTAACCCGGATCTGGGGATACCTTCTTAGAAAGTAGCAACAAGGCTGTGAGGGAACTGTGCGGGGTATACCGACATGGTTGAAACAGTCTGCTACGTTGATGTGGCACTTTGGTGTGTATCGGTAACCCTTGAGTTCAGTCAAGGAGAGTACGGGGCCTCCGCGTGGTGTCGTGAAGCATCAACAGACCTTAGGAACATTAATTGAACTATCTTGGCCTCTTTAGGGTAGTGAGATAACTGACTTTGGTGCAGTCCGAGGTTGGTTGATACTCGATACTACACTCAATTGAGGGTTGCTTTCCTGGAATATTTCGGTCGCCAGTTCAGTGGCTAAATCGAAACGATGAACAATGAAAGCAATCCCGTGATATTGGGAACCTTAGAACCCGGTTACTTTGATTAGGACAGGTTGAACCCACCAACTTCAAGAGGGTACTACCCAGACCCCATGCTGGCCTTAAACCTTAAGGGCTTATCTTGTGTGCCTTGTGTGCCTTACATGTTTGTCTTTGTAAATATCTGTGGTGTGTTTAATCATAGCATCATGACATCATCCAGCATCATATGCATTGACTAACCATTTCAGGGGTTCGAATTTTCATCTTTGTTCTTGTTTTGTAGGACATGGAAACTGTTCGTAGAAAGACAATTCAAATCAGTCTTGTAAGGATCCCTCCTCAGCTTAAGGAACTTATATCCAGGATTCCTGAGAACTCTTCGTTCAGTGAAAGACATGGAAGCCTCATCAGCTTGGTCAATACCAACATTGAGGAAGATATGATAAAGGTCTTGTTCCAATTCTTTGACCCTCTGCATCACTGTTTCACCTTCTTGGACTATCAGTTGGTACCTACATTGGAGGAGTTCTCCCGGCTCCTGAAGATCCCTATCCTTGATCAGCTACCCTTCAACGGTACAGAAAAGGAACCTAAGCTTGAAGAGATTGCTAAAGCCTTGCACCTACAGTCATCTGACCTCAAGGGACATTGGGAAGTTAGAAGTGGTATCAAAGGGTTCTTAGCCAGGTTTCTGTTTGAAAAGGACCATGAATGTTGGAACTCCCTTGACTTGCAAGCTTTTGAAGAGGTTGTGGCCCTCCTTGTCTATGGTTTGGTGTTGTTCCCTAACCCAGATCAGCTTATTGATATCAGTGTTGTCCAGATCTTTATGTCCAGGAATCCTATACCTACGTTGCTGGGGGACATCCTTCACTCATGTTACACTCGAACCATGAGAAAAAGAGGTGTCCTTATGTGTTGCACTCCTCTCCTGGGAAGGTGGTTTATTTCGCACCTTCCACAATCAGTTTTGAAGAATGAACGGGGTTTGAGATGGTCACAATGGTTGATGACTCTCACACATGCAGATATACATTGGTGCCCTAGGTCCAGAGAAAATGTCACTATCATTGATCGTTGCGGGGAGTACCCTAATGTTCCTTTACTTGGAATCAGAGGAGGTATTACTTATAGCCCTTGCCTGGCTTGGAGACAGTTTGGTTATGCTCGGAGGGATGGTCCTCATGACATGTTAATTCCTGACATAGTTTTTGACTTCGACAATGATACTCAAGGACTTCGCCAGAGATTTATCAGAGCTTGGAGGACGCCCAGTAGGATAGACAGCAAGACACTGGGGCACAAGAATTCCATCCCGTTGGAACCTTATCTCAAGTGGGTACGAGCCCGCTCCCAGAAGTTAGTGATGTCTTATCCTCATATGCTCCCAGTAATCAAAGAACCAGTCTTGGAAGGAGAAGTGTCCTATACTATTCAGCACCCTGATATGCCCACATCCTGGGAAGAGATGCAGAAGAGCTGGATCCAGCTTAAGGAAGAACGGAATTCTCTTGAAACCAGTCTGCATGACAGTGAAAAGAAGGTCTTGGAGCTTACCCGCCTGTTGCATGAGGAGAGGAATCTCAACACTTACATAGCTCCAAAGAGGATGCGCAACATATTTTGGGATTGATTTGTTTTTTGTATTATTTTGCCCATGAGGCTTTGATGTATTAAACAATGATTTCTTTAATGATAACATGTGTTCCTTTTTGTCTACAACAAAGTTGAAATTTTGAACCCTTGAATGCATTGCATAAACACATATCATTCATCATGTGCATAACAGGTTTTTCCTCTTTTCAGGTTGCTTACAGTTCTTCGCTGTTTATTTCAGCATCATGAATCCCGACTCTGCATCAACTGAGACATCCATCAAGGCTCTTCAGGTGCAGAATGCGCAGTTTCAGGAATTAATCAAGGGTCTGGCTCAAGGCCAAGAAGAACTGAAGGCTATGCTCCTGAAGAAGGAGAAGAAGAAGAAGAGAAGAACTGTTCTGTTCAACTCGGGCCGAAGGTTTGGCAATACTCTGCAGCAGGAAGAGGCTGGTTCTTCTGTTGGCAAGAGTAGTCCTCAGGCAGAAGCAAGGGTTCCTAGTCCGGTAGTCTCCGACAACGAGACTGATTTTGATGAAGAGCAGTACCCTCCTGCAGAAGACAGATACAAGCAACTGGAGGATAGGTTGAAAGCTATGGAGGTACAACAGGTACCTGGGCTGGATTTCGGAGATCTGGGTTTGTCAACTGGTGTGATTATCCCTCACAAGTTCAAAGCACCCTCCTTCTCTAAATATGACGGGGCGTCTTGTCCCAAGCTGCATCTAAGGTCCTATGTTCGGAAAATTCAACCGTACTCTGCGGATAAGAATTTGTGGATCCACTTCTTCCAGGAGAGTCTTTCAGGGACTCATCTCGAATGGTTCTATCAGCTGGATGGGACCAAGGTTCATAACTGGGAGGAGTTGGCTACTGCTTTCTACAAGCAGTATCAATATAATGGCGACCTTGCCCCTACACGTACTCAACTCCAGGGTATGTCGTTAGGTGCAAGTGAAGGTTTTAAAGAGTACGCTCAGAAGTGGAGAGACCTGGCTGGCAGGGTGCAGCCACCATTGACTGATCGGGAGTTGGTAGATATGTTCTTGGGGACCCTATCTGGGCCATTTTTCAACCATCTCATTGGGAATTCGTCTGCTGGGTTCACTGATTTGATTCTGACCGGAGAAAGAATTGAGGCTGGGTTAAAGTCTGGAAAGATTCCGAAGGGTGCATCATCTAGTTCTGAAAAGAAACCATTCAAGAAGGAGTCTAGTGCCGTGTATGGTTCCAAGAGATCAGAGAGACCTGAGCGCCGCCAATCTGTCAGTGCGGTAATGATTGCTAAGCCTGCTGCCGCTCCTCGGCCGACCAATCCTCAAAGGGCTGAAAGACCCCGGAGGGAGTTTACCCGGTTAAGCATGACCCTATCGCAGATCCTGCCACAATTGCTATCCACCAATTTGGTGACTGTCAGGGAGGCCCCGAAGTTCCCCAATACTGCATCTCCTAAGTACAACCCAAATGCTCGTTGTGCTTACCATTCAGATAGCCCGGGGCACTCTACCGATGACTGTTGGACGTTAAAGAATAAGGTGCAAGACCTTATCGACGCGAAGGAGATACAGTTCGAAGCGCCTGAGAGGCCGAATGTAGTTACTGCTCCTATGCCTCAACATGGGGTAAATGCTGTTGACGAAGACGTTTATGCTGTTTATGTGGATGATCTAGCCACTCCTCTGAAGATTGTCAAGAAGAACCTACTGCAGGCCGGTTTATTTCCGGGTTGCAGTGAGGGTTGCCTGTTCTGTGCTGTGTCCCCATCTGGTTGTCCCTTGCTGAGGTTAGGCATCCAAAGCCTAATGGATAGCAAGGAGATTCTGTTTAAGAAGTCTGTTGTTCGGTTGGTTCCAGTGGAAGAAGTTTCTGTGGTGACTATCTTCAATAATCCGATCCCGGCTCTCCCGAAGAAGCCCGTTCAAATCATGACCGTTGCACCTGTTATTATCACTGTTCCAGGGCCCCTGCCCTATGTATCTGATAAAGCTGTCCCCTGGCATTATGGGGCGGATGTATATGTAAACGGGATTAAACAAGAGTTCAACGCTGGCGCCAGCATTTGTGACATCACTGGCCCAGCCAAGGTTACCCGCAGTGGCAGGCTCTTCTCGCCTGACATTGCACCGCCTGCTGCCCGAAGACCGCTCCTGATAACTCCTACAAGTATACATGTTCCTGCTGCTGATCCAATTGTTTCTCCTGCTGCCGAGTCATCCAATGCTCGGGGCAAAGGAGTTGAAGTTAAGCCTGCCCAGATAGAGGCACCTGTACCTATAACTGCTGAGGCCTCCCAACAAGAGATGGAGGAGATTCTAAAAATTATAAAGAAGAGTGACTTCAATGTTGTGGAACAGCTGGGGCATACGCCCTCTAAAATCTTCATGCTCTCTTTATTGCTGTGCTCCGAGGCCCATGCCAAGGCCTTAATCTCATTCCTCAAGACGGCCCATGTACCACATGAGACATCTGCAGTCCAATTCACTGATTGCGTAGCAAATCTGACGGCAGACAATGGCTTGAGTTTCTCCGATGCTGACTTGACCGCGAAGGGAAGAGACCATAATGATGCTCTGCATGTCTCTATCAAATGCAGGGGCACTACCTTGGCACATGTGTTGGTGGATACTGGTTCTTCTTTGAATGTGCTGCCCAAGAAGGCTTTAGATCGTCTGGATTGTGAAAGTCTGGAATTGAAACCCAGCAATATCATCGTCAGAGCCTTTGACGGTTCAAAAAGGATGGTTCACGGAGAGGTCGACATTCCGATTCGTGTGGGCTCTCAAGTGTTTGACTCTACATTCTATGTGATGGATATCCGTCCATCTTACTCTTGTCTACTGGGTCGACCTTGGATACATAAGGCTGGGGCAGTGACCTCTACCTTGCACCAGAAGCTGAAGTACCCCGTCAGAGGGAAGATCGTCACTGTGCAGGGAGAGGAGGAATATATGGTAAGCCACCTGAACTCCTTCAGGTACATTGAGATGGACGGGGAGTTTATTGAAACCCCCTTTCAGCATTTCGAGGAGGTGCTCCCAATTGCAGCAGCAGCAGAAACAGCAGTAGAAGAAAATGTTCCTTTGAAGATGGCTTCCCTGAAGGATGCCCGGGCTGTGGTTCAGAGGGGTGAATGTGCGAACTGGGGCAGACTTCCAGACTTTACTCAGAAGACTGATAAATTTGGGCTGGGTTTTACTACAGAGGGGCAGAAAGCTATGAGGAAAGCGAAGATCGAAAGACCTCCCGTGATCATTACAAATCCAGGAGTGAACGCTGTTGGGGAAGACAACGAAGTGGACGAAGCTGAATTCAATAGCTGGATCTACCCGACGATCGAAGGCGGATTGAACAACTGGATTGCTAAGGACCATACCCCTGTTACCTTTGTGACGCAGTAATAAATTTCTTTGTTTCGTATTTTGTAATAAACAATAAATAAACTCTACAGCCTGGTGTCTTACCCGAGGCACCGTGGTTTCATTTGTGAGGGCATATAAATTGTCATTTCATATATCATGAATGAAAATCTTGGACGTATTTTCGTATTGCAAATTTTATGCTCCTTTTCTGTCTTTATTTCCTTTACATATATTTCAAAACAGCTGTATTTACACACACACTCACTCATACAGGTTTCAATCCACTCTGGATCTCACTGATAACAACTCTGCTACTGCCAATTATGACTTCGAAAATCCGATCAACTTAGCCGAAGACGAAGGTGAAGATGATTGCGAAGTGCCTGGCGAGCTTGCAAGACTGTTACTTCAGGAAGAGAGGGCAATTCAACCCCATGAAGAGCCAGTGGAAACAATAAACTTGGGTACTGAGGCAGACAGGAAAGAGGTAAAGATTGGTGCCAACCTAGAGCTCAGCGTGAAGCAACGGTTAACCAAGATGTTACATGATTATATGGAGATCTTTGCCTGGTCCTACGAAGACATGCCCGGGTTGGATACCGATATTGTGGTCCATCACTTGCCAACTAAGGAAGACTGTCCTCCAGTTAAGCAAAAGGTCCGTCGGATGCGTCCAGAGATGTCTGAGAAGATTAAAGCCGAGGTCATGAAACAGTTTGATGCCGGGTTTCTTGCAGTGACTTCTTACCCTCAGTGGGTTGCTAATGTGGTGCCGGTACCAAAGAAGGACGGTAAGGTCAGAATGTGTGTCGATTACAGGGATCTGAACAGGGCCAGCCCCAAAGATGACTTCCCTTTACCTCACATTGATGTCCTTGTTGATAATACGGCTCAGCACAAGGTATTCTCTTTCATGGATGGCTTTTCAGGTTACAATCAGATCAAGATGGCACCTAAAGACATGGAAAAGACTACATTTGTTACTCAGTGGGGCACCTTCTGTTACAAGGTCATGCCATTTGGGTTGAAGAACGCTGGGGCAACCTACCAACGTGCCATGGTTGCTTTATTTCATGATATGATCCATCATGAGATAGAAGTGTATGTGGACGACATGATCGCTAGGTCCCAGACTGAGGAAGAGCACCTAGATCATCTGCAGAAGTTGTTTGACCGGTTGAAACTGTACAAGCTGAGGTTGAACCCGAACAAGTGCACCTTCGGGGTAAGATCTGGGAAGTTACTAGGCTTCGTGGTCAGTGACAAGGGTATTCAAGTGGACCCTGCTAAGGTCAAAGCTATTCAATAGATGCCAGTTCCTAAGACAGAGAAGGAAGTCAGAGGCTTTTTAGGACGCCTGAACTACATTGCTCGGTTCATCTCACACCTAACCGCTACCTGTGAGCCAATCTTCAAGCTGCTGAAGAAAGATCAGGTAGTACGTTGGAACAATGAATGTCAG
The DNA here is from genome assembly GCA_948472305.1 of Vicia faba. Taxonomy (NCBI): domain Eukaryota; kingdom Viridiplantae; phylum Streptophyta; class Magnoliopsida; order Fabales; family Fabaceae; genus Vicia; species Vicia faba. The sequence continues at coordinate 1,507,670,804 of OX451738.1, forward strand.
GCTGCCTTCGACAGAATCAAAGAGTATCTCCAAGAACCACCTATCCTTATGCCACCGGTTGAAGGGAGACCTCTGATACTATACCTGACAGTGCTTGACAATTCAATGGGGTGTGTGCTGGGGCAGCATGACGAGTCTGGCCGAAAAGAGCATGCCATTTATTACCTTAGCAAAAAGTTTACCGACTGTGAGACCCGATACTCACTGCTTGAGAAAACTTGTTGCGCTTTGGTATGGGCTGCTCGCCGGCTGAGACAGTATATGCTGACTCACACTACCTTGTTGATCTCAAAGATGGATCCTATAAAGTACATATTCGAAAAGCCTGCTCTGTCTGGGAGGATTGCAAGATGGCAGATGATCTTGACAGAATACGACATTCAGTATACGACCCAGAAAGCCATCAAGGGAAGTGTATTGGCAGACCACTTGGCACATCAGGCCGTAGATGATTATCAATCAATGAACTTCGAGTTTCCGGATGAAAGCATCATGATAGTGACTGATTGTGAAGTACCTGGACCGGATGAAGGACCTGAACCAGGATCCCGATGGTCTATGCACTTTGACGGAGCATCCAATTCTTTGGGAAATGGTATCGGCGCCATAATCATATCACCTCAAGGTACTCATACTCCACTAACTGCCCGACTATGCTTCAACTGTACCAACAATATGGCGGAGTATGAGGCGTGCATCATGGGTCTTCAAGCTGCGATTGACCTAAGGATCAAGTTTCTAAGTGTCTTCGGAGATTCCGCTCTTGTGATCAATCAGATCAAAGGAGAGTGGGATACGAAACATCCAAACTTGATTCCTTACAGAGAATGTGTGTTGACCCTGATCCCCCACTTTACAGAGATAACCTTTGAACACTTTCCAAGAGAAGAGAATCAGTTGGCGGACGCGTTAGCTACAATGTCTTCTATGTTCAAGGTCAAATGGGATAATGAGGCTCCCCAGATCATCATCTGGAAACTGGACGAACCGGCATACTGTTGTGATCTCGAGACTGAATGGGTGACTGAGAAGCCTTGGTACCATGAGGTGAAGAGATACCTGGAAACTCAGGAATACCCTGAAGGTGCCTCTATCAATGATAAGAAGTTCCTGAGAAGGTTCGCAGCCAAGTTCTTCCTTAGCAACGGCATCTTGTACAAGCGAAACCATGATTCAACCTTACTGCGTTGTGTGGATAAGACTGAAACAGAAAGAATCATGGAAGAGCTACATGAAGGGACCTTTGGTACGCATTCCAGTGGACATACTATGGCTAAGAAGATCCTACGGGCAGGATACTACTGGTCCACAATGGAAGCTGACTGCTACCAACATTCCAGGACATGCCATAAGTGCCAGATTTATGCAGACAAGGTGCACGTTCCTCCGGTACCCCTGAATGTTCTGACTGCGCCTTGGCCATTTGCAATGTGGGGCATAGACATGATCGGTGAGATTAAACCTACGGCATCCAATGGGCATCGCTTCATCCTGGTAGCGATTGATTATTTCACGAAGTGGGTCGAAGCAGCGTCCTATGCTACGGTAACCAAGACTGTTGTGGCACGGTTCATTCGGCATAACCTGATCTGTCGGTACGGCGTCCCTGAACGAATTATTACAGACAACGGTACCAATCTGAATAACAAGATGATCGCTGAGCTCTACGAACAGTTCAAGATACAGCACCACAATTCTTCTCCTTACAGACCGAAGATGAATGGGGCTGTAGAAGCAGCAAATAAGAACATCAAGAAAATCGTGCAGAAGATGACAGTAACTTATAAAGATTGGCACGAGATGTTACCGTTCGCTCTACATGGGTACTGTACCTCAGCTAGGACGTCAACCGGGGCAACTCCTTTCTCTCTGGTTTATGGCATGGAGGCGGTCTTGCCGATCGAAGTGCAAATACCCTCTCTCCAGATAATGAAGGATGCAAATCTGAACGAAGATGATTGGATTCGGACACGACTTGATCAGCTCAACCTTATTGATGAAAAGAGACTTGCTACTATCTGTCACGGTCAGACGTATCAGAAACGGATGATCAGGGCATTTAACAAAAAGGTCAGACCACAGGAATATCAAGTCGGGGATCTGGTGATCAAGAGAATCATCCTTCCTCAGAGTGATCCAAGGGGCAAATGGACCCCTACGTACGAAGGGCCATTTGTGGTTAAGCATGTGTTCTCAGGAGGAGCCATGATATTGACCAACATGGATGGTGACGACCTTCCTCACCCCGCCAATGCAGACATAGTAAAAAAATACTACGCATAAAAAAGACCCGCTAGGCTGACATGCCTAGGAAAAAATTAGGGCTTCCCGGCAAACCAAAAGGGTTCGGGCAAAATGAAGGGATGAAAATGAAAAAATCGGTACACCCGGCAAGTCGAAAACCTGAAAAGGCGGCTTGGGCAAAAATGGGTATCCCGGTGGACTGAAAACCCGAAAGGGCGGTCCAGGCAAAAATTAGGGATAAAAGCGTAATACTATGTCTCATTGGATCACTTTGCATCCAGAATCCGGTATCTACACCAAGTTCAGACGACATCGATCAGTCAGCTTCACCTTCAACCAAGGTCATCGAGTGATGAGACGCTCGGAGTTATAAAGGCAATAGCAGAGTTGAAACCCAGTGGGATCATTCATTTCACACAGCTGTTTTATTTTCTTTTGTACAAAATTTGTATAAACTCTTTTGTTCGGCGACGTTCTCTTACTAGGACGTCAGCCTCTTGTACACAAAACGCCTATTTACAGGCCATTCAAAATCAATACAAATATATTTTCAGTTAAACGTGCCAAGTGTTTTTCTTTTTTCTGTTTTGTTTTGCGAAGAACGTCCAAGGTTCAATTTGTGATATATGCATTGACAATAGTTTGCTAACTCATAAATATTTGCATACGAAACAAATGATTTTATTACAGGTGACACTAGAAACAGGGGCAATAAAGAGTTGTCCAAGCAATCTAATTGTTCTGTCTTCCAAGGTACCAAGGTAGGTTCAGCTAAAGAACATGACCAGTACATCTTAATTCCCCAGAGAATAAGTCAGCAGCCAATACACTCTTCTCCAAGCAGAGTTATCAAATCTCAAGGAAGTTGGGTATCCTCCAGCAGATCCCAACATTCCCCAGCAGTATACATATATTCTTAACAAGCATCCCCGGCAGTCTTGGTCTAAAGATTGTTCCCCGGCGGCATGTCAACATTCAAAGGAATCACTTTCCCCAGCATATCAAAACTTCCCCAGGAGAATCCAGTTTCCCCAGGAAGATTGGAATCTATCTCCCCAAGCAGTAAGCTTATTCCCCAGTAGATTCTGGAAGCTTATCCCCTCACAGAGCACGAACGCGTCATCCGGCTTGATTTAAAGAGTTATTTCCTTAACAGGATATAACTGGGTTATCCTCAGCCAAAATCCACGGAAAGAGCGTCCTCGACGAAGTCTTCTTACCCCAGCGAAGTCCATCAACACTTCCAACAACAAGGGTATCCCCAGCAAATTATTATCAACACTCAGCAAGGCATCCCTCTTCCCACAGAGTATTGCTTCCCAGCATGGTCGCTAGAGTATCTTTTCTCCCCGCAGAATCTTCCATTTGCCAAGTTTATTCCGCAACTGAGTCATCTTCTCCTACCGGCATTCTTGAAGTTATCATCCCCAGCGGAAGCAAAATCTATTCTTCAACATCAGCCCAGGATATGACTTCCCGGCATCCGTCAAGGATTTACTTTCCTAGACGAAAACATACATTCATAAAATATCACATACATCATTATAGCATGCATAGACGCATTATACCATACAAATCTCATTTATGTTGAGAACATCATTGCTTGATCCATATCATGCATTGCATATAACTGACCTCTACCTTTCAGGAAAAATTCAGTTAAATTCTCAAACATATTTCCAGGCCTTCTCTAGTCCAGCTAAATCGACTCTCAACAGATTTTTCTGATAAAGACTCAGTAGAAGTTATTTCAGATTATAATTTCCTATGGTTCCCTCTCCGACGGTGAGTGAGGTGATAATTCCTTTTCCGATGGTTCCCTCTCCGACGGTGAGTGAGGTGTTAATTCCTTTTCAGATAGTTCCCTCTCCAATGGTGCGTGAGGTGATAATTCCTAATGGTTCCCTCTCCGACGGTGAGTGAGGTGATAATTCCTTTTCAGATGGTTCCCTCTCCGACGGTGAGTGAGGTGATAATTCCTAATGGTTCCCTCTCCGACGGTGAGTGAGGTGATAATTCCTTTTCAGATGGTTCCCTCTCCGACGGTGAGTGAGGTGATAATTCCTTTTCAGATGGTTCCCTCTCCAATGGTGAGTGAGGTGATAATTCCTTTTCAGATGGTTCCCTCTCCGACGGTGAGTGAGGTGATAATTCCTTTTCAGATGGTTCCCTCTCCGACGGTGAGTGAGGTGATAATTCCTTTTCAGATGGTTCCCTCTCCGACGGTGAGTGAGGTGATAATTCCTTTTTCTATGGTTCCCTCTCCGACGGTGAGTGAGGTGATAATTCCTTTTCAGATGGTTCCCTCTCCGACGGTGAGTGAGGTGATAATTCCTTTTTCTATGGTTCCCTCTCTGACGGTGAGTGAGGTGATAATTCCTGTTCAAATGGTTCCCTCTCCGACGGTGAGTGAGGTGATAATTCCTTTTCAGATGGTTCCCTCTCCGACGGTGAGTGAGGTGATAATTCCTTTTCAGATGGTTCCCTCTCCGACGGTGAGTGAGGTGATAATTCCTTTTCAGATGGTTCCCTCTCCGACGGTGAGTGAGGTGATAATTCCTTTTCAGATTATAATTTCCTAGGGTTCCCTCTCCGACGGTGAGTGAGGTGATTCCCTTTCAGATTGTAATGGCCTATGGTTCTCTTCCCGATCCTGCAAAGATGGTAATTCCCACCAAGATTTCTCTCAACGAGCGTTGTTGAAGTTAAAGTCACCCAAGGTTCTCTTACCATTCATGCTAAGGTAGTAACCATCCCTGGTTCATTCATCGCCGTTTGAAGCTCCAGACTCAGCTCCCGTAACCAGTCAGGACATATCTATGCCAAGCATCGGAAATCAACTCCTGCAACGTGTCAGGTACTCATGTTTCTTTTGCAGGTATGCAGGTTCTCGCTAAGGAATCTCCTACGCGATCAACATCCAGATAGCATCTATAAGCCCATCATCCTATTCATCAACATCCAGATGGCATCTATAAGCCCATCATCCTATTCATCAAACTCTAAATGGCATCTATAAGCCCATTTCCACCATCACTGCTACTATGTGAGCGCAAATTTCTGGGCACTCTAGTGTTCAATCATCTTCCACCCTCAGATTACGAAAGGCACGTCAGCCAATCTGCATCTTCCGGTCTAAGAAGATTGAACAGGGGCAACTGTTGTACCCCAAAATTTGCCCTCCCATATTCTTTAAGAAATTGCCAAGTCAAGCTGCAAAATTCCCCAAGGGTTGCACAGTGCAAGAGTCTCCTATACAGTCAAGATTAGGGTTTGTGTTCTGATCAAGAAAATGAAGTTTCCAAAGGTCCAATCAAGTCTCATATGCCTACAAATATGGTCAAGCATCCTCATATCAAGTTTCAAGACTTTCAGCACAAAATTGCACAGTCAAAACCCTAATTGCACTACAGTCAACTGTAGGGGCAAAATGGTCATTTGACAGTCAAAAGTCCAAATTTTTGGTCAACATCTCATTTTGAAGCCACAAACATCATTTGATCAATGCTTGATCATGATTCTCAAAATTTGGCTCAGAAATCATCAAGATGCAAAAGTTTCCTTATTTGGACAGCTGAAAAAGTCAACTGAAATTGACCAGGGCATAACTTTCACATGGATTATCAGAAAAATTCCATCCAAAGCTCATTTTGAAGAGAAAGACATTTCCTACAACTCATCTTCATACTTCAAGTCCAAGAAATGCTCTCACAAACAGTTATCAATTTCAACATTATAGGTCATTTTCAAAAGTCAATAAAAAGGGACTTTAAGTCAAAGGCCATAACTTGAGATTGGTAAATAAAAATGACATGGGACCAAAAGCATTGGTTAGAGGACTCAAAGACCTTTCCAATATGTCCAAGAACATGAGAAAATCTTAAAAATTGAGCAAGTTATGCCTTGTAGAAGTTGGGAAATTTTTGGATATTTTGAAAAGTCAACATTGATTCAAATGACCTAAAATTGCTAATGGGCCCATTTTTCTTCCATAATTCATCATCCATGACATGTGCACGACCACTTGGCCCAAAGGGAAGTACTTTTTCATTTTTTATTTATTTATTTGAATTTTTATTTATAATAATTCATTTAAATCAATTAAATATGTGAAAAATATTTAACTTAACCTAACAAATCTTTTTGTACATGTTTTATTCTTAATAATTCGTGCATATCCCAATATAGAAAGATTTGGATGGAATTGATCTTAATTGATACAAAGTTGAATGAAAAATATTTGAAAAAAGATCCTAGAAAATCAATTTTCAAAATCAATGAATGCAATGGATTTGATTGATTTTTCTTGACCTAATGGACTCAATACAAAAGCCTGAACACAACCCTAGTGCAAGAACACACCAAGCTGCGCGGAAGAGCATCAACAAAACTTGGAATTTTGTCTAAAAAACTCAACACTGCAAACACCTTTGCAAGGCGATTCAGGTCTCAAGACTTCTTCCATTAGCTTCCTCAAGGTCCACTGAACGATTCTCAAGCAAGAATACTCATCAGAACCTCAAGAATTGGTAACACGAGTGCAGACTGTATCAAGAAAAATTCATAATCGTGCATCATGATTTACGCATCCTTTGTAATTTTTAATACTTGATTCATGTTCATTATGAAGTTCTGAAGCTAACCAATACATTTAATTGTCTTTTTATGTGCTACACGCGATTATGCCATGTTTGAGTTTTAGGGTTTGCAGAGTTTTAAATTGGGGATTTTGAAACGAGGAAAAATTGGAACCCTTGGCCACCACCATTAGAATCAGCATGGCTGGACGAAGAAGATACCATGCTCGCGCCTAATTTATGGACCTCCTAGGCCTAATCGCTATTTTTCCAAAGCATGCCTAAGAGAACAGTTGGAAAACCGTGGCCTATCTGTTTGTATTTCATGAACGAGGAAGAAGATGACCTCGTGGCGAGACGTGATAGGGTCTTTTAAATTTCGCGCTAAAAACATTATCCATGCGTATTTTTCTTTTATATTATTTATTTGTTATTATATATTAACATGTACAAGGTGGTTCAGCTGGCAAGCGTTGTGTGCGTTAACGTCCAAGACCTGGGTTCGAGTCCCAGGTCTGCATTATCTCAATATTATTTTTCTATGTACGTTTACATGCAGCTTCAGCGTTGTGGTTCACCATACGCCTTCCAGAATCCAACATCCACGTGCCCCTGGAGATCAGATCAAAGGCTCAGAATTGATGAACACCCTAAGCTTGAGTCAACATGCCAGCACGTGAGCAAAAAAGTCCACCAGGCCATGCTTAAATGGGCCAAATTGCTGAAAGATTATACCTCCATATTGGGGTCTGAACCCCCTTGGTTTGCAATTTTTTCACTTTCTTTATGTTTTTATTTTTATTATTTTCTTTTGATTATTGTCTTTAATTAATTCCTTATTTTCACAAAAAATATAAAATATCAATAAAAATCAGAAAAAAGAGCAAAATATAATAAATATTTTATTTTAATTATTTTCATAAACAAATTGTATATAATTGAAGTTAGTATAAATTAGGGTTTAATTTTAATACTTTTAATAAAAAAATCTAAAAAGAAGTAGAATTAGGTTTAATTAATTTTCATCCCTTTATTTTTCTTTCAAATAATTAAATATTTATTTTATTTATTGTTATAATTAAATTTGCATATAATAATTAGATTAATTTTAGGTTAAAAAACTTCAATATTTTCTTAACAAGTTAAAATAAAATAGAATTAGGGTTAGCGTTTAATTGCAATTAATTTTTTCTATTAAGTCCTAAAAAACATAAAATACCAAAAAAACAAATTCTTGCTTTCTTTTTAATTTTAATTAATTAGTTCATCGTTAATTCAATTTTTGCAAAAGGGTCCAACGCCCTCGTTTCGTTCTTAATCTCTCGTTAATTCGCGTATTTAGTTTATTTCATTAGAATAATTATGTACCTCTCCCGAAGCCTTGTAAATAATTGCTCGCACTTTTATCTTTTACCTTATTTATTTTCTGTCAAATCGGGTTCGAGAAACTTTTGGCGATGTGGACCCGCGCCTTTTGTAATAGCTTTAGACTTTTAATTTCCGCAACTTTTAACTGTTAATCAAAAGCATGAAAGAATGTATGGACAAAATAAAAACAAGCGTAGAACACCAATAACATGACAAGACAAAAATAAATGAAAACGACACACAAATCACACACCACCCCTAGGGTACGCCTCATTGTTGCCTTGCCTCGAAAGGTGATCGTCGAGTAGAGGATGTCTTAGTAAGTCCTCATGATCCGGGAACCTGGCATGAGGGTAGCTTCTAAGGTGTCTTCCCATTGCTCTGGTGATCACCATGTCCCGAACCTCGAATTGACCCGAACACCTCCAACGGTGGTGCTACCTACCTCTCAATGGTGGGATAGCACTACTTTAAGGACATTTACACAGACGAATTCCTTAGGGTAGGTAGACGACTCGTAGATACTTGCTCTAACTTCAAAAACAAATTCAAAAATACTTTTCACACCGACACCTTTTCAAAAAGCTTTCGAAAGCAAACTTTTCAAACACTCTTGAGGACTGATACAAGAGTCAAACTGGAATTTTCAAAGAAACTTTTTAAAACCCACATTGAAAAGCAAACAAACCATTTTGAAAACACAATGAGCAAGTATCTAAGAGCCCATGGATAACCATGGATAGAAAGGGTGCTAACACCTTCCCTTTCTATAATCTACCTCCCGAACCGAGAGCAATCTCTATAAGGAATTTTTCTGTGCTTTTGTCCTTTCCATTTGGAGAAAATAAAAGACGGTGGCGACTCTTGCTTCCGCGACATTTCGCGAACCAGCGTTAAACAGTCAGTTCTAGATCCACCGATCACACATCCCTTATTTTTGCCCGAACCCTTTTGGTTCGCCGGGAAGCCCTTATTTTTGCTTAGGCCAGTCAACCTAGAGGGTCTTTGGTTATGCATAGTATCTTTTTACTATGTCTGCATTGACGGGGTGGGGAAGGTCGTCACCATCCATGGTGGTTAGAATCATAGCTCCTCCTGAGGAAATGTTCTTAACCACAAATGGCCCTTCATAAGTAGGGGTCCATTTGCCCCTGGGATCACCTTGAGGTAAGATAATGCGCTTGATTACCAGGTCCCCAACTTAATACTCTTGTCGTCTAACTTTCTTGTTAAATGCCTTGATCATTCGTTTTTGGTACGTCTGACCATGACAAATAGCAGTAACTCTCTTTTCATCGATTAAATTCAACTGATCAAGCCGGGTCTGAATCCAGTCATCTTCACTCAAACCTGCATCCTTCATGATTCGGAGAGAGGGTATCTGAACTTCAATGGGCAAGACTGCCTCCATGCCATAAACCAAGGAATAAGGTGTTGCCCCTGTTAACGTCCGTGTTGTGGTACGGTACCCATGAAGAGCAAATGGTAACATCTCGTGCCAATATTTGTAGGTCACTGTCATCTTCTGCACAATCTTCTTAATGTTTTTATTAGCCGCTTCAACAGCCCAATTCATCTTCAGCCGGTAGGGAGAAGAGTTGTGATGCTGTATCTTGAATTGCTCACAGAGCTCGGTGATCATCTTGTTGTTGAGATTGGTACCATTGTCCGTAATAATCCTCTCTGGTACACCGTATCAACAAATCAGATTGTGCCGAATGAACCGTGCCATGACGTTCTTGGTTACGGTAGCAAAGGAAGCTGCTTCAACCCACTTCGTAAAGTAATCAATAGCTACCAGGATGAAGCGATGCCCGTTGGATGCCGTAGGTCTGATCTCGCCGATCATATCAATGCCCCACATTGCAAAAGGCCAAGGTGCCGTCAAGATGTCCACCTTTTTTTTTGGTATCAACAAGGGTAGTATGAGCCAACATGTACTGTCTCAGCTGGCGAGCAGCCCATGCCAAAGCGTAGCAAGTTCTCTCGAGCAGCGAGTATTGGGTCTCACAGTCGGTAAACCTTTTGCTAAAGCAGTAAATAGCATGCTCTTTTCGGCCAGACTCGTCATGCTGCCCCAGCACTCCTCTTTGTATTATCCAGCATTTTTTAAGTATGATATCAACGGTCTTCTTGCAATTGGAGGCATCCGAATTGATGGCTTGGAGGTAGTATGGCCCTCTCTTCTTGAAGCAGTAGTCTATCAAACTCACCAGACACTTCACAATCATCTTCACCTTCGTCTTCGGCTAAGTTGATAGGATTTTCAAAGTCATAACCGGTAGTAGCAGAGTCGTTATCAGTGATATCCAGAGTGGATGTAGATCATGATATGTGAGTGTGTGTAAAATAGCTGTTTTGTAATATATAATAAAAGAAAAACAAGGAGCGCAAGATTTGAAATGCAAAAAACGTCCAATGCTTTTATTAATGATATATGAAAATGACACACATAAATACCTCACAAATGAAGCCACGGTGCCCCGGGTAAGACACTGGGCCGTAAAGTTTAAAACATTGTCTGTTACATATTCAAAACAAAAAGTTTCATTACTGGGTGATAACTGAAACGGGCATAGAATCCTTCGTTGTCCAGTTGCTTAATCCACCATTGGCAGTCGGGTAGATCCAACTGTCGATATCAAAATCTTCATCATCGTCATCCCCGATAGCATTCACCCCTGCATCTTGTTTAGGATTTTCCGGTGCTCCGAACTCAATCTCCTTCGCACCGATCAAGTCTTGTACCTTGTTCTTCAAAACCCAACAATCATTTGTATCATTCCCTGGGCTATCAGAGTGATAAGCACAGCGGAATTAGGGTTATACTTCGGTGATGTTGTATTTGGATTCTTCGGAGCTTCCTTTGGAATCACCAGATTGGTCTTCAGCAGCTGTGGCAGAATCTGGGATAAGGGCATGTTGAGACGGGTGAATTGCCTTCGAGGTCTCTCGTCCTTTTGTTGATTGTTGTGCTGAGGGGCACCAGCAGGTTTTGAAATAACAACCGCATTAACAGCTTTGCGGTGTTCAGGTCTATTCTGTCTTCTCGCACTGTAGACAGCACTGGACTCTTTCTTAAAAGGCTTCTTCTCGGTGCTCAATGAAGCACCCTTCTGTATCTTACCAACCTTAATACCAGCCTCAATCCTTTCACTGGTCAAAATTAGCTCCGTAAACCCAGACGAAGAGCTCCCAATCAGATGGTTGAAGAACAGACCAGACAAGGTCCCCAGAAACATGTCCACAAGCTCCCGATCAGCCAAGGGTGGTTGCACTCTACCGGTGAGATCCCTCCACTTCTGAGCATAATCTTTGAATCCTTCACCCGTTCCCATTAACATACCTTGGAGTTGGGTACGCGTAGGAGCGAAGTCGGAGTTGTACTGGTACTGCCTGTAGAAAGCAGTAGCCAAATCTTCCCAGCTGCGAATACTGGCTCCGTCTAACTGGTAGAACCACTCAAGCTGAGTCCCTGAGAGACTGTCTTGAAAGAAATGGATCCATAGGTTTTTATCAGAGGTGTACGGTTGAATCTTCCTCACATATGACCGGAGGTGAAGCTTCGGACAAGAAACTCTGTCATACTTAGCAAAGGATGGTGCCTTGAATTTGTGGGGAATCACTACCCCAGATGATAGACCTAGATCACCAAAGTCCAGACCAGGCACTTTCTGAACTTCCATAGCACTCAACAGGTCTTCCAGTTGCTTGTATCTATCCTCAGCAGGAGGATACTGTTCTTCATCGAAGTTCGTCTCGTTGTTGGAGACCACATGGCTAGGAGCCCTCCTTTCTTCCTGACTATCTTTTCCTCCAGATGAGGTGGTCAAATCAACTTTGTTCTGTAGCCTGTTTCCAAACATGTGCCCCGTGTTAAACAGGATTGTCCTCTTCTTCTTCTTCTTCTTCTTCTTTTTCTCTTTCAGAATCAGGGTCTTCAGATCTTGCTGACCCTTAGCTAGATTCATGAACATCTCTTGAAATTGGGCATTCTGGGCCTGTAGGGCCTTGATGGCTTGCTCAGTTGAAGGTTCAGCAGACATGATGAGTGCTGAAATAAACAGCGAAGAAGATAAGAGACCTGTAATGGGTACCTGTTATGGAGTGCATGGGATGAAATGTGTATGATTATGATTTCAAAGACAATCAGGAGATTCAAATTTGTAAACAAGAAGTGAAATACACTTTATTAGATAAACTTCAAAATTCAAATTGCTCAACTGATGCCCTCAGGGAGTTACAAGAATGGAAATACTGGAAAGTAAATAAAAACTGGAAAGGAAATCATCAAAGGTCAATCAGTGCTCCCATGGTCTCTTCTTATCGGTGCGGACATAGTCATTAAGAATCCGCTTGTTCTCCAACTTCCTAGTCAACCTCTGGATCTTCTGCTCTTGCTCATTGAACTTCTCTCGGTAGGAATCCCGTTCTTCCCTCAGCTGCATCCAAGATCTTTTCAGTGCCCCAATATCAGTGGGCATATGAGGATGGAGGATGGTTGGAAGAACCCCTTCTTCATTAGAAATTTCAACAATGATAGGCCGGACAACTTCATATGGCATACCCAGCTTCTGGGCACGGATACAGACCCATCTGAGATATGGCTCCATTGGAAGGGAAGTCTTTGGCCCCAGCTCGTGTGGATCAGATCTGTGAACTCTATCCCAGGCCTTTATGAATCTGCGACGTTGTTCGTCGCTATCCCCCTGAAAATCAAAGATGATACTAGGCATTAGAATCTCATGAGGTCCTTCTCTTCTGGCACGCCCAAACTAACGTAAGGCTAAGCACGAATTGTAAGAAATTCCTCCATGGGTTCCTAACAGTGGAACATTGGGGTACTCCCCACAACGATCAATAATGGCCACCTCGTCCATACCCTTAAAAGTCCAAATGATATCACTGTGAGAGAGGGACATGACCCTATAGGCCCAGCCCATGCCTTCTTTATTCTTCAGCACTGACTTGGGAAGGTAAGAAATAAACCACCTTGCCAATAACGGAGCACAGCTGTTGTACCCCAAAATTTGCCCTCCCATAATCTTCAAAGTTTTGCCAAACATCACCTCAAATGGTTCAAGGCTACTCCAAGGATTGCACAGTCAACCATCCTCCTAAAGCCAGTCAAACTGGGGTTTTGGTTCTCACAAGGAAGCTGAAGTTTTCAAGAGCTCAATCAAGTCTCCTATGCTCATACACATTGTCAAGCACCTACATGTCAAATTTCAAGGCTAACAAGGTCAAGTTGCACAGTCAAAAACCATAATTGCTCAACAGTCAACTGTAGGGGCAAAATGGTTATTTGGCAGTCAAAAGTCAAAAATTTTGGTCAACATATTATTTTGAGGCCACAAACATCATTTGATCAATGCTTGATCATGATTCTCAAAGTATGGCTCAAAAAGTCTCAAGATGCAAAAGTTTCTATTTTTGGACAGCTGAAAAGTCAACTATAACTTGACCAAGGCATAACTTCCACATGGTTTATCAGAAAAATTCCATCCAAAGCTCATTTTGAAGAGAATGACATTTCCTACAACTCATCTTCACACTCCAAGTCCAAGAAATGCTCTCACAAAAAGTTATCAATTTCAACATTATAGGTCATTTTCAAAAGTCAACAAAAAGGGACTTTAAGTCAAAGACCACAATTTGAGATTGGTAAATAAAAATGACATGGGACCAAAGACATTGGTTAGAGGACTTCAATAACTTTCTAAAATGTCCAAGAACATGATCAAAGCTTAAAAATTGAGCAAGATATGCATTGGAGAAGTTGGGAAATTTTTGTGAAATGGTCAAAATCATTTATCCTTGAAATTTCATTTTTGACAAAAGGGGCCCACTTTTTTCACTTGAATCAGCTTGGCCATGCTTCCCACGTGTCCCACATTTTATTTCAAATTTTAAATTTAATTTTTTCATTTTTATTTGATTTTATTGGATTTAATTCATTTTAAATCCTTTAAAATCAAATAAAAATCAAGAAGTTCAATTAAGGGGGATATTTGGTCTTAACTAGCCTTGAAACATCATTATGCAACATCCCAATTTCGTTTCAAGGCCAAATGGAGCAAGAATTCAAAATTGGCTCAAAAGAGGAAAGTTTGTTAATGGAGTTATGTCAAAATCTTGAACATGAAGGCAAGGCATTATGAGGCCATAACTCTCATCAAAACATGTTACATAACACATATGCAAGTGATCACAAAGAGAGACACGACCAGAACTGCACAAAAAACTCAAAGCAAACTTTACATTTTCACATAAAATTTGCAAAACTAAAAACTGCCTTAGAGCATTTGTTGAGCCCCCATTCTGATCCAAACACCTTCCTGAGGTCCCAAGGAAACTCTAGCAATCAAAACCACGCTCAAACATGCAAAGAACCAGTCCCACGAAGCTACACGGTTTGTTCTTTTTTTCAGAAATGCATAGCACAATTCATCCATTTTCATTGATTTTTCTTGCTTGATTTGTACTAATAAGGGTTCTCTGAAGCTTTTGGTGCCATCCAATTTAGTTATAGGCATCTGAATCCGAATCTACCATGAGCAAAAACTAGGGTTCCTGAAACTTTAAATTGGGGCTTTAGGTATATGGTAAAATTGGACTCTAAAACCAGTAGGAATAGGATCGTGGCAACATGAGGATTCCAAATCACTGGTCGCGCCCAATTTATGATTGAACACGGCCTATTCGCTATTTTCAAAAAGCTTGTGTTTTGGGGGGGTTCAAAACCCCCGCTATCCCTTTTTTACAGGTCCATTCGGAGAAGACGATTGCATGGCATGGCGTGAGTGGTTGCTTTGAAATCCAGCGCCTTTTTTTTATTTTATACCACTAATGTCAATTTTACTTTATATTATTTGTTTTTATCTTATGTACAAAGCGCGTTGATAGCTCACTTGGTAAAGGCTCTCATTGGTAAACACTGGGACCTGGGTTCGAACCCCAGGTCCCCTCAATTTGTTTCTATTATTTTGTCTAACCCTTTCCCATGTAGCTCCCATCCTGATGACCACCATGAAGCCCAACGCCTCTGCCTGCCACGCGCCTGGAAAGGTCAATCGAAAGGCTATCATGTGAGTCCCATCATATGCATTAGTCAACACTCCACATGTGATCCAAAAAGTCAGCAAAGGACCTCCTCCTGTTGGGCCAGCATTCATCAAATCACCTCCAAAATTGGGGTCAACACCCCCCACAGTTTGCTTTTTGTTTCCTTTTCTTTTCACTTTTTTTTATTTGTTTTATTTCTAATTAATTCATTAAAACAATTTTCATAAAACAAAAATCAGAAAAAATCATAAAAAATAAAAATATGTTTTATTTTAATTTAATTCATCAACATTTTTTATTTGTAAATAAATTCAATAACTAATTTAGTTTTAATTTTAAGTTGTTAACTTTAATGTTTTTTTCTCAATAACTAAAAAATATAAAAAAAATAGGTCTTTAGCACATTTTTATCTTTTTAAATAAATATTTTTATTTTCTTATTATAATTGTTATTAACCATTAATTAATTTTGTAAATACTTGTCATTAATCAATTAGGTTTAAATTAGGTTTAACTTAGACAATTTTCTTTAATAAATTAAAAAAACAATTAGAACTAGAATTATTTGACTTTTAATTCCAATTTAATTTTCTTTAATTCCATAAATCCAAAAACATCAAAAAATAAATTCTTGCTTTATTTAATAATTAAATCAATTTTCATTTCAATTTAATTCCTTTAAAGGGTCCAACGCCCTCGTATTCTATCGTATTTTCTTTTCACGTGTCTATTTTATTTCTTTTTTATGAATGTAATGTATTTGCCCCAAGGCCCTGTAATAGTTAATTAGGCATTTACTTTCTGCACTTTATTTTAAATCGGGTCTTGGTTTAATTTGGCGATGTAGACCCGCGCCTTTGTAATAGCGTAGGACCTTTATCTTTTCCGCACTTTAAATCCCCGCACCTTTTAACTGTTAACTATCACATGAAAGAATGTATGCCAAAATTAAAATCAAAGCGTAGATCACCAATGCACGATCAAGACAAATAAATAACTGAAAAGGACACACAATTCACACACCACTCTTAGGGTACGCCTCACTGTTGCCTTGCCCCTCGAAACGTGGTCGTCGAGTAGAGGACGTTTTAGTAAGTCCTCATGTCCATGAACATGGCATGGGGGTAGCTTCTAAGGTGTCTTCCTATTGCTCTGGTGACCACACTGTTGCCTTGTCCCTCGAAACGTGGTCGTCGACTATAGGACGTCTTAGTGAGTCCTTATGTTCCATTGATCTAGTTGCCTCGAAACAAGTTGCCTCAGAATAGTTGCCTCGGAATAAAAGATCAATGGCATAAGGGTAGATCCTAAGGTATCTTACCTTTGCTCGATGACTACACTGTCCCTACAAACGAATTGACCCGAACACCTCCAACGGTGGTGCTACCTACCTCTCAATGGTGGGATGGCACTACCTTAAGGACACTTACACAGACTAATTCCTTAGGGTAGGTAGATGACTCGTAGATACTTGCTCTAATTCAAAACAAATCGAAAAAAATTCTTTTCACACCGACACTTTGCAAAAAGTTTTCAAAAAACAACTTTTCAAACACTCTTGAGGACTGATACAAGAGTCGAACTGAAATTTTAAACGAAACTTTTTCAAACCCACTCACCTTGAAAAGCAAACAAACATTTTGAAAACACAAATGAGCAAGTATCTAAGAGCCCATGGATAACCATGGATAGAAAGGGTGCTAACACCTTCCCTTTCTATAAATCTACCTCTCGAACCGAGAAACAATCTCAATAAGGAATTTTTCTGTGCTTTTGTCCTTTCCATTTGGAGAAAATAAAAGACGGTGGCGACTCTTGCTTCCGCGACATTTCACGAACCAGCGTTAAACAGTCAGTTCCAGATCCACCGATCACAGAACTGGCGACTCTGCTGGGGAAAATCTTATAAAAGTGAGGTGTACCTTAGGACTAAGATCACTGTGTTTTCAATTGCTTTGACTTGTTTTCTTTATTATTGTGGGACTGTCTCGGGAGTTCTATAGATCCTAACCCGGATCTGGGGATACCTTCTTAGAAAGTAGCAACAAGGCTGTGAGGGAACTGTGCGGGGTATACCGACATGGTTGAAGCAGTCTGCTACGTTGATGTGGCACTTTGGTGTGTACCGGTAACCCTTGAGTTCAGTCAAGGAGAGTACTGGGCCTCCGCGTGGTGTCGTGAAGCATCAACAGACCTTAGGAACCTTAATTGAACCATCTTGGCCTCTTTAGGGTAGTGAGATAACTACTTTGGTGTATTCAGAAGTCGGTTGATACTCGATACTACGCTCAGTTGAGGGTTGTTTTCTTGGGATATTTTGATCGCCAGTCAGTGGCTAAATCGAAACGATGAACAATGAAAGCAATCCAATGATATTGAGATCCTTAGAACCTAGTTACTTTGATAGGACAGGTTTGAGCCCACCAACTTCAAGAGGGTAGTACCCCTAACCTCGTGCCGGCCTCAACTCTAAGGGCTGTGGTGTGACTTGTGTGCCTTATCATGTTTGCTTTTTGTGAATACTTGTGGTATGCCCTTATCATAGCATCATAACATCATACAGCATCATATGCATCCACTAACCATTTCAGGGGTTCGAATATTCATCTTTGTTCTTGTTTTGTAGGACATGGAAACTATCCGCAGAAAGACAATTCAGATCAACCTTGTAAGGGTCCCTCCTCAGCTTAAGGAGCTTACATCCAGGATTCCCGAGAACTCGTCATTCAGTGAAAGGCATGGTAGACTCATCAGCCTGGTCAATACCAATATTGAGGAAGAGATGGTAAAGGTCCTCTTCCAATTCTTTGACCCTCTGCATCACTGTTTTACTTTCCCAGATTATCAGCTGGTGCCTACTTTAGAAGAGTTTTCCCAGCTTCTGAAGATTCCCATTCTCAATCAACTACCCTACAACGGTACGGAAAGGGAACCAAAACTAGAAGAAGTAGCTAAAGCATTATGCCTACAACCATCTGACATCAAGGGGCATTGGGAAGCCAGAAATGGTATCAAAGGGTTCTTGGCAAAATTTCTATTTGAGAAGGCCCAAGAGTGTTGGAATTCCCTTGACCTACAAGCCTTTGAAGAAGTTGTAGCCCTCCTTGTCTATGGGTTGGTGCTGTTCCCTAAGCCGAATCAGCTTATAGATATCAGTGCTGTCAAGGTCTTCATGTCCAGGAATCCTATACCTACGTTGCTGGGGGACATCCTTCACTCATGTTACACTCGAACCATGAGAAAAAGGGGTGTCCTTATGTGCTGCACTCCCCTCCTGGGAAGGTGGTTTATTTCGCACCTTCCACAATCAGTTTTGAAGAACGAGCGGGGTTTGAGGTGGTCACAACGATTGATGACTCTTACACATGCAGATATACATTGGTGCTCTCGGTCCAGAGAGGATGTCACTATCATTGATCGTTGCGGGGAGTACCCTAATGTTCCTTTACTTGGAATCAGAGGAGGTATTACTTACAACCCATGTTTGGCTTGGAGACAGTTTGGTTATGCTCGGAGGGACGGCCCACATGACATGTTAATTCCTGACATAGTTTTTGACTTCGACAATGATGCACAAGGACTTCGCCAGAAATTTATCAGAGCTTGGAGGATGCCCAGCAAGATAGACAGCAAGACCCTGGGGCACAAGAACTCCATCCCATTGGAGCCTTATCTCAAGTGGGTACGAGCCCGCTCCCAGAAGCTGGTGATGCCATATCCTCATGTTCTCCCCGTGATCAAAGAGCCAGACTTGGAAGGAGAGGTGTCCTACACCATTCAACATCCTGACATGCCCACGTCCTGGGAAGAGATGCAGAAGAGCTGGATCCAGATTAAGGAAGAACGGAAGTCTCTGGAGACCAGTCTACATGCTAGTGAAAAGAAGGTCCTGGAGCTCACCCGCCTACTGCACGAGGAGAGGAATCTCAACACCTATATTGCTCCGAAGAGGATGCGTAGTGTCTTTTGGGATTGATCTACTTTATAATGTTTGCCCATGAGGCTTTGATGTATCAAACAATTATTTCCTTAATGATAACGTGTGTTCCTTTTTGTCTACAACGAATTTGAATTTTCGAACCCTTGAATGCATTGCATAAACACATATCATTCATCATGTGCATCACAAGTACTCCTCTTTTCAGGTTGCTTACTGTTCTTCGCTGTTTATTTCAGCATCATGAACCCTGAATCATCTACCGAGCTGACTATCAAGGCCCTTCAGGCGCATAACGCACAATTTCAGGAGCTGATCATGGGTTTGGCTCAAGGTCAAAAAGAGCTGAAGGCTATGCTCCTGAAGAAGAGTAAGAAGAAGAAGAGGAATGTGCTATTCAACACTGGGCGCAGACTCGGGAATACTTTGAAAAATGAAGCTGAGAGGACTACTCCATCTGTGGGGGAAGGTAGTCACCAAGAAAGGGAGGTCCCTAGTCCTGTGGTCTCTGATACTGAGACAGACTTCAACGACGAACAGTACCCTCCTGCTGAGGACCGGTACAAGCAGCTGGAGGACAGATTAAATGCTATGGAAATTCAGCATGTGCCTAGACTGGATTTCGGAGACTTGGGTTATCTACTGGGGTGGTGATCCCACACAAGTTCAAGGCGCCTGCCTTTGTGAAGTATGACGGGGCTTCCTGTACCAAGATGCACCTCCATTCTTATGTAAGGAAGATCCAGCCTTACACAGCAGACAGGAACTTATGGATCCACTTCTTCCAGGAGAGTCTTTCAGGGACTCACCTCGAATGGTTCTATCAGCTGGATGGGACCAACATTCGTAACTGGGAGGATCTGGCCACTGCTTTTTACAAGCAGTATCAATATAATTCTGACCTCGCTCCTACGCGTACCCAACTCCAGGGTATGTCGTTAGGATCGGGTGAAGGTTTTAAGGAATACGCACAAAAATGGAGAGATCTGGCTGGCAGGGTGCAGCCACCATTGACGGACCGGGAGCTGGTGGATATGTTCTTGGGGACCTTATCTGGTCCATTTTTCAATCATCTCATTGGTAATTCCTCTGCTGGGTTTACTGATCTGATCCTGACTGGTGAGAGGATCGAGGCTGGCATAAAATCGGGAAAGATACAGAAGGTTGCCTCCTCCAATACTGAAAAGAAGCCCTTCAAGAAAGAGGCAAGTGCTGTGTATGGTCCAAGAAGGCAAGACAAACCTGAACGCCGCCAAGCTGTCAACGCAGTGGTTATTTCTAAGCCTGCTGTTGCTCCACAACAGTACAACCAACCCAGGGCTGAGAGGCCCAAACGACAGTATACTCGACTCAGCATGACTCTCTCTCAGATCCTGCCGCAACTGTTATCAGCCAACTTGGTGACTGTTAGAGAGGCCCCGAAGGTTGTGAATACTACATCCCCCAGGTTCAACCCCAACGCCCGTTGCGCTTATCACTCTGATAGCCCGGGGCATAACACAGATGACTGTTGGGCCCTAAAGAATAAGGTTCAGGACCTTATTGATGCCAAGGAGATACAGTTCGAGGCGCCCGAGAGGCCAAATGTTGTTACCGCTCCCATGCCTCATCATGGAGTGAATGTTGTTGAGGAGGATTTGTATGTAGCTTCGGTGGATGATGTTGCTACCCCGCTGCTGACGGTCAAGAGGAACCTGTTGCTAGCCGGTTTATTTCCGAGATGTAGCAAAGGTTGCCCTTTATGTGTTGCTTCCCCTGCTGGTTGTTCTTTGCTGAAATCAGGCGTCCAAAACCTGATGGATAGTAAAGAGATTTTGTTCAGAAATACTGTTGTTCCTGCTTCCCCTATTGAAGAGGTTTCGATTGTTACCATTTTTAACAACCCTTCCAAGGCTCCTTCAAAGAAGCCTGTCTAAATTTTGCCTGTTCACAAGATTGCTCCCATCACCATTACTGTTCCGGGGCCCATCCCCTACAAGTCTGATAAGGCTGTCCCATGGCACTATGGGGCAGATGTTTATGTTTTGGGTGTGAAACAAGAGTTCAACACTGATACTGGTGTCACCAACATCACTGGGCCTGCTAAGGTCACTCGTAGTGGAAGACTGTTCTCACCAGACATTGCTCCTCCGGCAATTCAGAGGCCTTTGATCATCACACCTGCCAGTGTGTCTGTCTCTTCCCCTGACCAAGTTTCCACCCCTGCTGCCGAGTCATCTGATGCTCGGGGTAAGGGGATTGCTGCTGATGTGCCTGCCTGGACGGAGGCACCAAAGACCATTGTTGAGGCTTCCAGGCAGGAGATGGAAGAGATCCTCAAAATTATAAAGAAAAGTGATTTCAACGTTGTCGAACAGTTGGGGCACACCCCCTCCAAAATCTCCATGCTGTCACTGCTGCTGTGTTCAGAGGCCCATGCCAAGGCCCTGATTGCTTTCTTAAAGACAGCCCACGTACCCCAAGAGACGTCTGCTGATCAGTTCACTGACTGTGTGGCCAACCTAACCGCTGATAATGGCCTGGGTTTCTCTGATGCCGATCTGACAGCCAAGGGGAAGAACCATAATGATGCCCTGTATGTCTCCATTGAATGCACGGGCACTACGCTTGCTCATGTGCTGGTTGACACTGGTTCTTCATTAAATGTGCTACCCAAGAAGGCTCTGGACAGGCTGGACTGTGAGGGTCTGGAGCTCAAACCAAGTAACATCATTGTCCGGGCCTTTGACGGGTCCAAAAGAATGGTACATGGTGAGGTTGACATCCCAATCAGGGTTGGGTCACAGGTCTTTGATTCAAAATTCTATGTGATGGATATCCGTCCATCCTATTCTTGTTTGCTGGGTCGCCCGTGGATCCACAAGGCTGGAGCTGTGACCTCCACGTTGCATCAGAAGCTCAAGTACCCGGTCAGGGGGAAGATTGTAACAGTGCAAGGGGAAGAGGAATACATGGTCAGCCACCTCAACTCTTTCAGGTACGTGGAAATGGATGGGGAGTTCATTGAGACCCCCTTTAAACATTTTGAAGAGGTGCCACAAACATTGGCAGCAGCAGAAGCAGTGGTTGAAGAGGTTTCTCCTTTGAAGATGGCCTCCTTAAAGGACGCCCGGGCTGTGATTGAAAAAGGTGAATGTGCAAACTGGGGCAAGCTCCCTGATTTTACTCCTAAAACTAACAAGTTTGGGCTGGGTTTCACTGCAGAGGCTCAAAAGGCTGTGCGCAAGGCAAGGATCGGAAGACCTCCTGTGCTCATCACCAATCCAGGAGTGAATGCTATTGGGGAGGAAGACGAAGTGGAAGAGTCAGAGTTTGATAGCTGGATCTACCCGACGACCAACGGTGGACCTAGCAACTGGACCGCGAAAGACTTTACCCCCATAACTTTTGTCACCCAGTAATGAACTTCTTTGTTTTGGATTTGTAATAAACAATAATTTGAAACTGTATGGCCCGGTGTCTTACCCGGGGCATCGTGGTCTTATTTATGAGGGCTTTTGTTTGTCACTGTCATATATCATAAATAAAAGCATTGGACGTTTTTCACATTTCAAATTTTGCTCTCTCTTTCTTTCTTTCTTTACATATATTGCAAAACAGCTGTATTTACACACACTCACTCATACAGGTTTCAATCCACTCCGGATCTCACTGGTAACGACTCTGCTACTGCCAGTTATGACTTCGAAAATCCGATAAACTTAGCCGAAGACGAAGGTGAAGATGATTGCGAAGTGCCTGGCGAGCTTGCAAGACTGTTACTCCAGGAAGAGAGGGCAATTCAACCACATGAAGAGCCGGTGGAAACAATAAATCTGGGTACCGAGGCGGACAGAAAGGAAGTTAAGATTGGTGCCAACCTAGAGCTCAGCGTGAAGCAACAGTTGACTCAGATGTTACAGGATTATATGGAGATCTTTGCCTGGTCCTACGAAGACATGCCTGGGTTAGATACCGGCATTGTGGTCCATCACTTGCCTACTAAGGAAGACTACCCTCCGGTTAAGCAAAAGGTCCGCCGTATGCGTCCAGAGATGTTTGAGAAGATCAAAGCTGAGGTTATGAAGCAATTCAATGCCGGGTTTCTTGCAGTGACTTCTTACCCTCAGTGGGTTGCCAACGTGGTGCCGGTACCGAAAAAGGATGGTAAGGTCAGAATGTGTGTCGACTACAGGGATCTGAACAGAGCCAGCCCCAAGGATGACTTCCCCCTACCTCACATTGACGTTCTGGTTGACAATACCGCTCAGCACAAGGTGTTCTCTTTCATGGATGGTTTTTCAGGGTATAATCAGATCAAGATGGCTCCGGAAGACATGGAAAAGACTACCTTTGTTACTCAGTGGGGCACCTTCTGCTATAAGGTCATGCCATTCAGGTTGAAAAATGCTGGGGCAACCTACCAACGTGCCATGGTTGCTTTATTTCATGACATGATCCATCATGAGATAGAAGTGTATGTTGACGACATGATTGCAAGGTCCCAAACTGAGGAGGAACACCTTGATCATCTGCAGAAATTGTTTGACCGTCTGAAACTGTACAAGCTGAGGTTGAACCCGAACAAGTGCACCTTCGGGGTAAGATCTGGAAAGTTGTTACGCTTCGTTGTAAGTGATAAGGGTATTCAAGTGGACCATGCCAAGGTTAAAGCTAATCAAGAGATGCCAGCTCCTAAGACAGAGAAAGAGGTCAGAGGCTTTCTAGGACGCCTGAATTATATTGCTCGATTCATCTCGCACCTAACTGCTACCTGTGAGCCAATCTTCAAGCTGCTGAAGAAAGATCAGGTAGTACGTTGGAATCATGAATGTCAGGCTGCTTTTGACAGAATCAAAGAGTATCTCCAAGAACCACCCATCCTTATGCCGCCGGTTGAAGGGAGACCTCTAATACTATACCTGACAGTACTTGACAACTCAATGGGGTGTGTGCTGGGGAAGCATGACGAGTCTGTCCGAAAAGAACACGCCATTTATTACCTTAGCAAAAAGTTTACCGACTGTGAGACCCGATACTCACTGCTCGAGAAAATTTGCTGCGCTTTAGTATGGGCTGCTCTCCGGCTGAGACAGTATATGCTGACTCACACTACCTTATTAATCTCAAAGATGGATCCGATAAAGTACATATTTGAAAAGCCTGCTCTGTCTGGGAGAATAGCGAGATGGCAAATGATCTTGACAGAATACGACATCCAGTACACGACTCAGAAAGCTATCAAGGGAAGTGTATTGGCAGACCACTTGGCACACCAGGCAGTAGACGACTATCAGTCAATGAACTTCGAGTTTCCGGACGAGAGTATCATGATAGTGACTGATTGTGAAGTACCTGGACCGGATGAAGGACCTGAGGAAGGATCCCGATGGTCTATGCACTTTGATGGAGCCTCCAATGCTTTAGGTAACGGTATCGGCGCTGTAATCATATCCCCTCAAGGCACTCATACTCCACTTACTGCCCGACTATGTTTTAACTGCACTAACAAAATGGCGGAGTATGAGGCATGCATCATGGGTCTTCGAGCTGCGATCGACTTAAGGATCAAGTTTCTGAGTGTCTTCGGAGATTCCGCTCTCGTGATCAATCAGATCAAAGGGGAGTGGGATACGAAACATCTAAATCTTATTCCTTACAGAGAATGTGTATTGACATTGATCCCCCATTTCACAGAGATAACCTTTGAACACTTCCCGAGAGAGGAGAATCAGTTAGCGGACGCGTTAGCTACGATGTCTTCTATGTTCAAAGTTAAATGGGACAATGAGGCTCCCCGAATCACTATCTGGAAACTGGACGAACCGGCATACTGTTGTGATCTTGAGACTGAATTAGTGACTGAGAAGCCTTGGTACAATAAGGTGAAGAGATACTTGGAAGCTCAGGAATACCCTGAAGGTGCATCTGTCAATGATAAGAAGTTTCTGAGAAGGTTCGCAGCGAAGTTCTTCCTTAGCAACGGCATTCTGTACAAGCGAAACCATGATTCGACCTTACTGCGTTGTGTGGATAAGACTGGAGCAGAAAGGATTATGGCGGAGTTACATGAAGGGACCTTCGGAACACATTCCAGTGGACACACTATGGCTAAGAAGATCCTTCGGGCAGGGTATTTCTGGTCCACAATGGAAGCTGATTGTTACCAACATTCTCGGACGTGTCACAAGTGCCAGATTTATGCTGATAAGGTGCATGTTCCTCCAGTTCCTCTGAACGTCCTGACTGCACCTTGGCCTTTTGCAATGTGGGGCATTGATATGATCGGTGAGATCAGACCTACGGCATCTAACGGGCATCGCTTCATCCTTGTAGCGATTGATTACTTTACAAAGTGGGTTGAAGCAGCTTCCTACGCTACGGTAACCAAGAATGTCGTGGCACGGTTCATTCGGCATAACCTGATCTGCCGATACGGCATCCCGGAGAGGATCATTACAGACAATGGTACCAATCTCAATAACAAGATGATCACTGAGCTCTGCGAGCAGTTCAAAATACAGCACCACAACTCTTCTCCTTATCGACCGAAGATGAATGGGGCTGTAGAAGCAGCGAATAAGAATATCAAGAAGATTGTGCAGAAGATGACAGTGACTTATAAAGATTGGCACGAGATGTTACCGTTCCCTCTACATGGGTACCGTACCTCAGCGAGGACGTAAACCGGGGCAACTCCTTTCTCCCTGGTCTACGGTATGGAGGCAGTCTTACCGATCGAAGTGCAGATACCCTCTCTCCGGATAATGAAGGATGCAGATCTGAGTGAAGATGATTGGATCCAGACACGACTTGATCAGCTAAACCTAATTGACGAAAAGAGACTTGCGGCTATTTGTCATGGTCAAACGTATCAAAAACGGATGATCAGGGCATTTAACAAAAAGGTCAGACCACAAGAATATCAAGTTGGGGATCTGGTAATCAAGCGCATCATCCTTCCTCAGAGTGATCCAAGGGGCAAATGGACCCCTACGTACGAAGGGCCATTTGTGGTTAAACATGTGTTCTCAGGAGGAGCCATGATTCTGACCATCATGGATGGTGACGACCTTCCTCACCCCGCCAATGCAGACATAGTAAAAAGATACTACGCATGATAAAAGACCCGCTAGGTTGACATACCTAGGCAAAAATTAGGGCTTCCCGACGAACCAAAAGGGTTCGGGCAAAATGAGGGATGAAATAAAAAAAATCTGTACACCCGGCAAGTCGAAAACCTGAAAAGGCGATTTGGGCAAAAATGGGTATCCCGGTGGACTGAAAACCCGAAAGGGCGGTCCAGGCAAAAGTTAGGGATAAAGCGTAATACTATGTCTCATTGGATCACTTTGCATCCAGAATCCGGTATCAACCATCAAGTTCAGACGGCATTGATCAATCAGCTTCATCTTCGGTTAGGTCATCAAGTGATGAGACGGTCAAAGATATAAAGGCGATAGCAAAGTTGGAACCCAGTGGGATTATTCTTTTCACACAACTGTTTTATTTTCCTTTGTAAAAATTTGTATAAACTCTTATTCGGCGGTGTTCTCTTACTAGGACGTCAGCCTCTTGTACATAAACGCCTATTTACAGGCAATTCAAAAATCCATACAAATACACTTTTCAGTTAAAATTTCCAATTATTTTCCTTTTCTGTTTTGTTTTGTGAAGGACGTCCAAGGTTCAATTTGTGATATATGCATTTGACAATAACTGCTAACTCATAAATATTTGCATACGAAACAAAGGATTAATTACAGGTGACATTAGAAACAGGGGCAATGATGAGTGGTTTAAGCGATCTAATTGTTCTGTCCACCAAGGTATCAAGGTAGGTTCAGCCAAAGAACATAACCAATATACCTTAATTCCCCAGAGAGTAAACCAGCAAGTCAATGCACTCTCCCCAAGCTATACCATCAGCCTTAAGGAAGTTGGATTATCCCCAGCAGATCTCAACATTCCTCAGCGCGATATACGAACATTCCTAACAAGCATCCCCGGCAGTCTTGATCTAAGATTGTTCCCCGACGGTATACAGACATTCAGTGGAGCCACTTCCCCAGTATATCTCAAAACATTTCCCCAGGAGAGTCCAGTTTGAAGATTTTCCCAGGAAAGTTTGAATCATCTCCCCAAGCAGTAAGCTTATCCCCAGTAGATTCTGGAAGCTTATCCCCTACAGAGCACGAACGCGTCTCCCGGCTTTATTCAAAGGTTATGCTCCACCAGAGCTTATAACTGGGTTATCCTCAGCCAAAGGCCACAGAAAGATCGTCCTCGGCGAAGTCTTCTTATCCCCAGCGGAGTCTATTAAAACTTCCAATGTAACGACGGTATCCCCAGCGAAGTTACTACCAACATCTCAACAAGAGTACCTCTCTCCCCACAGAGTATTGTTCCCCAGCCAGATCGCTAGAATAATTTTCTCCCCGCAGAGTAATCTCTCCAACAAGTTTATTCCCCCAACGGAGTCATCTTCTCCTACCGGTTTATTCTTACAACCATCACTCCCCAGTGGAAACACTATTCTCTAACATCAGCCCAGGATGTGACCTCCCGGCATTCTTCAAGGATTTATTTTCCTAGACAAACATACATTCATAAACAACACATCTTCATACATTATAGCATGCATATACGCATCATGAACATACAATCTCATTCATTCTGAGAGCATCTCGCATGTCATACATCATGGCATCGCATACAACTAACGTTTTGTCTTTTCAGGACAAAAGTTAATACAAAGATAATTGCTATCAACTGTCGTGATTCCAGATCCGATTCCTGTATCTTGCCAGGGAGTATCCGTTGATGACTACAGTACCAGACTCGATTCCTGTATCTTGACAGGGCACGTCTGAAGAGTTCGAAGATCCGATTCCTGTATCTTGCCAGGGAGTATCTGTTGACGACTACAGTACCAGACTCGATTCCTGTATCTTGACAAGGCACGTCTGAAGAGTTCGAAGATCCGATTCCTGTATCTTGCCAGGGAGTATCTATTGACGACTACAGTACCAGACTCGATTCCTGTATCTTGACAGGGCACGTCTGAAGAGTTCGAAGATCTGATTCCTGTATCTTGCCAGGGAGTATCTATTGACGACTACAGTACCAGACTCGATTCCTGTATCTTGATAGGGCACGTCTGAAGAGTTCGAAGATCCGATTCCTGTATCTTGCCAGGGAGTATTTGTTGACGACTACAGTACCAGAATCGATTCCTGTATCTTGACAGGGCACGTCTAAAGAGTTCGAAGATCCGATTCCTGTATCTTGCCAGGGAGTATCTGTTGACGACTACAGTACCAGACTCGATTCCTGTATCCTGACAGGGCACGTCTGAAGAGTTCGAAGATCCGATTCCTGTATCTTGCCAGGGAGTATCTGTTGACGACTACAGTACCAGACTCGATTCCTGTATCTTGACAGGGCACGTCTAAAGAGTTCAAAGATCGGATTCCTGTATCTTGCCAGGGAGTATCTGTTGACGACTACAGTACCAGACTCGATTCCTGTATCTTGACAGGGCACGTCTGAAGAGTTCGAAGATCCGATTCCTGTATCTTGCCAGGGTGTATCTGTTGACGACTACAGTACCAGACTCGATTCCTGTATCTTGACAGGGCACGTCTGAAGAGTTCGAAGATCCGATTCCTGTATCCTGCCAGGGCGTATCTGTTGACGACTACATTTCCAGACTCGATTCCTGTATCCTGCCAGGGCACGTCTGAAGAGTTTAAAGATTTGATTCCTGTATCCATCCAGGGCACGTCTACATAAAGAGTTTGAAAGTCAACTCCTGTAACAGACCAGGTAATTTTCTTTCTTTCTCAGGTACGCAAGTTCTCGCTAAGGAATCTCTTACGCGATCGACACCTCCATATGGCATCTATAAGCCCATCCTCCTAACCACCACCTCTCCAAATGGCATCTGTAAGCCCATTCCCTCTATCACACTGCTGATACTCTACTATGTGAGTGCAAATTTCTGGGCACTCTAGTGTTCAAATCATCTTCCACCCTCGGATCACGAAAGGCACACAAGCCAATCTACATCCTCAAGTCTAAGAAGATTGAACAGGGGAAACTGTTGTACCCCAAAATTTGCCCTCCCATAATCTTCAAAGTTTTGCCAAACATCACCTCAAATGGTTCAAGGCTACTCCAAGGATTGCACAGTCAACCATCCTCCTGAAGCCAGTCAAACTGGGGTTTTGGTTCTCACAAGGAAGCTGAAGTTTTCAAGAGCTCAATCAAGTCTCCTATGCTCATACACATTGTCAAGCACCTACATGTCAAATTTCAAGGCTAACAAGGTCAAGTTGCACAGTCAAAAACCCTAATTGCTCAACAGTCAACTGTAGGGGCAAAATGGTCATTTGGCAGTCAAAAGTCAAAATTTTTGGTCAACATATTATTTTGAGGCCACAAACATCATTTGATCAATGCTTGATCATGATTCTCAAAGTATGGCTCAAAAAGTCTCAAGATGCAAAAGTTTCTATTTTTGGACAGCTGAAAAGTCAACTGTAACTTGACCAAGGCATAACTTCCACATGGTTTATCAGAAAAATTCCATCCAAAGCTCATTTTGAAGAGAATGACATTTCCTACAACTCATCTTCACACTCCAAGTCCAAGAAATGCTCTCACAAAAAGTTATCAATTTCAACATTATAGGTCATTTTCAAAAGTCAACAAAAAGGGACTTTAAGTCAAAGACCACAATTTGAGATTGGTAAATCAAAATGACATGGGACAAAAGAAATTGGTTAGAGGACTTCAAGACCTTTCTAAAATGTCCAAGAACATGATCAAAGCTTAAAAATTGAGCAAGATATGCATTAGAGAAGTTGGGAAATTTTTGTGAAATGGCCAAAATCATTTATCCTTGAAATTTCATTTTTGACAAAAGGGGCCCACTTTTTTCACTTGAATCAGCTTGGCCATGCTTCCCACGTGTCCCACATTTTATTTCAAATTTTAAATTTAATTTTTTCATTTTTATTTGATTTTATTGGATTTAATTCATTTTAAATCCTTTAAAATCAAATAAAAATCAAGAAGTTCAATTAAGGGGGATATTTGGTCTTAACTAGCCTTGAAACATCATTATGCCACATCTCAATTTCGTTTCAAGGCCAAATGGAGCAAGAATTCCAAATTGGCTCAAAAGAGGAAAGTTTGTTAATGGAGTTATGTCAAAATCTTGAACATGAAGGCAAGGCATTATGAGGCCATAACTCTCATCAAAACATGTTACATAACACATATGCAAGTGATCACAAAGAGAGACACGACCAGAACTGCACAAAAAACTCAGAGCAAACTTTACATTTTCACATAAAATTTGCAAAACTAAAAACTGCCCTAGAGCATTTGTTGAGCCCCCATTCTGATCCAAACACCTTCCTGAGGTCCCAAGGAAACTCTAACAATCAAAACCACGCTCAAACGTGCAAAGAACCAGTCCCACGAAGCTACACGGTTTGTTCTTTTTTTCAGAAATGCATAGCACGATTCATCCATTTTCATTGATTTTTCTTGCTTGATTTCTACTAATAAGGGTTCTCTGAAGCTTTTGGTGCCATCCAATTGAGTTATAGGCATCTGAATCCGAATCTACCATGAGCAAAAACTAGGGTTCCTGAAACTTTAAATTGGGGCTTTAGGTATATGGTAAAATTGGACTCTAAAACCAGTAGGAATATGATCGTGGCAACATGAGGATTCCAAATCACTGGTCGCGCCCAATTTATGATTGAACACGGCCTATTCTCTATTTTCAAAAAGCTTGTGTTTTGGGGGGGTTCAAAACCCCCGCTATCCCTTTTTTACAGGTCCATTCGGAGAAGACGATTGCGTGGCATGGCGTGAGTGGTTGCTTTGAAATCCAGCGCCTTTTTTTTATTTTATACCACTAATGTCAATTTTATTTTATATTATTTGTTTTTATCTTATGTACAAAGCGCGTTGATAGCTCACTTGGTAAAGGCTCTCATTGGTAAACACTTGGACCTGGGTTCGAACCCCAGGTCCCCTCAATTTGTTTCTATTATTTTGTCTAACCCTTTCCCATGTAGCTCCCATACTGATGACCACCATGAAGCCCAACGCCTCTGCCTGCCACGCGCCTGGAAAGGTCAATCCAAAGGCTATCATGTGAGTCCCATCATATGCATTAGTCAACACTCCACATGTGATCCAAAAAGTCAGCAAAGGACCTCCTCCTGTTGGGCCAGCATTCATCAAATCACCTCCAAAATTGGGGTCAACACCCCCCACAGTTTGCTTTTTGTTTCCTTTTCTTTTCACTTTTTTTTATTTGTTTTATTTCTAATTAATTCATTAAAACAATTTTCATAAAACAAAAATCAGAAAAAATCATAAAAAATAAAAATATGTTTTATTTTAATTTAATTCATCAACATTTTCTTTTTGTAAATAAATTCAATAACTAATTTAGTTTTAATTTTAAGTTGTTAACTTTAATGTTTTTTTCTCAATAACTAAAAAATATAAAAAAAATAGGTCTTTAGCACATTTTTATCTTTTTAAATAAATATTTTTATTTTCTTATTATAATTGTTATTAACCATTAATTAATTTTGTAAATACTTGTCATTAATCAATTAGGTTTAAATTAGGTTTAACTTAGACAATTTTCTTTAATAAATTAAAAAAACAATTAGAACTAGAATTATTTGACTTTTAATTCCAATTTAATTTTCTTTAATTCCATAAATCCAAAAACATCAAAAAATAAATTCTTGCTTTATTTAATAATTAAATCAATTTTCATTTCAATTTAATTCCTTTAAAGGGTCCAACGCCCTCGCATTCGATCGTATTTTCTTTTCATGTGTCTATTTTATTTCTTTTTTATGAATGTAATGTATTTGCCCCAAGGCCCTGTAATAGTTAATTAGGCATTTACTTTCTGCACTTTATTTTAAATCGGGTCTTGGTTTAATTTGGCGATGTAGACCTGCGCCTTTGTAATAGCGTAGGACCTTTATCTTTTCCGCACTTTAAATCCCCGCACCTTTTAACTGTTAACTATCACATGAAAGAATGTATGCCAAAAATAAAATTAAAGCGTAGATCACCAATGCATGATCAAGACAAATAAATAACTGAAAAGGACACACAATTCACACACCACTCCTAGGGTACGCCTCACTGTTGCCTTGCCCCTCGAAACGTGGTCGTCGAGTAGAGGACGTTTTAGTAAGTTCTCATGTCCATGAACATGGCATGGGGGTAGCTTCTAAGGTGTCTTCCTATTGCTCTGGTGACCACACTGTTGCCTTGTCCCTCGAAACGTGGTCGTCGACTATAGGACGTCTTAGTGAGTCCTTATGTTCCATTGATCTAGTTGCCTCGAAACAAGTTGCCTCGGAATAGTTGCCTCGGAATAAAAGATCAATGGCATAAGGGTAGCTCCTAAGGTATCTTACCGTTGCTCGGTAACTACACTGTCCCTACAAACGAATTGACCCGAACACCTCCAACGGTGGTGCTACCTACCTCTCAATGGTGGGATGGCACTACCTTAAGGACACTTACACAGACTAATTCCTTAGGGTAGGTAGATGACTCATAGATACTTGCTCTAATTCAAAACAAATCAAAAAAACTTCTTTTCACACCGACACTTTGCAAAAAGTTTTCAAAAAACAACTTTTCAAACACTCTTGAGGACTGATACAAGAGTCGAACTGAAATTTTAAACGAAACTTTTTCAAACCCACTCACCTTGAAAAGCAAACAAACATTTTGAAAACACAAATGAGCAAGTATCTAAGAGCCCATGGATAACCATGGATAGAAAGGGTGCTAACACCTTCCCTTTCTATAAATCTACCTCCCGAACCGAGAAACAATCTCAATAAGGAATTTTTCTGTGCTTTTGTCCTTTCCATTTGGAGAAAATAAAAGATGGTGGCGACTCTTGCTTCCGCGACATTTCGCGAACCAGCGTTAAACAGTCAGTTCCAGATCCACCGATCACAACAGCACATCAAGGTTCCCCGCTTTCGGGCAGTACGAGCATAGAGCTGATGAAGAATGTCACCCAAGAGAGTGGGTACCAAATTCCGAGAGATGAAGATATTTATCGCATTCACATCCACAAAAGAGTCAGAGTTCGGAAACAAAACCAAACCATATATCAGAAGAACCAGAGTATCCTCGAATGCCTTGAAGTCTAGACTATCCCAGAAATAGTTAGCCTTACCAACCAAGAACTTAGTCAGAAAGCCCATTGCTCCACTTCTAGTCTCCCAATTAGTCATTACCTCTTCCTTGGTCAAATGAAGGGCTGCAACAATCTCTTCGGGCCTAAGTATCTTCTCCCAACCAGTAAACGGGGTCTGCTCCAGAATGGAGATACCGAGCAAGTCAGAGAATTCTTCTAAGGTGGGAACCAGCTGGTAGTCCTGGAAAGTAAAACAATGGTACAATGGATCATAGAACTGGACTAGGACACTCATCATCTGCTCGTCCAATTTGGAGGTGACCAAACTGAGAAGATAACCATGTCTCCTGAGGAAGGAAGTAGTATCAGGCATCTTTGCAATCAACTCTTTAAGCAAGGTGGGAACCTGGACAAAGTTGATCCGGATGGTATTCTTACGCATTGGCATCATGATGACCTATAAAATAGAACAAAGATGAATCCCTCCTGTCTTTGAAATAGGTTAGTCCAATGCAAGATGTATGCAATGTTATGATGTCATGATGTCATGATAGAAAGCATACCACAAGTATCCACAAATAGCAAACATGGTCAAGGCACACAAGTCACACAGAGAGCCCTTAGATTTCAGGCTGGCAAGGAGCTTAGGTACTACCCTCTTTCAGTTCAGTTGGTTTAAACCTGTCCTAAAAATAGTAACCGGGTTCTAGAGGATCTCAATATCACTGACTACCCTCAATCGGTCATAATTCCAGTTTAGCAACCTTTTCTTGCAGCCGGAATCATCGCGAGAGTTTAGTCTCAATGAGTGTAGCATACTGCTACTGTTCTATGGCCAAGTTGGTCAATTTAAAGGTTCTAAGGTCAGTTGGTGCTTAATGACCCCTTACATGACCCATATTCTCCTCGTTCCAACACAAGGGATATCGATACAATCTAAAGTGCCACACCAACGTAGCTACTGCTTCAACCGTATTAGTCTACGCCGTACAGTTCCCTTACAGTTTATTTCTACTTACCTAAAGGGTACCCCCAGATCTGGGTTAGGATCTATAGAAACTCCGATACAAGCCCACAAATATAAATCATACAAAGCAAACAATTGAAAACACAAAGATCTAATCCTAAGGTACACCTCACTTATTAAATCCCCAGCAAAGTCGCCAGTTCTGTGATACGGTGGGAAAGAACTGACCGTTTTTGGAATGCTGGTTCGTGTTTTGCATTTGTTTTCGCAAAATGTCGCGGTAAGCAAGAGTCGCCACCGTCTTTTATTTTATCCAACAAGTAAAGGAAAAAAGCACAGAAAAATTCCTTTTTCGAGATGTTTCTCGGGTCCAGGGGATAGATTATAGAAAGGGAAGGTGTTAGAACCCTTTCTATCCGTGGTTATCCACATGCTCTTAGGTACTTGCTCAAAGTGTTTTCAAAATTTTCTTTTCTTTGTGTTTGTGGATTTGAAAGAGTTTTTGTTTGAAAGGAGTGTAAGTGCGAAAAGTTTTGTTTTATTTTTAAAAGGAGCAAGTACTTAAGAACCACCTACCTACTCGAAAAAGGAATTAATCTTTACAAATGTCCTTTAGACAACGCTATCCCATTATTGATGAGTAGGTAGCATCGTCGTTGGAGTTTTAAGGGTCAATTCGATTAAGGGATGTGTGGTCACTAAAGCAATGTTAGGACGCCTTAGCGGTAACCCTAATGTCTTAGACCATTTTTCCGAGGCAACCGTTTTGAGGCAACTATGATCTTTGGACAAGAGGACGACCTCTAAAACTTCCTATACTCAATGACCACGTTCGAAGGCAACCAAGTGAGGTGTACCCTAAGAGTGCACATGTGCGAGTGTGTTATTTTTCAGTTATTTATCTTTGTACATGTGATGGGTGAGCTGTGTTGATTTTAAGTTCATACATTTGATCTTGTCATGCATTCCCTATTACCAAACATCTAACAGTTAATAGTTTGCCGAAATTAAATTGCGGAAATTAAATCTAACTATTACAAGGTGTCGGGTATTTACATCGCCAAAAACAAACCCTTGAAATTAAAATGCGGAAAGTAAAATAAAGCGATAAATAATTAAAGTCCTATTTAAAGCTATTACATTCCGGAAGCAAGTACAATAATATGAAAATATGGATCGCGTGCGAGAAAATTAAATCGAGCGCATTTTTTAGGGTTTTGACCCTTTTTTTTAAAGAAATCATTTTTTGTTTATTTTTGAATTAAAAGAAATTAATTTATGTTAATTAAATAAATAAACTAATTAATTAATAAAAGTGGTTTTTTTTTTGGATTTTTGGATATTTAAAGAAACAAAATAAATTTAATTTAAAGTTAGTAAAAACCTAATTATCTACATTGATTTTAAATATTGCAAAACATATTAAAAGTTAAACCTAATTAAACTAAATTAATTGAATTAATTTATTTACAAAAATAAAATGATGAATTTAATTTTAATAAATAAAATATATTTTTGTGTTTTTGATTTTATGAGAAAAAAGATTTTAATTGGTTAGTAATTTAAATAATAAAAATAATTATACAAAACAAATAAATAAATAAAATGAAAAGGAAAAGAAATAACCAAAAGAGGGGGGTTTGGGCCCAGATTGGAGGTGTGATCAGCAATTTTGAGGCCCAAACGCAAATAAGCCTGGCTGACTTTTGCAATCCCACGTGTGCCTGTTGACTTAGGAGTATGGTGAGCTTTCAATCTTGGCCACCAGATCTGGCCTGGGGCCATCTGGAAACCATCTGGATGAGGATCCATGATAGGCTATGCTTTGGACATTGCATGGAGTCACCTGTTGAAAAATGTAACAAATGCATTGGGGGACCTGGGATTCGAACCCAGGTCCTATTGGACTATGCACTAACGCCTTCACCACTAGACCACTGTGTTTCTTTTGTTAGTGGGATAGATAATGATTATTATAAGGGAAAAACAAATAATATGCTGGAATTAAAAACAAAAACGCGCGAGATTTGAATCATCCAATAGGAGGGGGACGTGTCATCGTCTTCCTCATTGAAAACCTGGTTATTTACCTGCGGATTTTTATCCGCAGCTAAATCCATAGCTTGCTCCTAAAATCAGTTTTAGGCTGTAAAAATGCAATCCAAGATCATGGACATGATCGTTTCTTCCTCCTGAACATGGCTATGTCCATTATTTGCCTTGATTTTTCCTGAAACTAAAACGCCTAAAAACAAGAACCAAAAACCCTAGTTTCGGGTATGGCATTACAGGCTATAAAAATACAATTGAATAATGTAGAAAGCTTGGAAATCAAACGACAAACACAAATATTCAAAGATTTTGGCAAAAAGGTGCAAGAATAAGAGGATGTGTTTCCAACTGAAAGGTGAGTTTCAAAGAGACTTACATCGCTATTGGGACAATGTAATGGCCTTTTCTTGATTGCTTTAGACTCAGTGGAGGTCCATCAAGAGAGTAGTGTTGAGACTTTGCTTTAAATCGGCCTCTAAGGGTGATTTCGATTCCACACTTTTTTGCCTTTTTTCAAGCTTTTGTTCTTCTAATTGTTCAGCCTCTAGCTCTAATTCATGCCTCTTTAGCTTGTATAAGTATTAGGCAATGTATTAGGTTAAAATTTTGGGCTTGAATCTTTGTAAATCAATGCTTGGAGATATGATATGATCCTCCATTAAAAAGCTTCCAATTTCATTCCAAATCCAATATTTTGTGCATGATATGGCTTGATACGAGTTTGATCTTGTCCATGATGACAATTAAGGCCTGTATCAATAAAAAAGATACCAAGTTATCAATATTTAGATTTTATTTGGATTTAAATTGATTTAAAATGAATTAATTCAATAAAAATCAAATAAAATAGAAAAATCAATGAATGGACATAAAACTGAAGATGGGACACGTGTGTAGTGTGACAAGATCAAATCAAGTGGAAAAAAGTGGGCCCATTTGACAAAATTTGAAGTTTTGGGGATAATTGACTTTTGGCAATTTTGGAAAAATGCCCAACTTCAACAATGCATAACTTCTTCAATTTTGAACTTTTAGAAGTTTTCTTGGACTTTTTAGAAACCTTGAGATGTCCTCTAACCATCCCTTTTTGTCTCATTTAATTTTGATATTCCATGCTCAAGTTATAAGCTTTGGAAAAAAATGTGTTTTTGTTGACTTTCAAAAATGACCTATAATGTCCAAATTTGTAACTTTTTGTGAGTGCATTTCTTGATCTTTGGGTGTGAAGATGGATTGTAGGAAATTGCATCCTCTTAAAAATGAGCTTTGTATGGGTCATTTATCATAAAGCATGAGAAAGTTATGCTTAGCCAAAGTTGAGTTGACTTTTCTTGCAAAACCCTAATTTAGCAACTTTTGAGTCGATGAATTTTGAGCAATCCTTGATGAATCATGGTCAACCCTTGATCAAATGATGAAATATCCTTCAAAATTATAATGTTGACAAAAAATCTTAGGTTTGACTGTTTATAGGTCACAGTTGACTTTTGCCCTAGCACATTCGATTTTTGGACTTCTTGAGCAATTGACTGACGAAAATTCCTCTGCAAGGCTTGAAATTTGACATGGATGAAATTGAGAACATATTAGTATATTATGGAGAACTTGAGTTCATTTGGATGCAAGGACCTTGATGCAACACAAAACCCTAATTTGAGATTGACTACCTTAGGAGATGACTTGATTGTCCAACTCTTGAGCAATCTTGAGCCATTTGGAGATTCTTCTTGCAATGTCTTGAGAAATATGGGTGGGAAATTTTTGGGTACAACAGGTTCATCATTAGAACCCTAACCATTTGAGCTTAACTACATCATTGTACCTGCAAGCAAAGGAAGAAAGGAATCAGAAGAGGAGAAAGGAAAACCAGAAAAGGATTATACAAGAAGTGTTACGGCAGGAGATGTAAACACGAAATTACTTAGCTTTAGGACTCTTAATCGTGTTATAATGTTTGCGTGATTTCTATGTGGATGTTGTATTTCTGGGAAATTTGGAATATGGGGTTTAAGGTTCATCACTTAGGTTTAGGGTTTATCACTTAGGTTTAGGGTTTATCCATGTGGGGTTAGGGTTCAAAAGGATTGGTGTTTATGGTTGGGGTTCAAAAGGGTTAGGGTATATGTTTCTTATGGTTCATAGGGTTGGTTTATATATTCATATGGTTCTTAGGGTTTAGATGACGTTCTTGGTGAATGTTCATTCATGATGGCAGCCTTGACGGCCGCCCACGATGGATCGGGGCTTACATGGTTGAAGGTATGAAGATATATGTTTGTGGATGGTGGCTTGGATGAATGTATGAAGATCTCAGTTGAAGATAAACTAGAGATCTGGAGATAATGGTGATTTAAAGGTGTTCTAAGGCTGCGCCATCGGCGGAAGCAATTCCTGGCTGGCGATGATAATTTCTGGTGAGGAAATATTAGAGAGAGGCGGGAGCCTTTATCTATTTAGGTTTTTTAAACGAGATAGGGGTTAGATAGAGAGAGAAGCGGAGAAATAAAGAAAATGAGGAAAATGGGAAGAATATGAATATATAAGGCTCTTTGTACTCCATGCGTGCATCTTAACATGCACCCTCAGTCAACAGCAAATCCCTACCTTTCGTTCTTCCTACTTTTGATCAACGCCCTAGACTTAACCTCTGGAGGACATTGGATCACGATTGAACGCTTCTGATCTCACTGGTGGATCCTAATGCATGCATCTCTTCACAAATTGTCCAACGGATCAAACAATTGTTTGGGCCAAGCCCATTTCTACTGGCACCCTTCCTTTTAATGCCACAACTGGATTCATACCCCCTGTGCTTTTTTGGCTTAAACGTTATATGGGCTTGAGCCCATTATATTAACAACCCCTAAATTGCTTCCTCATTACAAAAACCATACCTCCTTTGACTTTGGGCCTCAAACAAATTTCCGGGTTTAAGCCTTTACTGTTTAAACCCCCTATTTTACTACGTTAACTAAGAATGCACCCCCCCTGTTTTTATTTAAATGTTTTTTTAATATATTTATATTATTTATTTATTTATTTTATTTTTTAATCTATTTATATCATATATTTATTAATTTTCCTCGCATATCATTTTTTATCATTTTGCATTAAAATATATTTCTTATTTATCATAAAAAAACTTGTTGATAAATAAATATTTGCCTATTATTATGAATATCCAATATATTTATAATAATAAAGAATTAATTATTTACTAACTATTTTCTAAAATACTAACCCTTTGTTATCAATTCATCAAATATTTCTTTCATCATTCAAACTGTATTTTCAAATTTTATCATGCATTCAAGACATCTAACCAATCAAACTTAACATCATTTTTCATTAACTTAATTTCAAATTCAATATTATTTTCAAAAAGGATTGTGGATATATTTTCTAAATTAATTGCGAACTACATCTAAGACTATGCTATTTTTCAAACCCAAATAAAGTTCAAGGATAATTCTAAAACATTTCCACAACCCATAAAAAAACTAACCAAACACATACGAACTATGAATTAGGACTATGATTCTTCGCAAGGGGATACGTAGGCAAGCGGTTAAAACCAAGGCGAGTCTCATGATTAAAAATTAAACATTTTCTTATGCAATTGATAATAACATATTTTTAAAAAAGAAATTCCCGATCTACCCCTAAACCTAAAATAGGATGCCCCTTGAGAACAAGGGAGATGAAGGATGCCTAACACCTTCCCTTCATCTAACTAACTCGCAAACTTAGAATCTCTAAACAATTAGGGTTATTTGTTCCTTCCCGTCCTTAGAATAAAAATTAGTGGTGGCGACTCGTATTTTTTACTGGTTATGACAATTGGAGACTCTGTAGAGGATACAACCCTAGAGTTAGAGTTTTCCCTTTTTGTTTTAGGTCTAGGGTTTTGTGGGTTTTTTATATTTTAGCATGTTTTTGTTTTCATGTTTATTTATTGGTTTATTGTTTATTTTATTATTTATCGCATTATTATCGTGGTTTTATCATATTATTATTGGTGGGTTTTAAATTTCAAAAATATCAAACCTTAGAAAGAAGGATTATCAATTGGCAAAGGGGGTTTAACACCTCTATGAGTTTTTGCCACGACTTCACTTAGAGTCAGTTGAGTTCCAAGGAATATCTTTTAAAGGGCTAGACTTTCTTGGAGGTAGGACTTCTGGATTTTGCCAATGACTCTTTGTATAACCCTAAAATAAAATCTCATAGTGAGACCTTGAATGATCTAAGAGGCGAATGTCTCGGTCTACAAAGAGGCTCCACCTAAGGAAGGCCCTTGTGACTTTTACCTTTGGTGTTATCCATGATACCCTTAAGAAAGCCACCCTTATGGGGAGGGTAGAATATTTGTAGGACGAAACTAGGAAACTTCCTACTAAGGATATCTTTCATAAACCCACCACCATGTTACATCATCATGCATACATACATCTTGCATTTCAAAATATTTATTACTTTTTCATTTGTGTTGTCTTATTCACGAAATTCCTAAGA
The DNA here is from genome assembly GCA_948472305.1 of Vicia faba. Taxonomy (NCBI): domain Eukaryota; kingdom Viridiplantae; phylum Streptophyta; class Magnoliopsida; order Fabales; family Fabaceae; genus Vicia; species Vicia faba. The sequence goes on from OX451738.1 coordinate 1,507,711,723, forward strand.
AAAAATAATCACGGATTTTTTGTGAGTATCCTAAAGATGGATACCAATAAGAAACAAACTATCTGATTTAGCATCGTTGTTCCTTATATGAAAAAGATCAAACTGATTAGGGGGAAATTAATAGAGAAAACTATGAAGATGTTCGTTTGATGCTATGGGGATATTCTTGAGTTGACCAAGATAATTGTGCAAGAGAAAGAAGTCACGTCCCTTGGTCAATTCTACGACCCTCCTCTAAGATGTTTCACTTTACAGAACTTTCAACTAGCGCCTACCTTGGAAGAATTTGATAGGATCTTGGATTTCTCTAAGATAAAAGATAAAGCTAACATAGGGATTGAACAAACTATCAGTATCAAAAATTTGGCTAAGGAGATAAGGATATCGTCTACTAATTTGGTGCTCAATTATAAAAAAGACGGTGAAGTTCAAAGGATTAAAAGACAATACTTAGAATCCAAGGCTCTTTCTTTTGCTGATAAGAATGAATGGGAAGATTGTGTGAACTGCTTGACACTACTAATTTTTGGTTTGGTTTTATTTACAAATACTATGATTATATTGATTCTGCAACCATTAATGTATTTTGGGCCGTAAAGGTGTTAAAAAATGATCCTACTCCTGCTTTACTTGCTGATGTTTATTGCGCCCTTCATACACATTATGAAAAGGGGAGGGGTGTGTAAATTGTTGTATTCCTCTGTTATAATCTTGGATCATTTCTCACCTCCACAGAGAGGACTACATGGTTAAGGACTTAACAAAGAATGAATGGTCCCAAAAGTTGAGGGCTCTTAGAAAAATAAGAGCAGAAGAATCACTCTCTCTCTCTCTCTCTCTCTCTCTCTCAAAAGGTGAAGGAATATGAACAAGTCTGCCAATAATTAGAAGGAATACGAAAAGATTTCCTCATATAAAGGGAACTCTATAAGGAGATGAGAGCTGAAAAGAATTTTGGAAAAAGAAGTATACAAAGATAGCTTAAGTGGGAGAAGACAACAAGGTCATAATCCTTACACTTTACAAGGAGTACCTGAGGTATAAAGACAAACACACAAAGCTCACCTTCTTAGCAAACAATCTCATTGGTGACATTCCTAAAAGCTTGAGATATGCAAAAGTCATGATGGTCCCTCTTCCGAAGGATGTTGAAGACTTCCTCAAGCTTTGTAGAGAGATGGTTGATGGTTTTAGGGCAGAAGTGCACAAGCGTGCTTAGGAGATTTTAGTATCCTTTTTTTATTTCTTTCAGTATTTGACATTCAATTAGTATTCCCTTTCAATATTTTCCGTTCAATATTTGTTTCGGTATTTGGATTGTATTCCCTTTTTCAAGGATGATGGTTACTGTTCAATAAAAGTACTTTGGTTTCAACATTTCATTTATGTATTTGTTTTAGGATACTCACCAATAAAAAGTAAAACCTGAAAAATAAGGATAAATAATAAAAGGAAATCTAACGTGAATAAGACATTAAAAAATTCTTAGCATATTCATACGCATCCATCCAAGCACAAGAATCGCATTTCATATTTCATACAAAAAACTCATTGCTTTCATATCATCTCCAGTTAAATCAATGGGAAAACCACACTACCTTCCCGACCACCATATCAAACAAGAGTTCATCAAAAGAAAGTAATGGAGAAAATCGAACAAAATCAAGCTGCTTTTCAAGAAGACTTGGAACAAGTGAAAGGAAGCATTGATTTTGTGAAGGATAATATGAGTCAAGTTCTGCTCCCATTGAAGAACATCATAGAAAAAAATATCAGATTCCCAAGGTAGATTTTGAAGAAATATCCCAAACCATTAGTCACCAACCAAGACATGGACCAGAATCTCGTCCTGCAAAGTCAAATGTCGAATAACAAGAGACCATAATGATTGAAGGTTTCATTCCACCTCCTCCGAAGGTGGGGGCATCTCACACTTTTCAAATTCCAATCAACAAGGTGGATAACTACATAGACCTTTAATATGGAGACCACGATTTGGAAGGTGTTACTCAAGTGCCCCAACCAAAGACTGTTGAAGATCCTGTGGCAGTCGACCAGTATAAAGCCCTTAAAGAAAGACTGAAAGCCATGGAGGGTTATGATGTTTTCGACGTCGATGCTCTTGAAATCGATCTAGTTCCAGATGTGGTGATTCCTCCCAAATTCAAAGTACCTAACTTTAGAAAGTATAAGGGACTCACGTGCCCAAGGAATCATCTATGCATGTACTGTAGGAAGATGCATGCTTATGCTCATGATAAAAAACTAATGATCCATTTCTTTCAAGATAGACTGAGTGGGGAATCCCTAGATTGGTATATGCAGTTGAAGCGAGCACATGTTCGATCGTGGGCAGACCTTGCAAATGCTTTCTTAAAACAATACAAGTATAACTTGGACATGACTCCTAATCGCATGCAACTTCATAATTTGTCCTAAAAGAAGGATGAATCTTTCAAGGAATATGCTCAACGATGGTGAGAAATGGAAGCACGAGTGCAATCACCACTCCTTGAAAAAGAGTTGGTAGACATGTTCATGGTTACTCTACAAGGTCTGTATTGTGAGAAAATGGTAGGCAGCGTCTCCTCCAAATTTTCTGATTTGGTGACAATTGGCGATCAAATCAAGGCTGGTGTGGAAAGTGGCAAGATACAAGGAGCATCATCTAGTACTCCTTATAACCCAAAGAAGCATACTTTGAACTTCTCGAAAAAGAAAGAAGGAGAAGTGAATGTTGTTGCAACACACCAAAAAGCGTAACAACCATTGGTTATCCCACGAGAACAAAATATGTTTGAAAGGCCTCCGAGAATATTTTATCCTCTCCCTATGTGTTTACCTAGGGATTTGGTAAACAACCGCTGATCCTCCAAATGGTTACTTATTTGGTTACTCGCAGGATCGATCAGATTGATCCTATGGACATAGGTTGATTTTGAAGTTTAATTAGTGTGGATAAGGCTTTAAGTAAATTGGTTAAAGTAAATTGCATAAAGGAAAAGGCTTGGTAAAATAAACAAGGCTGGAATGTAAAGGTTCGACAGGAATCTTAAAGGGAAAAGCATGTAAAATACTGGAAAAGTAAATGACTTGAATTGATTAAATTGGTGTTTCACACATACATTTCTCAACAATTCGTTCGCTCACACTGGGTACTTGAATCTAAATGAGTGACTATGTATCTATTGTGAACACACGCGAGAAACTACACGTCTACTCCTATTTATACAAAAACATTCCAAGTAACCGTCGGGCAGTTACACTGCTTCGAGATCAAGCCACTTGTCACGTTCTCCATGCTCGACGCTCCAGATCCTTGCACGTTCGCACGTAGTAACTGCTGGAAACCGTTTTCCCTCCAAAGCTTTGAATTTCAAACTGCTCCACTCTGGACCATCGAACACGTTCGTCAAGAGACGTCTTCGACGAAAACTCCTTCGACGTCGAAGGCAACCAGCCTTCTTCCTTGGAAGAAATCTTCTAAGGATTCGGCCATCTTTCGACGGGCACTTCGACAGGCTTAGCCAGTCGAAAGCATCTTTCAGCTTTTAATGGCTGTCATCAATTGAAACAAAGGTGTCGAATTTAGGAGCCAACAAATTGCCCCCCAAGAATGCCTTATTTCGACTCTTGAAAGAAAAAGGCATTCTTTGAAAACGCCATTCGACACCTGTTTGTCCACGCTGAATCACAAGTTAACTTGTGCACTTTTTGTTGCTTTTTACCAACTATTGGCAATCCCAAGAAACCATCATTGATTTGATCCTAGGACGTCACTGTCAGTACGGCGTGCAGAACCAAAACATCACTTCATAATTTGTCATTATGACAAATTCAAAAAACGAGGACGCACGCTGCGTCTCTCTGTTTCTGCAGAAACGGCCAAAACAACAGGATGCTGCCACGTGTCCCACTACTCCCTGCAGCATTAAATGACATTTAATGCCCTCGTTATTGGGAATTTCTCCCACTACTATAAATAGTAGTGAATATCCCATTGTGGGACTTTTCACGCAAACAATCTCTCAAACTCCCTTGCTTTCTTGCAAACTTGTTTCTCTTTGCAGAAAAACTCTTCCCTTTCCAACTTCATCTTCATCCCCAACAATGGCTTCTGCTTCAACTGCCCCCAAGACTAACGCACCAACTGAACAACTTGCTAAGCCCAAGGTTTTTGTAACCGCTCCGGTAGTGAACGCTACAGGGAAACGAAGGGTCCCTGAACCATCTGATATCTCCGTCCGCGACGCTTACTCGCGTCACTTGATGATTCCGGTTGGATACTCCAACCAAATCTTCGCAATGGCTGGACCCATGAACCCCAGCATCTCTGAAGCTCTGAAGATCAAGAGCTACTTTCCCATTGTCGAGAAGCTCAAGCCAGTAGCTTGTGCTAAGAAGGATCCAGAAGACAACGAAGACCCCACACACGAGAAGATCGACCTTCGTTTCTTCAACAGAAGTGTTAGAGTTTTTAGGTCTTGCCCTAATCTCACCCAGGACTATGTTGCTTGGCTAACAAAGCTGGAAAAACATCAAACTCCAGTCTGGAAGGAGATGGGCATCTTTGACCTAATAATGCTGTCGAAGACAGGCTTAAACTACTCCCCAGAGATGCTTATAGCTTCGATGCTGTTCTGGGATAACTCTCACTTCACCTTTCACCTCCCATGTGGGATGTTAACTCCCACACTCTTCGACGTAGCAGCCATCACTGGCCTTCGACCAACCGGAGATTACTTCGACCCGGAAGAGATGTCGGAGGACCAAATTGGCTTTTCTGAGACGAAGCCAACATTCACCACCTTTATCAACCACTTTCATGACAAGTCGACAGACACAGTGTCCGACGTTGAACACATAGCGTTTCTAGCCTTATGGCTAACTCGCTTCGTGTTCTGTTCGAAGTCCCTGCAAGTGACCAAAAAAATGGTCACTTTGGCCACCCAACTGCATCACCGTCAGAACATCTGTCTGGCAGAACTAATTCTGGCCAGTCTTTATGACTCCATCAGTAATGGGGTTACTCTTTTGAAGCATATCGAAGATAGGAACAGTCTGCTACTCGCTGGGCCTTTCTGGTTACTTCAACTGTGGCTCAACGCCACTTTCGAATCCTTCTTACCCAAGAAGAATCAGATAAACGAACAAGCCCCAGCGATAGCCAATAGACGGATCGAAGGAATTAGGCTGGCTCTACTGACGCCTATGGAAGATGGGCTAGAGTTCCAACAAACCTTCACTAACTTCGTGCTGATGTTCGCTCGAAGGAAGGAATTTGTTTCGACTATGGCTCCATTCGCTCAGCGAAAGGTGGGGCCAGCTTGGTTCACAAGGCCACATCCCAAGGAATCGAGTGGTCCCAATGTTGATGAGCACACCATACTGTGGGAGGCATTCCTTACCCCAAGGATTATGCCTCTTCGATTTAAGAGTTCTAAGACTCATCTGAGTCTGCTTGCCTATCAACCAAATCTGGTGTCTCGCCAGTTTGGTATCATCCAAACCCTGCCTTCTCCCATTTTCCAAAAAGAGAAGTCAATGTTGTACTTCTGCAACGATTATACAGAAGACGCTGCTACCAGGCATATTGGGAGATATGCTGGTCGAACCATCCTCTCGCTGTTCAACTACCAGCTTAACTTCCTTTGTTCGCCATCTTTTGAAGAATGGTGGAGAAGCTATTACGCTGAGTACTTCTTCGACGAGAAGGACTTCACAGCAGAGTTGCAGAAGTCTTTTGTCCTTGTATTTGACAAAGTAAAGAAATGTAAGTTCATACTCTCACATTACTTTTTATCTTTCTCTTCGACTGTTAGCTTGTTAACTTTCCTTTTCGCTTTCAGTTGTTCGAAAACCCCTAGCCAAGAAGGCTACAGAAGGCCCACAAGGAAGGGTCCCTTCGACAAAACCTCCACCGCCGGCGAATACTATAGCGCCGGCGAAGACAACAGGCAACCAACAGGGGGAAGGCTCTTCGAGGAGGCCTCCTGCATCGGTAACCAGATTTTCTTCATTTTCATTCTGGCTTTCGATTTTTTATTTTCGACGTAATTATTCAATCGAATTCCTATTGGTTTTATAGGCCCCTTCGCCCAAGAAAAGGGCAGCATTTGTAATCGAATCGGGGAGTGATGACGAAAGTGATTCTCCTCCTTCTCCCTTAAAGAGGCGAAAGTTAACAAAGGACGCTTCTGTTCCTACTCCAGCTCCTGAAGGTCGAACCGTCAGAATAAAAGTTGGTGTAAGAAAGCCTAGGCCACCTGCAGTGGTCATCGAAGAACCAACTGAGGAGGAACTGAACGCTCTAGTTACCCAGCCTGTCGAAAGTGATAATTCCAGCCCTGGGGCTGAAGCCAATCCACAGGTAATCTATTAGACCCTTCTTATAACTTAGGCATAAATACCAATATTTGATTATATCTCTTTCGACATCTGAAGATTTGTCTTCTTCCTCTTTTTTAGGAAACTACTGGAAGTTCCCCACCAAGGACTTCAGAAACTCTGGAATCTGCTGACCTTAGCAGGCCTCAGGTGCAAGATTTTGGCAATGACGAAGCCCACACTGAGCATGAGGCCAATGCTGAAACAGTGGAGAAGACAACTGAAGAACCTATGGCAGAGGAAACACAGCCAGAAAAGGTTCCTGTGGTGGTCTTGTCGTCAGAAGAGAATCCTGAAGGAAGAGACCAAGGCAATGGCGAAGAGAATCAAGATGCTGTTGTCGAAGCACATGAAGGTGGTACTGGCGAAGAACACCAGGATGACGCCAGCGAAGAACCACAGAATGACGCTGGCGAAAGACCCCAAGGTGAAGTTAACGAAGAACCACGAGTCGACGCTAGTACCGCCTCAGTTCAAGTCGAAGAACAACCAAACGAGGCACTCAGCATTCAACAGCCTCCAGTCCAAGATAATGCTATGGCAAGGGTCACCTCCTCAAAGCATAGGTCGAAAGAAGACCTGGAAATCTTGAAGCGAACTGACCCTATCAGCTACCTCAATGCAATCGTTGAGAGTAAGAGTTCTTCCGACACCAGTCAGGAAATTCCTACTTTGTCGGGGAAATCTACTGAGACTTCTCCTCTTGATGATGCATTGGCGAAGGTCAAGGCCCAGTTCTTCAAGAGAGATTTAATGAAGGCTTTAGAGGGGGACCCCACTGCTCCATCTTGCTTAAAAGAGGTTTTGAATGCTGTTGATTTCGATGCTGTAGCTCCAGAAATCTCAGACTTGATCATGGAATTACATTCTATGATTGACCAAGTCTCAGCGGATTACCGGCGCCAACGAAATTTCAACAGTCAGCTCGAAACGTTGCATGGCAGGAGCTTATCTGCATGGACTGCCGTCACAAGTTCGACTTCTCGAATTGCCGAGTTGTCGAAACAGAAAGCGTCTGCACAGGAAAGGTTCGATGCTATTGAGCGAGAGAATGTCTCCTTCCGAGCACAAATTGCAGAAATAGAGGCGAAGATAAACGCCAACACTGTGCTCCAAGGGGAAATTCTTTCGACCATCCCAGACGCTGAGAGCCAGACTGAGGTCAAGCAAGGCCTGGAGTTCGCTGAGAGGGCGCAAAGCCTCGATGCTCAAATTGCCAAACTGGAGCAAGAAAAATCTTGGTGCGAGAAGAGGTTGGATTTGCAGCATGCTAAGTATCTTCGACTGAAGAATTCTCTTTCTTTTTGATTCTCTTTTGTAATCATCTATTGTAATCGCTTTCGACAACAATTGCCATTTTGGCAGAAATTAATAAAAATTTCCATTTTGGCATTTCTATGGTTAATTTAGTTTATTATTTTATTTTTATCTCTTGAAGTATAGGCTTGTATTTTTTCAAATATTTACCATTTACTCTCAAGAGTCTTTTATCACCACTTATCTCTTCGACTTCATAGGCTCCACCAGAAAAAGTTTGGATAACTCTGAAGGGCCCCTCCCATTTGGGTGACCATTTCCCCATGCTTCGATCCCGTCGATCCATGGGAAGAATTACCTTCCAAACTAAATCTTCAGGCAAAAACACCTTAGGTTTTACCTTTCTATTATAAGAGTCTTCGACTCTTTTCTTCTGGAGCCTGAGCAAGTCGAGAGCGTGTAATCTCTCTTCGTCTAAATCCACCAATTCATCTAACATCATGTTCCAATAAACCTCAGAAGGAATATCATAATGCCTCTGAACTCTTGCAGATTGAAGACAAATTTCTGCTGGCAATACTGCATCATGGCCAAAAGTTAGCCTATATGGTGTTGTACCAGTGGCTTCTTTTGGGGACGTTCGACAAGCCCATAAAATCTGGTCTAACGTCTTATGCCAATTCTTTGGTTTCTTCCCAACATGCTTCTTTATCAAGCCAATTACCACTTTGTTAGCTGCTTCGACTTGACCATTCGCCTGTGCATAGTAAGGCGTGGATGTTAAGAGTTTGAAACCTGTTTCCTGAGCAAATTCCTGCATCTTTCGACCAGTGAAAACTGAACCTTGGTCAGTTGTTATTGTCTCAGGGATTCCATACCTAAATATAATGTTCTTTTGAATAAATTCAATGACATTTTCTTGGTCTACATTGACTAAAGGGACTGCTTCGATCCACTTAGTAAAATAATCAATGCCTACCAATATGTATTTTTGACTCTTTGATGATGCTGGTTGAATCTCTCCAATAAGATCCAACGCCCATCCTCGAAAGGGCCAAGGCTTCACTATCGAGTGAAGTTCGCTTGCTGGTACGTGCTGGATGCCTGTATGAACTTGACACTCTTGGCAACCTTTGGCGAACTCAACACAATCTTTCAGCATAGTGGGCCAATATAGTCCTTGTCGAAACAACAACCATTTCATCTTATGGCCTGCTTGGTGAGCCCCACATGCGCCAGCATGCATAGTCGAAAGGGCTATGTATGCTTCAGTTTCACTTAAACATTTCAGCAACACCCCTTCAGGCGTCTTCTTGAATAACTCATTACCCATGAGTACAAAACTCAACGCCCTGTATTTTGTTTTTCGTTCTGTCGGAGCTCCTGGATTTTGAAGATAGTCCACAATGGGTTTCCTCCAATCCTGGTCTGACAAATTATCAATGAACGAAATCTCGAAGTTTGAGTGATCAGCGTATCCTAACTTTGTTGATTCCAAGTCTGTTGGTGATAGACAAGTCGCTCTTATCTTCTCTCGAACTTCGATTGCTCTTTGTAATCTCGTTTTTGAAATTTTATACCCAGATGCAATCTGTGCCAAGTCATTGGCTATTTGATTTTCGACTCTGGGTATGTGTCGAATATTGACAATTTCAAATTGTTTCAATAAACGATTTGCAATCACAAAGTACATAATGAGATTCTCTCTTATGCATTTATACTCCTTTGTGACTTGCTTGATGACTAACTCTGAGTCTCCCATTATTTCGACTCGAGTTGCCCCCAATTCCAACAATATTTCAAGGCCAGTAATTAGAGCTTCATACTCAGCCTCATTGTTCGAACAAGAACCTTCGATTTGGTACTTGAATGTTGTTGGAATTTTATCTGGAGAAATAAGTAAGACTCCTACTCCTGTTCCATTTTTATGGCTGGAACCATCGAAGTAGAATTTCCAAGGTTCTATCTCCACATAATTAATATCCTCGACTTGAATAGAGTGGTCGACTATGAAGTCTGCAACCACTTGTCCTTTTACTGCCTTAAGAGGCATAAAGGTCAAGGAGTATTCAGTCAATGCTAATGCCCACTTGCCAATTCGACTATGCAAGATAGGTTTCGACAACATATATTTGAAAACATCAAAATGAGACGAAACATAAACATCAACTGGTTTTATATATTGTTTGAGCTTTGTACAAGAAAAATACAGACATAGACACAATTTTTCAACCTCGCTATATCTAGTTTCTGCATCATTCAAAACTCGACTGAGATAATAAATGGGTCTTTCGACTCCATTCTCATCCTCTTGGGCTAACATACTTCCCAGAGTTTTATCAGATGCAGCTATGTACAATCTCATACTCCTATTGCTACAAGGAGGCACCAAAATAGGTGGCTTAGTGAGGTACCCTTTGATTTTGTCGAAGGCTTCTTGTTGCTCTTGCCCCCATTCGAACCCCTCCTTATTCAGTCGAAGCAAGGGTGAAAAGGCCTGAGCTTTCCCACTTAGGTTAGATATAAACCTTCTCAAGAAATTTATCTTGCCTAAGAGAGATTGCAATTCCTTCTTATTCGATGGCGCTTTCGCTTCCAAAATTGCCTTCGTCTTGTTCTGATTGATTTCGATCCCTTTCTTGTGGACAACGAAGCCCAAGAAATCTCCAGCTTTTACACAGAACGCACACTTCAAAGGGTTCATCTTCAGACCATGTTCTCTCATTCTTTCAAATGATTGTCGAAGGTGGTCAATGTGACTCTTCCTGGAAACAGATTTTATAACAATATCATCAATATAAACTTGCATAAACGTGTTAATAAAATCATGGAAGATAGTATTCATTGCTCGCTGGTACGTTGCCCCAGCGTTCTTCAGGCCAAAAGGCATCACTACCCATTCGTAAGTGCCTAAGGCCCCAGGGCATCGAAAAGCTGTTTTCGACACATCCTCATCAGCAATGAAAATTTGATTATATCCTGAATAACCATCGAGCATACTCAGGTATTCGTAGCCAGCGGCAGAATCGACTAGCATTTCCGCCACAGGCATTGGATATTCATCTTTGGGGGTGGCAGCATTCAGATCTCTGAAATCTATGCACACCCTTAATGTGCCATTTTTCTTAATTACTGGCACTATATTGGCGATCCATTCGACATACCTTGTAACACGAATGAACTTGCATTTCAGAAGTCTTTCGACCTCCGTTTTGATCTTCGACAATATTTCTGGAGCGAAGCGTCTTGGATTTTGCTTGATTGGCTTCTTTCCAGGTTTGATTGGCAACTGAAGTTCTACCAATCCTCTGTCGAGACCAGGCATTTCGTCATAATCCCATGCAAAACAGTCTTTAAACTCTTTCAGCAATTGGATTACTTCCAACCTAAGTTCTGGATCAATTTTGGCGCTAATGTAAGTTGGCCTATTCTCTGATCCTTCGCCTAAGTTGATTTCTTCTAAAGGGTCTTGTGCTAACATCTTGATGTTGTTCGCCAAGGGATCCTTTTCGAAGCCCAAAGGCTCATCGTCATAGATCGCGTCGAGCCTCTGTTCCTGCATTCCTTCTGTCGAGATATCAGGAGGTTCTGGGTCAAAATCTTTTCCAGGACCTATATCTGGTGGCTCTGGGTCGAAATCTTTTCCAGGACCTATATCTGGTGGTTCTGGGTCGAAATCTTTTCCAGGACCTGCAGAAGGTAGTACTTGGTCATTGGCCTTGGTGGCCATGTATTTTACTTCGGCTTCGAGAGCCGTTATCATCTTGGTTTCAGCCACATAGGCCGAAATTCGCTTCAGAGATTGTGACTCAGTCATTATCACTGAATTCACTTCCCCAACCAGTTGGTTGGATACCAGTTAGCCCACTGAATTCTATGTGTGACACGTCCTCTCTGTCCCATTGGAAACCATGCTCAGGATGCAGGTATAGGGAACAAAAGGTGTTTGGCGCTGGCGCCATGTCGAAATCAGGAGCTGGACATGGCCCTATGTGAGCCAAGTTTTTGTCGAAATCTGTTACACCCAAGTGGTTTACTTCGCCAAGGTAGTAACTCTGATCAGCCTCTATGTTTTCGACCAACCCATCTGGGCGCCATAGAAGCAGTCTTTGATGCATCGATGAAGGCACAGCACCCACACCATGTATCCACTCACGACCTAACAAAAGGTTGTAGTTAGGTTTGGCTGAAATGACCATGAACATTGTTGGTCGAAGGATCGACCCAACTTTTATGTCGAGCTGGATCACTCCCATGGTGGTCCCAATGCCTCCCTCATAGTTGGACAGGACCATATTGTGAGGTTTTATTTCTTCATCCCTTTTGCCAATCTTTATTAGCACAGAATGAGGGATAATATTGATAGTGGCCCCACAGTCGACCAATATCTTGTTCACAGTGGTCTCTTCGAGCTTGGCCCTTATGAACAAAGGTTTGAGGTGATTCTTCATCGCCTCTGTGGGTGGCTCGAAGAAGCCATTTTGTTCTTCTGTAGTGCCATTGTCCATGACAAAATAGCACACTGGCCTGTGTCTGGCCATTTCTTGTTCCATCTCCCAGTCACTGGTTTCGACTTCTACTTGTCGATTGAATTCCCTAGGCAGCATTGAAACAACGTTCACCATTATGTCCAGGGTATCGTCGGACTCAGCATCATCTTCGTCTTCGACTTCGCTCTGGTTAGGCCAAACTAGCCTGTTGGTAACTGGTTCTCTCTTAAGAGGCTTTCTTTGTTTCCTTTGAGGCACATTCGAACTAGTTTCAGCCTTAGGTTCATTGGTAGCCTCCCTTTCAGCTTTTCGCCTTCTTTGATACCTCCTCCATTGGGATCTCGACATAGGATTTTTTCCCTTATAGTTGCTGGACACTTGAGCAACCTTGGGTGCAGCAACTTGAGGATCTTTCTTCTGGATTAAAGAGGAACCTCTTGGCACTTCGAAAGAATGCCATTTCTCTTCACTTGGCCTTTTCCGGCCAGATGTTTTGTACCAAGTGTCTACTGGTACATTTGTTGGAGGCCTAAAAGTCAAAGGCCTCTTGTCTTGATTAGAACCCCTTCTGGGATCATGTCGAAGGTTAGAATTCTCCCTTCTCTTGTTCGCTGCTCTCACTCCTTGTATGTGCTCAGCAGCTTTTTTATCAAAGATAGAACTACATCTTGGACATAGCATAACCTCTGATTTTTTCTTCTGGCATCTTTGTAAAAAATCTGCCAAGTTTTCGTTTTCCTTAGGGAAAGCCGTTTTATTTGCCTGCTCTTGCCTTATGGCTTCTTCTGAAGCTTTAGGGTCAGAAAGTTCAACCATGTTGATGTTCATAGTATCCTTAGTAGCAAGAGTTAGTTGTTTCATTTGTGTTTCCAGTTTCTCCGTCTGGCCTTGTACAGTGGCCAATTGGGAACTGGGCTTTGGTCCAGTTGTTTGTACTTCAGCAGTCTTCGACTTTGGATCTTCGACCGCTTTCTGGACAGCCTCAATTGTCTTCCTGGATAAGTTTCCAGAAAAACTGCCAAAAATTGGCATGTTGATGTGGTCCTTAGAGACTTCGACCATGTTAATGCCTGGCTTCTTCGACTGGATCTTGGAAGCCTCTATCATGTTCACCTCAGAGGGTTCTGCATAGTGGGCTTCAGCCTTCATTGGGTTGGAGTCGACAACCATGGGGGATTTGTCAGCAAACTTTAATCTCCCTTCCTCAATAGCGTCTTGGACAAGATTCCTGAAAAGAAAACATTGAGAAGTTTTATGGCCCAGAAAATTATGATATTTGCAAAAACCCCTCTTCTTTCTTTGATCAAGAGGAGGCACTTTTACCCCAGGGGGTACTATCATTTGGCCATCTTTAACTAGTAAGTCGAATATTTCATCACATTTTGTGATGTCAAAACTATAAGTCTTTTTTGGGAACCTATCATTGGTCTTGTCTGGACCAATGGGATTTTTCCCATTTGAGGGGACCAACTGTTTACAAGAGTATGGAGGCCCTTGTTTCAGTTCTGCTAAATCGACCTCTCCTTCCTCGACAGCTAAAGTATCGTCGAAGGATTCTAGCTCTTCGTCATCCATCTCAACGTAAGCTATTCTCTCTCTCTTGTGAGTTTTTGTTGCCTTAGCTTTTTCAGCTTTAAGGCGTTCGACTTGTCGAACTCTATCGGCCAGTTGGGCCATGTCTCTTAGGTACTGGGTATCTAGCTTCTTCCTAATGGAATAGTCTAAACCTCCCGCGGCCATTTCGACCAGCTCATGTTCTGGCACTTGTGTGAAACATCTCGCCTTAAGCAACCTAAACCTATTTAGATATTCGTCTATAGGTTCAGTGAAACGTCTCTTAACACTCGCCAGTTCTTTCAGGCTTATCTTGGTTTGCCCCATATAGAATTGTTCATGAAACAATCTTTCCAATTGGGTCCAATGGTGGATCGAATTGGGGGGGAGAGTTGTAAACCAAGTAAAAGCGTTCTTGGTTAAGGAACTTGGGAAGTATTTGATTCTTAGGTTTTCATTATTTGAAATGTCTCCTGCTTCGATCAAATACCTAGCCACATGTTCGACAGTAGATTCTGTCGTGTCCCCAGAGAACTTAGTAAATTTGGGGACTTTGGTTCTAGGGGGTAAGTCAGTTTGTAACACATATTCTGACAATGGAGATGTAAAGTTGGGCCTTCGAAAGCCCATGTTCATTCCATTCTGAGTCATGATCCTTTCGATCATGGTTGCCAGATTGTTTTCCAACCCCACGTTTTGGTATTGGACATGCTGAACCACTTCGTCAGCATTTTGGTTTCTGTTAACTAACCTAACCTCTGGGGCTATTACCCTAGGTTCTTCGACAGGTTGTTCTACAGGCTGTTGGGCCTGATTAATGGTGGTTTCCTCCTCTACAAATATCCCCTGATTTCCTCTTATTTGCGCCCTTTGGGGCTGTCGAATAGGTGGGGGTACTCCAAAGAAGTCAGCCAAACGCGTCATTTGCGCTGTAACTTGCTGATTCGACTGAGTAGTATTTTGTATTAGAGGATTTAGCACTGTACTCAAAGTTTGTGCCAACATTTGCACCATATCATGGTTGCTTTCGTCCATCTGTTGCCTCAAGACTGCTGTCGAGGCATTTGTAAGGCCATGGGCTACTTGGGACGTTCCTCCTAAGAGTTGGGTCCTATTTCTATTTGCCATGCCTACTCCAGAGCCTTGGAGTGGCGAAGTGGCACTCACGAAAGGGTCTGAATAAGTGGACGCAGCATTCGTCAGGCTTGCCAATTCAGAAGTTGGCATACCATAGAATGGAATAAATCCTGGGGGAACCACTGGCCTTGGGCCAGTATTTCCCCTTGGAGGGGGAGTTCCCAAAGTCATTCTGGGGCCTGTTAACGAAGTTATTGGCCCCGTGGTTGTGACTGACACTGCTGGCATCGAACCAACATTCGTCGCTTCACTGACGGTCATATTAACCGTTGCTCCCACACTCGTTTGTGGGATTTCATTGTTGTTTGGCGGATTCGCCATCTCTTCCCTTCTTCTGGCAGTATTATTATTGTTGGTGTATATTCTACCACTCCTCAATAACATACAACTCGAAAAGATGAGATTTTTCAACAATCAACACACAGTCCCATCAGGTGTGCCAATTTGTTTACCTAGGGATTTGGTAAACAACCGCTGATCCTCCAAATGGTTACTTATTTGGTTACTCGCAGGATCGATCAGATTGATCCTATGGACATAGGTTGATTTTGAAGTTTAATTAGTGTGGATAAGGCTTTAAGTAAATTGGTTAAAGTAAATTGCATAAAGGAAAAGGCTTGGTAAAATAAACAAGGCTGGAATGTAAAGGTTCGACAGGAATCTTAAAGGGAAAAGCATGTAAAATACTGGAAAAGTAAATGACTTGAATTGATTAAATTGGTGTTTCACACATACATTTCTCAACAATTCGTTCGCTCACACTGGGTACTTGAATCTAAATGAGTGACTATGTATCTATTGTGAACACACGCGAGAAACTACACGTCTACTCCTATTTATACAAAAACATTCCAAGTAACCGTCGGGCAGTTACACTGCTTCGAGATCAAGCCACTTGTCACGTTCTCCATGCTCGACGCTCCAGATCCTTGCACGTTCGCACGTAGTAACTGCTGGAAACCGTTTTCCCTCCAAAGCTTTGAATTTCAAACTGCTCCACTCTGGACCATCGAACACGTTCGTCAAGAGACGTCTTCGACGAAAACTCCTTCGACGTCGAAGGCAACCAGCCTTCTTCCTTGGAAGAAATCTTCTAAGGATTCGGCCATCTTTCGACGGGCACTTCGACAGGCTTAGCCAGTCGAAAGCATCTTTCAGCTTTTAATGGCTGTCATCAATTGAAACAAAGGTGTCGAATTTAGGAGCCAACACTATGCCACATAGTTAATTACTACGACACTTACTCAAGGCTTCCTTGGTAGAGCTGAAGCCACTCGCTCCTCCGATTGGGACACTCCCACCAAAATATGATGAAAATGCAAGATGCGAGTATGATGCCAATTCTCCAGGGCATACCATAGTGAAATGTTGGGCCTTCAAACAAATTTCAAGATTTGTTGGATCCCCAAGATATCACTTTTGATAAATAAAATATCAAGACGAACCCTATGCCTCAACATGGTGGTCCAGTGGTGAACGCAAATGAGATAGACACTGATCATAGAGAGACAAAATGAGTAAAAGCTCTAATAGATATGTTAAAGGAGCATTTATTGGACATGGCTTTCTCTTGGAACACAATTATGCTTTTGAAAACACTTTCAAGAAATTGGTGAATCAAGGGATAATCCAATTCGGGCATTATCCCAAAGAAGGATACATAGTTGCAATCGATGGAGTTACAAGAAGACCATTGGTAATTCCTTGCCAAGGTCTAAGTTCTGAAAAGAAACCACTTGTCATTACATGTGGAGAGCTAATCTTAACAAAAATACCAGTAACAACACCAGTACTTCCAAAGAGTACCATGGTGATCAGGGGAGCGTCTCCCACCCCTTATGAAAGTGACAAAGTCGTACCATAGAGTTATGAAACAACTGTATATATCAATGGGAAAAAGCAAGAATGTGAACCATCAACGATCCAAGGACCTGCAGTTACAAATATAGCAGGAACAAGGGGCATGACTCACAGTGGTCGCATATTCGTCCCAGAACAACACAAGAAGGACGATACCTTAAACAAGGATAAATGAAAGGTTGTGACTGAAACTAATCAGGGGAAAGAACCTTCGGGTAAGTCATTCACTGATCAAGAGGATGACAAATTCTTGAAAAATGATCAAGAAAAGTGACTATAGGGTGGTGGATCAACTGCCCCAAACCCCAACAAAGATTTCAATACTCTCATTACTAATCAATTTAGAGGCGCACCAAGAATCTCTGATGAAAATTCTAAGTTATACGCACGTTACAAAGGAGATCACGGTAAACCATTTTGATGGATTCGTGGACAATCTAGTGTCAAGAACACGCCTAGGCTTCAATGATAGTGAGTTACCTCCACAAGGTAGAGCTCACAAAAAGGCGTTGCATATTTCAATCCAGATAGGAACAACTAGCCTATCCAGAGTACTCATTGATATTGGTTCTTCCCTAAATATGCTACCAAAGGCTAGCTTGATGAAACTAACAATGGATGACATCATTATAAGACCAAGTTCTATGGTGGTCAAAGTTTTTGATGGTTCCCAAATCACTGTGTTTGGGGAGGTGGATCTCCCAATAAAGATTTATCCGCATATTTTCTACATCACCTTCCAAGTAATGAATATAGAACCGACATATATTTTCTTGCTCGGGCGACCTTAGATTCACGCCACAGGAGTTGTTACCTCAACCTTGCATCAAAAACTGAAGTTTCTTGTCTAAGGAAAATTGTTGATAATTGACGGAGAAGATGAAATTTTCGTAAGTCATTTAGAATCCTACAGATATATCAGTATGGAAGAAGATTGTGTGGAGACGCTATTCCAAGTCTTGGAAGTGGCTACAGTGGTTACATGGAGAGATTTACAAACAACTATGGAGGATCGAACATCTAAAGGTTAGGGCAAGCTTGTGGAGATACCTGAGAAGAAAGACTACTTTGGTTTGGGCTATCAACTGTCAAAGACTACCGACAAAGGCAAAGGGTAATTTCCTCCCATCCATAAAACCTTGGTCAGCAAAGGGGTAGAACATGGTGGGAAAGTGTCAATGGTATCCAACAAATGCAACAATAAAGGAGCATCTAACCTAATCCTAGAATATGCTCCAGGCAAAGAGCTCAAGAATTAGACAGCGGTGGATATTCCAAAGATCTTTTTCTTTCCAAAGCAATTTTTCTGTTTTTAAAGAACCTATGTCCCGCCCGAGACATAGGGGTAGCTTGTAAGGGCCCCCATTTATTTTCAAACAACGTTTTCAATTAATAAAAGTTGTGTTTGCATTCAATTTAAGATCCAGGTCTTTCTCTTGCATTTCTCTTTTATTTTCAAAATGGTAGTACTTTTTCTTCAAACTCACTTTCTAATTTCGCATTCTAAAAAGCACCAAAACATGATAAAAATGTGCAAATCCACATCTAAACTCACCGATAATGACACTGCTACAATCTGATATGATTTTGATGCACCAATTAACCAAGCTGAAGAGGAAGATGAGGAAGATCTTGAACTCTTCAAAGAATTGGCAAGGTTACAAGAGCAAAAGGAAGAAAATATACAACCGTACCATCAATCTATTGAGACCATCAATCTTAGGACCGAAAAGGACCCAAAAGAGATAAAGTTAGGTGCAACCTTGGAGGAAAGTGTTAAGGAAAGGCTGATCAAGCTCCTACATGAATACATGGATATATTTTCCTAGTCTTATCGAGATATTCCAAGTTTAGATATAGATATCCTGGTGCATAAACTACCTCTCAAATAGGATTATTCTTCTGTCAGACAGAAACTCAAAAGAACTCGTCCAGACATGTCTGACAAGATTCGAGAAGAAGTCCTTAAACAATTTGATGCAGGGTTCCTAGCCGTGGTACATTATCCACCTTGGATATCTAACATCATGCAAGTACCCAAGAAATATGGTAAAGAACGCATGTGTGTAAACTATCGGGATCTAAACAAAGCAAGTCCCAAAGGCGATTTCCCATTACCTCACATATATGTTTTAGTGGACAATACAATTCAAGATTTGGTATAGTCTTTCATGGATGGTTTTTCAGGATATAATCAGATCAAGATGGCACCCGAGGATATGGAAAAGACTACTTTCATGACTCCTTGGGGAACTTTCTAGTACAAAGTAATGCCTTTCGGTTTAAAGAATGTAGAGGAAACTTATCAACAAGCAATGCTCACGTTATTTCATGACATGATCCATAAAGAAGTCGAGGTATATATGGATGATATGATTTCCAAACCTCACACAGAGGAGGATAACATCATTCACTTACAAAAGTTATTTAAATGTCTACGGAAATTCAGACTCAGGTTGAATCCGAACAAATGTACATTTGGTGTCAAGTTAGGTAAACTATTGGGTTTTATTGTAAAACAACAAGGTATTAAGGTAAATCCCGACAAGGTGAAATCCATACAAGAAATGTCAGCTCCAAGAATAGAAAAAGAGGTTTGTGGCTTCTTGGGACGATTGAACTATATCTCAAGGTTCATATTGCACCTAAGTTCCACTTGCGAGCCTATGTTCAAACTACTTAGAAAAGATTAATCAGTGGAACAAAATAAAGACTGTTAATTAACCTTTGAAACAATAAAACAATATTTACAAGAGCTACCAATACTGATGCCACTTATTTCTAGGAGATCACTTATTATATACTTAACAGTACTTGAAGGATCTATGGGATGTGTATTGGGGAAACTCGATGAAACAGGTAGAAAAGAGCATGTCATCTACTACCTGAGCAAGAAATTCACTGCTTATGAAACCCGATACTCACTCCTTAAGAAAACTTATTGTGCTCAGGCCCGGGCTGCTAAATGACTGAGACAATATATGTTAACTCACACCACGTGGTTAATAGCAAGAATGGATCCTTTGAAGTATGTGTTTGAAAATCCAACTCTTACAGGAAGAATTACTCGATAGCAGATGTTGTTATTCGAGTATGACATCCAATATGTTACTCAAAAGCCATCAAAGGTTGTGTGTTGGCTAATCACCTGGCTCATCAACCATTGGAAGAATACCAACCAATGAATTTTGACTTTCCATACAAAGACATCATGGTTATACATGACAATGAAATTCCAGGGCCCAACAAAGGACCTGAACCAGGGGAACGATGGACACTCACGTTTGACGGTGTTTCAAACATACAAAGACATGGTATTGGTACCGTATTGACTTCTCCAAAGAACTTTCAGAAACCTTATAATGCAAGGCTATATTTTGATTGCACCAACAATATTGCTGAATACGAAGCTTGTATCTTGGGTCAAGAAGTTGCCATTGATCTAAGGATTAAATACCTTGAAGTATATGGAGACTCAGCGTTAGTCATATACCAAGTCAACAGTGAATGGGATACTCGACATCCCAAATTAATTCCATATCGGGATTACATTTTGGAGTTAGCTACAGAATTTACAGAAACCACTTTCACTCACATATCCCGAGAAGAAAATCAGATGGCAGACACTTTGGCAACTTTGTCATCCATGTTCAAAGTAACTTGGCCTAATCACGAACCACACATCACGATTAGACATTTCGAAGAACCTGCACATTGCCTCGCAGTTGAAAAAGGACCAGATGACAAACCTTGGTTCTATGACATCAAGAGGTATCTAGAAAAGAAAGAATATCCAAAAGATGCCTCAATTATAGACAAGCGAACTCTACAAAAGATAGCTACAAAGTTCTTCCTGAATGGGGATGTACTATACAAAAGTGTGATATAGTGGGAAGAAAACTGACTATTTTGGAATGCTGGTTTGTGTTTTGCGTTTGTTTTTGCAAAATGTCGCAGTAAGCAAGAGTCGCCATCGTCTTTTATTTTATTCAACAAGAAAAGGAAAAAAGCACAGGAAAATTCCTTTTTCGAGATGTTTCTCGGATTTGGGAGGTAGATTATAGAAAGGGAAGGTGTTAGCACCCTTTCTATCCGTGGTTATCCACGGGCTCTTAGGTACTTGCTTATTGTGTTTACAAAATTTTCTTTTCTTTGTGTTTGTGGGTTTGAAAGGAGTTTTTGTTTGAAAGGAGTGTAAGTGCGAAAAGTTTTGTTTTGTTTTAGAATGAGCAAGTACTTAAGAACCATCTACCTACTCGAAAAGGGAATTAAATTGTGCTAATGTCCTTTAAACAATGCTAGCCTACTATTGATAAGTAAGTAGCATCATCGTTGGAGTTTTAAGGGTCAATTCGATTAAGGGACGTGTGGTCACTAAAGCAACGTTAGGACGCCTTAGCGGTAACCCTAATGTCTTAGATCATTTTTCTGAGGAAACCGTTTCAAGGCAACTATAATCTTTGGACAAGAGGGCGACCTCTAAAACTTCCTATAGTCAATGACCACGTTCGAAGGCAACCAAGTGAGGTGTACCCTAAGAGTGCGCATGTGCGAGTGTGTTATTTCAGTTAATATTATCTTTGTACATGTCATGGGTGAGCTATGTTGATTTTAAGTTCATACATTTGATCTTGTCATGCATTCCCTATTACCAAACATCTAGCAGTGTATAGTTGCGGAATTTAAATTGTGAAAATTAAATCTAGACTATTACAAGGCGTCGGGTATTTACATCGCCAAAAGCAACCCTTTAATTTAAATTGAGGAAAGTAAATAAAGCGATAACATAATTAAAGTCCTAATTAAAAGCTATTACATATCGGGAAACAATTACAATATTGAAAATATGGATCGCGTGCAAGAAATTAAGACGGTGCATTTTTTAGGGTTTTGACCCTTTTTTTTAAAGAAAGAGATTTTTGTTATTTTTGAATTAACTAGAATTAAACTAAGTTAATTAAATAAATAAATTAATTAATTAAAATATTTTTGGATTTTTGGATATTTAAAGAAATAAAAATAAATTGTTTAAAGTTAGTAAAAACCTAATATTCTAAATTGATTTTAAATATTGAAAAAATATTAAAAGTTAAATCTAATTAAAGCTAAATTGATTAAATTAATTTATTTACAAAAATAAAAGTGATGAATTTAATTTTAATAAATAAAAATATATTTTTGTGATTTTGATTTTATGAGAAAAAACTTAATTGGTTAATTAAACAATAAAAAAAATAGTTAAACAAAATAAAGAAAGAAATAAAAAGAAATACTCAAAGGGGGTTTCAGGCCCAATTGGAGGGTGTGATGTGCAATTCCTTGGCCCAATACAAGTCAGCATGCGTTTGACTTTCTGATCCTGTGTGTCACGCTGACTGGGCATATGGTGGATGTCCAATATGGGCCACCAGATCTGGCCTGGAGGCCATCTGGCAGGCGTTGGATGAAGGTGTATGATACATTGCAAAGCGTGAGGCTCACTGGAACGCCTGAAAGAAAATAGCAACAAATATATTGGGGACCTGGGATTCGAACCCAGGTCCCATTAGCCAATGCACTAGCACCTTCACCAACTGAGCTATTATGTTTAATTGTTAATGAAATAAACAATGATTATTATATGGAGAAAACAAACAATATGCTGGAAATAAAAAAATGAGCGCGAAGTTATAAACGATCCAATCAGGAGGAGGCACGTGGTCGTCTTCTTCATTGAAAAGCCTGGTTATTTACCTGTGGATTTCATCCGCAGCTAAATCCATGGCTCACTCCTAAAATCTTCTCTAGGCTGTAAAAATCAATTCCAAGACCATGGTTCGATTTGTATGGGTCTCGTGAACACATCCATATCCATCAATTGGCTTGATTTCACCTGTAGAATGTCCAAAAAACAACCTTCCAAACCCTAGGTTCGGTTACAGGGTTACAAGCTACCAAAACAAAATCAAATAATGCAGAAACGTTCTAAATGGAACGATAAACATGATAGTGTCAAGATTTTAGCAAAAAGATGCAAGAATAAGAGGTTATGTTTTCGTGTACAGGGTCATGTTCAAGGAGACTTACAGCGTGTTTTAGGAGAGGAGAGGGCTTGGTTTTGACTGCAATTGCTTCAGTGGATGTCAAGCAAGAAGTCTGCGTTGAGATTTTGTGTTGAATTGTCCTCTAACCAAGATTTCGATTCCACACTTTTCAAGTTTTTTTAAGTTTATTCTTGTGATTTTTTGCAGCCTTTCCCTTCTGATTTTCGTATGCCTTGTGTTGTATAAGTATCAAGCAATGTATTAGGTTAAAAATTGGGCTTTGAATCCATGTGAATTGATGAATTAAGATTTGATATGATCCTCCATGAAAACCTTTCCAATTTGATCAAAAATCCAATATTTTGTGCATAATAAGGCTTGATACGAGTTTGATCTTATCCATAATGATATTAAAGACCTGTATCAATAAAAAAGATTCCAATTGATCAAGATTTGGATTTTATTTGATTTTAAATTGATTAAAAATGAATTAATTCAATAAAAATCAAATAAAATGGAAAAATTAATAATTGGACACAAAACTGAAGATAGGACACGTGTGTGGTGTGAAAAGATCAAATCAAGTTGAAAAAAGTGGGCCTTTTTGACAAAATTTGAAGTTTTAGGGATAGTTGACTTTTGGCAATTTTGGAAAAATGCCCAACTCAACAATGCATAACTTCTTCAATTTTAAACTTTTGGTAGTGTTCTTGGACTTTTTAGAAACCTTGAGATGTACTCTAACC
The DNA here is from genome assembly GCA_948472305.1 of Vicia faba. Lineage (NCBI taxonomy): Eukaryota > Viridiplantae > Streptophyta > Magnoliopsida > Fabales > Fabaceae > Vicia > Vicia faba. The sequence goes on from OX451738.1 coordinate 1,507,735,177, forward strand.
AACCCTTTCGATCTCATCTCATTTTGATGTTCCATGCTCAAGTTATAAGCTTTGGAAAAAAAGGTGTTTTTGTTGACTTCCAAAAATGACCTATAATGTCCAAATTTGTAACTTATTGTGAGTGCATTTCTTGATCTTGGGGTATGAATATGGATTGTAGGAAATTGAATGCTATTAAAAATGAGCTTTGTATGGTTCATTTATCATAAAGTATGAGAAAGTTATGCTTTGTCAAAGTTGAGTTGACTTTTCCTTTAAAACCCTAATTTACCAACTTTTGAATCTTGGTGAATCTTGAGCAATCCTTGATGAATCATGATCAACCCTTGATCAAATGATGAATTAACCTTCAAAATGAGAATGTTGACAAAAAATCTTGAGGTTTGACTATTTGTAGGTCACAGTTGACTTTTGCCCTAGCATAGTCGATTTTTGGGTCTCTTGAGCAACTGAATGACCAAACTTCCTCTGAAAGGCTTGAAAATTGACATGGATGGACTTGAGATCATATTAAAGCATTGGGGAGCACTTGAGGTCATTTGTATGTAAGGACCTTGATGCAACACAAAACCTTAATTTGAGGTTGACTGTCTTAGGAGATGACTTGACTGTCCAACTCTTGAGTAATCTTGAACCATTTGGAGATTATTCTTGACATGTATTGAGAAATATGGGAGGGAAAATTTTGGGGTACAACAGTTGCCCCTGTTCAATCTTCTTAAACCTGAGGATGTATATTGGCTTTCGTTCCTTTCGTGATCCGAAGGTGGAAGATGATTGAACACTAGAGTGCCCAGAAATTTGCACTCGCATGATGTGGTATCAGCATTGTGATGTCGGGAATGGGCTTACAGATGCCATTTGGATGTTGTTTGTAGGTGGTTTTGTCTTCTTTGACTGGATTGACGTCAGAAAAATCTTTAGGAATCGATTTAACTGGACCAGAGGGGATTTTGTCTCCTTTGACTGCGCTCGCATCAGAAAAATCTTTAGGAATCGATTTAATTGGTTTTGTCTCCATTGACTGCGTTCGCATCAGAAAAATCTTTAGGAATCGATTTAACTGGTTTTTGTCTCCATTGACGGGTTGGCCTCAGAAAAATCTTTTTGAATCGATTTAACTGGTTTTTGTCTCCATTGACGGGTTGGCCTCAGAAAAATCTTTAGGAATCTATTTAACTGTTTTTTTCTCCATTGACTGTGTTTGCATCAGAAAAATCTTTAGGAATCGATTTAACTGGTTTTTGTCTCCATTGACTGGTTGGCCTCAGAAAAATCTTTAGGAATCGATTTAACTGGTTTTTGTCTCCATTGGCGGGTTGGCCTCAGAAAAATCTTTAGGAATCGATTTAACTGGTTTTGTCTCCATTGACTGCATTCGCATCAGAAAAATCTTTAGGAATCGATTTAACTGGTTTTTGTCTCCATTGACTGGTTGGCCTCAGAAAAATCTTTAGGAATCGATTTAACTGGTTTTTGTCTCCATTGACGGGTTGGCCTCAGAAAAATCTTTAGGAATCGATTTAACTGGTTTTGTCTCCATTGACTGCATTTGCATCAAAAAAATCTTTAGGAATCGATTTAACTGGTTTTTGTCTCCATTGACTGCGTTCGCATCAGAAAAATCTTTAGGAATCGATTTAACTGTTTTTGTCTCCATTGACTGCGTTCGCATCAGAAAAATCTTTAGGAATCAATTTAATTGTTTTTGTCTCCATTGATTGCGTTTGCATCAGAAAAATCTTTAGGAATCAATTTAACTGTTTTTGTCTCCATTGACTGAATTGGCCTCACAAAAATCTTTAGGAATTGATTTAACTGATTTTGTCTCCATTGACTGAATTGGCCTCAGAAAAATCTTTAGGAATCAATTTAACTAATTTTGTCTCCATTGACTGAATTGGCTTCAGAAAAATCTTTAGGAATCGATTTAACTGATTTTGTCTCCATTGACTGAATTGGCCTCAGAAAAATCTTTAGGAATTGATTTAACTGATTTTGCCTCCATTGACTGAATTGGCCTCAAAAATATTTAGGAATCGATTTAACTGATTTTGTCTCCTTTGACATAGTTGAGAATTTAACTGCATCTTTCCTTAAAGGTAAAGGTCAGTCATATGCAATGCATGATATGGATCAAACAATGATGTTCTCAACATAAATGAGATTGTATGGTATGATGCGCCTATGCATGTATTATGATGTATGGAAATGTAATGCTTTAGCTGAGGAAAATAAATCCCGGAGCTGATGGAGAATAGAGTTGGATTCTTCGTTTCCGCTGGGGATGATGAACGAAGATGATTGCAACAATAAACCTGTAGGAGAGGATGACTCCGTTGGGGAATAAACTGATGGGGAGATTACTCCGAGGGGAATTAATCCGTGGGGAAGAGATGTTCTGCTGAGAATGTCACTGATAAACTCTACTGGGGATAAGCTCCGCTGGGGATGGATTACCGTTGCTGGTGACATATTGAATCTATTGAGGATTGAATTCCTGCTTGTGAAAGGAAAGAACTTCGATGGGGATGAACTTTCAGTTGCAACTTGCTAGGGATAAATCCTGTTAGACTCTTGTGGGGATAATCCTCTGAATTATGCTGGGGAGATTTATTTTTGTACTCCGATGGGGGTAAACTTCCAGAGTCTACTGGGGATGATGCCTTAAATCCTTCGGGGAAGCTTTTTTAGACCGTGCTGGGGAAATATTGACTCCACTGGGGTATCTTGTATTCTGCCGGGGAACATTCTTATACTCCGTTGAGGAATATTAAGACTGTCAGGGATACTCTTATATTTGTCGGGGAATATTCTTATACTCCGTTGGGGAATATTAAGACCCTTTTAATGCTGATGGTAGACTAACTCTGCTTGGAGAGAGTATTGTTGATTTGTTCGTTGTTGCAAGTATCAGCTGGGGGAGAGCTACCATTACTGCCTTACTCTACGGGGAGTGAAAGTATCTTAGCCATATTCTTCAGCTGAATATACCTTGGTACCTGGTGGACACAACACCTGTACAACTTGGACACTTCTTATTGCCCCTGTTTATGATATTATCGGTAATTCGTCTTTTGTTTCACATGTAAATATTTATGAGCAACAATTAATGTCAAATTCATATATCAAAAATAAACACTGGACGTTCTTCGCAAAACAAAACAGATAAAGGAAAAACAGTTTGAAATTTGTCTGAAAATGAATTTGTTATTGATTTGAAGTTTTGGCCTGTAAATAGGCTTTTTTTTGTACAAGAGGCTGACGTCCTAGTAAGAGAACGCCGCCAAACAAAATTTACACAATTTGTGAAAAGAAAACAAAACAGCTATGTGAATAATCCCACTGGGTTCTAACTCTGCTATTGCCTTTATGTCCTCGAGCATCTCATCACTTTGCTACTTGGTTAAAGGTAGATCAGATTGATCAGTGCCGTCTGAGCTTGATAGTCGATACCTAAGTCTAGATGCAAGGTGATCCAATGATACATAGTGTTACGCTTATCCCTAAATTTTGCTTGGACCGCCCTTTCGGGTTTTTAGTCCACCGGGATACCCATTTTTGCCCAAGCTGCCTTTTCAGGTTTTCGAATTGCCGGGTGTACAAATTTTTTTTATTTTCATCCCTTATTTTTTCCCGAACCCTTTTGGTTCGCCGTGAAGCCCTTATTTTTGCCTAGGCCAGTCAACCTAGCGGGTCTTTGATTATGCGTAGTATCTTTTCACTATGTCTGCATTGACAGGGTGAGGAAGGTTGTCACCATCCATGGTGATTAGAATCATAGCTCCTCCTGAGAAAATGTTCTTAACCAGAAATGGCCCTTCGTAAGTAGGGGTCCATTTGCCCCTGGGATCACCTTGAGGTAGGATAATGCGCTTGATTACTAGATCCCCAACTTGATACTCCTGTCGTCTAACTTTCTTGTTAAATGCCTTGATCATCCGTTTTTGGTACGTCTGGCCATGACAAATAGCAGTAAGTCTCTTTTCGTCGATTAGGTTTAGTTGATCAAGCCGGGTCTGAATCCAGTCATCTTCGCTCAAACCTGCGTCCTTCATGATTCGGAGAGAGGGTATCTGAACTTCAATGGGCAAGACTGCCTCCATGCCATATACCAAGGAATAGGGTGTTTCCCTTGTTGATGTCTGTGATGAGGTACGGTACCCATGAAGAGCAAAAGGTAACATCTCATGCCAATATTTGTATGTCACTGTCATCTTATGCACAATCTTCTTAATGTTCTTATTGGCCACTTCGACAACCCCATTCATCTTCGGCCGGTAGGGAGAAGAGTTATGATGTTGTATCTTGAATTGTTCGCAGAGCTCAGTGATTATTTTGTTGTTGAGATTAGTACCATTGTCTGTAATGATCCTCTCTGGTACACCGTATCAACAGATCAGATTATGCCGAATGAACCGTGCCACGACGTTTTTGGTTACAGTAGCAAAGGAAGTTGCTTCAACCCACTTTGTAAAGTAATCAATAGCTACCAGGATGAAACGATGCTCGTTGGATGCCGTAGGTCTGATCTCGCCGATCATATCAATGCCCCACATTGCAAAAGGCCAAGGTGTCGTCAAGACGTTCAGAGGAACTAGAGGTATGTGCACCTTATCAGCATAGACTTGGCACTTGTGACATGTCCGAGAATGCTGATAACAGTCAGCTTCCATTGTGGACCAATAATATCCTGCCTGTAGGATTTTCTTTGCCATGGTATGTCCACTGGAATGAGTTCCGAAGGCACCTTCATGTAAATCTGCCATGATCCTTTCTGCTTCATTCTTATCCACACAACGCAGTAGGGTCGAATCATGGTTACGCTTGTAAAGGATGCCACTGTCGATGAAGAATTTTGCCGCGAACCTCCTCAGAAACTTTTTATCATTAACAGATGCACCCTCGGGGTATTCCTGAGCTTCTAGATACCTCTTCACCTCATGGAACCAGGGTTTATTTGCTACTTCTTCAGTCTCAATGTCGCAACAATGTGCAGGTTCATCCAATCTTTCAATGATAATCTGGGGAGCTTCGTTATCCCAATTGACTTTGAACATAGAAGACATCGTAGCTAACGCGTCTGCCAACTGATTCTCCTCTCTTGGGAAGTGTTCAAAGGTTATCTCCTCGAAATGGGGAAGCAATGTCAACACATACTCCTTGTAAGGAATGAGATTTAGGTGTTTCGTATCCCACTCGCCTTTGATCTGACTGATCACGAGAGCGGAATCTCCGAAGACACTCAGAAACTTAATCCTTAGGTCAATTGCTGCTCGAAGACCCATGATGCATGCTTCATACTCTGCCATGTTGTTGGTGCAGTTGAAACATAGTCGGGCGGTGAATGGAGTATGAGAGCCTTTAGGAGATATGATCACGGCGCCAATGCCATTACCCAAAGCGTTTGAAGCTCCATCAAAGTACATGGACCATTTGGATCCCTCCTCAGGTCCTTCATCCGGTCCAGGTGTCTCACAATCAGTTATCAACATGATATTCTCGTCCGGTAATTCAAAGTTCATAGACTGGTAATCATCCACTGCCTGATGTGCCAAATGGTCTGCCAACACACTTCCCTTGATTTCCTTTTGGGTCGTATATTAGATGTCATACTCAGTCAAGATCATATGCCATCTTGCTATTCTTTCGGACAAGGCAGGCTTCTCGAAGATATACTTGATTGGATCCATCTTTGATATCAACAGAGTAGTGTAAGTCAGCATATACTGTCTCAGCCGGCGAGCAGCCCATGCCAAAGCGCAGCAAGTTTTCTCGAGCAGTGAGTATCGGGTCTCACAGTCGGTAAAATTTTTGCTAAGGTAGTAAATAGCATGCTTTTTTCGGCCAGACTCGTCATGTTGACCCAGCACACACCCCATTGAGTTGTCGACTACTGTCAAGTATAAGATCAGAGGTCTCCCTTCAACTGGTGGCATCAGAATAGGTGGCTCTTGGAGATACTCTTTGATCCTTTCAAAAGCGGCCTGACATTCATCGTTCCAACGTACTACTTGATCTTTCTTCAGTAGCTTGAAGATTGGCTCACAAGTAGCAGTCAGGTGCGAGATGAATCGGGCAATATAATTCAATCGTCCCAGGAAGCCTCTGACTTCTTTCTCTATTCTAGGAACTGGCATCTCCTGTATAGCTTTCACTTTGGCAGGATCCACTTGAATACCTTTGTCGCTTACGACGAAACCTAGCAGCTTACCAGATCTCACCCCGAAGGTGCACTTGTTCGGATTTAATCTTAGCTTGTACAACTTCAGCCTATCAAACAGCTTCTGCAGATGGTCAAGGTGTTCCTCCTCAGTCTGAGACCTTACAATCATATCGTCAACGTATACTTCAATCTCATGATGGATCATGTCATGAAACAAAGAAACTATGGCACGCTGATATGTTGCCCCAACATTCTTCAGTCCAAAAGGCATGACCTTGTAGCAAAAGGTACCCCACTGAGTAACAAAGGTCGTCTTCTCCATGTCTTCGGGAGCCATCTTGATCTGATTATAACCGGAGAAACCATCCATGAAGGAGAATACCTTATGCTGAGCGGTGTTATCAACCAGAACATCGATATGATATAAAGGGAAGTCATCCTTGGGGCTTACCCTGTTCAAATCCCTGTAATCAACACACATTCGGACCTTACCATCCTTTTTCGGCACTGGAACCACGTTGGCAACCCACTGAGGGTAAGAAGTAACTGCTAGAAAACCGGCGTCAAACTGTTTCATAACTTCAGCCTTGATTTTCTCAGACATCTCTAGGCGCATTGGGAGAACCTTCTATTTTACTGGAGGACAGTCTTCCTTGGTAGGCAGGCGATGAACCACAATATCAGTATCCAACCCAGGCATATCTTCGTAAGACCAGGCAAAGATCTTAACGTAGTTACGTAGCATCTGAATCAACCGTTGTTTCACACTAAGCTCCAGGTTTGCACCAACCTTGACTTCCTTCTTGTCTATCTCAGTACCCAGATTCACCGATTCCACCGGCCCTTCATGTGGCTGAATAACCCTCTCTTCTTGAAGTAACAGTCTTGCAAGTTCACCAGGCACTTCGCAATCATCTTCACCTTCGTCTTCGGCTAAGTTGATCGGATTTTTGAAGTCATAACTGGCAGTAGCAGAGTCGTTACCAGTGAGATCCATAGTGGATGTAGACCTGTATATGTGAGTGTGTGTAAAATAGCTGTTTTGCAATATATAACAAAGAAAAACAAGGAGCGCAAAATTTGAAATGCAAGAAACGTCCAATGCTTTTATTAATGATATATGAAAATGACACACATAAAGCCCTCACAAATGAAGCCACGGTGCCCCGGGTAAGACACCGGGCCGTAAAGTTTAAAACATTGTCTGTTACAAATTTAAAACAAAAAGTTTCATTACTGGGTGATAACAGAAACGAGCATAGAATCCTTCGCTGTCCAGTTGCTTAATCCACCATTGGCAGTCGGGTAGATGGAACTGTCGATATCAAACTCTTCATCATCGTCATCTCTGATAGCATTCACCCCTGTATCTTGTTTAGGCTTCTCTGGAGCTCTGAACTCGATCTCTTTCGCATCAATCAAGTCTTGTACCTTGTTCTTCAAAACCCAACAATCATTTGTATTATACCCCGGGCTATCAGAGTGATAAGCACAGCAGGCATTAGGGTTATACTTTGGTGATGTTGTATTTGGATTCTTCGGAGCTTCCTTTAGAATCACCAGATTGGTCTTCAGCAACTGTGGCAGAATCTGAGACAAAGTCATGCTGAGATGAGTGAATTGTCTCTGAGGTCTCTCATCCTTCTGTTGATTGTTGTACTGAGGAGCACCAGCAGGTTTTGAAATAACAACCGCATTAACAGCTTGGCGGTGTTCAGGTCTATTCTGTCTTCTTACACTGTAGACAACACTGGACTCTTTCTTAAAGGGCTTCTTCTTGGTGCTTGATGAGGCACCCTTCTGTTCTTTCCAGCCTTAATACCAGCCTCAATCTTTTCACCAGTTAAAATAAGCTCTGTAAACCCATATGAAGATCTTCCAATCAAGTGGTTGAAAAATGGACCAGACAGGGTCCCCAGGAACATGTCCACAAGCTCCCGATCATCCAATGTGGGTTGCACACTTCCGGCGAGGTCTCTCCACTTTTAAGCATAAGCTTTGAATCCTTCATTCGTTCCCATTGACATACCCTGGAGTTGGGTACGCGTGGGAGCAAGGTCGGAGTTGTACTGGTACTGCCTGTAGAAAGCAGTAGCCAAATCTTCCCAACTGCGGATACTGGCTTCGTCCAACTGATAGAACCACTCAAGCTGAGTCCCTGAGAGGCTGTCTTGAAAGAAATGGATCCATAAGTTTTTATCAGTGGTATACGGCTGAACCTTCCTCACATATTACCGGAGGTGCAACTTCGGACAAGAAACTCCGTCATACTTAGCAAAGGCCGGTGCCTTGAATTTGTGGGGAATCACTACCCCAGATGACAGACCTAGATCTCCGAAGTCCAGACCCGACACCTTCTGAACTTCCATAGCACTCAACCGGTCTTCCAGTTGCTTGTATCTATCCTCGGCAGGAGGATATTGTTCTTCATCGTAGTTTGTCTCGTTGTCGGAGACCACAGGGCTAGGAGCCCTCCTTTCTTCCTGACTATCTTTCCCTCCAGATGAGGTGGTCAAATCAACTTCATTCTGCAGCCTATTTCCAAACTGGTGCCCCGTGTTGAACAGGATTATCCTCTTCTTCTTCTTCTTCTTCTTCTTCTCTTTCAGAATCAGGGTCTTCAGATCTTGCTGACCCTTAGCTAGATTCATGAATAGCTCTTGAAATTGGGCATTCTGAGCCTGGAGGGCCTTGATGGCTTGCTCAGTTGAAGGTTCAGCAAACATGATGAGTGCTGAAATAAACAGCGAAGAAGATAAGAGACTTGTAATGGGTACCTGTTATGGAGTGCATGGGATGAAATGCATATGTTTATGATTTCAAAGACAGTCAAGAGATTTCAAATTTGTAGACAAGAAATGAAACCCACTTTATTAGATAAACTTTATAACTCAAATTGTTCAACAAGTTGCCCTTAAGGCGTTACAAGAATGGAAATACTGAAAAGTAAATAAAAACTGGAAAGGAAATCATCAAAGGTCAATCAACGCTCCCATGGTCTCTTCTTATCAGTGCAGACATAGTCGTTGAGAATCCGCTCATTCTCCAACTGCCTAGTCAACCTCTGGATCTTTTGCTCTTGCTCGTTGAACTTCTCTCGGTAAGAATCTCGTTCTTCCCTCAGTTGCATCCAAGATCTCTTTAGTGCCCCAATGTCAGTGGGCATATGAGGATGGAGGATGGTTGGAAGAACCCCTTCTTCATTAGCAACTTCAAGAATGACAGGCCAGACGGCTTCATATGGCATACCTAGCTTTTAGGCACGGATGCAGACCCATCTGAGATATGACTCCATGGGAAGAGAAGTCTTTAGACCCAGCTCATGTGGATCAGATTAGTGAACTCTATCTCAGGCCTTTATGAATCTGCAACGTTGCTCGTCGCTATCCCCTTGAAAGTCAAAGATGATACTAGGCATTAGCATCTCATGAGGTCCTTCTCTTCTGGAACGCCCAAACTGACGTAGAGCTAAGCATTGGTTGTAAGAAATTCCCCCATAGGTTCCTAACAGTGGAACATTGGGATACTCCCCACAGTGATCAATGATAGTCACCTCGTCCATACCCTTGAGAGTCCAAATGATGTCATTATACGAGAGAGACATAACCCTATAAGCCTAGCCCATGCCTTCTTTGTTCTTCAGTACTGACTTGGAAAGGTGCAAAATAAACCACCTTACCAATAAGGGAGCACAGCACATCAAGGTTCCCCGCTTTCGGGCAGTACGAGCATAAAGCTGATGAAGAATGTCACCCAAGAGATTGGGTACCGGATTCCGAGAGATGAAGATATTTATCACATTAACATCAACGAAGGAGTCAGAGTTCGGAAACAATACCAAGCCGTATACCAGAAGAGCCAGAATATCCTCGAATGCCTTGAAATCTAGACTATCCCAGAAATAGTTAGCCTTACCAACCAAGAACTTAGTCAGAAAGCCCTTTGTTCCACTTCTAATCTACCAATTAGTCATTACCTCCTCTTTGGTCAAATGAAGGGCTGCAACAATCTCTTCGGACCTAAGAGTCTTCTCCCAACCAGTAAATGGGGTCTGCTCCAGAACAGAGATACCGAGCAACTCAGAGAACTCTTCTAAGGTTGGAACCAGCTGGTAGTCCTGAAAATTAAAGCAATGGTACATCGGATCATAGAATTGGACCAAGACACTCATCATCTTCTCGTCCAATTTGGAGGTGACCAGACTGAGAAGATAACCATGTCTCCTGAGGAAGGAAGTAGTGTCAGGCATCTTTGCAACCAAATCTTTAAGCAAGGTGGGAACCTGGACAAAGTTGATCCAGATGGTATTTCTATGCATGGGCATCATGATGACCTACAAAATAGAGCAAAGATGAAACCCTCCTGTCTTTGAAATAGGTTAGTCTTATGCAAGATGTATGCGATGTTATGATGTCATGATGTCATGATAGATAGCACACCATAGGTATTCACAAAAATCAAACATGGTAAAGGCACATGTTGTACCCCAAAATTTGCCCTCCCATATTCTTCAAGATTTGCCAAGTCAAAGCTTCAAAATCTCCCCAAGGGTTGCACAGTTCAAGGGCCTCCTAACAGTCAAAATTAGGGTTTTGGTTCTGACAAAGAAAATGAAGTTTTCAAGGGTCCAATCAAGTCCCACATGCCTACAAACATGGTCAAGCATCCTCATGTCAAGTTTCAAGACTTACAGCACAAAATTGCACAGTCAAAAACCCTAATTGCCCTACAGTCAACTGTAGGGGCAAAATGGTCATTTGACAGTCAAAAGTTCAAATTTTTGGTCAACATCTCATTTTGAAGCCACAAACATCATTTGATCAATGCTTGATCATGATTATCAAAGCTTGGCTCAAAAAATCTCAAGATGCAAAAGTTTCCATATTTGGACAGTTGAAAAAAGTCAACTGTAACTTGACCAAGGCATAACTTCCACATGGATTATCAGAAAAATTCCATCCAAAGCTCATTTTGAAGAGAAAGAAATTTCCTACAACTCCTCTTCACACTTCAAGTCCAAGAAATGCTCTCACAAAAAGTTATCAATTTCAACATTATAGGTCATTTTCAAAAGTCAACAAAAAGAGACTTTAAGTCAAAGGCCATAACTTGAGATTGGTAAATCAAAATGACATGGGACCAAAGACATTGGTTATAGGATTCAAAGAACTTTCCAAAATGTCCAAGAACATGAGCAAAGCTTAAAATTTGAGCAAGATATGCCTTGTGGAAGTTGGGAAATTTTTGGATATTTTGAAAAGTCAACATTGCTTCAAAAGTCTTAAAAATGCTAATGGGCCTCTTTTTCTTCCACAATTCATCATCCAAAGCATGTGCACGACCATTTGGCCCAAAAGGAAGTTTTTTATCATTTTTATTTATTTATTTGAATTTTTAATTGCTAGAAATTCATTTAATTAATTAAAATACATGAAAAATATTAAACCTAAGTTTTTAAATCTTTTTATGCATAAAATACACTCAATATTTCGTGCATGATCAGATTTGGAAAGAATCAAGGCAATTGGATATGATTGGTATCAAAAACATGTGAAAAAGATTGAAAAATATTTGCCATGAAAATCAAAGATCTCTTCATCAATGCAAAGGTTCTTTGGATCAATTTTTCAACCCTAATCATTCCAGTACATATATACATGCCAACCCTAATGCTCATGACCTCCAAGCTGCGCAGAAATACCATAACAAAGTTTGAGTTTTTTTGTCAAAAAAGTGAAAACTGAAAACCCTATTCTAGCACGATTCAGAGAGAAATAATAATCCCAATAGCTTGCAAAAGTGTCAAGGAAGTTTCCTGCATTGTTTTTTAACCCTTACACGCCCAGATTTGGTATAGGGAATTCAAACTTTTTCACATTTTTTTCATATTCGTGTTTCAATATTCAAGCATTTTCATTGCATTTTTCTTATGGATTCCTACTAATTGCTTGATTCTGAAACTAACTGCATACTTTAATTAAGTTTTTGTGCCAAATTAGAAGATTCACCATTGAAACAGGTTAGGGTTCTTCAAGCTTTAAATTGGGCGTTTATACATATGATAAAATTGAGACACCTCAATACCATGGTTGAATTCAGCATGCTTGGACGATCTGAACACATACCTCGCGCCTAATTTATGTGGCCATATGGCCTATTCGCTATTTTAGAAAACTGCATGTTTTGGGGGGGTTTAAAACCCCCGCTAACTCTTTTGTGTTTCAGGTAAAAGGCGAACGAAGAAGAAGAAGATGAGGTGTAAAGCAGTAAGTGGTTCATTTGAATTTTCGCGCTAAGGTCCCACTAACTTTTGTTTTATCTTATATTATTCATTGGCCATATAACTTACAAAACGCGTGAAGAGCTCAAGTGGTAGGCATACGTATTGGTAATCCCTGGGACCTGGGTTCGAATCCCAGGTCCCCCACCCCTTTCCATATTATTTTCCTAAACGCGCTTCTGTGTAGTTTCACTATAAGGGTGCACCATACGTCCCTCATATCCAGCTTGCCACATGGCCTATGACATTAATCCAATGGTCCAGAATCAAGGTCTATGGAATGTTGCAGTCAACGCACACACATGCTAGCCAAAAAGTCAGACAAGGCCTTGCAAAGATGGGCCTAAAATGCTAGGAATACACCTCCAATTGGGGACAGAACCCCCTAAGGTTTTGCAATTCAATTTTTTTTTTTTTTTATGTTTCAATTGTTCTTTTTTAATTCTTTAATTTAAATTATTTTTCATAAACTATAAAAATAATACAAAAAATCAGAAAAGTCATAAAAAATCAAAAATATATTTTATGTTAATATGTTTTAAGTAAATATCATTAATTAATTTAGCTTTGTAAAATTAGGTTTAATTCAAATATTTTTCCTAATAAATTAAAAACTTGTAGAATTAGGTTTAATTATTTTAATTACTTTTTTTTTCTTTTTTTTTCTCATCACTAATAATTAATTATTTATTTTTATAAATCAAATTGCATTAATTAATTAGATTTAATTTTAGGTAATTTTCATATTTTCTTAATAAATTAAAAAATAGCTAGAATTAGGGTTGATTAATATTTTTAATTCCATTTAATTCTCATTAAATCATAAATACCAAAATCTCAAAAAAATAATTTCTTTTTTTCATTTTTATTTAATTAATTTAATCATTTAATTTAATTTCATTAAAAAGGGTCCAACGCCCTCGCTTCCAATTTTAATTCCAATTCGCGCATTTTATTTTATTTCTTATAATATTAATGTAACTCTCCCAAAGCCTTGTAAACTCGGACATTTTATTTCTCGCACTTTATTTACCTTCTGTCCAATCGGGTCCTGGATTTTAATTTTGGCGATGTGGACCCGCGCCTTTGTAATAGTTTAGGAACTTTTAATTTCCGCATCTTTTTAACTGTTAATGAATGCATGCAAGAATGAATGTCTAAATAAAAACAAACGCATAGATCACTTTGACATGAACAAGACAAAATAGCTGAACATGACACACAAAATCACACACCACCCCTAGGGTACGCCTCACTGTTGCCTTGCCTTCGAAAGATGATCGTCGAGTAGAGGATGTCTTAGTAAGTCCTCATGATCCGAGAACCTGGCATGAGGGTAGCTTCTAAGGTATCTTCTCATTGCTCTGGTGATCACCATGTCCCGAACCTCGAATTGACCCGAACACCTCCAACGGTGGTGCTACCTACCTCTCAATAGTGGGATGGCACTACTTTAAAGGACATTTACACAGACGAATTCCTTAGGGTAGGTAGACGACTCTAGATACTTGCTCTAATTTCAAAAACAAATCAAAAATACTTTTCACACCAACACATTTTCAAAAAGCTTTCGAAAGCAATTTTTCAAACACTCTTGAGGACCGATACAAGAGTCGAACTGGAATTTTCAAAGAAACTTTTTAAAACCCACATTGAAAAGCAAACAAACCATTTTTGAAAACACAATGAGCAAGTATCTAAGAGCCCATGGATAACCATGGATAGAAAGGGTGCTAACACCTTCCCTTTCTATAATCTACCTCCCGAACCGAGAGCAATCTCTTTAAGGAATTTTTCTGTGCTTTTGTCCTTTCCATTTGGAGAAAATAAAAGACGGTGGCGACTCTTGCTTCCGCGAAATTTCGCGAACCAGCGTTAAACAGTCAGTTCCAGATCCACCGATCACAGAACTGGCGACTCTGCTGGGGAATATACTTAAAGTGATGTGTACCTTAGGGTTAGTTCATAACTGTGTTTTCAATTGTATTGACTTGCTTGCTTTATTATTGTAGGACTGTCTTGGGAGTTCTATAGATCCTAACCCGGATCTGGGGATACCTTCTTAGAAAGTAGAAACAAGGCTGTGAGGGAATTGTGTGGGGTATACCGACATGGTTGAGACAGTCTGCTACATTGATGTGGCACTTTGGTGTGTACCGGTAACCCTTGAGTTCAGTCAAGGAGAGTACGGGGCCTCCGCGTGGTGTCGTGAAGCATCAACTGACCTTAGGAACCTTAATTGAACCATCTTGGCCTCTTTAGGGTAGTGAGATAACTGACTTTGGTGCAGTCCGAGGTTGGTTGATACTCGATACTACACTCAATTGAGGGTTGCTTTCCTGGGATATTTCGGTCGCCAGTTCAGTGGCTAAATCGAAACGATGAACAATGAAAGCAATCCCGTGATATTGGGACCCTTAGAACCCGGTTACTTCTAATAGGACAGGTTGAACCCACCAACTTCAAGAGGGTACTACCCAGACCCCATGCTGGCCTAAACCCTAAGGGCTTGTCTTGTGTGCCTTGTGTGCCTTACATGTTTGTCTTTGTACATATCTGTGGTGTGTTTAATCATAGAATCATGACATCATCCAGCATCATATGCCCTGACTAACCATTTCAGGGGTTCGAATCTTCATCTTTGTTCTTGTTTTGTAGGACATGGAAACTGTTCGCAGAAAGACAATTCAAATCAGCCTTGTAAAGGTCCCTCCTCAGCTTAAGGAACTTATATCCAGGATTCCCGAGAGCTCTTCATTCAGTGAGAGACATGGAAGACTCATCAGCTTGATCAACACCAACATTGAGGAAGATATGATAAAGGTCCTATTCCAGTTCTTTGACCCTCTGCATCACTGTTTCACCTTCTTGGACTATCAGCTGGTACCTACATTGGAGGAGTTCTCCCGGCTCCTGAAGATTCCTATCCTTGATCAACTACCCTACAACGGTATGGAAAAGGAACCCAAGCTTGAAGAGATTGCTAAAGCCTTACACCTGCAATCATCTGACCTCAAGGGACATTGGGAAGTTAGAAGTGGTATCAAAGGGTTCTTAGCCAGGTTTCAGTTTGAAAAGGCCCATGAATGTTGGAACTCCCTTGACTTACAAGCTTTTGAAGAAGTTGTGGCCCTCCTTGTCTATGGTTTGGTGTTGTTCCCTAACCCAGATCAGCTTATAGATATCAGTGCTGTCCAGATCTTCATGTCCAGGAATCCTATACCTATGTTGCTGGGGGACATCCTTCACTCATGTTACACTCGAACCATGAGAAAAAGAGGTGTCCTTATGTGTTGCACTCCTCTCTTGGGAAGGTGGTTTATTTCGCACCTTCCACAATCAGTTTTGAAGAACGAGCGGGGTTTGAGATGGTCACAACGGTTGATGACTCTTACACATGCAGATATCCATTGGTGCCCTCGGTCCAGAGAGGATGTCACTATCATTGATCATTGCGGGGAGTACCCTAATGTTCCTTTACTTGGAATCAGAGGAGGTATTACTTACAACCCATGCCTGGCTTGGAGACAGTTTGGTTATGCTCGGAGGGATGGCCCTCATGATATGTTAATTCCTTACATAGTTTTTGACTTCGACAACGATGCACAAGGACTTCGCCAGAGATTTATCAGAGCTTGGAGGATGCCAAGTAGGATAGACAGTAAGACACTGGGGCACAGGAACTCCATCCCATTAGAACCCTATCTCAAGTGGGTACAAGCCCGCTCCCAGAAGTTAGTGATGCCTTATCCTCATATGCTCCCTGTGATCAAAGAGCCAGTCTTGGAAGGAGAAGTGTCCTACACCATTCAGCATCCTGATATGCCCACGTCCTGGGAAGAGATGCAGAAGAGCTGGATCCAGCTTAAGGAAGAACGGAATTCTTTTGAGACCAGTCTACATGCTAGTGAAAAGAAAGTCTTGGAGCTCACCCGCCTATTGCATGAGGAGAGGAATCTCAACACCTACATAGCTCCAAAGAGGATGCGTAGTGTCTTTTGGGATTGATTTGCTTTGTAATTTTTGCCCATGAGGCTTTGATGTACTGAACAATTATTTCCTTAATGATAACGTGTGTTC
Organism: Vicia faba; assembly: GCA_948472305.1. Taxonomy (NCBI): domain Eukaryota; kingdom Viridiplantae; phylum Streptophyta; class Magnoliopsida; order Fabales; family Fabaceae; genus Vicia; species Vicia faba. The sequence continues at coordinate 1,507,751,703 of OX451738.1, forward strand.
ATTTTTGTTTACAACAAATTTGAACTTTCAAACCCTTGAATGCATTGCATAAACACATATCATTCATCATGTGCATAGCAGGTTTTCTTCTTTTCAGGTTGCTTACTGTTCTTCGCTGTTTATTTCAGCATCATGAATCCTGACTCATCATCAACTGAGATGTCCATCAAGGCTCTTCAGGCGCAGAACGCGCAATTTCAGGAACTAATCATGGGTTTGGATCAGGGCCAAGAAGAGCTGAAGGCTCTGCTCCTGAAGAAGGAAAAGAAGAAGAAGAGAAGAACTGTTCTTTTCAACTCGGGCCGAAGGTTTGGCAACGCTCTGCAGAATGAAGAGGCTGGTTCTTCTATAGGCAAGGGTAGTCCTCAAGAGGGAAAAGGTCCTAGTCCAGTAGTCTCCGACAACGAGACTGATTTTGAAGAGGAACAGTATCCTCCTGCAGAAGATAGATACAAGCAGTTGGAGGACAGACTGAATGCTATGGAGATCCAACAAGTGCCTGGGCTGGATTTTGGAGACTTGGGTTTGTCTACTGGTGTGATCATTCCTCGCAAGTTCAAAGCACCATCCTTTACCAAGTATGATGGGGCATCCTGTCCCAAGCTACACCTCAGGTCGTATGTGCGGAAGATTCAACCGTACTCAGTGGACAAGAATTTGTGGATCCACTTCTTCCAGGAGAGTCTTTCAGGGAATCATCTCGAATGGTTCTATCAGCTGGATGGGACCAAGGTTCGTAACTGGGAGGAGTTGGCTACTGCTTTCTATAAGCAGTATCAATATAATTCCGACCTTGCCCCTACACGTACCCAACTCCAGGGTATGTCGCTAGGGTCAAGCGAAGGTTTTAAGGAGTATGCACAGAAGTGGAGGGATCTGGCTGGCAGAGTGCAGCCTCCGTTGACTGATCGGGAGTTGGTAGACATGTTCTTGGGGACCCTATCTGGGCCATTTTTCAATCATCTTATCGGTAACTCGTCTGCAGGGTTTACTGATCTTATTCTGACTGGAGAGAGAATTGAGGCTGGGATGAAGTCTGGCAAGATTCAGAAGGGAGCATCTACAAGTTCTAAGAAGAAACCCTTCAAAAAGGAGGCTAGTGCTGTATACGGCTCTAGAAGACAAGAGAAACCTGAGCGCCACCAGTCTGTCAACGCGGTGATGATTGCCAAGCCTGCTGCCGCTCCTCGGCAAACCAATCCTCAAAGGGCTGAAAGACCCCGGAGAGAATTTACCCGTTTGAGTATGACCCTATCGCAGATCTTGCCGCAGTTGCTGTCCACCAACCTAGTGACTGTCAGAGAGGCCCCAAAAGTTGTGAACACTGCCTCCCCCAAATACAATCCAAATGCCCGTTGTGCTTATCACTCCGATAGCCCGGGGCATTCCACTGATGACTGTTGGGCCTTAAGGAACAAGCTGCAGGACCTTATTGATGCCAAGGAGGTACAATTTGAGGCATCTGAGAAGCCTAATATAGTGACAGCTCCCCTGCCTGCCCATGGAGTGAATGCTATTGGGGACGAAGATGAAGTGGATGAAGCTGAGTTTGATAGCTGGATTTACCCGGCAACCGACAGTGGACCTAGCAATTGGAGTGCAAAAGACAATCTACCTGTTTCTCTTGTTACTGAGTAATGAATTCCTATGTTTTGTTATTTGTAATAAACAATAAATTAAACTCTATGGCCCGGTGTCTTACTCGGGGCACCGTGGCTTCATTTGTGAGGGCATATAAATTGTCATTTCATATATCATAAATAAAGATCTTGGACGTTTTCTCGCATTTCAAATATTATGCTCCTTTTCTGTCTTTCCTTCCTTTATATATTTCAAAACAGCTGTATTTACACACACTCACTCATACAGGTTTCAATCCACTCTGGATCTCGCTGGTAACGACTCTGCTACTGCCAGTTATGACTTCGAAAATCCGATCAACTTAGCCGAAGACGAAGGTGAAGATGATTGCGAAGTGCCTGGCGAGCTTGCAAGACTGTTACTTCAGGAAGAGAGGGCAATTCAACCACACGAAGAGCCAGTGGAGACAATAAATCTGGGTACTGAGGCAGATAAAAAGGAGGTAAAGATTGGTGCCAACCTAGAGCTCAGCGTGAAGCAACGGTTGACTAAGATGCTACATGATTATATGGAGATATTTGCCTGGTCCTACGAAGACATGCCCGGGTTGGATACCGATATTGTGGTCCATCACTTGCCTACTAAGGAAGACTGCCATCCGGTTAAGCAAAAGGTCCGCCGTATGCGTCCAGAGATGTCTGAGAAGATCAAAGCCGAGGTTATGAAACAGTTTGATGCGGGGTTCCTTGCAGTGACTTCTTACCCTCAGTGGGTTGCTAATGTAGTACCGGTACCTAAGAAAGATGGAAAGGTCAGAATGTGTGTCGACTACAGGGATCTGAACAGGGCCAGCCCCAAAGATGACTTCCCCCTACCTCACATTGATCTCCTTGTTGATAATACAGCTCAGCATAAGGTGTTCTCTTTCATGGATGGTTTTTCAGGTTACAATCAGATCAAGATGGCGCCTGAAGACATGGAAAAGACTACATTTGTTACTCAGTGGGGCACCTTCTGCTACAAGGTCATGCCTTTTGGACTGAAGAACGCTGGGGTAACCTGCCAACGTGCCATGGTTGCCTTATTCCATGACATGATCCATCATGAGATAGAAGTGTATGTTGACAACATGATTGCAAGGTCCCAGACTGAGGAAGAGCACCTTGATCATCTGCAGAAGTTGTTTGACCGTCTGAAGTTGTACAAGCTGAGGCTGAACCCGAACAAGTGCACCTTCGGGGTAAGATCTGGAAAGTTGCTAGGCTTCGTTGTAAGTGATAAGGGTATTCAAGTGGACCCTGCCAAGGTCAAAGCTATTCAAGAGATGCCAGTTCCTAAGACGGAGAAAGAGGTTAGAGGCTTTTTAGGACGCCTGAATTATATTGCTCGGTTCATCTCACACCTGACTGCTACCTGTGAGCCAATCTTCAAGCTGCTGAAGAAAGATCAGGTAGTACGTTGGAATGATGAATGTCAGGCTGCTTTTGACAGAATCAAAGAGTATCTCGAAGAACCACCCATCCTTATGCCACCGGTTGAAGGGAGACCTCTGATACTATACCTGACAGTGCTCGACAACTCAATGGGGTGTGTGCTGGGGCAGCATGACGAGTCTGGCCGAAAAGAGCACGCCATTTATTACCTTAGCAAAAAGTTTACCGACTGTGAGACCTGATACTCACTGCTCGAGAAAACTTGTTGCGCTTTGGTATGGGCTGCTCGCCGGCTGAGACAGTATATGCTGACTCACACTACCTTATTGATCTCAAAGATGGATCCTATAAAGTACATATTCGAAAAGCCTGCTATGTCTGGGAGAATAGCAAGATGGCAGATGATCTTGACGGAATACGACATTCAATACACAACCCAGAAAGCCATCAAAGGAAGTGTATTGGCAGACCACTTGGCACATCAGGCCGTAGACGACTATCAGTCGATGAACTTCGAGTTTCCAAACGAGAGCATCATGATTGTGACTGATTATGAAGTACCTGGACCGGATGAAGGACCTGAGGAAGGATCCCGATGGTCTATGCACTTTGACGGAGCCTCCAATGCTTTGGGTAACGGTATCGGCGCTATAATCATATCCCCTCAAGGCACTCATACTCCACTCACTGCTCGGCTATGTTTCAACTGTACCAACAACATGGCGGAGTATGAGGCGTGCATCATGGGTCTTCAAGCTGCGATTGACTTAAGGATCAAGTTTCTGAGTGTCTTCGGAGATTCCGCTCTTGTGATCAATCAGATCAAAGGAGAGTGGGATACGAAACATCTGAATCTTATTCCTTACAGGGAATGTGTGTTGACCTTGATCCCTCACTTCACAGAGATAACCTTTGAACACTTCCCGAGAGAGGAGAATCAGCTAGCGGACGCGTTAGCTACAATGTCTTCTATGTTCAAAGTCAAATGGGATAATGAGGCGCCCCGGATCATCATCTGGAAACTGGACGAACCGGCATACTGTTGTGATCTCGAGACTGAATTGGTGACTGAGAAGCCTTGGTACCATGAAGTGAAGAGATATCTGGAAGCTCAGGAATACCCTGAAGGGGCGTCTGTCAACGATAAGAAGTTTCTGAGAAGGTTCGCAGCAAAGTTCTTCCTTAGCAACGGCATCTTATACAAGCGAAACCATGATTCGACCTTACTGCGTCGTGTGGACAAGACAGAAGCAGAAAGGATCATGGAAGAGCTACATGAAGTGACCTTTGGTACACATTAAAGTGGACACACTATGGCTAAGAAGATCCTTCGGGCAGGGTATTTCTGGTCCACAATGGAAGCAGACTGCTACCAACATTCTCGGACATGCCACAAATGCCAGATATATGCAGACAAGGAGCATGTTCCTCCAGTTCCTCTGAATGTTCTGACTGCGCCTTGGCCGTTTGCAATGTGGGTGTTGTACCCCAAAATTTTCCCTCCCATATTCTTCAGGAAATTGCCAAGTCAAACTGCAAAAGTTCCCCAAGGGTTGCACAGTTCAAGGGCCTCCTAAGCAGTCAAGATTAGGGTTTGTCTTGATCAAGAAAGTGAAGCTTTCAAAGGTCCAATAAAGTCCCACATGCCTATAAATATGGTCAAGCATCCTCATACCAAGTTTCAAGACTTTCAGCACAAAATTGCACAGTCAAAAACCCTAATTGCACTACAGTCAACTGTAGGGGTAAAATGGTCATTTGACAGTCAAAAGTTCAAATTTTTGGTCAACATATCATTTTGAAGCCACAAACATCATTTGATCAATGCTTGATCATGATTCTCAAAGTTTGGCTCAAAAATCATCAAGATGCAAAAGTTTCCTTATTTGGACAGTTGAAAAAAGTCAACTGAAATTGACCAGAGCATAACTTTCACATGGATTATCAGAAAAATTCCATCCAAAGCTCATTTTTAAGAGAAAGACATTTCCTACAACTCATCTTCATACTTCAAGTCCAAGAAATGCTCTTACAAAAAGTTATCAATTTCAACATTATAGGTCATTTTCAAAAGTCAACAAAAAGGGACTTTAAGTCAAAGGCCATAACTTGAGATTGGTAAATCCAAATGACATGGGACCAAAGGCATTGGTTAGAGGACTCAAAGACCTTTCCAAAATGTCCAAGAACATGAGAAAAGATTAAAAATTGAGCAAGTTATGCTTTGTAGAAGTTGGGAAATTTTTGGATATTTTGAAAAGTCAACATTGATTCAAATGACCTAAAATTGCTAATGGGCCCATTTTTCTTCCACAAATCATCATCCATGGCATGTGCACGACCACTTGGCCCAAAGGGAAGTATTTTCTCATTTTTATTTATTTATTTGAATTTTTATTTATAATAATTCATTTAAATCAAATTAAATATATGAAAAATATGTAATCCAGGTTTTATAATCTCTTTGTGCACAAAATCCACTCAATAATTCGTGTGAAATCAAATAAGGAAAGATTTGGAGTAAATTGATCATAATTGATACAAGAACACATGGAAAAGATTGAAAAAGATCCTTAAAAATCAAATTTCCAAAAACCATGAATGCATTGGATTTGTTCTACTTTTCTTGACCTAATTGATTCATACATAAGCCAGGAACACAACCCTAATGATCACACACGCGCAGCTGCTCAGAAAAGCCATTGACAAACTTGAATTTTTGGCAAGAAACTCAATAACTGAAAACTAACTTGCAGGAGGTTTCAAGCCACGATTGCTATCTCATTAGCTTCCTCAGGCATCATTGGACGTATTCCAATCAAAAAAATCAATCCAAACGCTGTGAAACGGTATCCAGAAGTCACACTTTTGCCATTTTTTTTCATTATCGTGTTTTAACATCCATGCACATTCATAACGTTTTGCTTATATATTCATGATCAGTGAAGTGTTTGCAAGCTAACCCATGCGTTTAATTGAGTTTTTGCAAGCTGTAGACGATTTCACCATTATCGTTTTCTAGGGTTTACAGGACCTTGGATTAGGGGTTTTTGAATGGGGAAAAATTGGCCCTCAAGACCACCACCATTCAACTCAGCGCATGTGGACGAAGATAATGGAACTATCGCGCCTAATTTATGAGTGCCCTAGTGCTAATCATTATTTTCTGTAAAGATACTTTCTGCAACGGTGTAAAAACCGTTGCTTATGTTGTTTGTATTTCAGGAACATGAAGAAGATGATGTGTTGGCCGGCGCTGATTGGAAGGTTTAAATTTCGCGCGTTTTGAACCACTAACGCTTTTATTTCTTTTATAATATTTGTTGATCGTTTAATATTAAATGCGTATGAGTTGGTCCAGTGGCAAGCGTTGTTGTTGTTAATCCTCATGACCTGGGTTCGAGCCCCAGGTCTTCAATAATTTCAATGTTATTTTTCTATTAACCATCACATGCAGTCTCGCTTACTGAAGTCCATGATACACCATCAGAATCCAGCGTACACGCGTCTTGGAGCATCAGATCAAAGGCCCTGGATTGGAGAACGCCATACACCCTGGTCAACGCGTGTACACGCGTCCTGAAAAGTCAAGAGGCCATCAATTTGAGTGGGCCTGGATTGCTATAGAATGCCTCCTAATTTGGGATTTGAACCCCCTTTGGTTTGCAATTCTTCCTATTTTCTTTATCATTTTTATTTTCTATTTTTCTTCTTTTAATTATTGTTTTAGTAATTAATTTTATTATTTTCACAAAATATAAAATACACAAAAAAATCAGAAAAGATAAAAAAATATAATAAATATTTTTATTTCTAATATTTTCATAAGTAAATTTGCATGTAATTATTTAGTTTTAATTTAAGTTGTAATTTTAATACTTTTAACAAAAAATCTAAAAAATGTAGAAATAGGTTTAATTAATAATTTTTTCGTTCCTTTTTATTTTTCTTTCCTAAATATATCAAATAATTAAATATTTTACTTTTTATAATTAAATTGCATGAAAATAAAAATTAGGTTTAATTTAGATTAAAAACTTCAATATTTCTTAATAAAGTAAAAAACAACTAGAATTAGGGTTTGCCTCTTATTTTAATCTTAATTAATTCTTTTTCTCATTAAATTCCTAAAACACTAAAAAATACCAAAAAAATAAATTCTTTCCTTCTTTCAATTTTAATCAATTCCATGTAATTTAACTTTGCAAAAAGGGTCCAACGCCCTCGCTTCTTTAATTCTCATTAATTCGCGTATTTATTTTATTTCATTATAATACTTATGTAATTCTCCCGAAGCCTTGTAAATAATTGCTCGCACTTTTAATTCTTTATTTTCTGTCAAATCGGGTTCGAGAAACTTTTGGCGATGTGGACCCGCGCCTTTTGTAATAGCTTAGAATTTACTTTCCCGCAAATATTTTAACTGTTAATCAAAAGACGTGAAAGAATGTATGGACAAAATAAAAACAAGCGTAGAACACCAATAACATGACAAGATAAATGCAAATGAAAACGACACGCGAATCGCACCCACCACCCCTAGGGTACGCCTCACTGTTGCCTTGCCTCGAAAGGTGATCGTCGAGTAGAGGATGTCTTAGTAAGTCCTCATGATCCGGGAACCTGGCATGAGGGTAGCTTCTAAGGTGTCTTCCCATTGCTCTGGTGATCACCATGTCCCGAACCCCGAATTGACCCGAACACCTCCAACGGTGGTGCTACCTACCTCTCAATGGTGGGATGGCACTACTTTAAAGGACATTTACACAGACGAATTCCTTAGGGTAGGTAGGTTCTCGTAGATACTTGCTCTAAATTTCAAAACAAATCAAAAATACTTTTCACACCGACACTTTTCAAAAAGCTTTCGAAAGCAATTTTTCAAACACTCTTGAGGACCGATACAAGAGTCGAACTGGAATTTTCAAAGAAACTTTTTTAAAACCCACATTGAAAAGCAAACAAACCATTTTTGAAAACACAAGTGAGCAAGTATCTAAGAGCCCATGGATAACCATGGATAGAAAGGGTGCTAACACCTTCCCTTTCTATAATCTACCTCCCGAACCGAGAGCAATCTCTTTAAGGAATTTTTCTGTGCTTTTGTCCTTTCCATTTGGAGAAAATAAAAGACGGTGGCGACTCTTGCTTCCGCGACATTTCGCGAACCAGCGTTAAACAGTCAGTTCCAGATCCACCGATCACAGTGGGGCATAGACATGATCGGTGAGATTAAACCTATGGCATCTAATGGGCATCGCTTCATCCTGGTAGCGATTGACTATTTCACGAAGTGGGTCGAAGCAGCTTCCTATGCTACGGTAACCAAGACTGTTGTGGCACGGTTCATTCGGCATAACCTGATCTGTCGATACGGCATCCCAGAAAGAATTATTACAGACAACGGTACCAATCTTAATAACAAGATGATCACTGAGCTCTGCGAGCAGTTCAAGATACAGCACCACAACTCTTCTCCTTACAGACCGAAGATGAATGGGGTTGTAGAAGCGGCAAATAAAAATATCAAGAAAATCATGCAGAAGATGACAGTGACATATAAATATTGGCATGAAATGTTACCGTTCGCTCTACATGGGTACCGTACCTCAGCCAGGACGTCAACCGGGGCAACTCCTTTCTCCTTGGTCTACGGTATGGAGGCAGTCTTACCGATCGAAGTGCAAATACCCTCTCTCCAGATAATGAAGGATGCAAATCTGAATGAAGATGATTGGATCCAGACACGACTTGATCAACTAAACCTTATTGATGAAAAGAGACTTGCTTCTATCTGCCACGGTCAGACGTATCAGAAACGGATGATCAGGGCATTTAACAAAAAGGTCAGACCACAAGAGTATCAAGTTGAGGATCTGGTAATCAAGCGAATCATCCTTCCTCAGAGTGATCCAAGGGGCAAATGGACCCCTACATACGAAGGGCCATTTGTGGTAAAACATGTGTTCTCAGGAGGAGCCATGATTCTAACCAACATGGATGGTGACGACCTTCCTCACCCCGCCAATGCAGACATAGTAAAAAGATACTACGCATGAAAAAAGACCCGCTAGGCTGACATGCCTAGGCAAAAATTAGGGCTTCCCGGCGAACCAAAAGGGTTCGGGCAAAATGAAGGGATGAAATGAAAAAAATCTGTACACCCGGCAAGTCGAAAACCTGAAAAGGCGGCTTGGGCAAAAATGGGTATCCCGATGGACTGAAAACCCGAAAGGGCGGTCCAGGCAAAAGTTAGGGATAAAGCGTAATACTATGTCTCATTGGATCACCTTGCATCCAGAATCCGGTATCTACATCAAGTTCAGACGACATCGATCAGTCAGTTTCATCGTCAACTAAGGTCATCAAGTGATGAGACGCTCGGAGATATAAAGGCAATAGCAGAGTTGAAACCCAGTGGATCATTCTTTTCACACAGCTATTTTATTTTCTCTGGTACAAAATTTATATAAACTCTTTTGTTCGGCGGCGTTCTCTTACTAGGACGTCAGCCTCTTGTATATAAACGCCTATTTACAGGCAAATTCAAAATCAATACAAAATCACTTTTCAGTTAAAATTGCCAATTGTTTTTCCTTTTCTGTTTTGTTTTGCGAAGAACGTCCAAGGTTCAATTTGTGATATATGCATTGACAATAATTTTCTAACTCATGAATATTTGCATACGAAACAAAGGATTAATTACAGGTAACATTAGAAGCAGGGGCAATAAAGAGTTATCTAAGCAATCTAATTGTTCTATCCTCCAAGGTACCAAGGTAGGTTCAGCTAAAGAACACAACCAGATATCCTAATTCCCCAGAGAGTGAGTCAGCAAGTCAGTACACTCTCCTCAAGCAAAGCTACTATCAAACTTAAGGAAGTTGGGTATCCTCCAGCAAATCTCAACATTCCCCAACAATATACTTATATTTTTAACAAGCATCCCCGGCAGTCTTAGTCTAAAGATTGCTCCCCGGCGGTACATCAAACATTCAAAGGAGTCAATTCCAGTACAATTCAAATCTTCCCCCAGGAGAGTCCAATCTAGTTCCCCAGGAAAGTTGGAATTCATCTCCCCAAGCAGTAAGCTTATCCCCAGTAGATTCTGGAAGCTTATCCTCGCAGAGCACGAACGCGTCTCCCGGCTTTATTCAAAGAGTTATTTCCCTACCAGGATATAACTGGGTTATCCTTAGCCAAAAGCCACGGAAAGATCGTCCTCGACAAAGTCTTTTACCCCCAGCGAAGTCTATTAACACTTCCAACACAACAAGGGTATCCCCAGCAAGTTATTATCAACAACTCAACAAAGCATCCCTCTCCCCACAGAGTATTGCTTCCCAGCAAGATCGCTAGAGTACTTTTCTCCCCGCAGAGTAATTCATTTGCCAAGTTTATGCCCCAACGGAGTCATCTTCTCCTACCGGAATTCTTGCAACTATCATCCCCAGCGGAAGCAAAGATCTATTCTTCACTATCAGCCCAGGAGTGACTTCCCAGCACCCGTCAAGGATCTACTTTCCTAAGACAAAAAACATACGTTCATAAACATCGCATTTTCATACATTATAGCATGCATATACGCATCATATCTTACAAATCTCATTTATGTTGAGAACATCATTGCTTGATCCATATCATGCATCGCATATGACTGACCTTTACCTTTCAGGAAAGATCCAGTTGAATTCTCAACTATATTTCAAGACCTAGACCGGTTCAGTTAAATCGACCCTAAGATTTTTCTGTTTCTTATCCAGTCCAAGGCCTTCTCTGGTTCAGTCAGATCGACCCTAAGATCTCCCTGTTTCTTATCCAGTTGAAGACATTCAAGACCTAGACCGGTTCAGTTAAATCGACCCTAAGATTTTTCTGTTTCTTATCCAGTCAAAGGCCTTCTCTGGTTCAGTCAGATCGACCCTAAGATCTCCCTGTTTCTTATCCAGTTGAAGATTTCAAGACCTAGACCGGTTCAGCTAAATCGACCCTAAGATTTTTCTGTTTCTTATCCAGTCCAAGGCCTTCTCTAGTCCAGCTAAATCGACCCCTAACAGATTTTCCTGATAAAGACTCAGTAGAAGATATCCAAGATTCTCTCAATGATTACTGTTGAGGTTGTAGTCGCCTGTGGTTCTCTCCCCGTTACTGCGGAGGTAGTAATCGCCCCAAGATTCTCTCAGCGTTACTGTTGAAGTAGAAGTTATCCAAGATTCTCTCAATGATTACTGTTGAGGTTGTAGTCGCCTGTGGTTCTCTCCCCGTTAGTGCGGAGGTAGTAATCATCCCAAGATTCTTTCAGCGTTACTGTTGAAGTAGAAGTCGCCCAAGATTCTCTCAATGATTACTGTTGAGGTTGAAGTCGCCCAAGATTCTCTCAATGATTACTGTTGAGGTTGAAGTCGCCCAAGATTCTCTCAATGATTACTGTTGAGGTTGAAGTCGCCCAAGATTCTCTCAATGATTACTGTTGAGGTTGAATTCGCCCAAGATTCTCTCAATGATTACTGTTGAGGTTGAATTCGCCCAATATTCTCTCAATGATTACTGTTGAGGTTGAAGTCATCCAAGATTCTCTCAATGATTACTGTTGAGGTTGAAGTCGTCCAAGATTCTCTCAGCGTTCCTGTTGAGGTAGTAACTATCCCTGGTTCATTCATCACTTTTTGAAGCTCCGGATTCAGCTCCTGTAACCAGTCAGGACACATCTATACAAAGAATCTGAAGACCAGCTCCTGTAACAGGTCAGGTAATCATTTTCTTTTGCAGGTACGCAAGCTCTCGCTAAGGAATCTCTTATGCGATCAACATCCAGATGGAATCTGTAAGCCCATCATCCTATCCATCAATCTCTTAGTATGGCATCTATAAGCCCATCATCCTATCCATCAATCTCCAAATGGCATCTATAAGCCCATTCCACCATCACTGCTACTATGTGAGCGCAAATTTCTGGGCACTCTAGTGTTCAATCATCTTCCACCTTCGGATTACGAAAGGCACGTCAGCCAATCTACATCCTCAGGTCTAAGAAGATTGAACAGGGGCAACTGTTGTACCCCAAAATTTTCCCTCCCATATTCTTCAAGATTTTCCAAGTCAAAGCTTCAAAATCTCCCCAAGGGTTGCACAGTTCAAGGGCCTCCTAACAGTCAAAATTAGGGTTTTGGTTCTGACAAAGAAAATGAAGTTTTCAAGGGTCCAATCAAGTCCCACATGCCTACAAACATGGTCAAGCATCCTCATGTCAAGTTTCAAGACTTACAGCACAAAATTGCACAGTCAAAAACCCTAATTGCCCTACAGTCAACTGTAGGGGCAAAATGGTCATTTGACAGTCAAAAGTTCAAATTTTTGGTCAACATCTCATTTTGAAGCCACAAACATCATTTGATCAATGCTTGATCATGATTCTCAAAGCTTGGCTCAAAAAATCTCAAGATGCAAAAGTTTCCATATTTGGACAGTTGAAAAAAGTCAACTGTAACTTGACCAAGGCATAACTTCCACATGGATTATCAGAAAAATTCCATCCAAATCTCATTTTTAAGAGAAAGACATTTCCTACAACTCCTCTTCACACTTCAAGTCCAAGAAATGCTCTCACAAAAAGTTATCAATTTCAACATTATAGGTCATTTTTAAAAGTCAACAAAAAGAGACTTTAAGTCAAAGGCCATAACTTGAGATTGGTAAATCAAAATGACATGGGACCAAAGACATTGGTTAGAGGATTCAAAGACCTTTCCAAAATGTCCAAGAACATGAGCAAAGATTAAAAATTGAGAAAGATATGCCTTGTGGAAATTGGGAAATTTTTGGATATTTTGAAAAGTCAACATTGCTTCAAAAGTCTTAAAAATGCTAATGGGCCTCTTTTTCTTCCACAATTCATCATCCAAAGCATGTGCACGACCATTTGGCCCAAAAGGAAGTTTTTTATCATTTTTATTTATTTATTTGAATTTTTAATTGCTAGAAATTCATTTAATTAATTAAAATACATGAAAAATATTAAACCTAAGTTTTTAAATCTTTTTATGCATAAAATACACTCAATATTTCGTGCATGATCAGATTTGGAAAGAATCAAGGCAATTGAATATGATTGGCATCAAAAACATGTGAAAAAGATTGAAAAATATTTGCCATGAAAATCAAAGATCTCTTCATCAATGCAAAGGTTCTTTGGATCAATTTTTCAATCCTAATCATTCCAGTACATATATACATGCCAACCCTAATGCTCATGACCTCCAAGCTGCGCAGAAATACCATAACAAAGTTTGAGTTTTTTTGTCAAAAAAGTGAAAACTGAAAACCCTATTCTAGCACGATTCAGAGAGAAATAATAATCCCAATAGCTTGCAAAAGTGTCAAGGAAGTTTCCTGCATTGTTTTTTAACCCTTACACACCCAGATTTGGTATAGGGAATTCAAACTTTTTCACATTTTTTTCATATTCGTGTTTCAATATTCAAGCATTTTCATTGCATTTTTCTTATGGATTCCTACTAATTGCTTGATTCTGAAACTAACTGCATACTTTAATTAAGTTTTCGTGCCAAATTAGAAGATTCACCATTGAAACAGGTTAGGGTTCTTCAAGCTTTAAATTGGGCGTTTACACATATGATAAAATTGAGACACCTCAATACCATGGTTGAATTCAGCATGCTTGGACGATCTGAACACATACCTCGCGCCTAATTTATGTGGCCATATGGCCTATTCGCTATTTTAGAAAACTGCATGTTTTGGGGGGGTTTAAAACCCCCGCTAACTCTTTTGTGTTTCAGGTAAAAGGTGAACGAAGAAGAAGAAGATGAGGTGTAAAGCAGTAAGTGGTTCATTTGAATTTTCGCGCTAAGGTCCCACTAACTTTTGTTTTATCTTATATTATTCATTGGCCATATAACTTACAAAACGCGTGAAGAGCTCCAGTGGTAGGCATACGTATTGGTAATCCCTGGGACCTGGGTTCGAATCCCAGGTCCCCCACCCCTTTCCATATTATTTTCCTAAACGCGCTTCTGTGCAGTTTCACTATAAGGGTGCACCATACGTCCCTCATATCCAGCTTGCCACATGGCCTATGACATTAATCCAATGGTCCAGAATCAAGGTCTATGGAATGCTGCAGTCAATGCACACACATGCTAGCCAAAAAGTCAGACAAGGCCTTGCAAAGATGGGCCTAAAATGCTAGGAATACACCTCCAATTGGGGACAGAACCCCCTAAGGTTTTGCAATTCAATTTTTTTTTTTTTTATTTGTTTCAATTGTTCTTTTTTAATTCTTTAATTTAAATTATTTTTCATAAACTATAAAAATAATACAAAAAATCAGAAAAGTCATAAAAAATCAAAAATATATTTTATGTTAATATGTTTTAAGTAAATATCATTAATTAATTTAGCTTTGTAAAATTAGGTTTAATTCAAATATTTTTCCTAATAAATTAAAAACTTGTAGAATTAGGTTTAATTATTTTAATTACTTTTTTTTTCTTTTTTTTTCTCATCACTAATAATTAATTATTTATTTTTATAAATCAAATTGTATTAATTAATTAGATTTAATTTTAGGTAATTTTCATATTTTCTTAATAAATTAAAAAATAGCTAGAATTAGGGTTGATTAATATTTTTAATTCCATTTAATTCTCATTAAATCATAAATACCAAAATCTCAAAAAAATAATTTCTTTTTTTCATTTTTATTTAATTAATTTAATCATTTAATTTAATTTCATTAAAAAGGGTCCAACGCCCTCGCTTCCAATTTTAATTCCAATTCGCGCATTTTATTTTATTTCTTATAATATTAATGTAACTCTCCCAAAGCCTTGTAAACTCGGACATTTTATTTCTCGCACTTTATTTACCTTCTGTCCAATCGGGTCCTGGATTTTAATTTTGGCGATGTGGACCCGCGCCTTTGTAATAGTTTAGGAACTTTTAATTTCCGCATCTTTTTAACTGTTAATGAATGCATGCAAGAATGAATGTCTAAATAAAAACAAACGCATAGATCACTTTGACATGAACAAGACAAAATAGATGAACATGACACACAAAATCACACACCACCCCTAGGGTACGCCTCACTGTTGTCTTGCCTTCGAAAGGTGATCGTCGAGTAGAGGATGTCTTAGTAAGTCCTCATGATCCGGGAACCTGGCATGAGGGTAGCTTCTAAGGTATCTTCCCATTGCTCTGGTGATCACCATGTCCCGAACCTCGAATTGACCCGAACACCTCCAACGGTGGTGCTACCTACCTCTCAATAGTGGGATGACACTACTTTAAAGGACATTTACACAGACGAATTCCTTAGGGTAGGTAGACGACTCTAGATACTTGCTCTAATTTCAAAAACAAATCAAAAATACTTTTCACACCAACACATTTTCAAAAAGCTTTCGAAAGCAATTTTTCAAACACTCTTGAGGACCGATACAAGAGTCGAACTGGAATTTTCAAAGAAACTTTTTAAAACCCACATTGAAAAGCAAACAAACCATTTTTGAAAACACAATGAGCAAGTATCTAAGAGCCCATGGATAACCATGGATAGAAAGGGTGCTAACACCTTCCCTTTCTATAATCTACCTCCCGAACCGAGAGCAATCTCTTTAAGGAATTTTTCTGTGCTTTTGTCCTTTCCATTTGGAGAAAATAAAAGACGGTGGCGACTCTTGCTTCCGCGACATTTCGCGAACCAGCGTTAAACAGTCAGTTCTAGATCCACCGATCACAGCATACAAGTCACACAGAGAGCCCTTAGATTTCAGGCTGGCAAGGAGCTTAGGTACTACCCTCTTTCAGTTCAGTTGGTTTAAACCTGTCCTATAAATAGTAACCGGGTTCTAGAGGATCTCAATACCACTGACTACCCTCGATCGGTCATAATTCCAGTTTAGCAACCTTTTCTTGCGGCCAGAATCATTCCGAGAGTTTAGTCTCAATGAGTGTAGCATACTGCTACTGTTCTATGGCCAAGTTGGTCAATTTAAAGGTTCTAAGGTCATCTAGTGCTTAATGACCCCTTAGATGACCCATATTCTCCTTGTTCCAACACAAGGGATATCGGTACAATCTAAAGTGCCACACCAACGTAGCTACTGCTTCAACCGTATCGGTCTACGTCGTACAGTTCCCTCACAGTTTATTGCTACTTACCTAAAGGGTATCCCCAGATCCGGGTTAGGATCTATAGAACTCCGATACAAGCCCACAAATATAAATCATACAAAGCATGCAATTGAAAACACAATGATCTAATCCTAAGGTACATCTCACTTATCTAATATTCCCCAGCAGAGTTGCCAGTTCTGTGATACGGTGGGAAGAGAACTGACTATTTTGGAATGCTGGTTTGCATTTTGCGTTTGTTTTTGCAAAATGTCGCGGTAAGCAAGAGTCGCCACCGTCTTTTATTTTATCCAACAAGGAAAGGAAAAAAGCACAGGAAAATTCCTTTTTCGAGATGTTTCTCGGATTCGGGAGGTAGATTATAGAAAGGGAAGGTGTTAGCACCCTTTCTATTCGTGGTTATCCACGGGCTCTTAGGTACTTGCTCATTGTGTTTTCAAAATTTGCTTTTCTTTGTGTTTGTGGGTTTGAAAGGAGTATTTGTTTGAAAGGAGTGTAAGTGCGAAAAGTTTTGTTTTGTTTAGAATGAGCAAGTACTTAAGAACCATCTACCTACTCGAAAAGGGAATTAAATTGTGCTAATATCCTTTAAACAATGCTAGCCTACTATTGATAAGTAAGTAGCATCGTCGTTGGAGTTTTAAGGTTCAATTCGATTAAGGGACGTGTGGTCACTAAAGCAACGTTAGGACGCCTTAGCGGTAACCCTAATGTCTTAGATCATTTTTTCGAGGCAACCGTTTCGAGGCAACTATGATCTTTGGACAAGAGGGCGACCTCTAAAACTTCCTATACTCAATGACCACGTTCGAAGGCAACCAAGTGAGGTGTACCCTAAGAGTGTGCATGTGCGAGTGTGTTATTTCAGTTAATATTATCTTTGTACATGTCATGGGTGAGTTATGTTGATTTTAAGTTCATACATTTGATCTTGTCATGCATTCCCTATTACCAAACATCTAACAGTGTATAGTTGCGGAATTTAAATTGCGGAAATTAAATCTAGACTATTACAAGGCGTCGGGTATTTACATCGCCAAAAGCAACCCTTTAATTTAAATTGCGGAAAGTAAATAAAGCGATAAAATAATTAAAGTCCTAATTAAAAGCTATTACATACCGGGAAACAATTACAATATTGAAAATATGGATCGCGTGCGAGAAATTAAGACAGCGCATTTTTTAGGGTTTTGACCCTTTTTTTTTTAAAGAAAGAGATTTTTGTTATTTTTGAATTAACTGGAATTAAACTAAGTTAATTAAATTAATTAATTAATTAATTAATTAAAATATTTTTGGATTTTTGGATATTTAAATAAATAAAAATAAATTGTTTAAAGTTAGTAAAAACCTAATATTCTAAATTGATTTTAAATATTGCAAAAATATTAAAAGTTAAATCTAATTAAAGCTAAATTGATTAAATTAATTTATTTACAAAAATAAAAGTGATGAATTTAATTTTAATAAATAAAAATATGTTTTTGTGATTTTGATTTTATGAGAAAAAACTTAATTGGTTAATTAAACAATAAAAATAATAGTTAAACAAAATAAAGAAAGAAATAAAAAGAAATACTCAAAGGGGGTTTCAGGCCCAATTGGAGGGTGTGATGTGCAATTCCTTGGCCCAATACAAGTCAGCCTGCATTTGACTTTCTGATCCTGTGTGTCACGTTGACTGGGCATATGGTGGATGTCCAATATGGGCCACCAGATCTGGCCTGGAGGCCATCTGGCAGGCGTTGGATGAAGGTGTATGATACATTACAAAGCGTAAGGCTCACTGGAACGCCTGAAAGAAAATAGCAACAAATATATTGGGGACCTGGGATTCGAACCCAGGTCCCATTAGCCAATGCACTAGCGCCTTCACCAACTGAGCTATTATGTTTAATTGTTAATGAAATAAACAATGATTATTATATGGAGAAAACAAACAATATGCTGGAAATAAAAAAATGAGCGCGAAGTTATGAACGATCCAATGAGGAGGAGGCACGTGGTCGTCTTCTTCATTGAAAATCCTGGTTATTTACCTGCGGATTTCATCTGCAGCTAAATCCATGGCTCACTCCTAAAATCTTCTCTAGGCTATAAAAAATCAATTCCAAGACCATGGTTCGATTTGCCTGGGTCTCGTGAACACATCCATATCTATCAATTGGCTTGATTTCACCTGTAGCAAAAATGCCCAAAAAATAACCTTCCAAACCCTAGGTTCGGTTACAGGGTTACAAGCTACCAAAACAAAATCAAATAATGCAGAAACATTCTAAATGGAACGATAAACATGATAGTGTCAAGATTTTAGAAAAAAGATGCAAGAATAAGAGGTTATGTTTTCGTGTACAGGGCCATGTTCAAGGAGACTTACAACGCATTTTAGGAGAGGAGGGGGCTTGGTTTTGACTGCAATTGCTTCAGTGGATGTCAAGCAAGAAGTCTGCGTTGAGATTTTGTGTTGAATTGTCCTATAACCAAGATTTTGATTCCACACTTTTCAAGCTTTTTTCAAGTTTGTTCTTCTGATTTTCATACGCCCTGTGTTGTATAAGTATCAAGTAATGTATTAGGTTAAAATTTGGGCTTTGAATCCATGTGAATTAATGAATTAAGATTTGATATGATCCTCCATGAAAACCTTTCCAATTTGATCAAAAATCCAATATTTTGTGCATAATAAGGCTTGATACGAGTTTGATCTTGTCCATAATGATATTAAAGACCTGTATCAATCAAAAAGATTCCAATTGATCAAGATTTGGATTTTATTTGATTTTAAATTGATTAAAAATGAATTAATTCAATAAAAATCAAATAAAATGGAAAAATTAACAATTGGACACAAAAATGAAGATAGGACACGTGTGTGGTGTGACAAGATCAAATCAAGTGGAAAAAAGTGGGCCATTTTGACAAAATTTGAATTTTTAGGGATAGTTGACTTTTGGCAATTTTGGAAAAATGCCAAACTTCAACAATGCATAACTTCTTCAATTTTGAACTTTTGGAAGTGTTCTTGGACTTTTTATAAACCTTGAGATGTCCTCTAACCATCCTGTTTGGTATAATCTCATTTTGATGTTCCATGCTCAAGTTATAAGCTTTGGAAATAAATGTGTTTTTGTTGACTTCCAAAAATGACCTATAATGTCCAAATTTGTAACTTCTTGTAAGTGCATTTCTTGATCTTGAGGTATGAAGATGGATTGTAGGAAATTTCATCCTATTAAAAATGATCTTTGGATGGGTCATTTATCATAAAGTATGAGAAAGTTATGCTTGGTCAAAGTTGAGTTGACTTTTCCTACAAAACCCTAATTTAGCAACTTTTGAATCTTGATGAATCTTGAGCAATCCTTAATGAATCATGATCAACCCTTGATAAAATTATGAATTAACCTTCAAAATGAGAATGTTGACAAAAAATCTTGAGGTTTGACTATTTGTAGGTCACAGTTGACTTTTGCCCTAGCACAATCGATTTTTGGGTCTCTTGAGCAATTGACTGACCAAACTTTCATCTGCAAGGCTTGAAACTTGACATGGATGGACTTGAGAACATATTAAGGCATTGGGGAGAAATTGAGGTCATTTGGATGTAAGGACCTTGATGCAACACAAAACCTTAATTTGAGGTTGACTGCCTTAGGGGATGACTTGACTGTCCAACTCTTGAGCAATCTTGAACCATTTGGAGATTATTCTTGACATGTCTTGAGAAATATGGGAGGGAAAATTTTGGGGTACAACAAAAAGAAACTATGATATGTTGTTACTCAGGTGCGTGGAGAAACATGAAGTAGATACACCCATGAGAGAGATCCACGGAGGAACCTTAGGGACTCATAAAAATGGACATGCCATGGCTGTAAAAATATTGAGAGTAGACTACTATTGGCTGACGATGGAAGCTGGTTGCTACCATTATACAAAGACATGCCACAAATGTAAAATCTACGGGGACAAGGTGCACGTACCACCAACTCCTTTAAATGTCCTAAGTTCACCATGGCCATTCTTGACGTGGGGAATTGATATAATAGGAATGATCAAACCAAAGGCTTCTAATGGACACCGATTCATATTAGTCGCCATTGATTATTTTATCAAATGGGTAGAATTTGCGTCTTATGCAAATGTCGCCAAATAAGTGGTTACTCGATTCATCAAATAGAACATCATATGCATAATGGGTTTCTAGCAGAATTATTACAAACAATGAGTCCAACTCGAACAATAAAATAATGAAGGAATTATGTGATGATTTCAAGATCGAGCATTATAATTCATCACCATACCGACCTAAGATGAACGAGGCCATCGAAGCTGCAAATAAAAATATCAAGAAGATCATTCAGAAAATGGTTAAGACATATAAAGATTTTCATAAAATGCTTCCCTTAGCTCTACATGTCTATTGTACCTCAGTGTGTACTTTGACAGGTGCAACTCCTTTCTCTCTTGTTTATGGCATATAGGTTGTACCCCTTATTGAAGTAGAGATTCCATCACTCCGAGTCTTAATGGAAACTAGGCTTGAAGAATCAGAATAGGTTCAAACACGACTTGGTCAGCTCAACCTCATCGAAGAAAAACGCTCAACAGCTTTATGCCACGTTCAGTTATACCAGAAGAGGATGAATAAAGCATTTGATAAAAAGGTTTGTCCTCGAGTATTCAAAGAAGGGGATTTAGTCCTCAAGAATATTTTGTTACCTCAGATAGACTCACGTGGTAAATGGGAACCTAACTATGAAGGTCTTTATATGGTTAAAACAACATTCTCTGGAGGATCTCTTATCCTCACAATAATGGACGGGGAAGAACTACCACATCCGTTGAACTCCGACGCACTAAAAAAATATTATGTATAAAAGGCCCGATAAGTCGAAACCCTAAATAGGAGACTTAGGAAAAAAGGGGCGTCCCAGTAGATTTTAAATCCTAAAGGGAAATCCAGGAAAACATTAGGGACATACAAACAAAATCATTATCCCAGTGGATTGAAAACTCAAAAGGGCGATCCAGGCAAAAGTTAGGGATTTTTATTTCAAAAAATGAACAAATAGATTGTGATTCGAGAACTCACTACTTAGACTATGAAGGAGAAGTATTAATCTAAATCATCTTACTCAGAAGCAAAGGAGATTGGAGCTATCAAACGACATTGGAGAATTAGCATTATCAATTGTCATTTCATTGCCATTTTCAAATTTTGCTAAAACCTTTTATAATTACCTCTTTTAGGGATTTCATCTTGTACTTTCGCCCGTTCAAAGGAATTTTCATTAAAAATACAATTCATTTTTCAATCTTTCCAAATATTATTCAATTGCGTATTTTTTCTTTTTCCGACTTGTTTGCAAAATACTAGGATTATTTCCTGTAAACACTGCATCGAAATCATTTTTGGAGATTTGGCAACAAATAAAAGCACTTGACAAAGCATCAAAAAGTATTTTGGTTATAAAAATGTCAAAAGAAATCCACGCCTACGTCGTCTTTTTCATAAGCTTTCTTCCATGTTATTGATGCATTTTCTTCCTTTTCTTCTTAAAACAAAACACTAACATCTCTCTCTTCCAATGTAGTGAACTTGTCCATATAACCTTATTCAAAATACAAGTTAATCTTCTCCCTTAGCTTTCTTAAACTTTCATATATGTTCCATGTATGACACTAGTTCTTCTTAAAAAAAGGTTTTTTTTCTTCATTTTGCATGATTTACTTCCTTTTTGGGTTATGTTCCCATTTACGTTAAGATGTTATTAATGCTAGTTTATGTTTTCAAAACAAGTTAACATATTGAAAGTTGTTTATATTTTGAAATCTAGTTCAATAGAACCCATACTATGGGCGTGGTTCATAAATGGATTGTGTTTCTATGGAGAAACAATATAAGAAGTATGAAGATATTTTTGAAGCTTTATCTGCCTTATATTTTTTCTTCATAGAAACACAAAGTAGATCAACTTCAAATCATTCCACGAATATTTTCAATAAAAGGTATATTGTTGTCGTTTTGTTGATAAATATTGATGTATGTCGTTGTTCATAAATGGTTTGTGTTGTTGTTGTTGATAAGTGTATGTTGTTGTTATTGTTGATAAATGTTGTTGTTATTGATGTATGTTGCTGTTGAGTTTATTATAATATATGTAAGTTACTTGTTTCACTAACCCTCCACTGAACATGCATTCATTTAAAGGTATTTAGAAAATAATAATTTGAAAATCAAGTTATATTTGAAATGCAACTTAGATCATTCAATGTTTTTCGAATTATATGCATCTTGTAATTCATCTATCGTTCTTTACGTAGAACTTGGTTTATTTCCCCCAATTTATTCAAAGCAAGAATTTGTTCTCTTTTAATTTATATTTCAAAACATCAAATTTGTTGAGAAATTGAATCATCTTCATCGTTGTCATCATAATAATCTACATCGTCGATTAAAATAATGATGACGATTGCGATGATGTTGATTCTGAATTAGTCACCATATTGATGTTTTTCAAAATAAACTAGGAATGAACTGTTTCTTTGAAGAACTCGGGACATTGAACCAAATGCTATGTGTTAAATTGTAAGATATGAATCACGGGATGCATGCAATTTGAAAAACAATGGTTAGTTTAAGTTGTTTTTCAAGAATAATTTAATTTTTCAAATTATTATCTTCTACATCAATTTTAATGGTTGTATATGTTTAGTGAGGTGTAGGAAAAAACAAGCAATCTATATATTTTATAATAAACTCAGGGTACATACCACAACGGTTATCTTATGTAACCATGGTGAAATGTTAATTATATTCCAAATAAATTATTGTTGTTGGGTTTCAAACCCATAACCTAAATATATATCACAATAGTTGTTTAGTATAACCATTGTGATAAGTAGCACACTAGCTATCTTATCACCACAGTCGTATGACAATGGTAGAAAGCATCATATATACAACCACATTTTACCTTACCAAGGTTAGTCAGGCGTTATGGTATCCTTTTTCCAACCGTTGTGGCATTACTTTACGTAGTAGTGACCATCTAAAAAATTTGGTGAGCCAACAAATCCTTAACCCTCTTTTGCCATAATATGAAATTACTCATCACATCGAACCTTATCACCTCAAATTTGGCACAAGGGTTAACAACCATCTAATGCAAATTGTTAGAACAACAACCAATATAGAAGATTAAAGAGAAACTAGAGTAAAAGACAATGAACACGATCAATCTTTATTAATGCAGTTTGGCTAATGATGCATACCTTTCTGACTATAGAGCAACTATAGTCCCTTTTTATTGTCTGTGATGAATTAGGGTTACAATGTTACAAGAAATATGTATAATATTATGACTCAATTTACAATAATACCCGTAAGCTGTACCACAAGAACAGTGATCCTGCAACCCCGTTCACCTATTCACAACAAATAGTTTGGCATAAGACACAATTAATCCAAATTCAAGGGAATAGGGTGTTGGTTATCAAACAAAGAGGGTATTGGTTAGTTTCCTTGCAGATGCCTTAATAATCTATAGGATTTATTCATATTTCTCTGAGGCTTGAGATTCAATGCCTCTTGCCTTTTCCCAATCAGAGTTAAGCTAGCTCATTTCAGGAAAGCAAACAAGTGCCCGTAAGGCAAGCCTTCCTTTGAAAAGTGGAATGGTATTTTTTTATGTCATGCAAGTTACAATGGATGCCATTACTTGACTCAATCTATCCGGGTGATCAAAGGAGTATCGTAATCGATGCTTATTATATGTTGCTTCGACTACTGTGTACATCCCTAACTAATAAGAGAAGAGGGGTGGGTACCGGACTCCTTAAGAGGAGATAACAGTGGCTCTGCGCCCATTAACTACTAAAGACCTTAAAAAGGTGGTTGAGTAAGGCATATATCACTGATTCTATTAATTTAAATATTTGAAACTACGCGCTAGACTAGACTACTCTTTATTTTAATAGTAAGATTTTATAGGGTTAAATATGGTTTTGGTCCCTATAAAATACAAAATTTTGTTTTTGGTCCCTATAAAAAAACATGACATGTTTTAGTCCCTACAAAATTATTATGCAGACATATTTTAGTCTCTGTTGTTAAACTGATGTGTATTTTTGAATGATTATTTTGCAGACATGCTTAGAACGTTATAAAAAGTTCCTCGAAAAAAAAGAACTAAAAATTTAATTTCTAAGTTCAGATTTTCATTACTTTTATCAATATCTTTTGAAATTTAAAAAAATTCATATTTAATTCTTCTCATTTTAAAAAAACTAAAATTGGATAAAGAAACATTTTATAGTATTCTAAACACACGTATGAAAAAATTATTCAAGAATTTAAAATTTTAAGGGTAACTAAACAGTTTTTAAAATTTTAGAAAATAACAGGGACTAAAACTGCATGAATAAAAAATTTTGAGGGACCAAAATTTGTCATTTTTTTAATAGGAACTAAAAATGAAATTTGAGATATTTATAGGGACCAAAAACATATTTAACCTGATTTTATATTATTAGTTATTGCCACTTTTATAGAATAGAAAGAAGGTCTTGAAGAGCCTCGTCTAAAAGTACGCCCAAAGACTTATTTCCTTTAAGCAAAGACCCTTTTTCTATGAGGAGCCAATCTTTCAGTAATTTTCGTAGGCAATAAAAAAGCTCTTGGTCCACCTTTAACTCTGTTCATAGTTAGTCGGGAATTAGACTGGGAGTTAGATTTCCTTTAAGACTTTCGCCTTGCACCTTACACTAAACTTAATCTTTTGCATGCACGTATAAGAATATCTGGCTATTCCTTATTCTTGATAGCACAAGAAAGAGAGATTCTGGAATCTCTGGACTTTGTAGCTACGCACCTTTCAAACATAATTTTCTTACCTTACTCCAAGAGCGAAAAGAACATCATATCATCGGTTATACTATCTTGGAGTAGTTAGAGTAGTACTTGCTAAAGCTAAATGTTTTATCCTGCTAAAGAAGTGAGAGCCAGATACAAATTAAATGGTTTTCTCTCCTTTTTGCAGAAGTAAATTCCACCTCCTCCTAGAGTTTATTTTAAAGCTTGAGAGAATCAAGCGAGCAGAGAATCCAGAAGTAAACTCTCCTTTTTCTTTAAGTTTTTTCACTTATTCTATTTTCTTGCGTTACTTGATTTATTTGCTATGCATGCTATGTTTTTATCTTGTTTAATTGTTGTTAACCTCGCCATTAGTGAGTGCTTTTTTAAGGATAAGGTGTCGTGAGATTCTATCTCTCACTCTTTCATGTTCTGCTCGTATCACTCTAGTTGTGCTGTTTTGCTCTAGTTGTCTTTTCGATCTCCAAATCTAACAAATAATATGAATCCTGACTGCACCAAGTAAAAACTAGAATAAGAATAATAGTTTAAAAAGTAAAATCAAAACAAATTTAAAACTTTTAAAACACCTAAATTTCCTTGTTGAAACAATTCAACAATCCCTAACAACGACGCAAAAAAACTTGATGAATTCCTAGAAAGTGTACTAAAAATATCACAAGTAATAAAAAATGATTTGTCTCCACATGAATTATTGTGTTTGCACAAAACAATCGTAACATGCTTTAAAAGATGGAATTTGGGATTTGCGAAGGTTTTGAGTGAATAATAAAAATAAACATGGGTTGGAAAATATAAGACAGCAGGCGATTCGTCTTATTTGAATTTCCTAATTCTCACTTACTGATGTAATCATCACGCAAGAAGTCTTTAAAAGAATTTATTATCACTATTTTTATATAAATTAAAATAAAAAATTATGTTATATATATATATATATATATATATATATATATATATATAATATTGAAGTATTTAATGAGATATATATTGATATGAAATTATCTTGAATTTTATTTAAAATATATTTGTATTTATTAATTTTAATAATCATATATTTATCTAGTTCATGGCTAGAATTATTACACTATTTATATACACAAAGTGAGTGATTGGTTAGAAAATGAGTGATTGTATTTGGTAACATGAAAAGAATATGATATTATTGAAATAGGAAAAATCTCATTAATCCATCCATGCTTAGAGTTAGAGGGGTGCAATAGAAGACTAAAGGGTTGTCAATACTTGATAAGGGACCGCCCAAACCACAAAACAGAAAGCCCAACAAAAATTGGTAAAAGAAACGAAAATAAAAAGAAAAACGCGCCGTTGCCGGGGATCGAACCCGGGTCACCCGCGTGACAGGCGGGAATACTTACCACTATACTACAACGACTTGATGTTCAAAATTCGCTTTGTTCTTCACATGATCGTTTATCAAACCTAATAATTAAGCTATAAATGAATTTTTTAGTTTCAGATACTGTTTATGTCTTTCTACATTACATATTCATAATTCTAACTACTAATTGGATTACTAATTTTTTTCACCTTCAAATTCCTCATGTTTCTTAATTATGCCTTCCTTTCAGTTACTATTGCACTTAATAAAACTATTTATTTCTTCCCATTCAAAACATTTTTATTTTAACACAAATTTATAAATATACTTACTTTCTATCAAAAATATATTATCACTTACAATCCATATTATAAATTTTGCTCTTTTCATACCAATTAAATTATTTTACTTAATCTTGTATTGAGAATCATAAATTATTATATTACTTTATTTAAAAGATTTGGAAGAAGATAGAGAGTAATAAAAAGTAATCAGAATTTTTTATTAATCTTTGCAAAATTATTAACAATTTAAGAGAGAGATAGTAATAAATATCTAATAATATTATACAAAAATATTTATTTAGCAAATTATCCAGTGAGTCATAATTGGAGCAACACGTTGAGAGGATGTATCATTTCATCATGTCTCGTAAGAGTTCAATGAAAAAGAAATTTAAATATTTATCTTTTATGACAAATCATTTTTGTTATTGATTTTCCTATAAATTGAATCCTTGTTAACATGTTATTTGCAAAACAAACATAATTGAACGCACTTAACATAGTTATACTCTCCAAAAATAAATCCAAACAATGTCACATTGTTAAATTATGAAAATCTATTATAATGGAGAAATCGATACTCATTTATACATATTTTGGATAATTAAATATATGAAATCCTGACTCTTTTCTTCTCTAGGGTTTTTTATATAATCTCTCTAGACACTCCGTCATATGCTTTTTTCAAGTAAAAAAAATTAAGTGCAAGTCTTATTGGTCTATTCAATACTGCTCCATCACACGTCGTAGTCGATAGATTGCTTCCATGATCGCACACTAGTCAATATCCCTTCATATATATCTTGAATACCTCGAATATATGCAATCCTAACTCCTATCTTCTCTAGGGATTTCCGCAAAATATGTTTAATCACTTCGTCATACGTCGTCTCCAAGTTAATAAAAATTAACTGCAAGTCTTGTTAGTCCGTATAATACTGCTCCATGACATGTCGTAGTAGATAGATCGCCTACGTAGTCAGCCTCCCAAGCATAAAACCAAATTTATTCTTAGTGACTTGAGTTTCTTTTCTTAGTCTCTGTCCATTCATTTTTTCTCATAACTTCATAGTGTGAAGAATATATGTTCATCCTTCTTAGCTTACTTTTAATGAAGACAAAAGCTTATCAAAGAAGAAATATCAAAGAAGAAATATCATAGTGTTATTCTCATGTTGTCATTTGACAATGATTGTGGTTTTTTCTCTGGTTTTGTAATTTCCACGTTAATCTCTTGTGATGTTATTTTGTTCCTCTTTTTTTCTCTATGGTTTATTTTCCCAATAAGTGATATCAAGAGCCTTGGTTTGGTAGGTATAAATTTTAGTATGCTTTGTGGTTGCAGTTTTGTCCGACCTTCCATATCAGAAAAGAATTTTATAATCTGTGTCGGTTGGGAAAATTTTGGTTTGCTGCAGGAAAGGTTTTGGTTGCAAAGTCAAGTTTTTCAAGTGCAGTGAAGATTGACTTAGAGAAATTTGATGAAAGAATCAATTTTATCTTGTGAAAAATTCAAATCAAAGATGTTTTGATACAATTAGTTACACAAGGCGTTGAAAGGAAACATTTCCAACATGAACAATGAGAAGTGGGAGGAACTAGATTTGAGAGATTTGAGTATAATCCACATGTCTTTGGCTAAGAATATTCTTGAAAATATTCTTGTTACGTCATCAACCAAAGAGCTCTGGGAGAAACTTAAAGGATTATATCAAAGAAAAGGTATATCAAATCATTTATTATTGAAGGAGAAATTTCACAGCTTGCGTGTGGATGAACATGCAAAAGTATTTGATCATCTAATTGTTATAAATGGTATTATTTATGAATTATAAACAATTGGAGTCAAGATTGATGATAAAGATAAAGCTTTGAGACTCATATAGTTTCTTCCTTCTTCCTATGAGCATATTAAACCTGTGTTAATATATGGGAATGAGACTTTGAATTTTGAAGAAGTTGCTAGTAAAATTATTTCTAAAGAAAGAAGATTAAAAGGTAAGGATAATAATTCATCAAACCCAATGTTGGTTTCTATAGGAAAGCCTTATGTGAAGAAAAACAATGAAACGGGTGTGAGATGTTGGGAATATGGAAAGATCACACATATAAAGTATAAATATCTGGATGGGACAACGTCAGAGAAGGGCTTTAAGTCAAATGATAGAAATGACTCTCTCACTGTGAGAGAGGATGATCTTGTCTAAAAATTGAGAAGCGTGTCCTTATAACATTTCATTGTCATGGAAAAGGACGGGTTATGGCTAGAAGATCAACACATGAGAATTGATGAAAAGTGTATTGTGATATTATGTCGATGGTTGAAGAGCTTCCTGCCAACATGGAAGTTGCACCATAAGGTTTCAACCTAGTTTTAGCCATGCAAAAACTCTTGAAGTGGTTTAGCTTCAAGTGAAGTATACTCTTTTTTAGGTAGAGTATGATAGTTTTCAAAACTATGATTGTCGGTGAAGACAATATGAAAACTCTTGGAGTGATGTAGCTTCAAGAGACTATAATATTTATGGTGGAGTATGATTTTCTATGAATACAATGAAGCTTATGTATTATTTTTAATCAAGGTTGAGATTGTTGAGATCGGTTGAAAATATATATGTTGAAGAAGTCTCACACCGGTTAGTTTTGTGAAGGAAGAGAGAGTCCAATGCTATATGTAGGATTAAATAGGGGTGCTCGCGGTTCGATTTGGATCGGTTTTAAGGCGAAAAATCATCTGATTCAAAGATAAATTTACTTGCGGTTCGGTTGGTTTTGGATGATATATTAAAAAATTCCAATCTGATTCAATCCATTTTTATGCAGTTTAATTTGGATCGGTTGTTGAATATCCAAATTACACATTATATTTTTATTAATATTATAAAACTACTAATAAATCATAGATTTGATATAATATATAACATATAATATATTAAAAGTTAATATTACAAAAAGAGAGTGATCAATTATGGTTGAAATAATAAAAATAAATAGATTATACCAAACTAATAAATATTATTAAAAAAATTATTATCATCTAATAATAAATTCACGTAATATATGATACTAATAAAAATTTAAATAAGTATACAAATATATGTATGCGGTTCGGTTTTGAAAAATTAACCTGAAATTTGATCCGAACTGGTCAATTTTCACAAAATGACATCCAAACACATTCTATAAATTTTGGTTTTTTGCGGTTTTCAGTTTTTTAGATCAATTTTCAGTTTTTTATTTGGATTGGTTTGGATTTGAACACCCCTAGGATTAAAGTTCTTCTAAGTCCCACATCGCTTAGTTTAATGATGGAAGATAGAATCCAAGGCTATATATAAGATTCAAGTTTTTCTTTACAAGACGTACCAGTCAAAAACACTTTAAGTTTGTATTTGATTTTTTTATATTTTCTCTTATACTCTTGTTTTAGAGTGTTTTGAGGGGTAGTTAAATATTTTCTTTGGAGAATTATTATTTGACAACGATTGTGATTTTTTTCTTCGATTTTGGAGTTTTCACCTTAATCTCCTATGTTGTGAATTTGCTTTTTTTTCTTTCTATATGGTTTATTTTTTTCTAACATCATAAACCATTGTCATTCTAAACTCTTGCAAACCTTCATGAAAATGTCTCAAACTTTTGATTAAATTCATATAGGTTTTTTAGGATGTATTTAAGGCAAAATACATCATAAATTTAAATTACCTCTTTCATACAAATCTTAATATAATTCAAATTAATTTTCTAAGTGTTCATTCATTTTAAAAATGTTGAAACTTTGTGCATAAAATTCAAATAATTCATAAAAGTTTCATAGTGTTTTTGACCATATAAGGTTCATATATTATTTATTGTACATTGAAAAAGAATATCAATTGTATATTTAAATTTATTCAAGAACAATTTTATATATTCAAATTTGTTCAAGTATTGTAATTGATCACCAAGTGTGTGGTGACTTAATTTGTAAAGAGAGTGTGTGTATTTTTTTAAAGTGTTTGCAAATAGAAAGTTGTATATTTTTTATTTGTGTTGGAAAATAGTTTTTTTTATTCGGGGAGATTCAAAGTCCACCATAGTTGGTGTTTTATGAAATCAAGGAAATGATATGGTTCTTTTTTGTTGTTAGAAGATTGTAGAAGAAATCTTGATATGGGGTTTGTACAAAGATCTAACAATAGTAAAAATCTCTCACAGGGTGAGAGTGCACTAGATGTATCCTTGATTGATAAAAAGAACTAGTATATATCGTTGTGTTCTTTATTTTTCTATGTTTAAATTCTACACTTTACTTCATAAGTTCATCACCATATTTCTGAAAAATTAAAAACATAAGAATATCTCTAAAATAATAGAAAATTTCTTAAAATCTAGTGCAACCCCTCTTAAATTGCACTCTGAACTTACACATGGTATGACTCATAAGTTTAATTTTCCTATAGTTTATAGAATTTTATATGTCACCTTTTTTCTTATAGATTATAACTAAAGTGTTTCTTCACCATTATGTGGCATTTGATTTAACTACATAATTTCATTAAAGAGTTTATTGAGTCATCCAATACATGTATCTCCAAGAATTTTTCATATTTCAATAGGTATGTTGTCTGACCAAATCACTTTCCTGTTACTCATCATTTTCAATGCTTCTTTTACCTCTTGCTTCTGAATATGACAATAGTAATTATAGTTTCGATCTTCTTCTCTAATGTCGAGTTTGCTAGAATCTGGTGAGATATCATATTATTTATTAAATAAATTTTAAAAATATGTCTTTCACCTATTCTTTATATCTTTTTCTTGAATCAAGACTTTGTCTTTTTCATCTTTACCACACTTCACATGATCTGAATCTCTTATTTTTTTTCTTCCCTTAACAAGCATGTATATGAATTTTTCTCCCTCCTTGATTCATAAAGATTTGGATAATCCGTCAAAATATTGGGTTTTAGCTTACTCACCACCTTCTTGGTCTCGTTCTTAATTTTGTTTTATTTTTCCATGTTTGAACATTTTTACACTTAAACCATTCTATAAAACAATTATTTTTTACTCTACATTTAATTTGAACATGTTCATTCAACCACCACGGTTTTTTACACCTAAGTTCAAAACCTCTTTATTCTCCCAATGTTTCTTTAGTTATTTTTCTAATCTCTTATGACGTCTTACGAGTAAGATAAATGTGCTCCCGCACGGGTAAATTTATTTGATATTATATAAATGTATTTAGACACATATAAATTTAAAATGAGTGATTTAATTATAAATGAACAATGATCATATAAAATCAATTGTATTAAATAACCATATTAAAAAAATACCTGTGAGATGGAGGAAAAAAAAGAAATGTTAACATTTGAAAATAAAAATTATCTCTGAAGTAAAGGTAATTTTTAATTAAAATAAAATAGACATTGTATTGATAATGATCCGTGAGATAAAAAAAATTATTTAATGCGATACAAAATATATTTATATACAAATATAAATTTGAAATGATTTATTTAATTGTAAAATGAATAATAATCATATAAATATAATTGTATTAAATAATCATACAAAAAATAAAAAAGAATCGTGAGACGGAAAAAAAATATTTAAAAATAAGGATTTTGTCTCTCAAGTTAAGACAATGATTAATTAAAGTAAAATTGATATTATATTGATAATGATTTGTGAGATAAATAAAATTTTAATTTTATTAAAATTAAAAAATAGATTATTAGTACTTTTAGTGATAATAAATAAATTGAGAAAAAAATTAAAATGAAAGTAAGAAAGTGTGAGAAATTTTTTTTGAGAAATTTGAAATTTTAATCAAGAGAGAAAAAAAGTGTATATAATATTTAATTATGATTTAATTAGTGAAGATTGAAAAATGAGTGTCACATGTCATGTTTTAATAAAAGATGTCATGAGTGAAAAAAAGTAAATATTACTTGATTACTTAAATTTTGTTTTCTTAATGTAAAGAATTTGTGATGAAAGAGCAATTTAGTGAGTTCATGCAATTGATTTTTAATAAGTAGGTAATAGACTTTACATATCATTAGTATTTCTTTATGGTTGTCTAAACCCTCCATTCAATATCTTGTGTCGGAAACTTCTTACTTTATCCCTCTTTAAATATTTTTCGTGTAATCTATGATACTTCCATGTAACTTCTTCTCTTTGCTCTTCTCTTGATTGTTACATCCATAGCTAACACTTTATCTTGAATAGTCATGATATCTTTCAAAATAACTTTATAGTTTAAATAAATTTTTTTATTTGGCTTCCTAATTTAGTTACATCCAATTTAATATATGATTTTATATGTTTCCTTGACATGAGAAGCTATAAGTCCTACAATGGTGATGGTAAGCAGCCTAGTAACAATCAAGATTCATGTGCCTTCTAAGGCACACCTATTTGGGGCTTGTTACTTCCATAAAAAAAAAAGAAATTTTTTAACGTATTTTTTTTATAGGTGATTTTTTATATGTATATTTGAAACAGGATAATTCCGGAGATTCATATTTGAATTGTGTTAAATTTTGTGGAAAAAATATTGTTTCAAATATATATTTTCAAAATCAAAAGATTTTTAAACATTTCGCATGGGTACGGTAAGAAGGTGCAAGAGTGATTTAAAGAGTTCTAAAAAAAATATCAAACAACATTGAGAAACAAGCTACAAAATTAGTCTTCATTGCTATTACTATTATTGCTAATGCTAGCTACAGAGACGGAAGGAAGATAAGGAAAAAGAAAAAACTCATAATCAGCAAAAGTTAGGGAAGAATAATTAGCAGAACAAAAAATATAACTTATTATTGCAGAATAAAAAATTATAAATTTCAAAAGAACAATTATAAAATTACATGACCAATGACATATATAAAAAAATATGCTAAATAATAAATTTTACATGTATATATTTATAATTAAGATAAATCTAAAACTATAACATATGGAATAAAGTATTTTTAATGTTCTTTACTGTGATTATTTAATTATTATAGATATGCTTTTGACTAAGAGCAAAGTAACTATTTGTGCATAAAGTAAATATTAGATAATAGACTTGTTTAATAACCCAAACAAATCGTATAACAACTCCAAAGGACATCAATCAACAAAATAGATGTAGAGAGCAACGCAATTGATGCATTAAAAGACAAAAATCAATTTTAAGAATGGTAGTGTTCATTAAAAGATTTGGAAGAAGATAGAGAGTAATAAAAAGTAAACATAATTTTTTATTAATATTTCATTTTTATTGTTAAGTGATATATAATTTGACACTTTTTATTTTCTTTGCAAAATTATTAACAATTTAAGACAGAGAGATAGTAATAAATACCAAATAATATTATACAAAATTTTTTTATTTATATTTTATTGTTTTTGAAAATGATTTATAATTTAAAATAAAGGATAATAATAAATAGCAAATAATATTATAGAAAAATAAATATTTATATTTTATTGTTTTTGAAAAGTGATTTATAAATTAAGACAACAAATATAATATTAAATAACAAATAATATCATAGAAAAAATATTTATATTTTATTGTTTTTGAAATATCATTTATAATTTAAGACAACAAATATAGTATTAAATAGCTGATAATGTTATAGAAAAATAATTAATGATATTTTATCATTTTTGAAAAATTATTTATAATATAAGACAATTTAGTTTTTTTAATTACTTATAATTTAATTGGCACATAGACTAAAGGTATCTCCTTTTGAATTGTGACCGTGTGGACTTAGTAGAGAATATAAAAACTCATTAAGCCAGTCATAAAGTGGGGGTGTTATCATGTGTTACTTCCCAAGTGATTCGAAGCCAAGATCCATCCACCGGATCTCTGTATCTTACGCCTGAAGATCAACGAGTAGTTATAACCGCTCCATTATATAAGAAGGAAGCACACCATTTTCCAGATACATTTCAAATTCAAACTTCATTCATTTGTTTTACTCACATACTGACTTGAGTATTTGAGTGTTAGCTTTACACGTCAACTCCTCTATCAACATATCAAAAGCTTAAGTCCACAGTTTCATCTCACAAGCTCCAATCTCTTATCCATTATGGTTTCCTAGTAGGACATTGACGTTGTCTGTGGGAATTGACATATGATTCCTGCATTTTCCATGATTAAATACACATCTCTTGATTCATCGGACCGAATCTTGTAAAACTAGCAAATCACACTTAACCTTGAAAATTGTATATTTTTAACATCCTGGAGAAATTCAAGATTTTTAACATCCTTTCCAATCTACTCTAGTAGGATATAAACTCTGATTTTCAACATCCTAGAGAGGTTTAAGATGAGCAATTGCAACCATGCAATTACACATATGGAAACCAACATTAGACTGCAGAAGGAATCACATAATGAGTGGTAGATATCACATTGTACAAGCATATCATTGGATCATTAAGATATCTGTGTAACACAAGGCCATATACTTGCCATAATGTTGGATTGGTTAGAAGATACATGAAGAAACCAAGACTATATCACCTACTTAAAGTAAGGATAATCCTAGGATATCTTAGAGGTATTAGTAGATCATGGAGTACTCATGCCACATCAACAAAGTACCAGAATGGAGGCCAAAGTCGGAGGTAATTCTGGCTCAAACTAGACTGGTGATAAAGATTATAGAAAGAGTATAACATGTCATTTATTTATGATTTAGGCATCATATGTTTCATGGAATTCAAATAAGCAATGGACCGCAGATCTATATTCATGTGAAGTAGAGTATGTTGCATCTTGTTATGTTACTTGCCAAGCATTGTGGTTATATATGATACTTGAAGAATTAAATGTAAATGATTGTGTGCATATTAAGTTGATAGTGAATAATTATTCAATAATTGATTTAGAAAATTATCCAGTGAGTCATAATTTGAGCAACACGTAGAGAGGATGTATCATTTTTTAATGATCAAGATGGTAAAGAAATATTAAAGACCGAGTATTGCAATACTGATTTGCAATTGGATGACGTTCTAACAAAATCCTTGAAGCAATATTTGAAGGCCTCAAAGGATTAATGGGAATGACGAACTTAAAATATATGAATTAGGAAACGTGTTTGATATGTAATTTAGTTTTAGAAGTTAAAAGTTAGTTATAAACCAATTATAAATAACTTCACACGTGGTTACTATTAGTTTCACATGTGGTTACTATTAGTTACACACGTGGTTACTAATGGTTATATATATGGTTACTACTAACTCTGTATATGGTTACATGCTAGAAATTAATTAGTAGTATGATCCAATATAAATGATGCAACACATGTTTTTAATTACACACTCGAGCAGATCAATTGAAAAAAACACTATCTCTTCACTATAATTTCATCTATCCGTTTATGCTCATTATCTTATTCGTTAAGATATCCCAACAATAATAAGTACATCCTCAATTTGGAGTTAGGATCATTTAGGAAGAGAAAGAACACGAAGGGGCATATTAAGAGACAAAATAACATTTAAGTGGGATTGACTATATATATTGACTTTCATCATAATGTTCTATCCATGACCATGCTTCTATCCAAATCGTTAATTTTGAGATCCTTTTTAATAACTTCTCGTATAGTTTTTCAAGGTCTTTCTATACCTTTAGTTATTTGACTTTTCTCCATATGATATACTCTCTTTAGCACATAGTCTACATGCCTTATCTCTACATGTCAAAACCATTTAAGTCTATTTCCCCCCATTTTTTGACTATAGGTACTACCTAACACTTTCTTTAATATTTTTCATTTTTAATCTTATCTTGTCTAGTCTTAAAACACATCCAATACAACATTAGCATCTCTGCTACACTTATTTTATTCTCGTGTTGATTCTTAATTGCTTAACATTTTACCCCATATAACAACATATGTCTTACCGTAGTCCGATAAAAAAAATTCTTCAGCTTGAACGGTACCTTGGTGTCACACAAAATCTTTGAAGCCCTCCTCCATTTCAGCAACACAACTTGAGTTTGATAATTTACACGCCTTTCTATTTATCCATCATTTTTATATTACGGACCCAGGATATTTAAACCATGTGACTTATGGGATGGTAAATCTCAAATTTTCACCTCTAGGTTAGAGACGTTTCTCCTTTTGTTAAAGTTATATTTCATATGATATGTCTTACTTCTTACTTAAGCGAAAGCCACATGTTTCACAAACTCGTGTCCAAGTCTCCAATCTCCTACTTAAATCCTCCTTCAACTGTCCAAATAAGAGTATATCATCTTCAAAAAACATGAATCTTAGTGCTAGCTCTTGAATGTTCCGTGAGTACATCCGAAATTAAAGTAAAAAGTTAGTGTTGAACCTTAATCCAAACCTATTATAATGGAGAAATCAAAACCAATTCATACATATCTTGGATAACTAAGTATATGAAATCCTAACCCTTTTCTTCTCTAGGGTTTTCCACATAATCTCTCTATGCACTCTATCATACGCTTTTTTCATGTAAAAAAATTAAGTGCTAATCTTGTTGGTCTGTCCAATACTGCTCCATTACACGTTGTAGTGGATAGATTGATTTCATGGTCGCACACTAGTCGATATCCCCACTACTACAAATAATACATTTCATTACAAAGCTTTCACCTCATCCAAAAAAAAAAGAGGTATAATGCCAAGGCGTGCTATGTTTTATTTTAAAAAAAATAATATAAAAACCACATATTCCCTCGGTTTATAATGTATCTGAGGGGAAAATAATTCAGGACATGCTTCAAATCCCTGCTATTGCAGTTTATGTTTTTATTTATTTATAAGTGTAAACTAAATTATCTATTCCTTCAGTTTTTGTAATAAATGAAGGATAAAATAATTAGATTTTACTATAAAAAATTGTTAAACATATTTTATCCTAATCCTAACTTATATGTAGCCTCCCCAAACTCGTATGCATCATTCTTTGGGATAGATTGCAAGATAAAAATAAATCTTCAATGTTTTGTGTTCTTCTATCTTGAACAAAACATTTTTCTGCCATTGCAATCTATCTCATATAATGGTGTTGTTGTTTTTGTATTTTTGGAATAATCTTCGTATGTTGTCAATCAAAGAAAACAATATTGCTTTCCTCGGTTGACAATATTTAGAAATTTATTCATAAATATGCTGTAAAAAATGGTGATTGGTAAAATATTGAAATTGAAACATGACATGTTACTTCCAATTCTTTATCATTCACCATATTTTTCTTTAAATTATCACCTCAATTTTTTTACTAAAATCAAGGGGTTTCCTTATTTTATTTTATTTTTTAATTAAAAAAGAAATCACGCTTTCCCTCGTTTTTAACAAAACCGAGGGGTCTTGCTACACAGGAAGAACAATGAATCTCTATCCTATATTCATAAAGAAACAACACCCGGGATGTTTCTAAGACATCAATCCATAATAAACTATTACATCCACAACTTTATATTTTGTCATCTTTCTAGTGGAAGCATTTTCTCAAGATAATGAAATCTTTGCTTCAAGTTAAAGAAGGTTGGAAAAATTCTCTATGATGGATTCCAAGTACATAAAATCATTCTTGATTCAATTTAAACAAATAAGGGAGTTCAAACTTTGAAAATATTAGAAGCTCATTCTTGATTCTAAGATATGCAACAAAATCTAGAATAATAACAACGAAGATGAATCTGGATTTGTTGTAATTAATATATTTTAATATTCTGTGTAAACAATGTAATATTTAAAAAAAACTTATTTACCTCAGCTTTCTACTAAAACTGAGGGGTAAACATATTTTTCCTTGGTTTTTGTCAAAACTGAGGGGATAATTTAGTGTGATTATTGAGGATATTGATCACCATAATTAAACGAATCTTTGTCGTCTATTTCATGAGTATCAACGCTCAAGACAATACCATTAGTGATCTGTGTGAAACATAAAACTTTCATTATGAATATCAAAAATTGATAATGAGACATCATGAAGCGCTTGAAACTATCTATATCCTCCACTTTAAGGTTTGCAAGAGCATTTTCCATGAAAATATCTCTATGATAGATTGCAAGAGCGGAAAGTTATTTGGGTTTAAGGTTTGTGTTCTTAAATATTTATTTGAGCAGAAAATCATTTATTTATCTAACCCATTTTTATTTCAGAAATAAATACAAAGAAAAGAAGTAGAAAATATCATGCACCTGTTGTACCCCAATTTTTGCCCCTAAGATCCCTTCACCATACCATGTTGATTCATTCACAATAAGATCACATTAGGATTCTTGGTTCCCCTCCCTATATTTAGCTTTTCTCTTTGAGGAATCACCAAGCACCTTGACTTGTGTTCTTTTGTGATCATGAATTTTTTGGTCTTGATTTCTTCTCTTAATTAATAAAATTCAATGTTGGGTTGTCTTGCTTGTTACTCATGTAGGTAAAGGAAATGAGATTTAACAAGTTGCTCCATGGGTTCATGAGTTTATTCCCATGCCCTAGTCAATAAAGCTTGAGAAGCTCAAACCTCACCATTGGATTTTTTTTGGAAGGAATGGCATGGCAAGGTTATTTTGGTTCACCACATTTCAAGGTTATCAAATTTGGTTCAAAAGCACAAGGGATTAATTGGAGAAGTTGTCATGCTTGGACAAGGCTTTGTTCTCATTGGTCACAAATGCATATTTCTCTTAATTCTCAAGATATGAAGGTGGTTATGGTTGCTATGATTTATAATTATCATCCTCAACAACTTATATTTACAAAATATTTATGTTGGTACAAGAATTTTGTTCAAAATTGTCAAAGTTCCTCAAGGCATGTTTCTTGATCTAGGAGCTAGGGTTTTGAACTTCAAAGGAGTATATCTGGCTCATCTTTTGGTATTTTTGAGTGATTCCAAAGACAACATTCTCTTAAAAGGGTTATTAACAAATAAATTCAAAAGTTCCAAGGAGTTTTCATGTGGAAGAAACTTGATGAAGAAGAAAGATTACAAGTCCTCTAGATGAACCCCCAATTTTCCATGTGTGACTTCAAATGATCATAACTTGGTCAATTTTTATCACCTTAAGCCCATTATTTTTCCACAATGATCTTGAGGATGTGAACTTTATGCCTTATTTTATGTGCAAAGTGATAAAATGGATAGAAGTTTCCTTAAGGATACTAAATGTTATAGGTCATTTTATGAAAATTTTCCAAATTCAACAAGTCACAACTCTCTCAATTTTTGGATATTTTGAATGGTTCAAGTCTCAAAATGTCATTCAAGAGATCTACTTCATGCCATATTTTTTGGTCAGGATCAAATTCCAAGTGGAAGGCTATGTTTGGATGCAAGACATTATAAGTCATATTTGAAGAAAAACTTGAAATATTTCTAAGTATAGAAAGTCAACATTTTTTCCCACTTTGACTCGTTACAACTTTCAGCTCAAGCATCCATTTGTCTCCATTATTTTCACATTGCAAATCTTGTAGCCTCATCTTTATAAAGCATCAAGAATCATGCCCTAAGACCCCTTGAGCTGAGAATGCCATTTGTCAGAAGTTGGCAATTTGAAACTGAATTTTTCACCAAGTCAGAAGTTTGAAATCCTTGATTTGGCTTCTAAACACTTTTTTTCTGCGCGTTTTTGCTTCTGAACATGTTTAGTGAACTTCTAGAAGTGATTAGCATAACAAAACACGCATTTTGGATGAGTTTTGATCAAATTAGAAGTCAAACTTTTCTTGTTTGCAACTTCACACGATTTTCCTCCAAACTTCATCATTTCACACGCTTGGACATTCCATTTGATTCCCTATAAATAGAGGGTCATCCCCCATTCATTTCCTCAAGCTTGGATAACCAGAATCGCCATGCCAAACTTGTTCCATAACTCAAAATTCAGCAACTTCGAAATCCATTCTCAAGCCTTTTTCAATCCAATTTTACCATCAATTCACCTTCATTGATCTTCCCTGAAGCTAAACATATAATTACATTCAAGAATCATGCCCTATATTGCTCCATAGAAGTCCAACTTCAGAGCTCTGCAACTCAACTTCAATAGGCAGATTCCTTCATCAATTCTTCAAAACTTTGATATCATTGTGATGCTCTTATTTCCCTGGTTCTAGTCGCAACACTTTCTTTTTACTGGAAACACGTTTTGACCATGAAATTTCAAATCCCTTTTCAAAACTTTCATTCCAAATTATTTGAGCTACAATTTATATAAATTTGTCGCGAGCGTGTGGTTGTCTTCGTCTTGAAGAGACGAAACAAATGGCATAGGTCTCGTGCTCTAATTTTACATATTGAGCAACTTGTTTTTGGGACTGACTGGAGGTTGAAGATGACCAACGTGTCATCCTTCAACCAATGAAACAACGCCATTTGGATTTTTTGAATTTTTGATTTACATTGATTCAGTGCTTTATTCACTAATGACCATGATATGCACATCGCGCCAGATCCCTTGGATTTGATTACTAACGCGTTTTAACTCTCATTCAATGGTCTACATATTTTTGACTTTTATTTTCTTTTCTGATTTTTATATTTAACTGTTTTAAACTTCAAAAAATCATAGAAAATTCATTTTAAGTCCAAAAAACCTGAAAAAATTATGAAAAATATTTTTGATTACTCTCTTTCTGATTTTTATTTTTTCACAGTTTTATTTTGTGTTATGGGATTTTTTATAAATTTTCACTTTATTTAAATTGTTTTAAATGTTTAAAAA
Source organism: Vicia faba (assembly GCA_948472305.1). Taxonomy (NCBI): domain Eukaryota; kingdom Viridiplantae; phylum Streptophyta; class Magnoliopsida; order Fabales; family Fabaceae; genus Vicia; species Vicia faba. Next base: position 1,507,793,111 of record OX451738.1, read on the forward strand.
TACTTTTATGCATTTTTAAATTCTAAACAAATTATGGAATGATCCAATGATATTGTGATAGATATTGGTGACCTCGCTTATTTTTTATTTCTGACTTTGGTATTTTTTTATGATTTTTGGTTTATTTTAATCATTTCTTTTAATTTTAAAAATAGTTTCCGACTTTAAAAAATTACAAAAAAATTTATAAAATCATTTGAGTCCTTTTCTGATTTTTCTATAGTCTTAATTTTTATTTTTTGATTAATTTGAACATAGTTGATATTTTTCTCTTTTATTTCTATTTTAAAACATTTTTTAAAACCTTTTTTGTATATATTAAATATAATATTATTTTGTGACTATTTTCTGGCTGATCTTGGGTTAAATTTTTTATCATGAACTTTATTAACATCATTGGATCCATGGTGTTGAGTCTAACTCCACAAAAATGGATGAATGATTTTAATAATAGTTTGATTAAATTTAATTCAAAAGTGGTTTGTATATTCTTTCCCACCCCTCTTCATCTCATCCCTTTTCTTATTGCACTAAGCGTTATTGGAGCATGATCTCTATATCATGTCTCAAAACAAATGGTGCATAGATTGCTATTGACCGGGCTCAAAATAGGTGCGACTTCTATATAAGTTCACTTACGATTGCTTAACATAGCGCTAAACTTTGTCCCGACTCGAATAAATGATCATTCGTGGCCCAAACTTATATTTGCAAGCCCAAGTATGTTAATTTGATCTCTTTGATCCAATAACCTTGAGATTCATTGTGTGGAGGCTTTGGTTCTACCAATTCTCTAATGGATCTACAACACCTTTGGTCAATGCAGATTACTTAAACATCGTTGATCATTAAATGGTACTCATGAGGATTCCAAATGGATGATATACTTGACAAAAAGCAAATGCAACTTGTTGTGTGGAGGCTTTGGTTCTACCAATCCTCTAATGAGTTACAAATGCAAGTTTCAAGATGATCATCCAACTAACCACTAATCACTAATAATTGACTTTATATTTTATTTTTATTATATGCCCCTTTTATTTTTATGCACTATTTACTTTTAGCATTTACATTTCATGCCATTTTCATATTTGCTCATTTGAGTATTTACTTTCTTGTCATTTTTATTTTTGCTCACTTGAGCTTTACTTTCCTTTTTCAAAACACCTAATAATCAACATAAAGCCTAAAAATCTTTAATGATACTTGGACTATTTGGTTATTATCCTTGACATTATGGAGCATTGAACTTTTTGGACTTAGGATTAGGAACCTTGGCCTATGATTGGAGACCTTGTGACTTTATCTGATTAATTTTTTTGGAGCTCTTGAGGTTTACCTCAAGAAATTGGGTTGTTTATTTATTTTGTGTGCAGGTTATTGTGATTACACTATTTGTTTGTAATCTGGAATTCACCCGTATACAGCTGTTACTCTGCCCAATTTTTGTGAAGACTTAATACACTTGAAGTTTGGTTCTTTCAAGAGGTCTAGTATCATTGCTTGTTTGGTTTCAATCCAAAGAATGATAATTCTATCTTGGCTCATAGTGTCAAGTATTGGCTTCTTGTTGGTTAGATGGTTCTTATCCCTAGCTTTTACCTTATGCTTTAGGATAGTCTCTTCTTCTCCTCTCATCTTCTTTAATTTCAAGTAATAAAAAATAATTCGTTTCCACATGAATTATTGTGTTTGAACAAAACAATCGTAACATGTTTTAAAAGGTGAATTTGGGGTTTGCGAATGTTTTGAATGAATAATAAAAATAAATAGGGGTTGGAAAATATAAGACAAAAGGCGATTCAGTCTTATTTGAATTCCCTAATTCTCATTTACTGATGTAATCATCATGCAAGAAGTCTTTAAAGGAATTTATTATCAATATATTTATATGAAATTATCTTGAATTTTATTTAAAATATATTTATATTTATTAATTTTAACAATCATATATTTAACTTGTTCATGGTTTTTTAAGGATAAGGTGTCGTGATATTCTATCTCTAACTCTTTCATGTTCTGTTCGTATCGCTTTAGTTGTGCTATTTTGCTCTAGTTGTCTTTTCGAGCTTCGAATCAAACAGAAATAATATGAATCCTGACTGCACCAAGTAAAAACTAGAATAAGAATAATAGTTTAAAAAGTAAAATCAAATCAAATTTAAAACTTTTAAAACACCTAAATTGCCAAAAATATATTTATTTAATTCATGGCTAGAATTATTACACTATTAATATTATTGTAGTATATTTATATACACAAAGTTGTATACGTTAAAATAAATAAATTTTTAAGGTGTTTGGATATTGTTGTAGGCTTCAAGCAAAAAAAAGTTAATTAAAAGCATTGAGTTGTTTGGTTAGAAAATGAGTGATTGTATTTGGTAACATGAAAAGAATATGATATTATTGAAATAGGAAAAATCTCATTAATCCATCCATGCTTAGAGTTAGAGGGGTGCAATAGAAGACTAAAGGGTTGTCAATACTTGATAAGGGACCGCCCAAACCACAAAACAGAAAGCCCAACAAAAATTGGTAAAAGAAACGAAAATAAAAAGAAAAACGCGCCGTTGCCGGGGATCGAACCCGGGTCACCCGCGTGACAGGCGGGAATACTTACCACTATACTACAACGACTTGATGTTCAAAATTCGCTTTGTTCTTCACATGATCGTTTATCAAACCTAATAATTAAGCTATAAATGAATTTTTTAGTTTCAGATACTGTTTATGTCTTTCTACATTACATATTCATAATTCTAACTACTAATTGGATTACTAATTTTTTTCACCTTCAAATTCCTCATGTTTCTTAATTATGCCTTCCTTTCAGTTACTATTGCACTTAATAAAACTATTTATTTCTTCCCATTCAAAACATTTTTATTTTAACACAAATTTATAAATATACTTACTTTCTATCAAAAATATATTATCACTTACAATCCATATTATAAATTTTGCTCTTTTCATACCAATTAAATTATTTTACTTAATCTTGTATTGAGAATCATAAATTATTATATTACTTTATTTAAAAGATTTGGAAGAAGATAGAGAGTAATAAAAAGTAATCAGAATTTTTTATTAATATTTTATTTTTATTGTTAGGTGATATATATTTTGACACTTTTTATTTTCTTTGCAAAATTATTAACAATTTAAGACACAGAGATAATAATAAATACCAAATAATATTATACAAAAATATTTATTTACATTTTATTGTTTTTGAAAATGATTTATAATTTAAAACAAAGGATAGTAATAAATAGCAAAATAGTATTATAGAAATAAATATTTATATTTTATTATTTTTGAAAAGTGATTTATAATTTAAGATAACAAATATAATATTAAATAACAAATAACATCATAGAAAAAATATTTAAATTTTATTGTTTTTGAAATATCATTTATAATTTAAGACAACAAATATAATATTAAATAGTAGATAATGTAATAGAAAAATAAATACTGATATTTTATCATTTTGAAAAATGATTTATAATATAAAATAATTTAGTTTTTTAAATTACTTATATTATAATTTAATTAGCACTATAGACTAAAAAATGTCTCCTTTTAAATTATGATCGTGTGGACTTGGTAGAGCTAATGTCATCCAGGCAACATCTATGATCAATCTAATTTAATAAGGTTTCTGCACACAAGATGTAATTCGTCATGTCTCGTAAGAATTCAATGAAAAAGAAATTTAAATATTCATCTTTTATGACAAATTATTTTTGTTATTGATTTTCCTATAAATTGAATCCTTGTTAACATGTTATTTGTAAAACAGGCATAATTGAACGCAACTAACATAATTATACTCTCCAAAAACGAACCCTATTGAACAAGAAGGGATCATCTTCAAGTGCCATAAATTGAAATCATTCACTCCGGTGAATTTCTCAATCTCAAACTCTGTTGACAATATCTTCTCCACGCTCACCTCACTTGTTTGTTGTAACGGAGTACCGTCAAGAATAACCCAAAATCATGAGAAAGATTGATTTTCTTGAACAAACACATGAGACCCTACTATGTTTTCACACAAGAAAGAGAAGATGGATGAAGAAAATTAGAATTGGTTGTAACTGTTTTTTATTCACTTTATCTATTAGGATTTACAGATTACAAGTGAATAACAACAATCAATCTATTTCAACAACCTTAGAGAAGTAGTTATTTATAGACTACTAATCTAACTTAAGCTACAAGCTAACTTAAATAGTTAGGCTAAATAAACAGACTCAATTCGACATGCTAACAAAACCTAGCATTATTGACTATTGCATGCTATAACACATTTTGACTACAATATGCATGACTTCAATATCAACATGTGAATAGACTTTGACACTATGCTTAAACTTTGTCGAAACAAGAAGCTATTCCTGTCGAGATACTAGAGTTTAATCCAAAATCTCATAATATATTTGGTATTGACATGATACACTTGATTGTTTGCAAAACAAATTACACTCTGATTATCACAATGCAACTGAAATCCGCCTTAATCAACACTCAATTCTCTCACAAATACTGTAAGCCATAAGGATTTTTTGGCAGTTTCACCTCAAGTCGTGTACTCTACTTGAGTTGTCCATACGACCATTATAGATTTAACCGATGATTTCTAACAAATAGGTAAGTCTGTTAAAGTAAAAACATGCCATGTTGTGGGCCTTCTATCATCTTAGTGTAGACTCATACATTTATCAACCAACAACATTGACATAAGGAACCTATGAAATATACTCAAGTTCTGATTTTTTTTTCTTTGAACATTGATCCAATGAGAGCTTAAAGTGATTCTTCAGTGGAGTAATCACAACCTTCAAATTACTCATGTCAAACATTTTTGAGAGAGTCATAGTTTTCTAAAACTCTTATCCCTATGAAATTCCACACCCAAAATCTTCTTAGTAGTACCTAAGTCTGTCATGTCGAACTATTATCCCAACATGACTTTTAGTTTGTTTATATCATGTAAATGATTAGCATCAATCAACACATAGTAATAAGTTAGTAAAAGAACCATCACCAAAACTCCTAACATTAACACGACATACATACTCACACCTATTATACACAATATGAAGCATGTATGAATCAAAACGCTTGTATCATTTCCTTGGATTCAACTTTAAACCATACAAATGCCTCTTCAATTTACAAAATAGATAACTATGTCTAGTGTCACTGGACCCCCCAGGTTTCTCCATGTAAATTTTCTAATCTAAATTATTGTGAAGAAATATTTCCTTAGCACACATATTTTCTAAATCCATGTCTCGCCTACTACCAAAGCTAACACTTATGTGATAAAAGTATATTTGATGACCGGAGAGAAAATCTCATCATAGCCAATCCTTTTCTATTGTGAGTACCCATTTTCTACAATACAAGTTTTGAAATTTTGCCTTTTTCTATTACTGTTAGTTTTCTCTTGAACACCCACTTACAATTGATAGCCAGTTTTCCCTCAGAAAGCTGAACACGCTCCCGTGTATGATTTTTCTTCAAGGAATCCATATCCACCACCATTTCACCCATCTACTTATCTTTCTCATGGATAACTATAGCCTCTCAGAAGTTATAAGGGTCTCCAAAACTAGTAAGAAATGCATAGGCTGCAAAGTGTTTGTACCCATATCTTACTGATAGCTTGATTTAACGGTCCTCTCTATCACATATAAGAATATAATCATGTACTCCACATAAACTTTAGGTATGTGGTCAATTTGAGTATTAGTGGTAGATTTTATGTTTGCTGGAAGTTTCTCCTTCAGATGTTGACATATTTGTTTCAAGTGAAGGATGCAACATTAATTTCTCATAAAAAAATAACATCTCTGCTGATTACCTTATTGTTTTTAATCAGATCCCATAACTTGAATCTTCACCTATTCCTTCCACAACTTGAATATGGTAAATACTTCAAGAAATAAACCCAAACCTTATGAGATAAATAATTTGCGAAAGTCATAAAATACCTGAAACCACCCATGGAAACCTCTTTTTTAAGCACCCACACATTTGAATTCATATAGTCTAAACTTCCTTATATTTTGTGCTTTCTGCTCTTGAACCAAACACGTTATTATTTCTCAAGTACACAATACTTGAAAAACTCCATCTTGCAACTACGAACACCTTTAAATACATTTCTCGTATGATGTTCCATCGTCCCACATTCATTGAGATGACCCAGGCGCATATGCCAAATTTTGATTGCATTGTTATAATACTAAATTGACGCCACATCACCTAAAATAGTGTTCCCAAATAGTTTTTAGACGTTACGTGGAATTCTCCTTTCTCTGATCATTGTCAAATCACTCTTGTTAACCTTAATAATGTCCACATCTCTATCATACCTATAAGTGATAGCATTTGCATATAGAGTACCCAGGGAAATCAAGTTCTTCTTTAGTTCAGGAATATGTCGGACATCATTCAATATTCGCACGCCACCATCATCCATGACAATTTTCATTTGTCCCATTCAAGTGAAAGTACATGCTTCATGAACAAAAAGATAAAAAATAAAAAATCACCTAACCTGAATATAGTGAACCATTCTCGGTGGGCTCATGTGTAACACCCCAATTCTACCCCGACAAATTATATAAATAAATCAGAGTTATAAAAATCATTCATGCAAACGAATCGGGATGCCACAAATTCTTATATCAAAATTCATTGCATTCATCATGGATATATAACACTTTAAAACATAGGATGAACCATCATCATAACATCTTTAGTTAATTAATTCAACATCTACGCAGCGGAAATTCTTAATAACATCTCTGTCATCATTACAATAACTTCAAAACAACACAATTTAATAATAATCAACTTAAAGTTCAACAACTGAATAATCAACAGTCAAAAGCAACAAGCGTTCATCCTCTCGAGTGTTACATATGAGAGCAGTGACACCGACTCAACTATTGAAGGTATACAACCTTCACTCTCGATTACCTGCACGTTACCAACATAAGGGCAACATTCAAACAGAAGGGGTGAGATATCTAACAATATAATAAAGTGCATGATAATTAATATATTAAATTAGATTACATAACATCACCATTTCTCATCTCAAAATCAACAATAATAATACACATTCACCACATCAATACACACTTCTTTATGCAGTCATATAATGCGACTCAATACTATGCAAATGCATGTGGTACCATTGGAGCAGAACTCCCATCTCAAACATTTGCCAATTAATAGAGGCATCAACAAGGCATAAGCCTTCATCTCAATATTCGCCAATACAGGTCATCTCAACGAGCATAAGCTCCATCTCAAAATGCAATGTATGCGACACAATCATGAATGTAATAGCAACACCACAATTAACAACATCTCAATACAACATCGTCGTTGGCCAAAGGCCTACATCTCAAAAGCATCTCAACATCTCTTCATCAACATCTCATATTATTCATAATAATTCATCAAACATAATTTATTCATCAAACATCATTTATTCATCATAAATTATCAGCACAACATCATTAATAACGTCTCATCAACAACTCAGTTGTACATTAATACGACAATAATTCACACCGCTATTCTGTAATCTTACATCATTACTAACATTACTCCTACTGTTACAAATCAAACAACAACCTATAAATATTTCATCCTCATCATTATGCATAAAAACCAACATAACGATTAATGCGGGAATTAACTCTAGTCCTAATTGGGATTATTAGGGTTATCCTTGCTACTCTTCATTTTAATCCTCACAAATTAAATCTCATCGCGTTAGCTATTCAATGCTTCGAACGACACCTCAAACGGCATCCTAAAACTCAAGTTACAGCATTTCAGACCGAATCTGCCAAAAACCAGACAACATGGGTCGATGCATAACTCCTTGGATCAATGTGTACTGCACTGAATTTGTAACATGATTCGGCGCATCCTCTCTTGGATCGACTCAGCCTGGGTCTTACACACAGCATGTATCGACACATGCTCTTATGGATCGACTCATCCTGAGTCTAAAAGCACTAATGTGTCGACGTAGAACCTTTTCGTGTCAACTCATCCTGAGTCTTTCAACCTTCTTATATCGATACATCATGTTTTAGTTTGACGCATCCTGTTACATCCTGCATAAATTCTGCGATTTTCTCTACGTTTTCACTACGGGTTCTATACTTTAAGCCCTAAAAACTTAATCTAATCATAGATAATCATCACTTACAATTACCCTATAATTCTACATCGATTAAACAGCATCGGAACATCATTATTCATCTAAAATTCATCAATTTCATCATACAACATCATATACATTCAATTCATAAACAAGACAACAATCACCTCTAAACCCACATACCAATCATCATGAACCCAATTATAGAGTCAGAACCCCACCCTTACCTTGTGTGATACGGTGGGAGAACTGACTTGAAGGTTTTGCGTTTGATCGCAAATGTTGCCGTTAGCAAGAGTCGCCACCGACTTTTCTTTTATCCAAAAAGGAAAGGTGAAAATGTACAAGAAAGACCTTTGAGATTGTTTCTTGAGTTCGGGGGGTAGATTATGAAAAGGGAAGGTATTAGCACCCTTTTCATCCATGGTTTTCCATGGGCTCTTATTTATTTGCTAGATCACTTGCTTTTGTTTGAAATTGTGCTTTGTGTGGTTTTTTTGAAAGTATTTTGTAAAAGAGGCCATTGTTTAGGCAATCTTTGTAATGATTCTCGTTCGTAAGAATGTATACAAAGATGTCGATCTTTTGAAAATGTTTTCAAGTCTTGTAAGATGTTTTGAAATGTGTAGGTATTTGTTTTTAAAATAGCAAGGATGTTTGTTTTGAAATGGAGCAAGTAATTAGGAGCAATCTACCTACTCAGATGTCTTTCTTGTTCATTTTCTTTTCCTTTGACATTGTTATCTTACCATTGATTTGGTAAGCAACCCTATCTTTGGATGTAAACGGGACGGGCATGGCTCATCGTATAACCATGATTAACAATGTTGCAAGGTATCTTAGCATTCTTTTTGAGGGACTAAGATCATTTATAAGGCAACTTAGATAGCGTCATCGAGGGACTATGATCTTGTTTTTGTTTATTTTTGCTAAGATACCTCACATGCGTAATATGGCCATTTTGTAAGGCAACCAAGTGTATTTTACCCTAGGGGTGCTTGTGTGCAAGTGTGTTGTTTTCATGCTTGATTTTGTCTTGAATTAGGGTTTTCTACTTGATTGATTTTATTCTTTCCATACAAACCCTAATTACTAGCATGTTATGTAAAAGCGATAAATTGCGAAATTTAAAGTTACTATGCTATTACAACATTTGTGGGAGGGGGGGTATACAACTTGTGAATGGGGATTACAATAATATAAACCTAATTAATCTATTACAACCAAATTGAATATGTACAAATAATTGAAGAAATATATAAAGTATAAATGCAAATTGTAAGAAATGATTTTTGTGTTTGGATTTTTATATGAAAGAGGTTTTAACCTAAACTTAATTAGAGAAAAATAATTAATCTTAAATTAATTAAGAAAAGAAATTAATTAAGAAAAGATTTTTGAATAAAATCCTAATTCTATTTAATTGATTAAAAGAAAATAAGTTTAAAGAAAAAGTATTTTTTTTTGTATTTTTGTCTTGAAAATAATATATGGTGTTGTGAAATATTTTTTGCCCTTTCTATATTAAAATAAATATATTTAAATAAATAATAATCTAGTTTTAATTTAATTTACAAGGAAACTAGTAAAGTTAAATAAAGTATAATAAATAAAAATAATTTTTGTGTGGGAAAAATATTTAAATCATGTCAAAACATAAATCTATTATTTTTATATTTTTTTAATGATTTTTTTGGTATTTTAGAAAATATATTTGAAAGGGAAAATGAAAAAATAAAAATAAATGGGCCAGCAGGGGGTGCCAAAAGTAGGTAGGGAGGTGAGCTAGAAAAAAAAACAAAAAAAAACACTGCCAGGCCCAAAGGGCCCGGCGCCTGCAAAAAAATGTTAGGGAAACAGAAAATATGAAAAATGCAAAAGGGGGGTTCACATTGGTTCGAACCCTCGCCATTTAGGTAAGAAGTGACTTAGTACGCGCGCGCTTGCCACTGGGGTGGCTGTTTCATCCGGTCATATAACCAAACCATAAATATATATTAGAAACTGCTTTCTGAAGGCAACTTCGTCTTCAACCTCGCGCCTAGCCGGACCACCTGTATCTTCTTCATCTCTCCACAAAAATGGAAAGTTCAAACATGAAAGTTGTGGTGTTTCTTCCCACGAATCCAACCATATAACTTATGTAAGCTAAAAGTCAAAGATAAAAACTAATTTTGCTGGCCCTAAATTGAAACCTAATTTTCTCAGAAATTTCAAATCCAAAATTCTCTATACACAGTCAATATAAATGGGAACTATGAACATGGTCAGCTTTAGAGCAAAGATATCTACATTTTGTCTTCACAAATCAGGATCAAATGATGCTTATATGAAGAGATAGAAGTTTGGAAATTTACCTCTTGCAGTTGGAGTCGTGAATGGAGTTTGAGCAACTTTTGAGATGGCCTGAGGATCTGTTTAGCTTTCCTGGACATCCTTGAATGTATTCCAACTCCTACTTTTCCTTGAAAGTCCATGAATTTCTCTACTCAAGTCAACCTGCAAGCTTGATATTTGAAAATGGTGGATAGTGATGGAGGAGTTACAGTCTTGAAACAGGGGCTTGAATTGCTTTGGTATGATGTATAGAAGGTGTTTGAATGATTAGTTTTCAAAATGCACGAGTGGAAATGAAGATGATGAGTTTTGGTTCAAAATTGTGTATTAATGGTGTTCTTGAGCAGATTTATGGTTTTTGAGTGTTTGAGATAGTTTCATGGCACTAGAATTTGTGTATCATCTTGCAAATAGTGTATGTACTTATAGGCAAGAGATTTTGAGGCTTGAAACAACTCAGAAACTGAAATCACATGTTATGGCTTGGTTACTTGTTTTTGAAGCAAAGTTGACAAACATGGTTTCAATGTGGAGTACAAGGGTTTGCAGGGTGGTTAGTAGACTGTAGGCATGTTGCTTCTTGATTTTGAATGCTTTTGAGTCAGAAACAACAATGTATGGGCTCAAGAAGAGTTGACATTGTGATTAAAGTCACTTTTCCAAAATGGAAGTGGTGACTTTTTTCCAAAAATGGAAATGCAACTTGGATAATGGCTCAAATGCTTGGAAAATGGCTCTATCAGTTGTATAAGCATTAAATTATTGAGTTATTAGCAAGTTTGAAGTCTTCAAAGCAAGATTTGTACAGCGTGCTTGAAGATTGGATCAAGTGTTCTTCACAAAATGGCTTGTAATCCAAGTGACAAAACACCAACTTCTTGCCTTCCATTCTCTTTGCTCAGGAATGATCTCAAAGATTTATTGGACATTTTGGAAATCTTGAAATGTGATATTAAACTCATATTTGAATTTCTTTTGAAGAATCCCCTTGTAACTATGTGAAAATTTGTCATGAAGTTAGGTCAAAAATCTGCCTAACTAGGACAAAATTCCACTAAGTCTTTTTTAGTTCATGAGCATGTATTCACAAAATTATAACTTGAGATCCAAGCACTTTTAGGAGAAGTTGTGTGAAGCAAAGTTGTATATTTCATGGAGATATACAACTTCCATGTTGGAAGTTTCTCTTGAATCATCTTTCATCATGGTGAAAATTTGGCTTAAAGTTATGAAAAAATAAGAAAATTTTCATACTTGGAAAAATTTCTAAGTTAAGAAATTTTAACATTTCAAGATGAAATCTTAAATTCTTGATTTCTTTATGAAAAAGTATCATATTTTGACATGTTTTGATAAATCATGATCCTTGGCACTTGAATTTGACCAAAAAGTCAAAGTTTGACTTTTTAGTATACAGTTGACTTTTGATCAATTGACTGCAAAATTCATCTGTTAATCCAATGGATATGCAATGTTTTGAATCATGTCACTAGGTCAAAGTGATGAAATTGAACTCTTGAGATCATGCCTTAAACCAATTGACCATTTGCTAGGTTAAAAATCAGATATTGCCCTTTCCCAGTCAAAACCCTAATTTTGACCATTTTGCCCTTTTGGAGATTTGATCAAATTTCTTGATGAATTATGGTCCAAACTTGATAAAATGATACATATGGGTTTAAAGTATTGATGTGGATAAAAAATTATGAATTTTGACTGTAAATTGGCCATGGTTGACTTTTTTTCAAATACAGCTGATTTTTAGGTCAACTGTTCAATTGACTGATCAAAAGTGTGATCCAAGGCTTGAAACTTGACATGAATAATCTTAGGGGTCCATAATGATCTATGCAAGTCATATGGGGCATTGATAGTCCAAAAATCCTTGTGCAAACTCAAACCCTAATTTTGGTCATCAGTGCATAAGGAGGTGTCTTGAGCTGATCAAACCCTAGTGCAGTCTTGAGCCTAAGGAGATCTCATGAGAAAATTCTTGATAAGTGAGAGGGCAAATTTTGGGGCACAACACCTTGGATTGAAGGTCGCTCTATAATCTTCCAGTCGAAACCTCGTTCTGCCGTTTTCCTCTTTTTCCAACAGCTTCACGTTCTTCTTCTCAATCCTTGTTATTCTACTGCCTCCTCTTTCTATTCTTTCTAACCACAATAAAATAACCTATTATTCTTTATTCCTTATTGGGATTAAACTAATACACCCCCTTATTACTTCTATTCCTTAAAAAAAAGCCCACATCAAATAATATTATACTTCTAATATTATTTCACCACTTAATAAAATACTTAAATCCAATTAATCACAACACATCTTCTCAAATATTCCAAAAAATAATTTAATTAAATAATTAATTAAATTACGGGCGTTACAACTCTCCCCCACTTAGAATATTTTCGTCCTAAAAATTTACCTTAATCAAACAACTCAGGGTAGGAGTCTCGCATCTTGCTCTCCAAATTCCAAGTCATGCTTTCTCCGGCAACTCCTAGCCAAACCACTTTAACCAAAACAATCTCTTTGCTCCTCAGATTCTTTATTTCACAATTCGTGATCCATACAAGCATCGTATCCACCGTAAGATTATCCCGTACTTGCACATCATCCACATGAATCACATGAGATGGATCTGAAATATACTTCCGGAGTTGCGACACATGAAACACATCATGCAAATTCGAAAGATTAGGCGGTAAAGCCACTCTATAAGCAACATTATCCACTAGCTCCGAAATCTGATACGGTCCAATAAAATGAGAAGTGAGCTTCTTAGACTTCAATGCTCTCCTAACACGAGTCACAGATGTAACTCTTAAAAACACATGCTCACCAGCTTGAAATTCTAAATCCTTCCTTCGCTTGTCATGATAACTCTTCTGCCTACTTTGTGAAGCTTTCATCTTTTCTCGAATCAACTTCACCTTCTCAATAGCCTCACGAACAAGTTCGGGTCCAAGTACTACACTTTCACCAGATTCATGCCAACATAACGGAGTTCTACATCTTCGATCATACAACGCCTCAAAAGGTGCCATCCCAATACTAGAATGGTAATTGTTATTATAGGTGAACTCTATCAACGGAAGATAAGTATCCCACGAACCTCCCTGCTCAAGAACACATTCCCTCAGCAAATCTTCCAACAATTGAATCATCCGTTCAGTCTGACCATCTGTCTGAGGATGATATGTTGAACTCAACCTCAACTTGGAACCCAACGCTTCTTGCAAACTCTTCCAAAAATCAGAAGTAAATCTTGGATCTCTATCTGACACAATTCACAAAGGAACACCATGCAGCTTCACAATTACACTAGTGTAAATCTCGGCCAACTTCGACACTGGAAAGCTGATGTTAATAGGAATAAAATGAGCTGACTTCGTAAGCCTATCAACAATCACCCAAATCGAATCATGTCCTCTTAAAGTATTAGGCAACCCCATCACAAAGTCCATTGAAATTCTATCCCATTTCCATTCTGGAACTTCTAACGGTTGCATCAACCCTGCAGGCTTCTGATGTTCAACTTTCGACTTCTGACAAGTCAAACATGCATACACAAATCAGGCCACATCACTCTTCATTCCAGGCCACCAAAACAAAATTTTCAAATCTTGATACATCTTTGTAGCTCCTAGATGAATACTTAACTTACTTCTATGACTCTCTTCCAGTATCACCTTCTTCATCTCAGCATCATCAGGAATACAAATTCGATTACGAAATCTCAACACACCTTGCGCATCTAGCTTAAAATCACTATTCTCAGACTGATCAATCCCAACCATCGAATCTACCAGTTTAACATCCAACTTCTGAGCTTCTCTGGTACCGTCTAGAAATTCATTATTAATCTTTAACATACCCAACATAACACTCTGTGGTGTAACCTCGCAAACTAAGCTCATATCTCTGAACTGCTCAATTAACTCCAACTCTTTAACCATCATTGCTAACATATGTAAAGTCTTTCGAATTAACGCATCAGCTACCACGTTCTCTTTTCCTGGATGATAATTCAAACCGAAATCATAATCCTTTAACAATTCCAACCATCTTCGCTGCCTTATATTCAACTCCTTCTGATCGAATAAATACTTCAAACTATTATGGTCACTAAACACTTCAAATCTAGAACCATAAAGATACTGCCTCCAAATCTTCAATACAAAAACAACTGCAACAAACTCTAAATCATGCGTAGGATAGTTCTTCTCATGAGTCCTTAACTGACTTGACGCATAAGAAACTACCTTACCATTCTTCATAAGCACACCTCCTAAACCCATCTTAGAAGCATCACAGTACACCACAAAAGGCTCTCCTGGATTAGGCAACATCAAAATCGGAGCCGACGTCAACCTCTTCTTCAATTCTGTAAAACTTTCTTCGCACTGAATATCCCACACAAAAGCTCTACCTTTACAAGTCAACTTAGTCAACGGAAGTTCTAACTTAGAAAACCCTTCGATAAACCTTCTATAGTAACCAGCTAATCCCAAAAAGCTTCTAATCTCAGTAGCTGACTTTGGAGTCTCCCATTGCAACACAACATCAACCTTCGATGGATCTACAACAATGCCACTACCTGAAATCACATGACCAAGAAAACTAACCTCCTCTAACCAAAACTCACACTTGGACAACTTTGCGTACAACTTCTTCTCTTTCAATACTTGCAACACTACTCTTAAGTGTTCAGCATGCTCTTCTTCTAACTTAGAGTAAATAAAAATATCACCAATGAACACCACCACGAACCGATCTAAATAAGTATGAAAGATATGATTCATGTATTCCATGAATACTCCCGTTGCATTAGTAACACCGAAAGGCATCACCGAATACTCATAATGTCCATAACGTGTCATGAAAGCCGTCTTCTGGATATCTTCATCCTTCACTTTAATCTGATGGTAACCCGACCTCAAATCAATCTTACTAAACACACGAGCATCCACCAATTGGTCCATCAAGTCATCTATTCTTGGAAGCGGATACTTTTTCTTAATCTTCACTTTATTCAACTGTCTATAATCAACATAAAGCCTCATACTTCCATCTTTCTTCTTTACTAACAACACTGGAGCTCCCCACGGCGATACACTTGATCTTACAAACTTCTTCTCAAGTAACTCTTCCAATTGCTTATTTAACTCTGAAAATCCAGATGTAGACATCATGTATGGTGCCATAGACACATGTATGGTACCAGGCGCAAGATCAATAAAAAATTCAATTTCCCTCTCTGACGGTACATCAGGAATATCATCAGGGAAAACTTTAGGAATTTCATACACCACCTGCAATTCCTCAATTATAGCTTGAGTCTCTACAGATAGCGACGCCATCAACAAGAACATATGTGCTTCCTCTTGCATCAACTTCCTCAACTGTCTAGCAGACAACAGACCATCTTCTTCTGCTTCAGGAGTAGAAAACTTCACCGACTTGTCATAATAGTTAATATGAACACAGTTATGCTCTAACCAGTTCATACCAAAAATCACATCTAAACCTCTTAACGGTAAACAAACCAAATCAACAGCAAAGTCTCTGTCGAAGATCGACAAGGGACATTTAACACACACAAAAGAAGTAGTCACCGGCCCCTTGGCTGGAGTATCGACGACCATTTCCCCATTCATAGAAGACAACATAAGACCCAATCTTTCAACACAGTCAGCGGCAATAAAACAATGCGTAGCACTGGTATCAATAATAGTAATTAAAGGAGTACTATTAATTAAACATGTACCTCAGATAAGTCTGTCCTCAACAGCTGTCTGATCCTCCACCAAAGCAAACACTTTACCACTTGACTGAGCCCTCTTAGGTTTCAGACACTGACTACCAATGTGCCCTTCTTCTCTACAATTGAAACAAATCACATCCTTATGTTCACACTCAGACACAACATGTCCGTTCTTACCACAATGGAAACACCTCTTCACTTCAGTAGTACATGCATTACTCTTGTGCCCAAATTTTCCGCACTTAAAGCAAACCACACCAGTAGGAGCATCTCCCTCGCTAGTCCTCTGACTCTGAGCAACTTTCTATTAACCTTTTCCAACTGGGGAATCATAAGGCTTACCACGATTATGTTTGTGCTTACCCCTCTTCTCACTGATAATCTTGTAATGAGCATTATTATCCTCCTCATAAATCCTGCAGCTATCAACCAAATCAGCAAAGACATGAATCTTCTGGTATCCAACTGCCTTCTTGATCTCCGGGCGCAACCTGTTCTCAAACTTGATACACTTCGAAAACTCAGCATATGCCTCAGCGTAATGCGGATAAAACTTAGCTAACTCAAAACTTGGCAGCATACTCAACAACTGACATATTCCCTTGCTTCAACTCAAGGAATTCAATTTCCTTCTTACCACGAACATCTTCAGGAAAGTACTTCCTCAGAAACTCCTTTCGGAACACATCCCAAGTGACATTCTCACCTGCAGCTTCCAACTTCTGACAAGCCTCTAGCCACCAGTCATCAGCCTCGACTACTGGCATATGAGTACCATACCAAACCTTCTGCGCTGGAGTGTAGTCCATCACACAGAAGATTCTCTCAATCTCTTTCAACCACTCCAATGCTCCGTCGGGGTCATACTTTCCCTTGAACGTAGGTGGATTCTCTCTTTGGAAAGTCGCCAAGCTACGAGATCCAACATTCCCGTCAGCATTCGACTGATTTTCCATCGCATGAGTCATTGCTTCTAAAGCAGCAGTAAGTGCAGCATCATTCCTTCCAGCCATCTCAACTTCTCACTACAACATAAACAACGGTTAGAACTCAAATTAACAATACTTGATTGTTAGACAACTACAACTCGACGACAAGATTGGGCCAATCTTTTGCTCTGATACCAACTTTGTAACACCCCAATTCTACCCCGGCAAATTATATAAATAAATCAAATTTATAAAAATCATTCATGCAAACGAATCGGGATGCCAAAAATTCTTCTATCAAAATTCATTGCATTCATCGTGGATATATAACACTTTAAAACATCAGATGAACCATCATCATAACATCTTTAGTTAATTAATTCAACATCTACGCAGCGGAAATTCTTAATAATATCTCTGTCATCATTACAACAACTTCAAAACAACTCAATTTAATAATAATCAACTTAAAGTTCAACAACTGAATAATCAACAGTCAAAAGCAACAAGCGTTCATCGCCCCGAGTGTTACATATCAGAGCAATGACACCGACTCAACTATTGAAGGTATACAACCTTCACTCTTGATTACCTGCACGTTACCAACATAAGGGCAACATTCAAACAGAAGGGGTGAGATATCTAAAAATATAATAAAGCGCATGATAATTAATATATTAAACTAGATCACATAACATCAATACTTCTCATCTCAAAATCAACAATAATAATACACATTCACCACATCAATACACACTTCTTTATGCAGTCATATAATGCGACTCAATACTATGCAAATGCATGTGGTACCATTGGAGCAGAACTCCCATCTCAAAAATTTTCCAATTAATAGAGGCATCAACAAGGCATAAGCCTTCATCTCAATATTCGCCAATACAGGCCATCTCAACGAGCATAAGCTCCATCTCAAAATGCAATGTAAGTGACACAATCATGAATGTAATAACAACACCACAATTAACAACATCTCAATACAACCGCATCATTGGCCAAAGGCCTACATCTCAAAAGCATCTCAACATATCTTCATAAACATCTCATATTATTCATAATAATTCATCAAACATCATTTATTCATCAAACAACATTTATTCATCAAACATCATTTATTCATCAAACATCATTTATTCATCATAAATTATCAACACAACATCATTAATAACGTCTCATCAACAACTCAGATGTACATTAATATGACAGTAATTCACACCGCTATTCTATAATCTTACATCATTGCTAACATTACTCCTACTATTACAAATCAAACAGCAGCCTATAAACATTTCATCCTCATCATTCTGCATAAAAACCAACATAACGATTAATGCGGGAATTAACTCTAGTCCTAATTGGGATTACTAGGGTTATCCTTCCTACTCTTTATTTTAATCCTCATAAATTAAAGCTCATCGCGTTAGCTATTCAACGCTTTGAACGACACCTCAAACAGCATCCTAAAACTCAAGTTACAGCATTTCAGACTGAATCTACCAAAAACCAGACAACATGGGTCGATGCATAACTCCTTGGATCGACGCGTACTGCACTGAATTTGCAACATGAGTCAACGCATCCTCTCTTGGATCGACTCATCCTGGGTCTTACACACAGCATGTATCGACACATGCTCCTATGGATCGACTCATCATGAGTCTAAAAGCACTCATGTATCGACGCAGAACCTCTTCGTGTCGACTAATCCTGAGTCTTTCAACCTTCTTGTATCGACACATCATGTTTGAGGTCGACGCATCCTGTTACATCCTACATAAATTCTGCGATTTTCTCTGCGTTTTCACTACGGGTTCTATACTTTAAGCCCTAAAAACTTAATCTAATCATAGGTAATCATCACTTACAATTACCCTATAATTATACATCAATTAAACAGCATCGGAACATCGTTATTCATCTAAAATTTATCAATTTCATCATACAACATCATATACATTCAATTCATGAACAAGACAACAATCACCTCTAACCCCACATACCAATCATCATGAATCCAATTATAGAGTCAGAACCCCACCCTTACCTTGGATTGAAGGTTGTTCTATAATATTCCGGTCGAAACCTCATTCTTCTGTTTTCCTCTTTTTCCAGCAGCTTCACGTTCTTCTTCTTAATCCTTATTCTTTTACTGCCTCCTCTTTCTATTCATTCTAACCACAATAAAATAACCTATTATTCTTTATTCCTTATTGGGCTTAAACTAATACACCCCCTTATTACTTCTATTCCTTAAAAACAAGCCCACATCAAATAATATTATACTTCTAATATTATTTCACCACTTAATAAAATACTTAAATCCAATTAATCACAACACATCTTCTCAAATATTCCAAAAAATAATTTAATTAAATAATTAATTAAATCACGGCTGTTACATCATGTTCTGGACTGACCCAATGACTAGAATTGGCTTAATCTGCTTCCACCTTCAACATGTCCCAAACAACTTTGGCCCACTAACTGTGACTTCAGTCGATCATGCTTAGTTAACCATGCCACTAGAATACCAAGCGCGACAATATCCTGAGCACCCGTCTTCCTGCATCATCATCCATCTTCAAATCTTCTCGCCACATGTCGAGCATACAACCAGGAAGACGCTCATAACTTGTCTTTCCGTCATCTCATTCTTGCTCGAAGCAATGGCAAGTTACGGACATGACTGCCCGTTTTGACCAAGTCTGGGAAGTTACCTATTTTTTGGGGAATCTAATATCTAGGCCCAAAAATAGGAACCAATGTGTTGTACCCCAAAATTTTCCCTCCCACATTTCTCAATACATTTCAAGTGAGATCCTCAAATTGCTCAAGGAAGTCCAAGAGTTGACCAGACAAACTCTCTCTTAAGGCAGTCTACCTCAAATTAGGGTTTCATGTTGCATCAAGATAATTGATTCCAAAGGGTATCAAATTCTCACCATTGTCCTAGTATGTTCTCAAGATCATCCATGTCAAGTTTTAAGCCTTGCAGAGAAAGTTTGCTCAGTCAATTGCTCAAAGGCCTGAAAATCGACTGTGTTAGGGCAAAAGTCAACAGTGACCCACATGCAGTCAAACTTCAAGATTTTTGGTCAACATCCTCATTTTGAAGTATTATTAATCATTTGATCAAGGGTTGATCATGATTCATCAAAGATTGCTCACAATTCATCAAAACCCAAAAGTTGCTAAATTAGGGTTTTGCAAGAAAAGTCAACTCAACTTTGACCAAGCATAACTTTCTCATACTTTATGAGAAATGACCCATCCAAATCTCATTTTTAATAGGATGAAAATCCTAACAATTCATATTCATATCCCAAGTTCAAAATATCCACTCACAAGAACTTATGAATTTGGACATTATAGGTCATTTTGAAAAGTCAACAAAAACACCTTTTTTGTCAAAGCTTCATACATGAACATGGAAGACTCAATTGAGATTAGACCAACAGGGTTGCTTAGATGATATCTAAAGATTTCTAAAAAGTCCAAGAACACCTTCAAAGAGTCAAAATTTAAGAAGTTATGCATTGGTGAAGTTGACCTTTTTTGCAAAATTGCCAAGAGTCAAAAGTTCCTCAAATTGAAATTTTTGTTAAATGGGCCTAACGTTTTGCACTTGTTTTGAGTTTGTAACATGGTCCACGAGCCCTAGCTCTTCCAATTTGTCTTTATTTTATTTTTGCCATTTATTTTTATTTTTTATTTCAATTAAATCAAAATAAATCATGGAAATATCAAAAGCATTTAAGTCTTAAGATTTGGTGCATGTTTCTGGTCCCTTATACAGCTAGCAAGTGAATCAAATCGTGTAAGGCATGGTTGTGCATAAAAGATTGGTTTTGGCCTATTTTTGGAAAGATTTTCATGAAGATAAAATCATGATCAAAGACCATAATTGCCAAAGATTGAGAACACATTTGCAACCCTAATTCGTTCCTTGGTATATAGTGGACAAAGGCAGATAAAAAGGACAAGGTTTAGAGGTGTGGGGAGGAAGAACAAAACTTGAAAAAACTAAAGAAAAGTGGTGATCTGATTTAACACTTCCAAGCATTTGCAAGACTCCCAAGCCATCTCTTTCATTTCCTGGGCACTCAAGGAAGCCATAGAAATCAAAAGCAAGCCTTCTCGTGCGCTAGAACTCACTGTAAGTGGTTTACGGATTGGACATGTTCTTGAAATCAAATATCTTTATTTAAGCATTTGTAGCATGAACCATTTACATATTTTGAACCTTTGAAGCATTTGTAAGCTAATGGTAACCATTAATTGCATTTTCACTGACTGTATAGGAATCCACCATTGTTAGGGTTTCTTGTTGTGTTTTGGGGTTTTCTTGTACAGGCAAAATTGGTCCACAAGAAGGGCACCATGATGCTCAGCAGGCCAAGACGAATTGGTCTACAACATTAGATTCCATTTATCGTGCCTGTATGTGATTTTGAAACGTGCATGGGTTATGGCTACAGACTTTTGTCCGTAGGTAAAAGTCCATAACTTTTACCAATGGAGGGAGGTTAGAGACGATGGCGTGGCACCACCCTATTAGCCCATTTGAAAGTTCGCGCGCTGGGAGTTAACATATTATGCTTTTTTAATATAATTTTTGTTTTGTATTTTGTATACAACAAATGTGCCCAACTCAGTTGGTGTGGAGGTGAGTGGAAAGGCCATAGGACCTGGGTTCGAATCCCAGGTCCCCCCATCTATTTCATGTTATTTTTGCTTATATGATCAGGAGGGTACACGTTGCGTGAAGACCACCATATGCCCTCAGGACTCAACCATTGGATCTCCAAAAGGCCAGATCTGAAGGCCATCATGTGATGATCCACCAAAAGCCTTAGTCAAACATGTAGCACTGGATCATGGAGGTCAACGTGGATCCTTGTCTTTGGGCTCAGAATTTTCTAATGGCACCCCCCCAATTTGCTGATTACAGGCCCAATATTCTTTTTTTTTATTCTTTTATAGTTTCTTTTATTTAATTTATTTTTACTAATAAAAATTAATTCTTTTTTTTTATAAAAATCATAAAATCAAATTTTCATCAAAAGTAGATTTAGGTTTTATTTTTATAAAAATTAATTTAGTTTGTTAATTTAATTTATTAGGTAACTTTAATTCTTTTTATAAATAAATTAAAATCGATTAGAAGAATTAGGGTTTTTGTCTAATTTAATTTTTATTTCTCTTTTCCTAAAAAATCACAAAAATACAAAAATAGGTCAAATTTAATTAGTTTTATTTAATTTAATTTAATTTAATTAGTAATTAGGTTTGTGCATATTTAATTAAAACCCTTATTTTCTTAAAATAATAAAAAACAACCAAAAAAATGACTTTTCTTTTAATTAGGTTAGATGGGGTCAAAACCCTAATTTTACTCATCCTCGATTCGTCACGCATGTTTATTTTATTTTACAATATTGATGTAATTGCTCATGGGATGTAATAGATTAATTAGGACTTTTTTCATTTATTTATCGTTTTAACGGGTTTTTTGGCTATGTAATTAATACCCGAAGCTATGTAATAGCGTAGCTTTATTTTCTCGCACTTTAATTCTCGCAAATATTAACTGCTAGATGTATGATAATAGGGTTGCATGACAAGAATGTATGTTAAATTTAAAACGGTTAGCAAACCCTAAATGTGAAAAGATAATAACTTGAAATTAAATCACTCGCACATGAGCACTCATAGGGTATACTCCCACTTCGGTTGCCTTCGGTAAACGGTCATTAAGCATAGGTTGTTTTAGTGGTCGCTCTCTTGTCTAAACAAAAGATCGAAGTCCCTCGAAAAGGTTGCCTCAGAAATGTTGCCTCGAATATTGATCTTAAGACATTATGGTTATTACTAAGACGTCCTAACATTGCTTTAGTGATCGTACGTCCCTTTCGAATTGACCCTTACAACTCCAACGACGATGCTACCTACTCACTAATAGTGGGATAGCGCTGTCTAAAGGAAACAAGGACAAAAACATTCTTTTTTCGAGTAGGTAGATGCTAGTAGGTACTTGCTCAAAAATCCAACTTTTCCACACTTACACTCTTTTCAAACCAAGTTTTCAAAACAAATTTGTAACACTCTTGAGGACTGATACAAGGGTTAAAACGAAGTAAAACAAAAACTTTTCAAAACACACAAACACATAAGAAATTTTAAAATGATGAGAAAGTACCTAAGAGCCCGTAGAAAACTACGGATAGAAAGGGTGCTAATACCTTCCCTTTCTATAATCTACCCCCCGTACTCAAAATCTCGAAAAAAGGAATTTTTCTGTGCTTTTTTCCTTTCCAGTTGGATAAAATAAAAGTCGATGGAGACTCTTGCTTACCGCAACATTTTGCGAACACAAACGCATAACCAGCATTTCTAAAACAGTTCGGTTCTGCCACCGTATCACAGAACTGGCGACTCCGCTGGGGATTGATAAGTGGGGTATACCTTAGGATTAGTTCATCGTAAATTGCTTCTCTTGTTTGATTTGATTGCTTTACTTTTGAGGGTTTTATATTGGGAGTTACTATAGATCCTAACCCGGATCTGGGAACACCTTTTAGGTAAGTAGCAATAAATTGTGAGGGAACTGTACAGCATAGACCGATACGGTTGAAGCAGTAGCTACGTTGATGTGTCACATTGGTTGGTACCGGTATCCCTTGTGGAGAAACAAGGAGAATACGGGGTTGCTATATGTGTCGTTAAGCATCAACTGACCTTAGAACCTATAGTTGACCAACTTTTCCATAGGAAGTAGTGAGATAGCCGGTGTTGTACCCCAAAATTTTCCCTCCCATATTCTTCAAGGTTTGCTAAGATCATGCTTCAAAATCTCCCAAGGGTTGCACAGTCCAATGGCCTCATAACAGTCAAAAATTAGGGTTTTGGTTCTGGCAAAGAAATTGAAGTTTCCAAGGGTCCAATCAAGTCCCACATGCCTATAAACATTGTCAAGCATCCTCATGTCAAGTTTCAAGACTCACAGCACAAAATTGCACAGTCAAAAACCCTAATTGCTCAACAGTCAACTACAGGGGCAAAATGGTCATTTGACAGTCAAAAGTCAAAATTTTTGGTAACAATCTTATTTTGAAGCCACAAACATCATTTGATCAATTCTTGATCATGATTCTCAAAGCATGGCTCAAAAAGTCTCAAGATGCAAAAGTTTCTATTTTTGGACAGTTGGAAAAGTCAACTGCAAATTGACCAGGGCATAACTTCCACATGGTTTATCAGAAAAATTCCATCCAAAGCTCATTTTGAAGAGAATGAAATTTCCTACAACTCATCTTCACACTTCAAGTCCAATAAATGCTCTCACAAAAAGTTATCAATCTCAACATTATAGGTCATTTTCAAAAGTCAACAAAAAGGCACTTTAAGTCAAAGACCATAACTTGAGATTGGTAAATCAAAATGACATGGGACCAAAGGCATTGGTTAGAGGACTTCAATACCTTTCTAAAATGTCCAAGAACATGATCAAAACTTAAAAATTGAGCAAGATATGCCTTGTGGAAGTTGGGGAATTTTTGGGAATTTTGAAAAGTCAACTTTGCTTCAAATGCCTCAAAATTGCTAATGGGCCTCAATTTCTTCCATGAATCATCACCCAAAAGCTATGCACGACCCATTAAGCTAAAAGGGAGTTATTTTCTTATTTTTAATTAATTAATTGAGTTTTTAATCCTATTAATTCATTTAATTAAAACTAATTATGAAAAAATACTCAAATAAAAGTTTTGAATCTTTTGGTGTAGCATATTCACTCATCATGACCTAGAGATTTCGTGTACCACATCAAGAGGCAAGATCTTCCAAAATAGGCAAGTTTTCATGGCAAAAAAAGATTGAAAAAGATCATGAAAATCAAATATTCAAAATCATTGAATACAAGGCTTTGGGCTCATTTTTCTGATCTAATTCCTTCCACATATATGTACAAACATAAACCTAATGCTAAGACACAGAAGCTGCGCCCAAACACAAAGAACAAACTTTGCATTTTTCAAAAAAAACCTTGAAACTGTTTTGATAGCTAGAGCATAATTCAAGACTGCAAAAGCATTCCAATAGACTCCTGACACTACCAGGAATCTTTTCCAATCAAAGCCAAGTCTCCATACTCGAAGAAGTGGTAGAACGCAATCGCCCTGTTCATGAAAATTTTCTTAATCGTATTTGAATTTACATGCATTTTCCATACGTTTTAATGTTTGGTTTATACTAATATGATGATTCTGAAGCTAATGGCACAATTCAATTGAAGAATGCCTGCATGTATAGAAAGTTACCATGAACGTTGCTTAGGGTTTCAAAGCTCCAGATTTGGGGTTTTACGCTTAAGGAAAAATTAGCCAACCAAAATAGTGCCATTAGAATCAGGGCATCTGGACGAAACAATTGACCACCTCGCGCTCAATTTATGATGGACTATATGCTAATCGTTATTTTTGTGTATTACAATTAGTGGGGGTTTAAAACCCCCGCTATCTCTTGTTTTATTTCCAGGCAAACGAAGAAGACGCTAAGTTGTAAGGACACGGTTGGTTAGTTTGAATCTGGCGCGCCTTTTTATTGGTTCCATATCATAAGCGTATATTTCATTTACATTATTTATCTTTCATTATACTAACGAATGTGTTAAATGGCTCAGTTGGTGGAAAAGGCTAGTTGCAAGCGTTGGGACCTGGGTTCGATTCCCAGGTCCCCCATATTCTCAATGTTTTTTCTTGTAATGCGTTCAGGTACACTTGCCCTCCTGTGGTCCACCAAACGTCCAACGCCCTGGCTTGCCACGCGCCCAAAAGTCCCAATCCAAGGCCAGGATGGGCAGTCCACCATAGACACCAGTCAACCACTCCTCACGTGCGCCAGAAAAGTCAAAAAGGCCTGGAGTTATTGGGCCAAGATCCTTCCAACAACACCTCTCAAATGGGCCAGATACCCCCCAATGTTTGTATATCTTTTAATTTCTTTTCTTTTCTTTTCTCTTTTTTTAATTCTTTTGATCACTTTTATTTAATTTATTTCAAATAATTTTCTTTTCATAATAAAACCAGAAAATCATAAAACAAAAAAATATGTTTTATTAATATTAATTTCTATTAATTTTGTAAATAAATTCCAATAATCAATTTAGTTTAATTTTAGGTTTAACTTTAATGTTTTCTTAAATAACTAAAAAATATAAAAAATAGGTTTTTAGCATTTCTTATTCTTTTTCTCAATAATTAAAATTTTCTTCTTATTATTATTAACTATTAATTTATTTTGTAAATAAACTTGTCATTAAATAATTAGGTTAAATTAGGTCAAAATTTAAACATTTCTTAAATAATTAAAAACAATTTAGAGCTAGGGTCTTAGTTAATTTCTAATTTCAATTAATTCTCTTTATTTCCATTAAATACAAAAAAACATAAAAAATAATTTCCTTTCTTCGTTAAATAATTTAATTAACTTGTAATTTCAATTTAATCCCTTTAAAGGGCCCAACGCCCTCGCATTCGATTCTAATTTCTTTTCGCGCATTTATTTCTTTTGTGAATATAATGTATTTGCCCCAAAGCTTTGTAATAATAATTAGGACATTTACTTTCCGCACTTTCATTCAAAATCGGGTCTTTGTTAATTTGGCGATGTATAGACCCGCGCCTTGTAAAAGCGTAGGACCTTTATTTTTCCGCATTTTAATTTCCGCACCCTTTAAACTGCTAATCACATGAAAGAATGTATGCCCAAATAAAATCAAAGCGTAGATCACCAAAAGCATGTACAAGATAAAACATAATTGAAAATGACACACAATTCACACACCACTCCTAGGATACGCCTCACTGTTGCCTTACCCCTCGAAACGTGGTCGTCGAGTATAGGACGTCTTAGTGAGTCCTTATGTTCCATTGATCTAGTTGCCTCGAACAAGTTGCCTCGAAACGGTTGCCTCGGAATAAAAAGATCAATGGCATAAGGGTAGCTTCTAAGGTGTCTTACTATTGCTCTGGTGACCACACTGTCCCTAACCCTCGAATTGACCCGAACACCTCCAACGGTGGTGCTACCTACCTCTCAATGGTGGGATGGCACTACTTTAAGGACTTCTACACAGCTTAATTCCTTAGGATAGGTAGATGACTCGTAGATACTTGCTCTAAATTAAAAACAAATCAAAAAAAACTTCTTTTCACACCGACACTTTGCAAAAAGCTTTCAAAAAACAATTTTTCAAACACTCTTGAGGACTGATACAAGAGTCGATCTGAAACTTTAAACGAAACTTTTTTCAAACCCGCTCACACTTTGAAAAGCAAACAAACCATTTTGAAAACACAAATGAGCAAGTATCTAAGAGCCCATGGATAACCATGGATAGAAAGGGTGCTAACACCTTCCCTTTCTATAAATCTACCTCCCGAACCGAGAGAAATCTCATAAGGAATTTTTCTGTGCTTTTGTCCTGTCCATGTTGGAGAAAATAAAAGACGATGGCGACTCTTGCTTCCGCGACATTTCGCGAACCAGCGTTAAACAGTCAGTTCCAGATCCACCGATCACAGAACTGGCGACTCTGCTGGGGACATTTTAAAGTGAGGTGTACCTTAGGACTAAGATCACTTGTGTTTTCAATTGCCTGATTTGTGTGCTTTAATATTGTGGGCCTGTCTTGGGAGTTCTATAGATCCTAACCTGGATCTGGGGGGTACCTTCTTAGAAAGTAGCAACAAGACTGTGAGGGAACTGTGCGGGGTATACCGACATGGTTGAAGCAGTCTGCTACGTTGATGTGGCACTTTGGTGTGTACCGGTAACCCTTGAGTTCAGTCAAGGAGAGTACGGGGCCTCCATGTGGTGTCGTGAAGCATCAACTGACCTTAGGAACCTTAATTGAACTATCTTGGCCTCTTTAGGGTAGTGAGATAACTGACTTTGGTGCAGTCCGAGGTTGGTTGATACTCGATACTACACTCAATTGAGGGTTGCTTTCCTGGAATATTTCGGTCGCCAGTTCAGTGGCTAAATCGAAACGATGAACAATGAAAGCAATCCAGTGATATTGGGACCCTTAGAACCCGGTTACTTCTGATAGGACAGGTTGAGTCCACCAACTTCAAGAGGGTAATACCCAGACCCCATGCAGGCCTAAACTCTAAGGGCTATGGTGTGACTTGTGTGCCTTATCATGTTTGCCTTTGTAAATATTTGTGGTGTGTTTAATCATAGCATCATGACATCATACAACATCATATGCATTGACTAACCATTTCAGGGGTTCGAATCTTCATCTTTGTTCTTGTTTTGTAGGACATGGAAACTGTTCGCAGAAAGACGATTCAGATCAGCCTTGTAAGGATCCCTCCTCAGCTTAAGGAGCTTATATCCAGGATTCTCGAGAGCTCCTCATTCAGTGAAAGACATGGAAGACTCATCAGCTTGGTCAACACCAACATTGAGGAAGACATGATAAAGGTCCTATTCCAGTTCTTTGACCCTCTGCACCACTGTTTTACTTTCTTGGATTATCAACTGGTGCCTACATTGGAAGAGTTCTCCCAGCTTCTGAAGATCCCTATCCTTGATCAACTACCCTACAACGGTACGGAAAAAGAACCCAAGCTTGAAGAGATTGCTAAAGCCTTACACCTACAACCATCTGACCTCAAGGGACATTGGGAAGTTAGAAGTGGTATCAAAGGGTTCTTAGCCAGGTTTCTGTTTGAGAAGGCCCAAGAATGTTGGAACTCCCTTGACCTACAGGCTTTTGAAGAAGTTGTGGCCCTCCTTGACTATGGTCTGGTGTTGTTCCCTAATCCAGATCAGCTTATAGATATCAGTGCTGTCCATATCTTCATGTCCAGAAATCCTATACCTACGTTGCTTGGGGACATCCTTCACTCATGTTACACTCGAACCATGAGAAAAAGAGGTGTCCTTATGTGTTGTACTCCTCTCCTGGGAAGGTGGTTTATTTTGCACCTTCCACAATCAGTCTTGAAGAATGAGCGGGGTTTGAGATGGTCACAACGATTGATGACTCTTACACATGCAGATATACATTGGTGCTCTCGGTCCAGAGAGGATGTCACTATCATTGATCGTTGCGGGGAGTACCCTAATGTTCCTTTACTTGGAATCAGAGGAGGTATTACTTACAACCCATGCTTGGCTTGGAGACAGTTTGGTTATGCTCGGAGGGACGACCCTCATGACATGTTAATTCCTGACATAGTTTTTGACTTCGACAATGATGCACAAGGACTTCGCCAGAGATTTATCAGAGCTTGGAGGATGCCAAGTAGGATAGACAGCAAGACCCTGGGGCACAGGAATTCCATCCCATTGGAACCTTATCTCAAGTGGGTACGAGCCCGCTCCCAGAAGTTAGTGATGCCACATCCTCATGTTCTCCCTGTGATCAAAGAGCCAGTCTTGGAAGGAGAGGTGTCCTAAACCATTCAACATCCTGACATGCCCACGTCCTGGGAAGAGATGCAGAAGAGCTGGATCCAGCTTAAGGAAGAACGGAATTCTCTTGAGACCAGTCTACATGCTAGTGAAAAGAAGGTCTTGGAGCTCACCCGCCTACTGCACGAGGAAAGGAATCTCAACACCTACATTGCTCCGAAGAGGATGTGCAGTGTCTTTTGGGATTGATTTGCTTTGTAATGTGTGCCCATGAGGCTTTGATGTACTGAATAATTATTTCCTTAATGATAACGTGTGTTCCTTTTTGTCTACAACAAATTTGAATGTTCGAACCCTTGAATGCATTGCATAAACACATATCATTCATCATGTGCATAACAGGTGCTCTTCTTTTCAGGTTGCTTACTGTTCTTCGCTGTTTATTTCAGCATCATGAACCCTGAATCATCTACCGAGCTGTCTATCAAGGCCCTTCAGGCGCAGAACGCACAATTTCAGGAGCTGATCATGGGTTTGGCTCAAGGCCAAGAAGAGCTGAAGGCTTTGCTCCTGAAGAAGGAGAAGAAGAAGAAGAGAACTGTTCTTTTCAACTCAGGCCGGAGGTTTGGTAACACTCTGCAGAATGAGGAAGCTGGTTCTTCTGTAGGCAAAGACAGTCCCCAGGGGGGAAGGGCTCCAAGTCCGGTGGTATCTGATAATGAAACTGATTTTAATGAGGAACAGTACCCTCCAGCTGAAGACAGATACAAGCAGTTGGAAGACCGTCTGAACGCCATGGAAATTCAGCAAGTTCCTGGTTTGGATTTCGGAGACTTGGGTTTATCTTCTGGTGTGATCATCCCTCACAAGTTTAAAGCACCATCTTTCACCAAGTATGACGGGGCGTCCTGCCCTAAGCTACACCTCAGATCCTATGTGCGGAAGATTCAGCCATATACAGTGGACAAGAACTTGTGGATCCACTTCTTCCAGGAGAGTCTTTCAGGGACTCATCTCGAATGGTTCTATCAGCTGGATGGAACCAAAGTTCGTAACTGGGAGGAGTTGGCTACTGCTTTTTACAAGCAGTATCAATATAATGCCGACCTTGCTCCTACACGTACCCAACTCCAGGGTATGTCGCTGGGATCAGGCGAAGGTTTTAAAGAGTATGCGCAGAAGTGGAGGGACCTGGCTGGCAGGGTGCAGCCTCCGTTAACAGACCATGAGCTAGTGGATATGTTCTTGGGGACCCTCTCCGGGCCATTCTTCAATCATCTTATTGGCAATTCATCTGCAGGATTCACTGACCTTATTCTGACTGGGGAAAGGATAGAGGCTGGCATGAAGTCCGGTAAGATTCAGAAAGGTGCGTCTTCAAGTGCTGAGAAGAAACCTTTTAAGAAGGAGGCCAGTGCTGTGTATGGGCCTAGAAGACAAGATAAACCAGAGCGCCACCAATCTGTCAACACGGTGGTGATTGCCAAACCTGCTGCCGCTCCTCGGCAAACCAATCAACCAAGGGCTGAAAGACCCAGAAGAGAATTTACCCGGCTGAGTATGACCTTATCACAAATCTTGCCACAGTTGCTATCCACCAACTTGGTGACTGTCAGAGAGGCTCCAAAGGTTGTGAACACTGCCTCTCCCAAGTATAATCCAAATGCCCGCTGTGCTTATCACTCCGATAGCCTGGGGCATTCTACTGATGACTGCTGGGCCCTGAGGAATAAGGTGCAGGACCTTATTGACGCGAAGGAGATACAATTTGAAGCGCCTGAGAGGCCAAATGTGGTGACTGCTCCTATGCCCCAGCATGGAGTAAATTCCGTTGATGAAGACTTATATGCCGTTTCTGTGAATGATGTAGCTACCCCTCTGATGACTGTTAAGAGGAACCTACTGCTGGCCGGTTTATTTCCGGGTTGCAGCAAGGGTTGCCTTTTGTGTGCTGTTACCCCTACTGGTTGTCCGTTGCTGAAGTTAGGCATCCAAAGCCTGATGGATAGCAAGGAGATTCTGTTCAAGAAGACCGCTGTTCCTTTTGTTCCTGTGGACGAAGTATTCGTCGTTACAATTTTCAACAATCCAATCAAGGCTCCCCCGAGGAAGCCAGTTAAAATCATGACTGTGGCACCCATTGTTATTACTGTTCCGGGGCCCCTCCCCTATGAATCTGACAAGGCTGTCCCATGGCACTATGGGGCAGACGTATATGTACTTGGAATAAAGCAAGAGTTCAATACCGGTACCAGCATCAGCAATATTACCGGTCCAGCTAAAGTTACCCGTAGTGGCAGACTCTTCTCGCCTGACATTGCACCACCAGCTATTCGAAGACCTCTCATTATAACACCTGCAAGTGCGCCCGTTTCCACTTCTGATCAAGTTGCTTCCCCTGCTGCCGAGTCATCTAATACTCGGGGCAAAGGGATTGATGATGAGCCTGCCCGGATGGAGCCACCAAAATCTGTGAATGTTGAAGCCTCCCAGCAAGAGATGGAGGAAATTCTGAAGATAATCAAGAAGAGCGACTTCAATGTCGTTGAACAGCTGGGGCATACACCCTCCAAGATCTCTATGCTCTCATTACTACTGTGCTCGGAGGCCCATGCTAAGGCCCTGATTTCATTTCTAAAGACGGCCCATGTGCCACAAGAGACCTCTGCAGACCAGTTTACTGATTGCGTAGCCAACTTGACAGCTGACAATGGTTTGGGTTTCTCGGATGCTGACCTTACTGCTAAGGGAAAGAACCACAATGATGCCCTGCATGTCTCTATAGAATGCAGGGGCACTACTCTTGCGCACGTGTTGGTGGACACCGGTTCTTCCCTGAATGTGCTACCCAAAAAGGCCTTAGACCGGTTGGATTGTGAGGGCCTGGAGTTGAAACCTAGCAACATCATTGTTCGAGCCTTTGACGGATCGAAGAGGATGGTTCATGGAGAGGTAGACATTCCTATTCGTGTGGGTTCTCAAGTTTTCGACTCGACTTTCTATGTGATGGATATTCGTCCATCTTATTCCTGTTTACTGGGCCGACCTTGGATTCACAAAGCTGGGGCAGTGACCTCTACCCTACACCAGAAGCTCAAGTACCCTGTCAGAGGGAAGATTGTCACTGTGCAGGGGGAGGAAGAATATATGGTGAGTCATCTGAATTCCTTCCGGTATATCGAGATGGATGGGGAGTTTATTGAAACCCCCTTTCAACATTTTGAAGAGGTACCTCCAACATTGGCAGCAGAAGAAACGGTGGTTGAAGAGAGCTTTCCTTTGAAGATGGCTTCCTTGAAGGACGCCCGGGCTGTAATCGAGAAAGGTGAATGTGCTAACTGGGGCAGGCTCCCTGATTTCACTCCTAAAACTGACAAGTTTGGACTGGGTTTTACTGCAGAGGCTCAGAGGGCTGTGCGCAAGGCTAGGATCGGAAGACCTCCTGTGCTCATCACCAATCCAGGAGTGAATGCTATTAGGGATGAAGATGAAGTGGAAGAATCAGAGTTCGATAGCTGGATCTACCCGACGACTGACGGTGGATTGAACAATTGGACCGCGAAAGATCATACACCTGTTACTTTTGTTACGCAGTAATGAATTCCTTTGTTTTTGTTATTTGTAATAAATAATGAATTAAAACTCTATGGCCCGGTGTCTTACCCGGGGCACTGTTGGCTTCATTTGTGAGGGCTTATAACTGTCATTTACATATATCATGAATAAAGATCTTGGACGTTTTTTCGCATTTCAAATCTTGTGTTCCCTTTCTTTCTTTCTTTCTATATATATTGCAAAACAGCTGTATTTACACACACTCATCTACACAGGTTCAATCCACTCTGGATCTCACTGGTAACGACTCTGCTACTGCCAGTTATGACTTCGAAAATCCGATCAACTTAGCCGAAGACGAAGGTGAAGATGATTGCGAAGTTCCTGGCGAGCTTGCAAGACTGTTACTCCAGGAAGAGAGGGCAATTCAACCACATGAAGAGCCAGTGGAAACGATAAATCTGGGTACTGAGACAGACCGAAAGGAGGTTAAGATTGGTGCCAATCTAGAGCTCAGCGTAAAACAACGGTTGACTCAGATGTTACATGATTATGTGGAAATCTTCGCCTGGTCCTACGAAGACATGCCTGGGCTGGATACCGACATTGTGGTCCATCATTTGCCTACCAAGGAAGACTGCCCTCCGGTTAAGCAAAAAGTCCGCCGTATGCGTTCAGAGATGTCTGAGAAGATCAAAGCTGAGGTTATGAAGCAATTTGATGCCGGGTTTCTTGCAGTAACTTCTTACCCTCAGTGGGTTGCTAATGTGGTGCCGGTACCAAAGAAAGATGGCAAGGTTAGAATGTGTGTTGATTACAGGGATCTGAACAGGGCCAGCCCCAAGGATGACTTCCCCTACCTCACATTGATGTTCTGGTTGACAATACGGCTCAGCACAAGGTGTTCTCTTTCATGGATGTTTTTTCAGGGTATAATCAGATCAAGATGGCTCCTGAAGACATGGAAAATACTACCTTTGTTACTCAGTGGGGCACCTTCTGCTATAAGGTCATGCCATTCGGGTTGAAAAATGCTGGGGTAACCTACCAACGTGCCATGGTTGCTTTATTTCATGACATGATCCATCATGAGAT
This sequence comes from Vicia faba, assembly GCA_948472305.1. Classification (NCBI taxonomy): domain Eukaryota; kingdom Viridiplantae; phylum Streptophyta; class Magnoliopsida; order Fabales; family Fabaceae; genus Vicia; species Vicia faba. The sequence goes on from OX451738.1 coordinate 1,507,827,444, forward strand.
TGAGGTATATGTCGACGACATGATTGCAAGGTCCCAAACTGAGGAGGAACACCTTGATCATCTGCAGAAACTGTTTGACCGTCTGAAACTGTACAAGCTGAGGTTGAACCCGAACAAGTGCACCTTCGGGGTAAGATCTGGAAAGTTGCTAGGCTTCGTCGTAAGTGATAAAGGTATTCAAGTGGACCCTGCCAAGGTTAAAGCCATTCAAGAGATTCCAGTTCCCAAGACAGAGAAAGAAGTCAGAGGCTTTTTAGGACGCCTGAATTACATTGCTCGATTCATCTCGCACCTAACTGCTACTTGTGAACCAATCTTCAAGCTGCTGAAGAAAGATCAGGTAGTACGTTGGAATGATGAATGTCAGGCCGCCTTTGACAGGATCAAAGAGTATCTCCAAGAACCACCCATTCTTATGCCACCGGTTGAAGGGAGACCTCTAATATTATACCTGACAGTACTTGACAGCTCAATGGGGTGTGTGCTGGGGCAGCATGACGAGTCTGGCCGAAAAGAGCATGCCATTTATTACCTTAGCAAAAAGTTTACCGACTGTGAGACCCGATACTCACTGCTCGAGAAAACTTGCTGCGCTTTGGTATGGGCTGCTCGCCGGCTGAGACAGTATATGCTGACTCACACTACCTTGTTGATCTCAAAGATGGATCCAATAAAGTACATATTTGAAAAGCCTGCTCTGTCTGGGAGAATAGCAAGATGGCAAATGATCTTGATGGAATACGACATACAATACACGTCTCAGAAAGCTATCAAAGGAAGTGTATTGGCAGACCACTTGGCACATCAGGCAGTAGACGACTATCAGTCAATGAACTTTGAGTTTCCGGACGAGAGCATCATGATAGTGACTGATTGTGAAGTACCTGGACCGGATGAAGGACCTGAAGAAGGATCCCGATGGTCTATGCACTTTGACGGAGCCTCCAACGCTTTGGGTAACGGTATTGGCGCTGTGATCATATCCCCTCAAGGCACTCATACTCCACTCACTGCCAGGCTATGTTTCAACTGCACCAACAACATGGCGGAGTATGAGGCATGCATCATGGGTCTTCAAGCTGCGGTCGACTTAAGGATCAAGTTTCTGAGTGTCTTCGGAGATTCCGCTCTCGTGATCAATCAGATCAAAGGCGAGTGGGATACGAAACATCCGAATCTTGTTCCTTATAGAGAATGTGTGTTGACATTGATCCCCCACTTCACAGAGATAACTTTTGAACATTTCCAAAGAGAGGAGAATCAGTTGGCGGACGCGTTGGCTACGATGTCTTCCATGTTCAAAGTCAAATGGGATAATGAGGCTCCCCGGGTCATTATCTGGAAACTGGACGAACCGGCATACTGTTGTGATCTTGAGGTTGAGACAGTGACTGAGAAACCTTGGTACCATGAGGTGAAGAGGTACTTGGAAGCTCAGGAATACCCTGAAGGTGCGTCTGTCAATGATAAAAAGTTTCTGAGAAGGTTCGCAGCGAAGTTCTTCCTTAGCAACGGCATCCTGTACAAGCGAAACCATGATTCGACCTTACTGCGTTGTGTGGATAAGACTGAAGCAGAAAGGATCATGGCGGAACTGCACGAAGGTACCTTCGGAATGCATTCCAGTGGACATACTATGGAAAAGAAGATCCTTCGGGAAGGATACTTCTGGTCCACAATGGAAGCCGACTGTTACCAACATTCTCGGACATGTCACAAGTGCAAGATTTACGCAGACAAGGTGCACGTTCCTCCAGTTCCTCTGAATGTCTTGACTGCACCTTGGCCTTTTGCAATGTGGGGCATATATATGATTGGCGAGATTAAACCTACGGCATCCAATGGGCATCACTTCATCCTAGTGGCGATTGATTACTTCACGAAGTGGGTTGAAGCAGCTTCCTACGCCACGGTAACCAAGAACGTTGTGGCACGGTTCATTCGGCATAACCTGATCTGTCGATACGGCGTCCCAGAAAGAATCATTACAGACAACGGTAGCAATCTCAATAACAAGATGATCACTGAGCTCTGCGAGCAATTTAAGATACAGCACCACAACTCTTCTCCCTACCGGCCGAAGATGAATGGGGTTGTAGAAGCAGCGAATAAGAATATCAAGAAGATTGTGCAGAAGATGACAGTGACCTATAAAGATTGGCACGAGATGTTATCGTTTGCTCTACATGGATACCGTACCTCAGCAAGGACGTCAATCGAAGCAACTCCCTTCTCCTTGGTCTACGGTATGGAGGCAGTCTTACCGATCGAAGTGCAGATACCCTCTCTCCGGATAATGAAGGATGCAGATCTGAGCGAAGATGATTGGATCCAGACACGACTTAATCAATTAAACTTAATTGACGAAAAGAGACTTGATGCTATTTGTCATGGTCAGACGTACCAAAAACGGATGATCAGGGCATTTAACAAAAAGGTCAGACCACAAGAATATCAAGTTGGAGATCTGGTAATCAAACGTATCATCCTTCCTCAGAGTGATCCCAGGGGAAAATGGACCCCCACATACGAAGGGCCATTTGTGTTTAAACATGTGTTCTCAGGAGGAGCCATGGTTCTGACCACCATGGATGGTGACGACCTTCCTCACCCCGCCAATGCAGACATAGTAAAAAGATACTACACATGATAAAAGACCCGCTAGGTTGACATACCTAGGCAAAAATTAGGGCTTCTCGGCGAACCAAAAAGGTTCGGGCAAAATGAAGGGATGAAATGAAAAAAATCTATACACCGGGCAAGTCGAAAACCTGAAAAGGCGGCTTGGGAAAAAATGGGTATCCCGGTGGACTGAAAACCCGAAAGGGAGGTCCAGGCAAAAGTTAGGGATTAAAGCGTAATACTATGTCTCATTGGATCACTTTGCATCCAGAATCCGGTATCAACCATCAAGTTCAGACAGCATCAATCAATCAGCTTCATCTTCAGCTAGGTCATCAAGTGATGAGACGCTCGAAGATATAAAGGCGATAGCAGAGTTGGAACCCAGTGGGATCATTCTTTTCACGTAGCTGTTTTGTTTTCTCTTTGTACAAATTTGTATAAACTCTTTCATTCGGCGGCGTTCTCTTACTAGGACGTCAGCCTCTTGTACATAAACGCCTATTTACAGGAAAATTCAAAAATCAATATAAATTCACTTTTCAGACAAATTGCCAATTGTTTTTTCCTTTTTCTGTTTTGTTTTGCGAAGAACGTCCAAGGTTCAATTTGTGATATATGCATTTGACAATAATTGCTAACTCATAAATATTTGCACACGAAACAAAGGATTAATTACAGGTAACATTAGAAACATGGGCAATAATGAGTTGTCTAAGCGATCTAATTGTTCTGTCCATCAAGGTACCAAGGTAAGTTTAGCCGAAGAACATAACCAAGAGCTCTTAACTCCCCAGAGAGTGATCCAGCAAGTCAATACACTCTCCCCAAGCAGAGTTATCCTGTCAGCCTTAAGGAAGTTGGGTATCCTCCAGTAGATCTCAACATTCCTCAGCGGAGTACACAGACATTCTTAACAAGCATCCCCGACAGTCTTGACCTAAGATTGTTCCCCGGCGGTATACCAGACATGCGGTGGAGCCATTTCCCCCGTACAGTTCAAAATCTCCCCAGGAGAGTCCAGTCCAAAAATTTCCCCAGGAAAGCTGAATCATCTCCCCAGCAGGAAGCTTATCCCCAGTAGATTCTGGAAGCTTATCCCCTGCAGAGCACGAACGCGCCCCCCGGCTTTATTCAAAGGTTATTTCCCTACCAGGATATAACTGGGTTATCCTCAGCCAAAATCCACGGGAAGATCGTCGTCGACAAAGTCTTCTTATCCCCAGCGGAGTCTATTAAAACTGCCAACATAACAATGGTATCCCCAGCAAAGTTACCATTAACATCTCAACAGAATACCTCTCTGCCCACAGAGTATTGCTCCCCAGCAAGATCGCTAGAGTAGTTTTCTCCCCGCAGAGTATTCTATTCGCCAAGTTTATTCCCCAACGGAGTCATCTTCTCCTACCAGTATTCTTGCAACCATCACTCCCCAGTGGAAACAAAAGTTCTACATCAGCCCAGGATTTAACTTCCCGGCATCCGTCAAGGATTTATTTTCCTAAGACGAAAACATACATTCATAAACATCGCATTTTCATACACTATAGCATGCATATACGCATCATAAACATACAATCTCACTTATCACATCTCGCATGTCATACATCATGACATCGCACACAACTAACGTTTTGTATTTTCAGGGCAAAGGTTAATACCAAGATGATTACCATCAACGGTCGCAACTAAAGATCCGATTCCTGTATCTTGCCAGGGTGTATCTGTTGAAGATCGATTCCAGACCCGATTCCTGTATCTTGCCAGGGTGTGTTTGAAGAGTTTGAGGATCTGATGCCTGTATCTTGCCAGGGTGTATCCGTTGAAGACTAACAATACCAGATCCGATTCCTGTATCCTGCCAGGGTGTGTCTGAAGAGTTCGAGGATCTGATGCCTGTATCTTGCCAGGGTGTATCCGTTGAAGACTAACAGTACCAGACCCGATTCCTGTATCTTGCCAGGGTGTGTCTGAAGAGTTTGAGGATCCGATTCCTATATCTTGCCAGGGTGTATCCGTTGAAGACTAACAGTACCAGACCCGATTCCTGTATCTTGCCAGGGTGCGTCTGAAGAGTTCGAAGATCCGATTCCTGTATCCTGCCAGGGTGTATCTGTTGACGACTATATCCTCCAGACTCGATTCCTGTATCTTGCCAGGGCACGTCTGAAGAGTTTAAAAGATTTGATTCCTGTAACCAGCCAGGGCGCATCTACATAAAAAGTTTGAAGGTCAACTCCTGTAACAGGCCAGGTAATTATCTTTCTTTTTCAGGTACGCAAGTTCTCGCTAAGGAAACTCTTACGCGATCAACATCCAAATGGCATATGTAAGCCCATTCCCGACAGAGTTCAGTCACACTTCCAGATGGCATCTATAAGCCCATCCACCTATCCATCAATCTCCAAATGGCATCTGTAAGCCCATTCCCACCATCACACTGCTAACATGTGAGCGCAAATTTCTGGGCACTCTAGTGTTCAATCATCTTCCACCTTCGGATTACGAAAGGCACGCCAGCCAATCTACATCCTCAGGTCTAAGAAGATTGAACAGGGGAAACTGTTGTACCCCAAAATTTGCCCTCCCATATTCTTCAAGGTTTGCTAAGATCATGCTTCAAAATCTCCCAAGGGTTGCACAGTCCAATGGCCTCCTAACAGTCAAAAATTAGGGTTTTGGTTCTGGCAAAGAAATTGAAGTTTCCAAGGGTCCAATCAAGTCCCACATGCCTATAAACATTGTCAAGCATGCTCATGTCAAGTTTCAAGACTCACAGCACAAAATTGCACAGTCAAAAACCCTAATTGCTCAACAGTCAACTGCAGGGGCAAAATGGTCATTTGACAGTCAAAAGTCAAAATTTTTGGTCAACATCTTATTTTGAAGCCACAAACATCATTTGATCAATTCTTGATCATGATTCTCAAAGCATGGCTCAAAAGTCTCAAGATGCAAAAGTTTCTATTTTTGGACAGTTGGAAAAGTCAACTGCAAATTGACCAGGGCATAACTTCCACATGGTTTATCAAAAAAATTCCATCCAAAGCTCATTTTGAAGATAATGACATTTCCTACAACTCATCTTCACACTTCAAGTCCAAGAAATGCTCTCACAAAAAGTTATCAATCTCAACATTATAGGTCATTTTCAAAAGTCAACAAAAAGGCACTTTAAGTCAAAAACCATAACTTGAGATTGGTAAATCAAAATGACATGGGACCAAAGGCATTGGTTAGAGGACTTCAATACCTTTCCAAAATGTCCAAGAACATGATCAAAGCTTAAAAATTGAGCAAGATATGCCTCGTGGAAGTTGGGAAATTTTTGGGAATTTTGAAAAGTCAACTTTGCTTCAAATGCCTCAAAATTGCTAATGGGCCTCAATTTCTTCCATGAATCATCACCCAAAAGCTATGCACGACCCATTAAGCTAAAAGGGAGTTATTTTCTTATTTTTAATTAATTAATTGAGTTTTTAATCCTATTAATTCATTTAATTAAAACTAATTATGAAAAAATACTCAAATAAAAGTTTTGAATCTTTTGGTGCAGCATATTCACTCATCATGACCTAGAGATTTCGTGTACCACATCAAGAGGCAAGATCTTCCAAAATAGGCAAGTTTTCATGGCAAAAAAAGATTGAAAAAGATCATGAAAATCAAATATTCAAAATCATTGAATACAAGGCTTTGGGCTCATTTTTCTGACCTAATTCCTTCCACATATATGTACAAACATAAACCTAATGCTAAGACACAGAAGCTGCGCCCAAACACAAAGAACAAACTTTGCATTTTTCAAAAAAAACCTTGAAACTGTTTTGATAGCTAGAGCATAATTCAAGACTGCAAAAACATTCCAATAGACTCCTGACACTACCAGGAATCTTTTCCAATCAAAGCCAAGTCTCCATACTCGAAGAAGTGGTAGAACGCAATCGCCCTGTTCATGAAAATTTTCTTAATCGTATTTGAATTTACATGCATTTTCCATACGTTTTAATGTTTGATTTATACTAATATGATGATTCTGAAGCTAATGGCACAATTCAATTGAAGAATGCCTGCATGTATAGAAAGTTACCATGAACGTTGCTTAGGGTTTCAAAGCTCCAGATTTGGGGTTTTACGCTTAAGGAAAAATTAGCCAACCAAAATAGTGCCATTAGAATCAGGGCATCTGGACGAAACAATTGACCACCTCGCGCTCAATTTATGATGGACTATATGCTAATCGTTATTTTTGTGTATTACAATTAGTGGGGGTTTAAAACCCCCGCTATCTCTTGTTTTATTTCCAGGCAAACGAAGAAGACGCTGAGTTGTAAGGACACGGTTGGTTAGCTTGAATCTGGCACGCCTTTTTGTTGGTTCCATATCATAAGCGTATATTTCATTTACATTATTTATCTTTCATTATACTAAGGAATGTGTTAAATGGCTCAGTTGGTGGAAAAGGCTAGTTGCAAGCGTTGGGACCTGGGTTCGATTCCCAGGTCCCCCATATTCTCAATGTTTTTTCTTGTAATGCGTTCAGGTACACTTGCCCTCCTGTGGTCCACCAAACGTCCAACGCCCTGGCTTGCCACGCGCCCAAAAGTCCCAATCCAAGGGCCAGGATGGGCAGTCCACCATAGACACCAGTCAACCACTCCTCACGCGCGCCAGAAAAGTCAAAAAGGCCTGGAGTTATTGGGCCAAGATCCTTCCAACAACACCTCTCAAATGGGCCAGATACCCCCCAATGTTTGTATATCTTTTAATTTCTTTTCTTTTCTTTTCTCTTTTTTTAATTCTTTTGATCACTTTTATTTAATTTACTTCAAATAATTTTCTTTTCATAATAAAACCAGAAAATCATAAAACAAAAAAATATGTTTTATTAATATTAATTTCTATTAATTTTGTAAATAAATTCCAATAATCAATTTAGTTTAATTTTAGGTTTAACTTTAATGTTTTCTTAAATAACTAAAAAATATAAAAAATAGGTTTTTAGCATTTCTTATTCTTTTTCTCAATAATTAAATTTTTCTTCTTATTATTATTAACTATTAATTTATTTTGTAAATAAACTTGTCATTAAATAATTAGGTTAAATTAGGTCAAAATTTAAACATTTCTTAAATAATTAAAAACAATTTAGAGCTAGGGTCTTAGTTAATTTCTAATTTCAATTAATTCTCTTTATTTCCATTAAATACAAAAAAAACATAAAAAATAATTTCCTTTCTTCGTTAAATAATTTAATTAACTTGTAATTTCAATTTAATCCCTTTAAAGGGCCCAACGCCCTCGCATTCGATTCTAATTTCTTTTCGCGCATTTATTTCTTTTGTGAATATAATGTATTTGCCCCAAAGCTTTGTAATAATAATTAAGACATTTACTTTCCGCACTTTCATTCAAAATCGGGTCTTTGTTAATTTGGCGATGTATAGACCCGCGCCTTGTAAAAGCGTAGGACCTTTATTTTTCCGCATTTTAATTTCCGCACCCTTTAAACTGCTAATCACATGAAAGAATGTATGCCCAAATAAAATCAAAGCGTAGATCACCAAAAGCATGTACAAGATAAAACATAATTGAAAATGACACACAATTCACACACCACTCCTAGGATACGCCTCACTGTTGCCTTACCCCTCGAAACGTGGTCGTCGAGTATAGGACGTCTTAGTGAGTCCTTATGTTCCATTGATCTAGTTGCCTCGAACAAGTTGCCTCAGAATAGTTGCCTCGAAATGGTTGCCTCGGAATAAAAAGATCAATGACATAAGGGTAGCTTCTAAGGTGTCTTACTATTGCTCTGGTGACCACACTGTCCCTAACCCTCGAATTGACCCGAACACCTCCAACGGTGGTGCTACCTACCTCTCAATGGTGGGATGGCACTACTTTAAGGACTTCTACACAGCTTAATTCCTTAGGATAGGTATATGACTCGTAGATACTTGCTCTAAATTCAAAACAAATCAAAAAAAACTTCTTTTCACACCGACACTTTGCAAAAAGCTTTCAAAAAACAATTTTTCAAACACTCTTGAGGACTGATACAAGAGTCGATCTGAAACTTTAAACGAAACTTTTTTCAAACCCGATCACACTTTGAAAAGCAAACAAACCATTTTGAAAACACAAATGAGCAAGTATCTAAGAGCCCATGGATAACCATGGATAGAAAGGGTGCTAACACCTTCCCTTTCTATAAATCTACCTCCCGAACCGAGAGAAATCTCATAAGGAATTTTTCTGTGCTTTTGTCCTGTCCATGTTGGAGAAAATAAAAGACGGTGGCGACTCTTGCTTCCGCGACATTTCGCGAACCAGCGTTAAACAGTCAGTTCCAGATCCACCGATCACAGCCGGCCTCGGTGTAAAGCTGAGAACTGGTTGATACTCAATACTACACTCATTGAGACCATACTCTCGAGATAGTTCCGGCCGTAAGAAAAGATTGCGTGAGCTGAAACCATGACCGATGAAGGATGGTCAATGATATTGAGAACCTCTAGAACCCAGTTACTATTATTAGGACAGGTTTAAACCAACTGAACTTCAAGAGGGTAATACCTAGACCCCATGCAAGCCTGGAACTTAAGGACTCTTGTGTGACTTGTTTGCCTTTACCATGTCTGTTATCTGCTATACCTATTCGTGTGTTTTAGCATGACATCATGCATCATAACATAACATGCATACTTCATCATACTAACCATTTCAAAGACCGAGGGGATTTATCTTTGTTCTGTTTTGCAGATTATGGCTTCCATGCGCAGAAACACCATCCGAGTTAACCTTGTGCAAATACCTGCTCAACTCAAAGATTTGGCCTCGAGAGTTCCTGATACTTCTTCATCCATTAGGAGACATGGTCAGCTTCTTAGCTTGGTTACCTTAAAGTTTGATAAGCAGATGATGAGTGTGCTTTTCCAGTTCTTCGATCCTGTGCATCATTGTTTCACTTTCCCAGACTATCAGCTAGTTCCCACTATGGAAGAGTTTTTCTCACTTATTGGGTATATCCATCCTTGAGCAGATGCCTTTCACAGGTTTGGAAGAGGCTCCTAGACCAGAGGACAATTGCTTCAGATTTACATTTGAAAAAGGCTGATGTAGTATCCAACTGGGAGACACAGAGCGGAGTTAAAGGTTTCTTAGCCAAGTTTCTGATGGATAAAGCTCAGCTATTCTGGGACAGTTTGGACTTTCAGGCTTTTGAAGACATCTTGGCTCTCCTCATCTACGGTTTGGTTCTTTTCCCGAATCCAGATACCTTCAAAGATGTGAACGCGGTTAAGATCTTTCTGTCTCGTAATCCTGTACCTACTCATCTGGGTGATGTCTTGCATGCTCTCTATACTCGTACCGTGCGAAGAAGAGGGACTCTCATGTGTTGCACGCCGCTGCTGGCGAGGTGGTTTATTTTTCACCTCCCCAAGCCTGTATTGAAGAATGAAGAAGGGTTAGGATGGTCTTACAGAATCATGTCACTTGCCCATACGAACATTCTTTGGAGTTCTAAGGATATGGAAAGAGTAGCTGTCATTGATCGATATGGGGAATACCCTAATGTCCCGCTGCTTAGAATTAGAGGAGGAATAAATTACAGTGCTTGCTTGGCTTTACGACCATTTGGTCGCGCTCGGAGAGACGGTCCTCATGAGCTACTTCTTACAGATATTGCATTTGACTATAAGGAGGATGTTGATGAGCATCGCCGCAGGTTTATACGAGCTTGGGGCATGGTGAACAGGTCTGACCCTCACGAGCTAGGACCAAAGACTTCTCTCCTTATGAAACCTTATCTCCAGTGGGTCCGAGCCCATGCTCAAAAGCTTGGGATTTCTTATGAAGTTATGTTGCCAGTGATTGTGGAGCATACCAATGAAGAGGGCATTCCTTATACAGTCCTTTATCCCTACATGCCTACTGATCTTGGGGCATTGAAGAGATCCTGGATTCAGCTGAAGGAAGAAAGGGATACCTACCGGGAGAAGTATCATGAGCAGGAAAGGAAGATCTTGAAGCTCACGAGGCAACTCGAGAATGAAGGGACGATAAATGATTATGTCAGCACGAAGGGAAAGCGACCATGGGATTTCTGATTTTTGCTTGTTTCTAGTTTAGATTTATTTTCAGTTTATTTCTTTTGTAACGCCTTAAAGGAATTGTTAAGCATTTTTACAAGTTTAATCTAATAAAGTTTATTTATTTCTTGGTTTGCAAATTTAAATTTCCCAAATTCTTTGAAATGATTTCATACACATTCCATTATCATGCACCTCATTACATGTATCATTACAGGTTTCTCATGTTCTTCACTGTTTATTTCAGCACAGAATGTCTTCTGAAATACCTACCGATCAGGCTATCAAAGCTCTTCAAGCACAAAATGCTCAATTCCAAGAGATGTTCTTGAACTTGGCTAAAGGACAACAGGATTTGAAGACTCTCATCCTGAAGGAGAAGAAGAAGAAGAAGAAGAAGAAGAAGAAGAAGAAGAAGAAGAAGGTGGTTCTTCTGAACATGGGTCACCGATTTGGGAATAGGTTGCGACAAGAAGCTGATCTGTCTCATTCATCCAAAGGAGGAGAGAATCAAGAAGAAGAAAAGGGGCCTAGTCCTGTAGTCTCTGATAATGATACTGATTTTGATGATGAACAGTACCCTCCTGCTGAGGATAGGTACAAACAACTTGAAGAATGTCTGAGTGCTATGGAGATTTAGAAGGTCCATGGGCTGGACTTCGGAGATTTGGGACTAGCATCGGGGTGGTGATCCCTCATAAATTTAAAGCTCCAGTTTTTTCTAAGTACGATGGAGTGTCCTGTCCAAAACTCCATCTTCGCTCGAATGTCAGAAAAATCCAACCCCACACCGCTGATAGAAATTTGTGGGTGCATTTCTTTCAAGATAGTCTGTCAGGGACTCAGCTTGAATGGTTTTATCAATTAGAAGGAGCTAATGTCCGAAACTGGGAAGACCTTGCTGCTGCTTTCTACAAGCAGTACCAGTATGTGATACGGTGGCCAGAACCGGGACTGTTTTGGAATGCTGGTTTGCGTTTTGCGTTTGTGTTTGCAAAATGTCGCGGTAAGCAAGAGTCACCACCGACTTTTATTTTATCCAACAAGGAAATGAAAAAAGAACAGAAAAATTCCTTTTTCGAGATTTCCTGAGTACGTGGGGTAGATTATAGAAAGGGAAGGTATTAGCACCCTTTCTATCCGTAGTTATCTATGGGCTCTTAGGTACTTGCTTATCATTTTCAAAATTGCTTCTGTGTGTTTGTGTGATTTGAAAAGTTTTTGTTTTGACTTCGATTTAACCCTTGCTTCTGTCTTCAAGAGTGTTACGAAGTGTTTTTTAGAAAACTTTGTTTGAAAAGAAGTGTAAGTGTGAAAAAGTTTGTTTGGATTGAGCAAGTACATAAGAACTAATCTACCTACTCGAAAAAAAGAATTGTTCTATGTTTGTTTCCTTTAGACAATGCTATCCCACTATTAGTGAGTAGGTAGCAGCGTCGTTGGAGTTTTGAGGGTCAATTTGAAAGGGACGTACGATCACCAAAGCAATGTTAGGACGTCTTAGTAATAACCCTAATGTCTTAGATCAATTATTCGAGGCAACAATATCCGAGGCAACCATTCCGAGGCAACTTTGATCTTTGAGACAAGAGAGAGACCACTAAAATATCCTATACTTAATGACCGTTTACCGAAGGCAACCGAAGCGGGAGTATACCCTAGGAGTGCGCATGTGCGAGTGATTCAATTTCAAGTTATTATCTTTGCACATTTAGGGTTTTCTAACTGTTTTAAAGTTTATCATACATTCTTGTCATGCATCCCTATTATTCATACATCTAACAATTAATATTTGCGGAATTTAAAGTACGGAAAGTAATGCTACGCTATTACAAGGTTCGGGTATTTACATAACCAAAAACAAACCCGTAAAAAAGCGATAAATGAAAGTAAAAGTCGTAATTAATTTATTACAACTTGTGAGCAATTACAATAATATGGAAAAATAAGATAAAGCGCGATGAATCGAGAACGGGAGAGAACTAGGGTTTTGACCCCGTCTAACCTAATCGAAAGAAATAATTATTTTTGTTGTTTTTAATTATTAAGAAAAAGAATAAGGTTTTTAAATTAAATACAAAATTAATTAGTAGTTAAATTAATTAAAGAAAATAATTAAATATAACTTATTTTTGTGTTTTTGGTTATTTTAAGAAAAAGAAAAATAGAATTTAAATTAAGCTAAAACCCTAATTATTCTAATCAATTTTAATTATTTACAAAATAATTTAAGTTACCTAAAATTAAATAAACTAATTAAATTAATTTTTGTATAAAAAACCTAAATCTAATTTGGTGAAATATTATTTTTATGATTTTTTTTATGAAAAAAAGAATTAATTTGGTGTTAGTGAAAATAATTTAAATAAATTAATTAAGAAAATATAAAAGAAGAAAAAAGAAGAAAATGGGCCTGGTGTCAGCGGTTTTGATCAGAGGATGATGATCCAGAAGATGATGGTGATCAGAGGATGGTGATCAGAGGATGATGATACTGGACCTGCTCCTGGCTGGTGGATCCAACAGATTATGGTCGGAGGATGTTTGATCTGGTCCTGGTTGATGCGTCCAGAAGATGATCCTCAGCAGGTGCAGGCGCTGGATCTGGTGAACACAAAGGGGGAAAATACCAGAGGGTCGCGCCTAGGATCGAACCCAAAATCATAAACTTATGACTTCCCTCTTCTGGCCAACTGCGTTGGGCGTTAGTTTACCAACATACAGAAACAAACAACAGATCAGAACCATAGGTTTCTAGCCAGAATAAGCGCGCCAGAATTTAAACCGGCCAACAAAGTGGTGACACGCTATCGTCTTCTTCCCCGGATCCGTTGTTTTAAATTCAGAACCTTTACCTACGGATATGGCGCTGTAACTGTAACCCTGTGCATCTCAGAAATTACATACAGGCAATATAAATAATATTCAAGACCATGGATCAACTGGATTTGATCCGCTGATCACAATGGTCTCCTCTGTTTGGACCAATTGTTCCTGTATGAAAAGACCCTAAAAAAAACCAAGAAAACCTAACAATGGCATATCTCTGTATTGTTAGCAAAAATGAAATTAATCATTACCAACAACTTTCCAATGCTTCAATGAACAAGAATATATAAATAATTCATGCTACAAAGGCCAGAATCATGATATTGAATTTCAAGAAAGTGCTGGTATCGTGAGACACTTACAGTGGGTTTTCGTGCACGAAATTTCCTGCTAGGGATTCGGACGGATTCCTTGAGCGCCCAGCAAGTGAAAGGAATGCTTGGAATGGTGCAAATCATCCTCTAACCTACAATTTGTTTCAACACTTTTTGGTGTTTTTTGCAAGTTTCTTCTCAGCTTCCCACGCCTCTCCACCTTCTGATTTTTGTCTGCAAATGTTCCTTATGTATTGAGGATTGGATTAGGGTTGCAAACATGATCTCAATATTTTCCAATTATTGATTTTGATTTGGATTTGATTCACTTGAAGATCCTTCCAAAAATAGGCCAAATTCAATCTTTTTGTGCACACAAAGGCCTTGCACGAATTCAATCTTTTGCTAGCTGGATATAGAACCTGAAACATGCACAATATCTTGAGGTTTCAATGATTTGGATTTTTTCATGATTTTTTTATTTAAATTGATTTAATTCAAATAAAAATCAAAATAAATAATAAAAATAAGATAAATACAAGTGGGAAGAGATGGGACTCGTGGACCACGCTACCAACTCAAAACAAGTACAAAACGTTAGACCCATTTGTTGTATCCCAAAATTTGCCCTCTCATCCTTCAGGAACTCATCCTGAATTCTCAGAGTTTTCCTTAAACAAATCCAAGCCCTGAATTATCATTCCTTTCCAGGTAAACCATTTACAAGAGCAAAGTGGTCATTTGCAAGCTCAAAAGTCAAAAAATTTACCTTGAAAAAGATAAATTCTAAATACTTAGAATTTTTTCTAAAAAAAAGAGGTGTTTAAGAAAAATGACCCTTCAGAACTTCTGAACCAACCTCCAGGCAGAAACGGTCAGAAGTTGCAAACTTGGCTCAGCACATAACATTCAGTCAGAAGGTGGCTCTTCAGCAGCTACACCAACTCAGTTAGGGGTTGTAAACGTGGTTCAGCACGTAATCTTTAAAAAGAACATGGCTCTTTCAACAGTTACGCAAGTTCATCCAGAGTTTTCTAGAGAAATACAAAGAAGACAACAAAGCCTGAAACTCCTTCAGAACGTACTGGGATCAGAAGGTAATGGGATCAACAGATTGGGTATAATACTGAAGCAGAATCTCTAAGTCCAGAGTTTTCAGAGGCAGATCAAAGAAGCGTGCTGGAAAGTCTGGAAAACTCTCAGAATTTGCTGAGGCAGCAATAGGCCAAGGTCAGAGCTTAGTTTACAATGTTTTTGGTGAAGCAGAACTGCTGGCTAAGGTTTTAGGTAATGATGCAAAATCTCCTATTACAAGATTTCTGATTTTGAAAAATCTCATCACCAATTAATGCTCATTAATGCTCACAACCACTTTTGAGCATTCATCCAAGGGATCTCTCCACGTGTGGCATGGTAACACTCTCGTGCAGGCTTAGGCATGTATCTATGCGCCACTTTTCACCTATGGGTGTCACTTCTCCTTAATCCTCGCTTACTGTTCCAACCTAGGCTGAAAAGCTATCCATCATCACAACTTTTCATGAACTTCCTTCAAGAATAAGTTAA
Source organism: Vicia faba (assembly GCA_948472305.1). Lineage (NCBI taxonomy): Eukaryota > Viridiplantae > Streptophyta > Magnoliopsida > Fabales > Fabaceae > Vicia > Vicia faba. The sequence continues at coordinate 1,507,842,871 of OX451738.1, forward strand.
CCCCTACTGCATAGTATTGGCGCAATTTAACGTTTAAAAATTCACAAAGCCTTGCCTATAAATAGGACGCCATTGTCCATTAAGAAACCCCGGTCAAAAAACCCAGAAAATTGCTAGAAGAGAAATAGAAAATTCTAGCAAGAAAACATTGTGAAAATCTGCCAAAATTCCTATTGTTTCAAGAGCCTTGAACATAACTTTGAACTTCCTGCCTCCAACTTTCATTGATACACAATTTGCTTCCTGACTAGAGAACACCCATACAGTTTCTGACCATACATACATATATCTTCTCTATCCACCCATTCTAAAAAGAATATGTCCAGAACACCATCAGAGCTAAAGCTAGCTCTAATTCACAGATTTTCTTCCAACAGCAAGGTAAGCACCTGCCGACTCTCATCACGCTGCTAAGCATCATCATCTTTGCATGCTCAATAAACACAATGTAGATATCATGTTGCTCATGTACGCGTTCTGAGGATTTTCATGCCTCTGAATGATTAAGTAGGAAGTGAATCAGTGTAGAACCTGCATGTGACCTTTTTTAGTTCTGTCTTCTGAAACACTTTGACACCTGCTGAGATTGTCCTAGGCATGCCTTCTGTTTTATGGAAAAATAATAAAATTGCAGGTATTCTGACTAGCACAGGGGGAAAACCAAGCTTTGACTTTGACGCCAACACTTCTGAGGCCTGTCTTGCTATCAATAATATCAGAACTTCTAAAAATTATTGTGTTTCCAGCAGGGTCAGAACTTCAGACTTCCCCACTAACAAACTTTTGTCTTGCAGCGCATGGGAGTCAGAACTTCTGACCTTCCCACTAACAGGTTTCTGTTTTGCAGGGCACCAGAGTCAGAAGTTCTGACTCATACATTTTCACTAACAGGTTGATATCCTGTAGCAGGCCTGGGTTAGAACTTCTGACTTCCTCCCAGCAGCGCGCTAGCTCTCTCTCTTTCTATTTTTCTTCCCCTTGTTATTTTCTTTTTTTATCTATTTTTTCTCGTTGAACCATCCCCATGTACAAGTGTGTATCCCCCACCCCCTAAATATTGTAATAGCGTAGGATTTTCCATTTCCGCATTTTTATTGCTTTCAAATGTAAATGCTAGTAATTAGGATATGTATGGCAAGATAAAATCAATGAAATAGAAAATCCTAATTCAAGATAAAATCATGCATGCAATAAAACACACTTGCACCCAAACACCCCTTAAGGTATCTCCACTTGGTTGCCTAAACAAATGGCCATTGTATGCATGCTAGGTATCTTGGCAAAACAAAAACAAAACAAAAGATCATAGTCCCTCGATGACGCTATCTTGGTTGCCTATACAAAATGATCTCGCCCCCTCAAAAATTGCTAAAGATACTTAGCTCAATTGCTATCATGGTCAATACGCTGACCCGCACCTGTCCCGTTTAACATCCAAATACAAGGTTGTTTATCAAATACAATGGTAAAATAACACTGTCAAAAGGGTTAAAAACGTATAGAAGAGATATTTGAGTAAAATAGGGTAGACAACTCTTAGTTACTTAATCAAAACTTGCAAAACATCCTTGCTATTTTCAAACACACCTCACAACACAATTTCAAAACATTTCCGAAATCAAACTTTCATACATTGAAAAATCTTTTCAAAAGACAACACACCTTTGTATATATTCAAACAAGAATCATTACAAAGGTTGCCACAATGATGGCCTCTTTTCAAAACATTTTTCGAAACCACACACAAAGCACCATTTCAAACAATTGGAAAAGCAAAAGCAAGTGATCTAAACAAGTAACTAAGATCCCATGGATAACCATGGATGAAAAGGGTGCTATCACCTTCCCTTTTCATAATCTACCCCCCGAACCCGAGAAAACATCTCAAAGGTATTTCCTGTGCTTTTTGACCTTTCCTTTGGATAAAATAAAAAGTCGGTGGTGACTCTTGCTAAACCGAAACATTTGCGAACACAAACACAAAACACCAAGTCAGTTCTCCCACCGTATCACAGAACTGGCGACTCTGCTGGGGAATTGAAAAAGTGGAGTAACCTTAGGGTTTAGATCACCTTTACATGCTTATCTTGTTTGCTTTTATTGCTTTACATTTGGTTATATTGTTTGGGCTTGAAATCCTCTACCCGGATTTGGGAAACATTCATAGGTAAATAGCAATACGTTGTGGAAACTGTGCGGGGTATACCGACATGGTTGAAGCAATAGCTATATTAGTGCGACATATTTGTGGGTACCAGTAGCCTTTGAGTCAATCAAAGAGAATATGGGGCCGCTGAGTGATGTCATAAAGCACTAATGGACTTTTAGAACCTTTACTTGACCATCTTGACCTTTTTTGGGGTAGTGAGATGACCGGCTTTGATGCAGTCCGAAGTTGGTAGATACTCGATAGTACACTCATTGAGGGTTCTTTTCTTGGAATATTTCAGTCGCCAGTAAAGTGGCTAAACTGAAACAATGAACACAGAAAATAATCCAGTGATATTGATCTCCTTAGAACCCGGTTACTATTTATAGGACAGGTTGAGCCAACTAAACTTCAAGAGGGTACTTACCTATGAAACCCCATGCAAGCCTGAAACTAGGATCTTGTGTGATTTGCTTGTACATATACTTGTGCATACATCATGAACATCATGAAGCATCATATGCATCCACTAACCATTTCAAGGGTTTGGATCTTCATCTTTGTTCCTGTTTTGTAGGTCATGGAATCACTTCGCAGGAAAATAATTTAGGTCAATCTTGTGAGAATTCCTCCTCTACTCAAGGAGCTTGTTTCTAAGATTTCAGAGAATTCTCCCTTCAGTGAATGACATGGAAGACTTCTCAATTTGGTCAACTCCAACATTGAAGAAGACATGGTGTAAGTTCTCTTCCAGTTCTTTGACCCCCTACACCACTGTCTCACATTTCCTGATTACCAACTAGTGCCTACTTTGGAGGAATTTTCTCAACTCCTGAGGATTCCTATTCTCCATTAACTACCCTACAACGGTACGGAAAGAGAACCAAAGCCTGAAGTTGTTGCTCAAGCCTTACACTTGCAACCATCGGATATCAAAGTTCATTGGGAAACCAGAAGTTGTGTCAAGGGTTTCTTGGCAAAGTTTCTGTTTGAGAAGGCACAAGACTGCTGGAATTCTCTAGATCTGCAAGCTTTTGAGGAGATTGTGGCACTTCTCATCTATGGGTTGGTCTTGTTCCCAAACCCTGATCAACTTATAGATGTGAATGCTGTCAAGATTTTCATATCTCGGAATCCTGTGCCTACATTGCTTGGGGACATCTTAGACTCACTTCACACACGAACAATGAGGAAAAGAGGTGTTCTCATGTGTTGTACTCCTCTTCTAGCAAGGTGGTTTATTTCTCACCTTCCCCAACCAGTCTTAAAGAATGAGCAAGGTTTGAGGTGGTCGCAACGGTTGATGACTCTTACACATTCTGATGTTCATTGGTGTTCTCGGTCCAGAGAAAATGTCATCATCATTGATTGTTGTGGGGAATTCCCTAATGTCCCACTACTTGGCATTAGGGGAGGCATTACCTACAACCCTTGTTTGGCTCTGAGATAATTTGGGTATGCCCGAAGGGATGGCCCTCATGATATGTTGATTCCAGACTTGGTTTTTGACTTCGACAACGGTGCTCAAGGACTTCGACAAAGGTTTATCCGAGCTTGGAGGATGCCTAACAAGGTGGACAGTAAGACACTAGGACACAAGAATTCCATCCCCCTTGAGCCTTATCTCAAGTGGGTACGAACCCGCGCCCAGAGTCTTATGATGCCTTACCCCTACATTCTGCCTATGATCAAAGAGCCTGTTATGGAAGGAGAGGTTCCATACACCCTCCTACATCCTGACATGCCAACATCATTGGAGGATCTGCAAAAGAGTTGGATACAGCTCAAGGAAGAACGAAATATTTTTGAAGCTAGCTTCTACGCCAGTGAGAAGAAGGTTTTGGAAATTACTCGTCGACTCCACGAAGAGCAGACTCTCAACACCTACATCGCACCAAAGAGGATGCACAACGTCTTTTTATATTAAGAATTTTGTAATATTTTTCCCATGGGGAATTTATGTACTAACAAATTTCTTCTTATTAATATGACGTGTGTTCTTTTTGTCTGCAACAACTTTGAATTTCTGAATCCTTGAATGCATTACATGAATACATATTATTCATCATATGCATAAACAGGTCTTCACACCAGGTTTCCTTATCTTTCTGTTGTTTATTTAAGCAAGATGGATATAGAGCAAACGGTCAAATATCTACAAGCACAGAATTCGCAGTTCCAACAACTCCTCATGACCTTGGCAAAGGGTCAAGAGGACCTTAAAGCACTATTAGAGAAGGAAAAGGAAAAAGAAAAGAAAAAGAAGAAAAGGACTGGTGTGGAAACTCTGGGTAGAAGATTTTAGAACCAAGCTAGGAGAGTCTTGGATTTCCCCTCGACGTCTGATGAAGGGGCTGGCAAAGGAAAAGGAGCTGCAGTACCTTCCGAGTATGAGGCTGAAGAGGAAGAAGAAGAAGAGGATGAAGATTACTATGAGCAGCAGTACCCTCCTGCGGATGATAAGTATAAGAATCTGGAAGATCGACTGGCGGCCATGGAGGTACAAAGAGTACATGGGTTGGATTTCGAAGAACTAGGTTTGGTTGTTGGGATCGTCATTCCCCCTACATTCAAAGTGCCTACATTTTCTAAATACGGTGGTTTGTCTTGTCTGAAGATGCATCTGCGGTCTTAGGTCAGAAAGATCCAACCTCACTCTTCTGATAAGGATCCGTGGGTCCACTTTTTTCAAGATAGCTTGTCGGGTACGCAATTGGATTGGTTCTATCAACTTGAAAGATCTGATGTACATAATTGGGAGGATCTGGCTGCTGCCTTCTACTGACAATATCAGTATAATGCAGATTTAGCACCTACTCGTACTCAACTGCAGAGTATGGGTATGGTCTCCAATGAAGGCTTTAAGGAGTATGCTCAGAAGTGGAGGGACTTGGCTGGAAGGGTGCAACCACCATTATCTGAAAGACAGTTGGTCGATATGTTTTTGGGGACGCTGTATGGTCCATTCTTTAATCACCTGATAAGGAGTTCATCGACAGGGTTCACTGAATTAATTCTGATTGGTGAACAAGTTGAAGCTGGCATCAAGAGTGGTAAGATTCAAAAAGATACATCTGCTTCTGCCGCTGTCAAAAAACCTTTTTCAGCTAAGAAGCGTGTCAGCTGTTTATTCTCAAAAAGGTCGAGGAAGAGTAGAGCGCCGATCAACAATGGGGGCTGTAATGATCCAAAAGATTGCAGCTGATCAACTTAGGAATGATCAACCAAGAACCAACCAACAAAGAGAAGGAAGGCCTGCTAGGAAGTTCACCAAAATAAACATGACGCCTGCCCAGGTCCTCCCCCATCTCTTGAAGTTGAACCTTACAACCTTGAGAGATCCGCCATAAAATCCGAATGCAACTTCTCCTTTTTATCATGCCAATGCTAAATGTGCTTACCATTCTGACAGCATAGGGCACGACACCAACAACTGTTGGGCCCTCATAAACAAGATCCAAGATTTAATAGATGCCAAGGAGGTAGAATTCGATGCGCTCGAAAAGCCGAACGTGATTTCTGCCCCAATGCCAAAGCATGGTCACAGTACCCATGCTATCGAAGAGGATCTGTATGTCGCTGCTATTGATGACTTAATGACTCCATTGCTAATAATCAAGATGAATTTGTTGAAAGCCAGGATTTTCCCGGGCTGTGAAAAAGATTGTTACCTTTGTTCAACCTTGCAATCCGACTGTCCGCTATTGAAGTCAAGCATCCAACGCCTGATGGATACTTAAGAAATCCTCTTCAAGAAGACTCCTATTACTCCTGTTACTCCAATCAATGATGTTGTTATAATTACCATTTCCGACAATCTTTCCAAGGTCTCCAAAAGACCTGTTAAGATTACACCCGATCCAAAGTTTGTACCGCTGAAGATTACTATGCAGGGGCCTATCCCATACAAGTCCAATAAGACAATACTGTGGAATTATGGAGGAGAGATCTTCTACCACGATGTTAAGCAGATTGAATCAATCGAAGAGAATTCCAATGAAGAAACTCCTGACGTAGGAAATATTGCAGGGACAATTAAGATCACTCGTAGCAGAAGAATCTTCTCTTCGGAGATTGCTTCTCCAAGGGAGATCTTCGGACCCTCAAGTGCTCCTGTGCCAGTCAAGATATCAGTGCAAAGTCCAGTTATTGAAGAAATTGTTACTCCCGAAGCTATACCCTTTGCTGTTACTGCTGATAAGGGTAAGAGGATCCAAGAAGCGCCCGTCAGGACGAGGGCTCAGACTTTGGTTATCCCCAAGACCACCCAAAAGGAAATGGAGGAGATTTTAAAGATAATTAAGAAAAGCGACTATGATGTCGTAGAGCAGTTGGGGAAAACCCCTTCAAAAATCTCCATCCTGGCCCTATTGCTCTGTTTCGCGACTCATGCCAAAGCCTTGATCAAATTCCTGAAGACAACGCACGTGCCTCAAGAAACTTCTGCGGATCAGTTTCAAGAGTGTGTAGCTAGCCTTATAGCCGACAATGGTCTTGGCTTCTCTGATGCCGATCTAACGTCCAAGGGAAGAAAGCATAATGATGCGCTGCATGTCTCGGTGGAGTGCAGAGTAACCACACTTGCTCACGTTCTGGTTGATACCGGGTCATCTTTAAATGTCCTGCCAAAGAAAGCGTTGGACAGATTTGACTGTGAGGGTTTGACCCTAAAGCCCAGTAATATCATCGTTAGAGCCTTCGACGGTTCTAAGAGGATGGTCCACGGAGAGGTGGACATCCCAATTAAGGTGGGAACGGAAATTTTCAACTCTACACTTTATGTGATGGACATCCGTCCTTCATATTCATGCTTGTTGGGAAGGCCATGGATCCACAACGCTGGGGCAGTCACTTCTCTTCTCTACACCAAATGCTAAAATATCCAGTCTAGGGTAAAATCATAACAATTTATGGTGAGGAGGAGTATATGATAAGCCATCTTAATTCTTTCCGCTACGTGGAGTTAGATGGTGAATTCATAGAAACACCTTTCCAACACTTTGAAGAAGTTTCTCCTGAAGTTGCGGTAGCCAAGACAATGACTGTTGTGCCCATCATTACCAACCCTGTGTCCCATATGTCATCCCTTAAAGATGCAAAGGTTGTAATCGAGGAAGGAGGAAGTACGGTGTGGGGTCAGCTACCGGATTTTCCTTTCAAGACAGATAAGTTCGGTTTGGGTTTCACTGCTGCTATTCAGAAGGTTGTGCGTCGCTCCCGGGCTGGAGGACCACCATTAAAGATCACTCATCATGGAGTTCATGCTTTGGAAGATTTTGAAGATGAGAGAAATTTTGAAGATTGGATTTTCCCGACCATTGAAGGAGGACTGAACAACTGGGACGCGAAAGACTTCGTTCCCATTACTTTCATCAATCAGTAATTTATCTTTCGAACATTTCCGTTGGTCTGTAATAATTATTAAACAATTCGTACACTCTTTTCGCCTTATGCCTTACCCGGGGCATATAGGTCCATTTGTAAGGGTTTTGATTCTTCATTTTCATATGCCATTTTTAATGAATCATGAACGTTTTCATATATAAACTTTTGTGTTCATTTTCTTTCTTTTTACATTTTTATTTGTTTGAAGGTGGTTATCCCTTACACACACCCACACTCACAAAATGCAGGTACCTATCCACTCCGGATTCCATGGGTAACAATTCTGCTATGGCCTTCAGTGACTCTAAAGATCTAGTCAATCATGCCGAATACGAAGGTGATGAAGACTGTGAAGTGCCTGGAGAGTTGGATAGACTTCTACAACAGGAAGAAAGGGCTATTCTGCCCCATGAAGAGTTGTTAGAGACTATCAACTTGGGTACTACCGAAGACAGAAAAGAGGTTAAAGTGGGTGCCAACCTAGAGCCAAGTGTCAAAGAGCGCTTAGTTCAATTGTTGAATGAATATGTTGAGATCTTCGCCTGGTCCTATGAAGACATGCCGGGATTGGATACAGATATTGTGGTTCACCGTCTCCCTTCAAGAGAAAATTGTCCACCAATCAAACAGAAAGTCTGCCGAATGAGGCCCGACATGTCCGAAAAGATCAAAGCTGAAGTAATGAAGCAGTTCAATGCTGGCTTTCTTGTTGTTACTTCCTATCCACAATGGGTTGCTAACATTGTTCCCGTGCCTAAGAAGGACGACAAAGTCAAAATGTGTGTGGACTATAGAGACTTAAACAGGGATAGCCCTAAAGATGACTTTCCACTACCACACATTGACATCTTGGTTGACAACACATCTCAACACAAGGTATTCTCTTTCATGAACGGATTTTTAGGGTACAACCAGATCAAAATGGCCCCCGAAGACATGGAGAAGACTACTTTTGTTACGCAGTGGGGTACCTTCTGTTATAAAGTGATGCCATTTGGACTGAAAAATGTCGGGGCAACCTATCAGCGAGCCATGGTAACTTTGTATCATGACATGATACATCATGAGATAGAAGTCTACGTATACGACATGATAGCCCATTCACAAACAGAAGAAGAACACCTCGACCATCTGCAAAAGCTATTTGTCAGGTTAAAGGAATACAAACTCAGACTGAACCCTAGCAAGTGCACTTTCGGAGTCAGGTCCAGTAAACTCTTGGGATTCATCGTTAGAAAAAAAGGCATTGAGGTTGATCCTGCCAAAGTCAAAGCTATACGAGAAATGCCTGCCCCTCGCACTGAAAAGGAGGTCAGAGGTTTCTTGGGACGCCTAAACTACATTGCAAGGTTCATTTCTCACCTAACATCTACCTGTGAACCAATCTTCAAGCTGTTGAAGAAAGATCAGGTGGTTGAATGGAATGATGACTGTCAAATTGCTTTCGATAAGATCAAGGAGTATTTTCTGGAACCTCCTATCTTGATTCCACCCGTCGAAGGAAGGCCTTTAATCATGTATCTGACTGTCTTAGATAATTCAATGGGGTGCGTACTGGGCCAACATGACGAGTCTGGCCGAAAAGAGCATGCCATTTATTACCTTAGCAAAACGTTTACCGACTGTGAGACCCGCTACTCACTGCTCGAGAAACCTTGATGCGCTTTGGTATGGGCTGCTCGCCAGCTAAGGCAGTATATGTTGACACATACCACTCTGTTGATTTCTAAAATGGATCCGATCAAGTACATCTTCGAGAAGCCTGCTCTATCCGGAAGAATCGCTAGATGGCAGATGATCCTCACCGAATATGATATACAGTACATAACCCAAAAAGCCATAAAAGGGAGTGTGCTAGCCGATCATCTGGCTCATCAAGCTGTCAAAGATTACCAATCTATGAAGTTTGACTTTCCCGACGAGGATATCATGATTTTGAGCAACATTGAAGAAAGCAGACCGTATGACGGACCTGAACAAGGATCCCGATGGACTCTGTACTTTGATGGCGCCTCCAACGCACTTGGGAACGGTATCAGTGCAGTACTTATCTCTCCGGAAGGTTGCCATACACCTTTCACTGCTAGACCCTACTTCGGCTGCACCAACAACATGGCCGAGTATGAAGCTTGTATCTTTGGTCTCAAGGCCGCTATTGACTTGGGAATCAAATCTATGATTGTATTTGGGGAATCAACTTTGGTTATCAGTCAAATCAAAGGAGAGTGGGATACTAAGCATCCAAACCTCATCCCTTACAAAGAACATGTCTTGACATTGTTGCCACATTTCGAGCATATTACCTTTGAGCACTTCCCGCGAGAAGAGAATCAGCTAGCATATGCGCTAGCTACAATGTCATCCATGTTTAAATTTAACTGGGATAATGAGGCACCTCAAATCACCATTGAACGGATGGACGAACCAACACATTGTCACGAGATTAATACCGAAGAAGTAGTGGACCGGTTGTGGTTTCATAACGTCAAAAGGTATCTTGAAGCACAAGAATACCCTGAAGGAGCTTCAGTCAACGACAAAAAGTTCTTAAGAAGGTTCGCGGCCAAGTTCTTTCTGAGCAATGGGATCCTATACAAGCGCAATATTGATTGTGTCCTACTCCGGTGTGTGGACAAGGTCGAAGCTGAGAAGATCATGGCTGAACTGCATAATGGCACCTTTGGCACCCACTCAAGTGGTCATACGATGGCTAAGAAAATTGTACGGGCAGGCTACTATTGGTCTACCATGGAAGCTGATCGTCATCAAAATTCCCGTACTTGTCACAAATGTCAAATCTATGCTGACAAGGTACACATACCTCCAGTTCCTCTCAATGTCTTAACAGCTCCTTGGCCATTCGCAATGTGGGGAATCGATATGATTGGAGAGATCAAGCCTACAACATCCAATGGACACCGTTTCATCCTAGTGGCCATTGATTACTTTACCAAGTGAGTCGAAGCAGCTTCCTTCGCCTCTGTTACAAAGAATATGGTTTCCCGCTTCATCAAGCAGAACCTCATATGCCGGTATGGTATCCCCGACAGGATCATCACTGACAACAGTACAAATTTGAACAATACTATGATCACCGCTTTGTGTGAGCAGTTCAAGATTCAACATAACAATTCATCTCCATATCGGCCTAAGATGAACGGTGATGTCAAAGCTACGAACAAAAATATCAAGAAGATCATTTAAAAGATGACGGTCACCTATAAGGACTGGCATGAGATGTTACTATTTGCTCTGCACGGGTACCGTACCACGACGCGTACATCAACTGGGGCAACACCCTATTCTTTGGTGTACGGCATGGAAGCTGTCTTACCCATCGAGGTTCAGATTCCATCATTAAGAATTATGAAAGATGTTGGTCTAAGTGAATACGATTGGATTCATACCTGGCTTGATCAACTTAGCTTGATTGACGAGAAGCGACTTACTGCTGTTTGCCATGGTCAGGCATATCAGAAACGAATGATCAAAGCTTTTAACAAGAAAGTCAGACGACAAGTGTATCAAGTCGGAGACCTTGTAATCAAGCGAATCATCTTGCCGCAAAGTGATCCCAGGGGCAAATGGACTCCTACTTACGAAGGACTATTTGTGATCAAAAACATATTTTCTGGTGGGGCTATGATTCTAACCACCATGGACGGCGACGATCTTCCGCACCTTGCAAATGCAGACATAGTCAAAAGATACTACGCATAAACGACCCGACAAGTTGAAAAGCCGAAAGGGCGACTTGGGAAAAAATGGGCATCCCGGTGAATCGAAAACCCGAAAGGGCGGTTCAGGCAAAAATTAGGGATAAACCAAAAAAAAATTGTACACCCGGCAAGTTGAAAACCCGAAAGGGTGACTTGGGCAAAAAAGGGTTTCCCGGTGGATCGAAAACCCGAAAGGGCGGTCCAGGAAAAAGTTAGGGAATTAAAGCGTATGACTGTGTCTCTTCGGATCACTTTAAGGACAATCTCTTCACGCACAAGCTCCAAGCTTCTGATCAATCCAATCATCTGCGAACGAAGCAACGAATGGACAAGATACTCAGAGTTACGAAGGCTATAGCAGAATGGGAACCCCATGGAATTGTTACACATAGCCATCTTTCTTTGTATAAATTTTTCTCAATTTTTATGACAACGTTCTCTTACTAGGATGTCTGTTTCCTTTATACAAAATACTTACACAAAGTTAATACAAAGATATTTCTAAGCGCATAAAATTGTTTGCCTTTTCTTTCTTTTTATAATTGTGTTTTATTTGAAAACGTCCAATGATTTATTAAATAAGCATATGCGTTTGAATATAATCACTGCTTACAAATAAAACAGAATTGGAAAGAATAATTACTGATATGATGAAAATATAGGAAAATGTCTTTAGGCCATTCCAGGAGAAATCCACTGCAATACATCATCCAGATCCTCGGCGGAACTAAAGCTTTGAAATGCATATCCCCAGTGGAGTTAAGTTTCAAGAATCCCCATAAGAGTTGAGTTTTCAAACTCCCGATCCCCAGCGGAGCAAAACTTTGAACTACAAACCCTCAGTAAGAATGAAACTTTCTTCCCCAAGCGGAGCCAAAACTTCAGCCTTTGAACACCAATGGAGACCATTCAGTTTCCTCCATTGTTCCTGAAGAGTCGCTTTAAAACCAGATAATTCCCCAGAGAGTTATTCTTCCCCAGTGAAGTCACCACGATCAAATCGGCACGTCATTAAGATCCCCAATGGAAAGAAAACTCTGATCTACCAATCCCTAGCAGAAACCATTCAGTTTTCCCCTGATACCCCCCTAACGTAACGAAGATTCTCATTCTTTAAGTCCCCAGTAGATTGGATTACAACCCAAACTCTTGATCTCCCCAGCAGTTTAGCTTCTCCCCACAGAGGTTGTCAAAGATCTTGAATCTCTAGCAGTGGTTATGGATTTATTTTCCTCGACAGCAGTCAAAGATTTTATTATCTCCAGTTATCCAGGATTTATTTTCCTCAGCAAAACAGCTAATCAGCTTACATGCACATACATTACATTCATAAATCATGAACATTGATAAAACACATATATTGCATCATACATTTCATGCAACATAGCATTTGTGTTTCAGTTGACCTTTTACCCTTTTCAGGATAAAATTAACAGCTACCTAAAACAGATGATCAAAGCTCAGAAAACGGCTTAGAGAGGCTCCAGACATGGATGCTCTCCTGTTTACTTATTCAAATCAAGGGGCAGATTCCTGTTCCAGTTATGAAGCCTGGATTCGATCAGATTTTATCTTGACTATACTAAAGCCCGGAGATCGACCGGAAAATAGTAGAATCCCCTGCAAGTCATTCTGAAGACTGGATGCTGACCAGATAGGAAGTAAGGTATCATGAAGCCTGGATGTTGACCAGATAGCAATACAAGAATGTGAAGCCTGGATGTTGACCAGATAACAGTAAGGTACACTGTGAATCTTGGATGTTGACCAAATAACAGTTTACTCAGCCAATTACTTTGAAGCTCAGATCCAACCGGATATTAGTAGGCCCCAAAATCAAAGGGAAAACCGGAGGCGACCGAATAATCATTTGATTTCCTTCTGAAGACTGGATGCTGACCAGATAGGAAGTAAGGTATCGTGAAGCCTGGATTTTGACCAGATAGCAATGCAAGACTGTGAAGCCTGGATGTTGACCAGATAACAGTAAGGTACACTATGAAGCTTGGATGTTGACCAAATAACAGTTTACTCGGCCAATTACTCCTGGATCCAACCAGATATTAGTAGGCCCCAAAATCAAAGGGAAAACCGGAGGTGACCGGATAATCATTTGATTTCCTTTTGAAGACTGGATGTTGACCAGATAGGAAGTAAGGTATTGTGAAACCTGGATGTTGACCAGATAGCAATGCAACACTGTGAAACCTGAACGTCGACCAGATAACAATTAACCGTTAACAGAATGAAGATTCACATTCTTGAAACCCCAGAAGATTGGCACACTCCCAACCTCCTGACCCAAACGCCTGAATGAAGATTCTCATTCTTGCTTCCCCAGTAGATTGGAATACACCAAAACTCCTGATATTCCCGCCAGAATGAAGATTCTCATTCTCAGAGTGGCATACAACCTGAGTTTCTGATATTCCCGACAGAATGAAGATTCTCATTCTCATAGTGGCATACAACCCGAGTTTCTGATATTCCCGACAGAATGAAGATTCTCATTCTCAAAGTGGCATACAACCTAAACCCCTGAACTTCTTCCAAACAGGAATAAGCTTTTCCCCAGAGTCCTGAGCTCATTCTCCAGCAGGATAGCTAATCCTCAACAGTATAGCTATTCCCCACAGAGTTTTTACTCCCCAACAAAATGAAGATTCTCATCCTTGATTCTCCAGTGAATTTTCCAGAGCCTTCTTTACTCTCAGCATAATTTTGTCAGAATTTTTAATCCCCTGCAGATCGAAGATTCTTGTTCTTGACTTCTCAACAGAAATTCCCCTAGCGGAATGAGGATTCTCATTCTCAATTCCCCATAGAGTTTTCAAATATTCCCCGGCGTAGTTCTCCTCAATAACATGCATACGGGCTCTCGCAAAGGAATCTCTTATGCGATCAACATTCTTGGATGGCATCTTTAAGCCCATCTCTGACAAGATTCTGTCACACATCTCCAAATGGCATCTTTAAGCCCGTTCCCTCAACTACATTTTGACGAGTGCAAATTTACGGGCACTCTAGTGTCCAATCCTCTTTTACCTTTGAGTCACGAAAGGCAAACTCACCAATCTAACTCTTCAGGTTCAAGAAGATTGAACAGGGGCAGCTGTTGTACCCCAAAATTTGCCCTCTCATCCTTCAGGAATTCATCCTGAATTCTCAGAGTTTTCCTTAAACAAATCCAAGCCCTGAATTATCATTCCTTTCCAGGTAAACCATTTACAAGAGCAAAGTGGTCATTTGCAAGCTCAAAAGTCAAAAATTTTACCTTGAAAAAGTTAAATTCTAAATACTTAGAATTTTTTCTTAAAAAAAGAGGTGTTTAAGAAAATGGCCCTTTAGAACTTCTGAACCAACCTCCAGGAAGAAACGGTCAGAAGTTGCAAACTTGGCTCAGCATATAACATTCAGTCAGAAGGTGGCTCTTCAACAGCTACACCAACTCAGTTAGGGGTTGTAAACGTGGTTCAACACGTAATCTTTAAACAGAACATGGCGCTTACAGCAGTTACGCAAGTTCAGCCAGAGTTTGCTAGAGAAATACAAAGAAGACAACAAAGCCTGAAACTCCTTCAGAACGTACTGAGATCCAAAGGTAATAGGATCAGCAGATTGGGTATAATACTGAAGCAGAATCTCTAAGTCCAGAGTTTTCAGAGGCAGATCAAAGAAGCATGCTGGAAAGTCTGGAAAACTTTCAGAATCTGCTGAGGCAACAAGAGGCCAAGGTTAAAACTTGGTTTATGATGTTTTTGGTGAAGCAGAACTGCTGGCTCAGGTTTTAGGTAATGATGCAAAATCTCCTATTACAAGATTTCTGATTTTGACAAATCTCATCACCATTTAATGCTCATTAATGCTTACAACCACTTTTGAGCATTCATCCAAGGGGTCTCTCCACGTGTGGCATGGTAACACCCTCGTGCAGGCTTAGGCATGGATTTATGTGCCACTTTTCGCCTATGGGTGTCACTTCTCCTTAATCCTCTCTTACTGTTCCAACCTAGGCTGAAAAGCTGTCCATCATCACAACTTTTCATGAACTTCCTTCAAGAACAAGTTAACCCCTACTGCATAGTATTGGCGCCATTTAACGTTTAAAAATTCACAAAGCCTTGCCTATAAATAGGACGTCATTGTCCATTAAGAAACCCAGGTTAAAAAACCCAGAAAATTGCTAGAAGAGAAACAAAAAATTCTAGCAAGAAAACATTATGAAACTCTACCAAAATTCCTATTGTTTCAAGAGCCTTGAACATAACTTTGAACTTCCTGCCTCCAAATTTCATTGATACCCAATTTTTTTCCTGACTAGAGAACGCCCATACAGTTTCTGACCATACATAATATATCTTCTCTATCCACCCATTCTAAAAAGAACCTGTCCAGAACACCATCAGAGCTAAAGCTAGCTCCAATTCACAAATTTTCTTCCAACAGCAAGGTAAGCACCTGCTTACTCTCATCACGCTGCTAAGCATCATCAGCTTTGCATGCTCAATAAACACAATGTATATATCATGTTGCTGCTGTACGTGTTCTGAGGATTTTTATGCCTCTGAATGATTAAGTAGGAAGTGAATCAGTGTAGAACCTGCCTGTGACCTTTTTTGGTTCTGTCTTCTGAAACACTTTGACACCTGCTGAGACTATCCTAGGCATGCCTTCTGTTTTGTGGAAAAATAATAAAATTGCAGGTATTCTGACTAGCACAGGGGGAAACCAAGCTCTGACTTTGACGCTATCACTTCTGAGGCCTGTCTTGCTATCAATAATATCAGAACTTCTGAAAATTATTGTGTTTCCAGCAGGGTCAGAACTTATGACTTCCCCACTAACAAACTTCTGTCTTGCATCGCATGGGACTCAGAACTTCTGACCTTCCCACTAACAGGTTTCTGTTTTGCAGGGCACTAGAGTCAGAAGTTCTGACTCATACATTTTCACTAACATGTTGATATCCTGCAGCAGGCCTGGGTCAGAACTTCTGACTTCCTCTCAGCAGCGCGCTAGCTCTCTCTCTTTCTCTTTTTCTTCCACTTGTTATTTTCTTTTTTTATCTATTTTTTCTTGTTGAACCACCCCCATGTACAAGTGTGTATCCCCCACCCCCTAAATATTGTAATAGCGTAGGATTTTACATTTCCGCATTTTTATTGCTTTCAAATGTAAATGCTAGTAATTAGGATATGTATGGCAAGATAAAATCAATGAAATAGAAAATCCTAATTCAAGATAAAATCATGCATGCAATAAAATACACTTGCACCCAAACACCCCTTAAGGTATCTCCACTTGGTTGCCTAAACAAATGGCCATGGTATGCATGCTAGGTATCTTGGCAAAACAAAAACAAAATAAAAGATCATAGTCCCTCGATGACGCTATCTTGGTTGCCTATACAAAATGATCTCTCCCCCTCAAAAATTGCTAAAGATACTTAGCTCAATTGCTATCATGGTCAATACGATGACCCGCGTCTGTCCTGTTTAACATCCAAATACAAGGTTGTTTACCAAATACAATGGTAAAATAACATTGTCAAAAGGGTTAAAAACGTATAGAAAAGATCTTTGAGTAAAATAGGGTAGAGAACTCTTAGTTACTTGATCAAAACTTGCAAAACATCCTTGTTATTTTCAAACACACCTCACAACACAATTTCAAAACATTTCCCAAATCAAACTTTCAAACATCGAAAAATCTTTTCAAAAGACAATACACCTTTGTATATATTCAAACAAGAATCATTACAAAGGTTGCCACAATGATGGCCTCTTTTCAAAACATTTTTCGAAACCACACACAAAGCACCATTTCAAACAATTAGAAAAGCAAAAGCAAGTGATCTAAACAAGTAACTAAGAGCCCATGGATAACCATGTATGAAAAGGGTGCTAGCACCTTCCCTTTTCATAATCTACCCCCCGAACCCAAGAAAACATCTCAAAGGTCTTTCCTGTGCTTTTTGACCTTTCCTTTGGATAAAATAAAAAGTCGGTGGCGACTCTTGCTAAACCAAAACATTTGTGAACACAAACGCAAAACACCAAGTCAGTTCTCCCACCGTATCACACCATTTTAGAAAAAATTGCAATTTGAGGCAAAGTTGACTTTTGGCGATTTTGCAAAAAAGGTCAACTTCACCAATGCATAACTTCCTCAATTTTGACTCTTCGAAGTTGTTCTTTGACTTTTTAGAAATCTTGAGATGTACTCTAAGCAACCATTTTAGTCTCATCTCAATTTGGTATTCCATGTTCATGTATGAAGCTTTGACAAAAAAGGTGTTTTTGTTGACTTTTCAAAATGACCTATAATGTCAAAATTCATCACTTCTTGTGAGTGCATAATTTGAACTTGGGAGCTGAATATGAATTGTAAGGAATTGCATCCTCTTCAAAATGAGCTTTTGATGGGTCATTTCTCATAAAGTATGATAAAGTTATGCTTGTTCAAAGTTGAGTTGACTTTCCCTATAAAACCCTAATTTAGCAACTTTGGTTCTTGATGAATTATGAGCAATCCTTGATGAATCATGATCAACCCTTGATCAAATGATGAATGATACTTCAAAATGAGGATGCTGACCAAAAATCTTGAAGTTTGACTGTATGCAGGCCACATTTGACTTTTGCCCTAGCATAGTCGATTTTCAGGCCTTTGAGCAATTGACTGAGCAAACTTCCTTTGCAAGGCTTGAAACTTGACACGGATGATCTTGAGAACATATTAGGACAATGGTGAGAATTTGGGATCCCTTGGACTCAAGTATCTTGATGCAATATGAAACCCTAATTTGAGGTAGACTGCCTTAGGAGAGAGCTTGTCTGGTCAACCCTTGGACTTTCCTTTAGCAACTTGAGGATCTTTCTTGAAATGTTTTGAGAAATATGACAGGCCAATTTTGGGGTACAACACAGTATAACGCCGACCTTGCTCCCACTCATACTCAACTTCAGGGTATGTTTATGGGTGCAAGCGAAGGTTTTAAGGACTATGCTCAAAAGTGGAGAGATCTGGCTGGAAGAGTCCAACCCCCTCTGTCTGATAGGGAGTTGGCTGATATGTTTCTTGGGACGTTGTCTGGTCCATTTTTTAATCATCTGATCGGCAGTTCATCATCTGGGTTTACCGAACTGATTTTGACTGGGGAGAGAGTAGAAGCTAGTATCCGAAGTGGTAAGATACAGAAAGGTGCTTCATCAAGTACATAAAAGAAACCTTTCAGGAAAGAAGATAGTGCAGTTTATGGCTCGAGGAGCCAAAACCGACTTGAACACCATCAAGCAGTAAATGCGGTAGTAATATCAAGACCCGCCGTTGCCCCACAATGCAACAATCAACAAAGAATGGAGAGACCACAAAGACAGTACACTCGACTTGATATGACCTTGTCTCAAATTCTACCACAATTGTTGAAGACCAATTTGGTAACTCTGAGGGAAGCCCCGAAGAATCCCAGCACCACATCTCTGCTGTATAATCCGAACGCCCGCTGTGCCTATCACTCTGATAGCCCAGGTCATGATACAAACAATTGTTGGGCCTTGAAGAATAAAGTGCAATATTTGATTGAAGCTAAAGAGATTGAGTTTGACGCTCCAGAGAAACCCAACGTCATAACTGCTCCTATGCCCAAGCATGGTCATGGTGTAAATGTTGTGGATGATGATTTATTTATGACCTGACTGGAAGACATTTCTACTTCGTTGATGACAGTTAAGAAGAATCTATTGTTGGCCGGTTTATTTCCGGGTTGTGGCGAAGGTTGCCACCTATGTTCAATTCTACCTGCTGGTTGCCACTTATTGAAATCAGGTGTTCAACGCTTGATGGATAACAAAGAGATCATGTTCGAGAAGACTTTGATTCCGATAATTCCTGTTGAAGATGTGTCCATCATAATCATTTCCGCCAATCCTTCCAAGGCTTCCTCGAGAAATCTTGTTAGGATTACATCTGTTCCAAGAGTTGCTCCATTGATCATTACTATTCCTGGTCCTATCCCATACACTTCGGATAAGGCTGTCCCGTGGCACTATAGGGTCGATGTGTATTATCATGGGATCAAACAAGATTTGAAGGCTGAAGAAGCTGATACTGATGTCAACAATATTTTCGGGGCTAGCAAGGTCACTAGAAATGGAAGGCTTTTCTCTCCCGAGATTTCCCCTCCAACTGTTCAAAAGCCTGTTGTTATTCCATCTTCCAGTACATCAGCTACAGTCCCAGTACGTATTCCTATTATCACCCCTGTCACCGAGCCATCAGACACTCGGGTCAAAGAAGTCATAGGTGAGCCTGCCCGGACGGAGGCACCTAAGAAGATTGTTGTAGAAACCTCTAGACAGGAGATAGAGGAAATTCTGAAGATTATCAAGAAAAGCGACTACAACATAGTCGAACAGCTGGGGAAGACCCCATCAAAAATATCCATGTTATCCTTGTTGTTGTGCTCAGAAGCCCATGCAAAGGCTTTAATTGCTTTCCTTAAAACTGCGCATGTACCGCAGGAAACTTCTGCTGATCAATTCAAAGATTGTGTGGCTAGTTTGACCGCTGACAACGGGTTGGGTTTCTCCGACGCAGATCTGACTGCCAAAGGAAGAAATCACAATGATGCCTTGCACGTCTCGATCGAGTGCAGGGGCACTACTTTGGCCCATGTACTGGTAGATATTGGGTCCTAATTGAATGTTTTACCCAAGAAAGCGTTAGACCGGTTGAACTGTGAAGGGTTGGTTCTGAAGCCGAGTAATATTGTGGTTAGGGCCTTTGACGGGTCCAAAAGGATGGTGCACAGGGAAGTGGGTGTCTCTGTTAAAGATGGCTCTCATACTTTCGCATCTACATTCTATGTGATGGACATCCGACCATCCTATTCATGTTTGCTGGGTCGCCCGTGGATTCATAAGGCTGAGGCAGCGACTTCCACGCTCCATCAGATGTTGAAATATCCAGTGAAGGGGAAGATTGTTATGGTACAAGGAGAAGAGGAGTACACGGTGAGCCATCTTAATTCCTTTCGGTATGTGGAGATGGATGGAGAGTTCATCGAAACCCCGTGTCAGAACTTTGAAGAGGTCCCCCAGACTCTGGCGTCCACTGAAGTTGCTGCTGAAGAACCTCCAATGAAGATGGCTTCCCTCAAGGATGTTAGGGTTGTTATTGAAAAAGGTGGGTGTGCAAATTGGGGTCAACTCCCTGACTTCGCACATAAAACTGACAAGTTTGGTTTGGGCTTTACTGCAGAAGCTCAAAGGGTTGTTCGGCGCGCGCGAATTGGATGACCTCCCCTGCGCATCAGTAATCCGGGAGTGAATGCAATTGAAGACGACGAAGAAGAGTCAGATATTGACAGCTGGATTTACCCGACTACCGATGGTGGGCTGAACAATTGGACGGCGAAGGACTTCGTGCCCATTTCTTTTATTACACAGTAATAGACTTTTGTTTTGAAATTTGTAACAAATAATTTGAAACTCTACAGCCCGGTGCCTTGCCTGAGGTACTTTGGCTTTGTTTGTGAGGGCTTATTATTTGTCATTTTCATATACCATCAATAAAGCATTGGACGTTTTCTTGCATTGACCTCCCAGCACCACATCTCCGCTGTATAATCCGAACGCCCGCTGTGCCTATCACTCTGATAGCCCAGGTCATGATACAAACAATTGTCGGGCCTTGAAGAATAAAGTGCAAGATTTGATTGAAGCTAAAGAGATTGAGTTTGATGCTCCAGAGAAACCCAACGTCATAACTGCTCCTATGCCCAAGCATGGTCATGGTGTAAATGTTGTGGATGATGATTTATTTATGACCTGACTGGAAGACATTTCTACTCCGTTGATGACAGTTAAGAAGAATCTATTGTTGGCCGGTTTATTTCCGGGATGTGGCGAAGGTTGCCACCTATATTCAATTCTACCTGCTGGTTGCCACTTATTGAAATCAGGTGTTCAACGCTTGATGGATAACAAAGAGATCATGTTCGAGAAGACTTTGATTCCGATAATTCTTGTTGAAGATGTGTCCATCATAACCATTTCCGCCAATCCTTCCAAGGCTTCCTCGATAAATCATGTTAGGATTACATCCGTTCCAAGAGTTGCTCTATTAATCATTACTATTCCTGGTTCTATCCCATACACTTCGGATAAGGCTGTCCCGTGGCACTATGGAGCCGATGTGTATTATCATGGGGTCAAACAAGATTTGAAGATCGAAGAAGCTGATGCTGATATCAGCAATATTGTTGGGGCTAGCAAGGTCACCAGAAGTGGAAGACTCTTTTCACCTGAGATTTCCCCTTCGACTGTTCAAAAGCCTGTTGTCATTCCGTCTGCTAGTACATCAGCTGTTGTTCCAATTCTTACTCCAGTTATCACCCCTGTCGCCGAGTCATCTGACACTCGGGGCAAAGAAGTTACAGGTGAGCCTGCCCGGATGGAGGCACCTAAAAAGATCATTGTAGAGACCTCTAAGCAAGAGATAGAGGAAAATTTGAAGATTATCAAGAAGATCGACTACAACGTAGTCGAGCAGCTGGGGCAGACCCTGTCGAAAATCTCTATGTTGTCCTTGTTATTGTGTTCGAAAGCCCGTGCAAAGGCTTTAATTGCTTTCCTCAAGACTGCGCATGTGCTGCAGGAAACCTCTGATGATCAATTCAAAGACTGTGTAGCTAGTTTGACTGCCGATAACGGGTTGGGTTTCTCAGACGCAGATCTGACTGCCAAAGGAAGAAATCACAATGATGCTCTGCACGTCTCAATTGAGTGCAGGGGCACTACTCTGGCCCACGTGCTGGTGGATACTGGGTCCTCATTAAATGTTTTACCAAAGAAAGCATTATACTGTCTGGACTGTGAAGGTTTGATTCTGAAACCGAGCCATATTGTGGTCAGGGCTTTCGACGGGTCAAAAAGGATGGTGCACGGGGAGGTGGACGTCCCTGTTAAAGTTGGATCTCAGACTTTTGCATCTACTTTCTATGTGATGGATATCCGACCATCTTATTCTTGCGTGCTGGGTCGCCCTTGGATTCATAAGGCCTGAGCAGTGACTTCCACGCTCCATCAAATGTTGAAATATCCAGTAAAGGGGAAGATTGTTACGGTACAAGGTGAGGAGGAGTACATGGTAAGTCATATTAATTCATTTCTCTATGTGAAGATGGATGGGGAGTTCATAGAAACCCCGTGTCATAACTTTGAAGAGGTCCCCCAGACTCTGGCGTCAACTGAAGTTGATATTGACAAACCTCCAATGAAGATGGCTTCCCTCAAAGATGCCAGGGTTGTAATTGAAAAAGGTGGGTGTGCAAATTGGGGCCAACTTCCTGACTTTGCACACAAGACTGACAAGTTTGGTTTGGGTTTTACTACAGAGGCTCAAAGGGTTGTTCGACATGCGCGAATTGGAATACCTCCTCTGCACATCAGTAATCCAGGAGTGAATGCAATTGAAGATGATGAAGAGGAGTCAGATATCGATAGCTGGATCTACCCGACTACCAACGGTGGCTTGAACAACTGGACGTTAAAGGACTTCATGCCCGTTTCTTTTATTACATAGTAATTAACTTTTTGTTTTGAGATTTGTAACAGACAGTTTAAAACTTTACGGCCCAGTGCCTTGCCCGAGGCACCTTGGCTTTGTTTGTGAGGGCTTATTATTTGTCATTTTCATATATCATCAATAAAACATTGGACGTTCTCTTGCATTACAAATTTTGCGCTCCTTGTTTTTCCTTTCTAAATCTCGCACTTTATTAAACAGCTATTGTCTCACACACACTCACATATCATAATGCAGATCCACATCCACTCTGGATCCCATTGATAACGACTCTGCTACTTCCAGTTATGACTTCGAAAGTCCGATCAACCAAGCCGAGGACGAAGGTGAGGATGATTGTGAAGTGCCTGGGGAACTTGCTAGACTGTTACTACAGGAAGAGAGGGCCATACAGCCTCATAAAGAGCCAGTGGAATCAGTGAATTCGGGTACGGACGAAGACAAGAAAGAGATCAAGATATGTGCAAATATGGAATCTAGTATCAAGCAGCGGTTGATACAGATGCTACACGATTATGTTGAGATATTCGCTTGGTCTTATGAAGATATGCCTGGTTTGGACACTGACATTATGGTACACTGCCTGCCAACCAAAGAAGACTGCCCTCCGGTGAAGCAGAAGGTCCGTTGTATGCACCCTTAGATGTCTGAGAAAATCAAAGCTAAGGTCATGAAACAGTTTGACACCGGTTTTCTAGCTATCACTTCTTACCCGCAGTGGGTTGCCAATGTTGTTCTGGTGCCAAAGAAGGATGGTAAGGTACGGATGTGTGTGGACTATAGGGATTTGAACAGGGTGAGCCCTAAGGATGATTTCCCGCTGCCTCACATTGATGTTCTGGTCGACAACACCGCGTAGCATAAGATCTTTTCCTTTATGGATGGTTTTTCCGGTTACAATCAGATTAAGATAGCTCCCGAGGACATGGAGAAGACAACTTTCATTACACAGTGGGGCACCTTCTGTTACAAGGTAATGCCTTTCGGGTTGAAGAAAGCTGGGGCAACTTATTAGCGCGCCATGGTCGCTCTGTTCCACGACATGATTCACCATGAGATTGAGGTTTACGTCGATGACATAATTGCAAGGTCCCAAACTGAAGAAGAACACCCGGACCATCTCCAGAAACTGTTTGACATGTTGAAGACGTACAAGACGAGGCTAAATCCGAACAAGTGCACCTTCAGGGTAAGGTCTGGTAAGCTGCTGGGTTTCGTCATTAGTGATAAAGGTATTCAAGTGGATCCTTCAAAATTAAAGGCTATACACGAGATGCCAGCCCCCCGAAAAGAAAAGGAAGTTAGAGGCTTTTTGGGACGTCTGAATTAGATTGCCCGATTCATTTCACATCTGACTGCTACTTGTGAGCCAATCTTCAAGCTGCTGAAGAAAGGTCAAGTGGTAAAATGGAATGATAAATGTCAGACCGCTTTCGAAAGGATCAAGGAATATCTCCAAGAGCCCCCTGTCCTGATGCCTCTAGTTGAAGGAAGACCTTTGATCTTATACTTGACAGTACTCGACAATTCAATGGGGTGTGTGTTGGGGCAGCATGACGAGTCTGGCCGAAAAGAGCATGTTATTTACTACCTTAGCAAAAAGTTTACCGACTGTGAGACTCGATACTCACTACTCGAGAAAACTTGTTGCGCTTTGGCATGGGTTGCTCGCCGGCTGAGACATTATATACTGACTCACACTACCTTACTGATATCAAAGATGGACCCAATCAAGTATAACTTCGAAAAGCCTGCCTTGTCTGGAAGAATAGCAAGATGGCATATGATCTTAACTGATTATGACATCCAATACACAACCCAAAAAGCAATCAAGGGGAGTGTATTGGCAGATCATTTGGCGCATCAGGCCGTGGATGATTACTAGTCTATGAATTTCTAGTTTCTGGATGAGAACATCATGTTGGTGACTGACTGTGAAAAACCTGGACCGGATGAAGGACCTAAGGAAGGATCCCGATGGTCTATGTATTTCGATGGAGCTTCAAACGCGTTGGGTAATGGCATCAGCGCCGTGATCATATCTCCTGAAGGTTGTCATACTCCATTCACCGCCCGATTATGTTTTAATTGCACCAACAACATGGCGGAGTATGAAGCATGCATCATGGGCCTCCGAGCAACTATTGACATAAGGATTAAGTTCTTGAGTGTATTCGGAGATTCTGCTCTAGTGATCAGTCAGATCAAAGATGAGTGGGATATGAAATACCCAAATCTTATTCCTTACAAAGAGTATGTACTGACGTTGCTTCCACACTTTGAGGAGGCAACCTTTGAACACTTCCCAAGAGAGGAGAATCAGTTGGCAAACGCACTAGCTACCATGTCTTCTATGTTCAAGGTCGGGTGGGAAAATGAAGCTCCCCAGATTACCATCGAGAGGTTGGACAAACCCGCACATTGTTGTGATATCGAGGCTGAAGAGGTAACAGATAAGCCCTGGTTTCATGAGGTAAAGAGGTATCTTAAGGCTCAGGAATACCCCGAGGGTGTATCTGTTAATGATAAGAAGTTTCTGAGGAGGTTCGCGGCGAAGTTCTTCATCAGTAATGGTATCCTTTACAAGTGTAATCATGATTCAACCTTACTGCGATGTGTAGACAAGAACGAGCCAGAAAGGATTATGGCAGAGATACATGAAGGTACCTTAGGAACTCATTCTAGTGGACACACCATGGCAAATAAAATCCTACGGGCAGGATATTATTGGTCTACTATGGAAGCCGATTGTTATCAGAATTCTCGGACCTGTCATAAGTGCCAAGTCTATGCTGATAAGGTGCATGTACCTCCAGTTCCTCTGAACGTCTTGACAGCTCCTTGGCCCTTTGCAATGTGGGGCATCGATATGATTGGCGAGATCAGACCTACTGCGTCCAACGGGCATCGCTTCATTCTGGTGGCTATTGATTACTTTACAAAGTGGGTTGAAGAAACTTCCTTTGCTACAGTAACCAAGAACATCGTGGCGTGGTTCATCCGACACAACTTGATTTGTTGATACGGTGTACCATAGAATATCATTACAGACAATGGTACAAATCTCAATAATACGATGATCACTGAGCTCTGCAAACAATTTAAGATACAACATCACAACTCTTCTCCTTACCAGCCGAAGATGAATGGGGTTGTTGAAGCGGCTAATAAGAACATCAAGAAGATTGTGCAGAAGATAACAGTAACATACAAAGACTGGCATGAGATGTTACCATTCGCTCTTCATGGGTACCGTACATCAGCACGGAAATCGACAGGGGCAACACCTTACTCTTTGGTGTATGGCATGGAGGCAGTCTTACCCATTGAAGTCCAGATACCCTCTCTCTGAATTATGAAGGATACAGGTTTGAGTGAGGACGATTGGATCTAGACCCGGCTTGATCAGCTGAACTTAATCGATGAAAAGAGACTTACTGCTATTTGTCATGGTCAGGCGTATCAAAAGCGGATGATCAAGGCATTTAACAAGAAAGTTAGACGACAAGAATATCAAGTCGGGGATCTGGTGATCAAGCGCATCATACTGCCATAAGGTGATCCCAGGGGAAAATGGACTCCTACGTACGAAGGGCCATTTGTGGTTAAGAACATTTTCTTAGGAGGAGCTATGATTCTAACCACCATGGATGGTGACGACCTTCCTCACCCCGTCAATACAGACATAATGAAAAAATACTACGCATAATCAAGGACCCGCTAGGTCGACTGGCCTAGGCAAAAATAAGGGCTTCCTGGCGAACCAAAAGGGTTCGGGCAAAAGTAAGGGATGAAAATAAAAAAACTTGTACACCCGGAAAGTCGAAAACCTGAAAAGGCGGCTTGGGCAAAAAAGGGTATCCCCGTGGACTAAAAACCCGAAAGGGCGGTCCAGGCAAAAATTAGGGATCAAAGCATAACACTATGTCTCATTGGATCATCTTGCAATCACACTTCGGTATCGACTATCAAGCTCGGACGATGCCAATCAATCTGATCTACCTTCAACCAAGTAGCAAAGTGATGAGATGCTCGAAGACATAAAGGCAATAGCAGAGTTGGAATCCAGTGGGATTGTTCACGTAGCTGTTTTTCTTTGTTTTACACAAATTGTATAAATTCTGTTTGTTCGGCGATGTTCTCTTACTAGGACGTCAGCCTCTTGTACAAAAACTACTATTTACAGGTCAACTTCAAAATCAATACAATTCATTTTACAATAATTTCAAAATTGTTTTTCTTTTTCTGTTTTGTTTTGCAAGAACGTCCAATGGTTCATTTTTGATGTATGCATTTGACAATAATTGCTGCTCATAAAAATTTACATGCGAAACAAAAGACTATCACTCGTAATTCCAGGAACAGGGGCAAACAAGAAGTGTCCAAGCTTTACAGTTGCTTTATCCACCAGGTACACGGATAGACCTAGCTGGAGAATATGACTAAAGGTGCATACATTCCCCACAGAGTAAAAAGTATCTAAAAACATCGGTGTTAATTCTCCCCAAGCAGAGTTCATCTATCACCAACAATGGAAGACCATCCCCAGTGGAGTTTATTTCTTCCACAAGCAGAAACTCAATCCCCGACGGAGTTTGTCATCACCAGTAACGGTAATTCATCCCCAGCCGAGGTTATTTCTCCAAATCAGCAAATTTTCTAGCAGAGCATCTCTCTTCCCCCACATAGTTATTTTCTCGCCAGTTTATTCTCCAGCAGAGTTATTCTCCCGCCAATTTATTCTCAAATCATCTTCGATCATTATCCCCAGCGAGAACAAAGAACTCAACTCCTCGTATTCTCCAGCAGCAGTCCGGGATTTATTTTCCCCAGCTAGAGAACATCATAAAAACATTGCATATCCATACATCATGGCATACACATATGCATCATACAACACAATCTCATTTATTTTGAGAACATCATTACTCGATACATTTCATACATCATGACATTACATACGACTTACTCTTTACCTTTCAGGAAAAGATACAATCAAATTCTCACAAAGTTCAAGCTATGAAGCCCGGGTACGACTGAATAGTATCTTGATCACCCCATCATATTATGAAGCCCAGAGAATGACTGGACAACAGTATCAGAATACCGCGAAGCCTGGAATCAACCAGATAGTGGTATCTCTTAAACAAGCTATGAAGCTCGGATTCGACTGGATAATAGTTTAATCCCCAACAAGTTATTGTGAAGCCTGGATTACGACCAGATAACAATATAAGACACCATGAAGCTTGGGTTACGACCAGATAGTGGTATATTATAAACACAAGCCGTGAAGCCCGGAGTCGACCGGATAGCAGCTTAACAAGTTATTGTGAAGCCTGGATTACGACCAGATAGAAATACAAAACGCCATGAAGACTGGATTCGACCAGATAATGGTAGAAGACATTGTGAAGCCTAGATTACGACCAGATAGCAGCCAAGAATACTACGAAGCCTGGAGTCGACCAGATAGTAGTATATCTTTAATGCAAGTTATGAAGCTCGGGTTCGACCGGATAATATCTTGATTTCTCCAAACACCATGAAGCCTGGATTCGACCAGATAATGGTATGAGACATCGTGAAGCCTGGATTACGACTAGATAGCGGTAAAAGACGCTGAAGCCTGGATTACAACCAGATAACAGTGAGGGACACTACGAAGCTTGGATTTCGACCAAATAGCAGTCTACCCGGCCAGTTACTATGAAGCCCGGAATCGACCGGATATTAGTAGGCCTAAAATCAAATGGAAGCCCGGATGTGACTGGATAACCACTTGATTTCTTCTGAAGCCTGGATTTCGACCAAATAAGAAGTAAGGTATTGTGAAGCATGGAATCGACCAGATAGAAATACTGAACGCCATGAAGCCTGGATTCGACCAGATAATGGTATGAAACATCGTGAAGCCTGGATTACGACCAGATAGCGGTACAAGACACTGTGAAGCTTGGATTTCAACCAAATAACAGTTTTACTTGGATAATTACTAAGAAGCCCAGAGTCGACCGGATATTAGTGTGCCTTAAATTCAAGTTAAAGCCCGGATGCGATCAGATAACAACTTAATTCCGTCTGAAGACTGGATTATGACCAGATAAGGATTGAGAAATTGCGAAGCCTAGATTACGACTGGATAACAAGTTTAATCTCATCTCCCCAGTAAGCCACTGTAAAGCCTGGAGCACGACCAGATAACAGTCGATCTTATCACTATGAAGCCTGGATCACGACCACATAGTAGTTCAGTTTCACCTCTTCGACCAAGAGACGATTTCCCAATAGAATAACAGACGACTGAAGCTCCTAAAATTCAACTTTTTCTCAAGACAAAGAACAACATTCCCCAGTGAAATCCTCCTCAACAACAGGTATACAAGCTCTCGCAAAGGAATCTCTTATGTGATCGACACTCCTTCGGATGGCATCTTTAAGCCCATCCTCCGTCATCAATCTCCAAATGGCATCCATAAGCCCATTCCCGACATCACAAGACAAGCACCACTTCATACGAGTGCAAATTGCGGGCACTCTAGTGTTCAATCATCTTCAACCTTCAGATCACGAAAGGCAGACAAGTCAATCTACATCCTCAGGTTTAAGAAGATTGAACAGGGGCAGCTGTTGTACCCCAAAATTTGCCCTCCCACATTTCTCAATACATTTCAAGTGAGATCCTCAAATTGCTCAAGGAAGTCCAATAGTTGACCAGACAAACTCTCTCCTAAGGCAGTCTACCTCAAATTAGGGTTTCATGTTGCATCAAGATACTTGAGTCCAAAGGGTATCAAATGCTAAACATTGTCCTAATATGTTATCAAGATCATCCATGTCAAGTTTCAAGCCTTGCAGAGAAAGTTTGCTCAGTCAATTGCTCAAAGGCCTGAAAATCGAATGTGTTAGGGCAAAAGTCAATTGTGGCCCACATGCAGTCAAACTTCAAGATTTTTGGTCAACATCCTTATTTTTAAGTATTATTCATCATTTGATCAAGGGTTGATCATGATTCATCAAAGATTGCTCACAATTCATCAAAACCCAAAAGTTGCTAAATTAGGGTTTTGTAGGAAAAGTCAACTCAACTTTGACCAAGCATAACTTTCTCATACTTTATGATAAATGACCCATCCAAATCTCATTTTGAATAGGATTCAATTCCCTACAATTCGTCTTCATCTCCCAAGTTAAAAATATGCACTCACAAGAAGTTATGAATTTGGACATTATAGGTCATTTTGAAAAGTCAACAAAAACACCTTTTTTGTCAAAGCTTCACACATGAACATGGAAGACTCAATTGAGATGAGACCAAAAGGGTTGCTTATAGGACATCTCAAGATTTCTAAAAAGTTTAATAACACCTTCAAATAGTCAAAATTGAAGAAGTTATGCATTGGTGAAGTTGACCTTTTTTGCAAAATTGCCAAGAGTCAAAAGTGCCTCAAATTGCAATTTTTGTTAAATGGGCCTAACTTTTTGCACTTGTTTTGAGTTTGTAACATGGTCCACGAGCCCTATCTCTTCCAATTTGCCTTTATTTTATTTTTTCCATTTATTTTGATTTTTTATTTCAATTAAATCAAATTAAATCAAAATAAACCATGGAAATATCAAAAGCATTTAAGTCTTAAGATTTGATGCATGTTTCAGGTCCTTTATACAGCTAGCAAGTGAATCAAATTGTGTAAGGCATGGTGTGCATAAAAAGATTGGTTTTGGCCTATTTTTGGAAAGACTTTCATGAAGATCAAATCATGATCAAAGACCATAATTGCCAAAGATTGAGAACACATTTGCAACCCTAATTCGTTCCTTGGTATATAGTGGACAAAGGCAGATAAAAAGGACAAGGTTTAGAGGCGTGGAGAGGAAGAACAAAACTTGAAAAAACTCAAGAAAAGTGGTGATCTGATTTCACACTTCCAAGCATTTGCAAGACTCCCAAGCCATCTCTTTCATTTCCTGGGCACTCAAGGAAGCCATGGAAATCAAAAGCAAGCCTTCTCATGCGCTAGAACTCACTGTAAGTGGTTTACGGATTGGACATGTTCTTGAAATCGAATATCTTTATTTAAGCATTTGTAGCATGAACAATTTACATATTCTGAACCTTTGAAGCATTTGTAAGCTAATGGTAACCATTAATTGCATTTTCACTGATTGTATAGGAATCCACCATTGTTAGGGTTTCTTGTTGTGTTTTGGGTTTTTCTTGTACAGGAAAAATTGGTCCACAAGAAGGGCACCATGATGCTCAGCAGGCCAAGACGAATTGGTCCACAACATTAGATTCCATTTATCGTGCCTGTATGTGATTTTGAAACGTGCAGGGGTTATGGCTACGGACTTTTGTCCGTAGGTAAAAGTCCATAACTTTTACCAACGGAGGGAGGTTAGAGACGATGGCGTGGCACCACCCTATTAGCCCATTTGAAAGTTCGCGCGCTGGGAGTTAACATATTATGCTTTTTTAATATAATTTTTGTTTTGTCTTTTGTATACAACAAATACGCCCAACTCAGTTGGTGTGGAGGTGAGTGGAAAGGCCATAAGACCTGGGTTCGAATCCCAGGTCCCCCCATCTATTTCATGTTATTTTTGCTTATATGATCAGGCGGGTACACGTTGCATGAAGACCACCATATGCCCTCAGGACTCAACCATTGGATCTCCAAAAGGCCAGATCTGAAGGCCATCATGTGATGATCCACCAAAAGCCTTAGTCAAACATGCAGCACTGGATCATGGAGGTCAACGTGGACCCTTGTCTTTGGGCTCAGAATTTGCTAATGGAAGCCCCCCCCCCCAATTTGCTGATTACAGGCCCAATATTCTTTTTCTTTATTCTTTTCTAGTTTCTTTTATTTAATTTATTTAAATTTTTTTTACTAACAAAAATTAATTCTTTTTTTTATAAAAATCATAAAATCAATTTTTCATCAAAAGTAGATTTAGGTTTTATTTTTATAAAAATTAATTTAGTTAGTTAATTTAATTTATTAGGTAACTTTAATTCTTTTTATAAATAAATTAAAATCGATTAGAAGAATTATGGTTTTTATCTAATTTAATTTTTATTTCTCTTTTAATCACAAAAATAAAAAAATAGGTTAAATTTAATTAGTTTTATTTAATTTAATTTAATTAGTAATTACGTTTGTGCATATTTAATTTAAACCCTTATTTTCTTAAAATAATCAAAAACAACCAAAAAAATGACTTTTCTTTTAATTAGGTTAGACGGGGTCAAAACCCTAATTTTACTCATCCTCGATTCGTCGCGCGTGTTTATTTTATTTTACAATATTGATGTAATTTCTCATGGGATGTAATAGATTAATTAGGACTTTTTTCATTTATTTATCGTTTTAACGGGGTTTTTGGCTATGTAATTAATACCTGAAGCCTTGTAATAGCGTAGCTTTATTTTCTCGCACTTTAATTCTCGCAAATATTAACTGCTAGATGTATAATAATAGGGTTGCATGACAAGAATGTATGTTAAATTTAAAACGGTTAGCAAACCCTAAATGTGCAAAGATAATAACTTGAAATTAAATCACTCGCACATGAGCACTCCTAGGGTATACTCCCACTTCGGTTGCCTTCGGTAAACGGTCATTAAGCATAGGGTGTTTTAGTGGTCGCTCTCTTGTCTAAACAAAAGATCGAAGTCCCTCGGAAAGGTTGCCTCGGAAATGTTGCCTCGAATATTGATCTTAAGACATTATGGTTATTACTAAGACGTCTTAACATTGCTTTAGTGATCGTACGTCCCTTTCGAATTGACCCTTACAACTCCAACGACGGTGCTACCTAGTCACTAATAGTGGGATAGCGCTGTCTAAAGGAAACAAGGACAAAAACATTCTTTTTCGAGTAGGTAGATGCTAGTAGGTACTTGCTCAAAAATCCAACTTTTCCACACTTACACTCTTTTCAAACCAAGTTTTCAAAACGACTTCGTAACACTCTTGAGGATTGATACAAGGGTGAAAACAAAGTAAAACAAAAACTTTTCAAAACACACAAACACGGAAGCAATTTTAAAATGATGAGCAAGTACCTAAGAGCCCGTAGAAAACTACGGATAGAAAGGGTGCTAATACCTTCCCTTTTCTAAAATCTACCCCCCGTACTCAAAATCTCGAAAAAAGGAATTTTTTGTGCTTTTTTCCTTTCCAGTTGGATAAAATAAAAGTCAGTGGTGACTCTTGCTTACCGCGACATTTTGCGAACATAAACACAAAACACATAACCAGCATTTCTAAAACAGTACGGTTCTGCCACCGTATCACACAATGACTACACGTCGGGGGCATTATATAAATCCCCACACTCGTGAGGGCCAGGTATCCAATATTCATTCTAAAAACCCTAATCTCTTTCTTGTATCTCTTTCCACTCTTTATCACTAGAACGTCAGAGTTCCTTGCAGGTACACCCCCTCCTCTTCTCATATTTCCATCCAAGCATATGTCATCACCCTTCGGCCCACTTTTAGGTTCTGATCAATCGGTAAGATCAGCGGTTTTGTTTGTGGGAAACTATCTTCCCCATTTTCTTTTTCCTCAAAACTGAAGACCAAAGATACTTTCACTACTTATGTCATGGCCAACCATGATGACCACCACCTTTCTGGAAAGTCTGTACTCTCTCCCGTCTATAAGACAACCAGAAGCCAAGAGCATCCTCGTCTAAAAGATGTCCCCGACATCAGGTATAGACGAACAACATCCCCATATTTGGTCGATGTTGAATGCGACAACCTCCAGTTCTTGGACGGTCAGAGGTCCAAGAACCCTAATGAGGAACTTCTAAAAATCCTCCATCCAGTACCTATCCCACTGAATTCTGATCCAGCCATGGCAACACTTCTCGCTGTCCTCAATCAAACCAAAACGTTAATCCTATAACAGAGCAAGAGGAGTGGGTCATGAGAGAAGAAGCAATCAAAGTCTCCTCCTCAGAGATACTGACTTTATCACTCCCGCAGTCCATCACCACCAAGGTGTGGCCGTCTTTCCGTACGAGAGAGGCAAGAAGTGTCTTTCCTCAAGAAATGAGGTCACACACCTCCCTGGAGAGATTGACGCTCCCCAATCACCAAGAAGACCAAGAGCAACCAGAGGCTTGATCGTAACCATTCTCCATTACCCAAGCCAAGGCAGCATCCAAGAAACACCTCTCCCCGACGAGGAAAAAACAACTACTCCCCGCTAGCGTCTCTTGATCACAGCAATGACGAAGAGCCCCACAGTCCGTTATCCAGAGAGATCATGGAGACCCCACTTCTTATCGGTCTGGAGAAACCCCCACACTTAGGGACGTACGATGGCACGACAGATCCGGACGAGCACGTCGAAAACATCGATACACTGCTCCACTACAGAGGCTGTCAAGGAGAAATCAAATGTCGACTCTTCCCAATGACACTTAGGAAAGGAGACATGGCTTGGTATAAAAGCCCCCTGATGAATTCATTACCTCTTGGAGCGGCTTAGGGAGACAATTATCAAGACATTTCATGGCATTTAGCCGATATCCCAAGTCAGAAGTTGTGCTCGAGGCCATCATCCAGGGGAAGGATGAGTCCCTTAGAGCATACATTGAAAGGTTCAACCAGGAAGCCGTCCAAGTCCCCACGACTCACGGAATGAAAAAATATCTCCTTGAGCAAGGCATGTGCCCTCGCAGTGACTTCGCCAAAGCGGTTGGCATAGAGACTCCTACAATGTTGGATTCCCTTCTACTCAAAGCACAAAAGTACATCCAGTACGAGGAGAAAAAGGCTACTAACAACGCGAGAGCCCTCGACGTCCCGTCGGAAAGGAGAAAAGAAAAGGGAGGACAAATCCCGTGATTCTAAAGACTACAGGGGGCCAGCCGGTCACTTCCATGACTACACCCCCTCAACGCTTCGCACGAGCGAATTCTGACACTCTCCTAGAGAGTGGCTTACAAACTCATCCCTAATAATCTAAACTTTGCATCTTTGGTTGGTACCTTTTTTAAGGTTAATATCCTTATATTTATAACTTCTTTCCCAACTGGACTTGGGCTTCAAATTATAACATATCAGTTGCTAAAAAACTGCAAAATCTTTTGCATAAACATAGGTCTTCAATCATGACTTTCCTAATTTATCTCCATAATTAGAAAGTCAATATTCTTCTTGATCTCAGCTTAAATCTTCCAGACATTAAGATCAACACCACATATGATAACATAACATTTCCAAAATATTTTACATCTGTTAAATCTTAAACTGATCCAACAATCCAGTCCAAACCAGTCACGATATCGAATGACTATGCATGAGACATCTTGTTTGACATGTTGCTCCAGATGATGAAACATTTCATCTCAACATGTTTCTCCATAAACTATGACTTCTTGTTCAACCGGTTCTTCTCAACAAGTTAATACATCATATTTAACATATTGCTGCTATATTTATTTTACTAAAATTAACATCAATCCTAAAACTAGAGAAGTAACAATTCCTCTCCACATGAATTATTGTGTTTGAACAAAACAATCGTAACATGTTTTAAAAGGTGGAATTTAGGGTTTGCGGAAGTTTTGAGTGAATAATAAAAATAATCATAAAATAAGATATAAATATATATATATATATATATATATATATATATATATATATATATATATATATATATATATATATATATATATATATATATATATATATATATATATATATATATATATATATATATATATATATATATATATATATATATATATATATATATATATATATATATATATATATATATATATATATATATATATATATATATATATATATATATATATATATATATATATATATATATATATATATATATATATATATATATATATATATATATATATATATATATATATATATATATATATATATATATATATATATATATATATAAAGTTGTATACCTTAAAATTATTACCTAGAATTATTACACTATTAATATTATTGTAGTATATTTATATACACAAAGTTGTATACCTTAAAATAAATAAATTTCTACATGGCAAAAAAAGTTAATTAAAAGCATTGAGTTGTTTGGTTAGAAAATGAGTGATTGTATTTGGTAACATGAAAAGAATATGATATTATTGAAATAGGAAAAATCTCATTAATCCATCCATGCTTAGAGTTAGAGGGGTGCAATAGAAGACTAAAGGGTTGTCAATACTTGATAAGGGACCGCCCAAACCACAAAACAGAAAGCCCAACAAAAATTGGTAAAAGAAACGAAAATAAAAAGAAAAACGCGCCGTTGCCGGGGATCGAACCCGGGTCACCCGCGTGACAGGCGGGAATACTTACCACTATACTACAACGACTTGATGTTCAAAATTCGCTTTGTTCTTCACATGATCGTTTATCAAACCTAATAATTAAGCTATAAATGAATTTTTTAGTTTCAGATACTGTTTATGTCTTTCTACATTACATATTCATAATTCTAACTACTAATTGGATTACTAATTTTTTTCACCTTCAAATTCCTCATGTTTCTTAATTATGCCTTCCTTTCAGTTACTATTGCACTTAATAAAACTATTTATTTCTTCCCATTCAAAACATTTTTATTTTAACACAAATTTATAAATATACTTACTTTCTATCAAAAATATATTATCACTTACAATCCATATTATAAATTTTGCTCTTTTCATACCAATTAAATTATTTTACTTAATCTTGTATTGAGAATCATAAAT
This sequence comes from Vicia faba, assembly GCA_948472305.1. Lineage (NCBI taxonomy): Eukaryota > Viridiplantae > Streptophyta > Magnoliopsida > Fabales > Fabaceae > Vicia > Vicia faba. Next base: position 1,507,879,474 of record OX451738.1, read on the forward strand.
TATTATATTACTTTATTTAAAAGATTTAGAAGAAGATAGAGAGTAATAAAAAGTAATCAGAATTTTTTATTAATATTTTATTTTTATTGTTAGGTGATATATATTGACACTTTTTATTTTCTTTGCAAAATTATTAACAATTTAAGACACAGAGATAATAATAAATACCAAATAATATTATACAAAAATATTTATTTACATTTTATTGTTTTTGAAAATGATTTATAATTTAAAACAAAGGATAGTAATAAATAGCAAAATAGTATCATAGAAATAAATATTTATATTTTATTATTTTTGAAAAATGATTTATAATTTAAGATAATAAATATAGTATTAAATAACAAATAATATCATAGAAAAAATATTTAAATTTTATTGTTTTTGAATAATCATTTATAATTTAAGACAACAAATATAATATTAAATAGCAGATAATGTAATAGAAAAATAAATACTGATATTTTATCATTTTGAAAAATGATTTATAATATAAAACAATTTAGTTTTTTAAATTACTTATATTATAATTTAATTAGCATTATAGACTAAAAATTGTTTCCTTTTAAATTATGGTCGTGTGGACTTGGTAGAGCTAATGTTATTCAGACAACATCTATGATCAATCTAATTTAATAAGAAGGTTTTTGCACCACTATGCCAAACAAGGGATTAGACAGCGCTTTCTTAGGCCTTTAACAACACTTAAAAGCGCTGCTAAAACCTCCGCTGCTAAAGGTATAGACAGCACTTTTTTTTCAATCACTTTAGACAGCGCTTGGTAAAAGCGCTGTCTATTACCCCCCTTTAGCAGCGCTTTTCCTCATTTTTAAATTTTTTTTTTCAATCACTTTAGACAGCGCTTTTCATGAAAAGTGTTGTCTATTACCCCCCTTTAGCAACGCTTTTCCTCTTTTTTTTTAATTTTTTTTCAATCACTTTAGACAGCGCTTTCATGAAAAGCGCTGTCTATTACCCCCCCCCCCCTTTAGCAGCGCTTTTCCTTATTTTTAAATTTTTTTTTTCAATCACTTTAGACAGCGCTTTCATGAAAAGCGCTGTCTATTACCCCCCCCCCCCCTTTAGCAGCGCTTTTCCTTTTTTTTATTTAAATTTAAGTTCAATTGCTATTCAACATTATTCATCATCATTCAAGTTCGAATTGTGAAGCTAAATTTCAAATACATTCATCATCAAAGTCCACAATATTCATCATCATTCTATCAATGATACTTCAAGATCAAAGAAAGGAGTATGCAATTTGGAGAAGAAAGTTGGCTTGAATACTTGGAGTTTTTTACCATTAATTACAAAGTGTACAAAATGCAAGGACGCTCCAAATTCAAAGGCACCAATACATCAACGCAAGAAAAGTCATCCTTTACAAATTTCAAGGAAAATTATACAAAGATTTGGTTCTAGACCTAATTCTAAAAAAGTCTCTTCAAGTTTGCTTCAAGACCAAGCCTTTGGTCTCGATAACTTCATCCTTCATTCCCAGGCTTCTTCATCTTCAAATTATCATCTTCAAGGCCAAGTATCAAAAACATCGTGATCTTTTAGTATGCAACTTTTATGCCACATCCAAATCCATTCATACCCTCCTGCAGCGAAACCATCATCAACATCACAAATTGAACCTACCAGAACCTGTAACAAACGCCATTTACATATCCCAAATCATCCTCATACATTCCATAATTCAAACCAGTTTTCAATAAAATAATTTAACCTGCATCCAAACTTTCCAAATTGAACCAGTCAGACTTGCTTTAATCCATATCAGTCCAACAAAAATCCAGATCAAAAAAATAGTTGGAAACAATTCACAAAAACAAAAATTGAACCTTGAACCAGCTCATCATTTCAGCCATGTAGAAAAATGAACAACGAAAATCCAGTTAGCATTTCATACTTTCATACCAGAATAAAACAGTCCACACTTAATTCAATTCATTCATAACTAACTTTCTAATCTCTAACTAACTATATAACAAAAAAATCACCTAAAATCAATTCATTCTTCAATCTGCTGAAGAATCACCACACAAAACCAGAAAACTCTCATCTCTCTTTCTCTTCCACCTTTAACCTTCAACCATACAATTTCAATCTTCTCTTCACTTTCTTTGAAAAGTCCCTTTGCTCTCTTCAACCATACACACCATTTTTCAATCTGGAAAATCATCCAAGAAATCTCAGAAATCTCTCATCTCTCTGCAATCAATTATTCTATTTTCTTCAGCACCATTGTTATATTTCAACCTCTTCAATATACCACAAAATTAATTATACCTGAAAATGGAATCTTTGATTATAATAGACACATGCACCTAGTTCTTATACCTATAATTTCTTTTGTATACATGTCCAATCATCCATATTTCATGTCTTAGAATTATGAGTTCTAAAAGTATATATGCAAATATATATGTGATGAGACATCATAATAATGAATGAATCTTTTCTGTAGGCACTCAAGAAGAGGCAGCAGAGGCATATGATGTAGCAGCCATAAAGTTACAAATAAGAAATTACCTTATTATCTATGCCACGAAATGAAGTAGTGTAAGGATTGGGATCATCAGCCTCATTAGTATGATTGTAGACAACATCCAAAATAACCTATGTATGAATAAGATTTATTGCAAGAGATATACAAATCTTGAAATGATTTAAAATAAGACAGAATCAGGCTATCAAAATATTAAGCATGTTTCCACTCAAAGGTTGCTACAATGAAATACTACTATAATTACCTCTATGCTAGCAGAATGTAAGGCTTTAACCATTTGCTTGAACTCTTGGGAAGCATTAACTGGTCCTCCTCCAGCACTAGCATAGCGACTCATATGAGCAAAGAAATTTATTGTTGAATAACCCCACGTATTAATCTTGGAAAGCAAAAATACAGATGTTACTATCATATAATGCCACTTAGCAAGTAAAAGTTACATACTCTGATCTCTTTGATCATCAAATAAAAATACACATTACATACTCTGATCTCTTCATTCATCAAAGAAAAATAGATATGGATATACAGCCAGAAAGAATACAATTGTTTTTATATATTTGTTTATTAGGAATGGATCCTCTATATTTCTCCTTTCTATAGTTTTGGGGTGTATAGGGGAAATTTCAAGCTCGTCTAATATCACATTATCATGCTTTATTCAATAATCCCAATACCATAGTAATGGAGAAAATTGATAGAATGAGAAATGCAGAAGATCCATTCCTTTATTTACTGGGGATATACAGTACACACTAAAAAAGTCCGTTATGAAGCCTTGACTTCAAAATAGAATATAATACTTTTCTAATTTACCATGTGATCTCTAGGATTCGGACGCCTTTGCAATTCCAACTCATCAAACTCAAAGATAGGCAGCAACTCCACTGCATTGATACCAAGCTCTAGAAGATGTGGGATCTTATATGCAAGCAACAAAATGAGTTTAAATAAAGACATACAATAAATAGTAAGCACCAATCATATAGTAATTAATAAACAGCACAAATATAGTTCCTAAAGTTGGAGGTGGCATGCAACCACTAAACATCGATACACCTTATTAAGTTGAATACCCAATGATAGCAAAGATGTTACCTTCTCAATCACACCAAGATAGCTTCCACGAATGTTGTTATCCAATCCACTAGATTCATCCATTGTAAATGCACGAACATTCATCTCATATATAACAAGATCTTTCTGCATTTGCAGCAAGAGCATAATGAATCCATAAATTGGACTTACTTCATCTAGAAACATACAATACGCAGTCATATTCTCATCAACTAAAAAGGAAAAGAAACACTAGAGATCAACATCAAGGTAGAATACAAAATCTACATATAGTTTTAAGCATAAAGCAATTTAGATGAAGCCTTGGTTTAGAGAAAAGATTTTATGAATATCATTTTCGAACAACTATCATTTATGCAGGCTGAATACCTCGGCAATATTTGGAAGCTTATAATTCTCTCCCCAGTCAAAAGGCAAGCTGTCAAACTCATATGTGCCCAGAAACTTAGACAACTTCTTGCTAATATCCCCAAAATATCTACGACCTTCAACTAGTTTTGCATAAGGATCAACAAGCACAATGCTTCTGTCAAACAGATGCCCCTTACCCCAGTCTTGAGATCCATCTATTCGATACCCGTACAAAACATTTCTCCCAGGAAGATCCTGCACAATGAGAGGTGAAAACAATATATTAACTAAATGTCTAAATGTGCATTTTGAATAGTTGTTCGGTGTTTGAATTAGAGAGAACCTGAGAATTCATTTTATTGATTAATGACCAAACGAATTCTTGTTACATGTGATGAGCCTCGGATCTATATTTATAGACCGGGCTAACACTAATAAACAAATACATTCAGCATGCAACAGTTGTCACTGCTGTAACTAACTGAATTAACTAGGGGAGAAATGATCATATACAAGCGAGCCGTACACTCACATTTGGGAGGAGAGGAGTTTAGGGAGCTTTGTAACAGAAATATGCACTAACTCTGCATAATCGGAGCAATATTGAACTTGCATAAAATGGAAGAAATGAAAATATGGAGCCAACGAGCTTGTAGCTCAACAGGCATCAACATCAGCCTCTAAAATATAACAGCATTATCTAGAATTTGTGCAAGGTAAACTAACAACAGTTCAGGTAAAGATATCTTCGACAACGGAAGATGCTATTACAGTAATTGATGTTTTCCAATTTTAATACGCAATGTCTTCTTCAATGTATTTCCTTACCCATGTAAGTTTCTTCTTAATATCATAAAGGTGAGAAAAAATCTCATCAAATTTAAAATGGAAAATTTTATCTATATAATCATTATAGTAAGACTGCATGAAGTTTGATTCCAACTACTTTCAAAGCTTTTAATGAGGTGCATCGGTATTCAACTCAAAGACATCTCACATACTTCCATCCACTATTGTCAGAACATATAAGAGTAAAGGCAAATAGAATTCACATTTGACTAGCCAAGAGAAGTTTTTGGCACAAGAATAATGCACTTGAAATAAAGCATAAAATATACAAAATTTATACTCAAATAGACAGAAAAAAATGTTATTTATCTATGCAATTATGAAAGGTACTTGATATTTGCACAAATTGTATTTTTTTTAAGTAAGCTACAAAGCATATAGCAACAATTTCAATCAAAAACCATTGAAAGGCTATAATCAGGCACAAGCAGTATCACAGAAAGCACCTCAATACATATGTGCCAAACATCCCCTGTTTTGTTTAAATGAGGGTCCAAAGCCAGTTCTATCATACCACCATCCAGTGTATCAATGCTTTCCCTAAAATACATTATAAAAACAAATATAAATTTACAAATCAAAGATCTATCTCTTGACAAATCAAAGCAAAAATTTCAATCCTTAATAATCAAGATCTATCTCTTGACATATAACAGTTTTGAGCAAATATACATTGACAAATCATTGAGGGGAGCACAGATAAGGTTAGTTTCATGTTTGGTTCAGCTTACTTTCAGAAGCTTCTAGTGAGACCATTTGTAATAGGGGGAAAATGATGGTTTTTGTCACACACAAAAAGTGTTCCCCAACAAGTTTTAGAAATTAAAGGTTTGTCACAAAAATGCTTGTATGTGGCTTAAATCAAATATGCCAGATGTATTTCAAACATATAAATTTTATTAAGCTTAAACCGAAACACAAAACTAAATCTAAATTTACCTTTCAGGAAGGACCAAACAAAGTGCGACAACAGTTGCATGTTGTGAAAATATAGCAAAGTTGATCCCGTTGTCGACTTGTGATACACCTAATGGAAATGCTTGGCCTGGAGATTTGTTCTTTCTCTCTCGAAGAACAACACCACCCCCTTTTCAATTTTGAGTAAACTAGACCCAAATAAAAAAAATGAAAATTGCAAGGATACATAAAAATGGTTCATATTTCTAAACCACAAGTATCATACAAAAATCCAAGACAAATATATTACCGACTGAAACCGTGGCAAAGCGTATGGTCAGAGGATGGTGTCGTGGATCTGGCGGTGTCGGGTAGCGGAGGCTTGGTGCAGATGAATTGATGGTCAGATTGGTGAGTTGGGTGTGGTGCAGTTGTTGAGAGGTGCGCGATTGTTGGTTGACGAGAAACTGTCTGGTTGGTGGTTGTGGAGTAGCCGGTAGTGCGGATATAGAAGTGTGGAGGTGTTACAGTTCTGTTTGGTGGTCTTGGAGGCAGAAAAGTTGCGGATTGGATAAGCAGATGATGAAGGAGCGTGAATCGGTGGTGAGTTGAAAAAAGAAAGATGGAACGGTTGAATGAAGTTGTTTTGGTAGAAGCTTGTTTATGGTGAGGAGGGGAAATGATGGCGAGTTGCAGGGGAAAAGCGGTGTTGGATGACTACCGGAGGGAGTTATATCGGAGAGATGACGGAACAAAGGGAGTAATGGAGTGAGACAGGGGGAGTTTGGGAGGAGACGAATGGAGAAGAAGATGAACAGCGATATGGGTTTAATTTTGTGTTTCTGGAAATCTGATTTAGGGGTTAGGGGTTTAGAAATAAATTAACAAACCAAAGGCAGCACTTTCAAGAAGCGCTGCTAAAGGTACCCCCCTTTAGCAGCGCTTTAGGCTTACCCCACCTTTAGCAGCGCTTTTAGATTTACACAAAGGCAGTGCTTTCAAGAAGCGCTGCTAAAGGTACCCCCCTTTAGCAGCGCTTTAGGTTTACCCCCCTTTAGCAGCGCTTTTAGACTTACACCTTTAGCAGCACTTTTTGAAAGCGCTGTCTAAAGCATACCCTTTAGCAGCGCTTTTATTAATTTTTTAATTTTTATTTTTTTTAAAACCCTATACCAGCGCTTAGGGAGAAAAAGTGCTGCCTTTGATAAGGCCTATAGCAGCGCTTTTAATAAGCGTTGTCTAAAGTTTTTTTTTTTGGATACCTACAGCAGCGCTTTTGCATAAGCGCTGTCTATGTAGCGGTGCCAAAACTCGTTTTTGGCGTAGTGCACACAAGATGTAATTCGTCATGTCTCGTAAGAATTCAATGAAAAAGAAATTTAAATATTTATCTTTTATGACAAATTATTTTTTTTATTGATTTTCCTATAAATTGAACCCTTGTTAATATGTTATTTGCAAAAGAGACATAATTGAACGCACCTAACATAGTTATACTCTCCAAAAATAAATCCAAACAATGTCACATTTTAAATTATGAAAATCTATTATAATGGAGAAATCGATACTCATTTATACATATTTTGGATAGTTAAATATATGAAATCCTGACTCTTTTCTTCTCTAGGGTTTTTTTACATAATCTCTCTAGACACTCTGTCATATGCTTTTTTCAAGTAAAAAAATTAAGCGAAAGTCTTATCGGTCTATTCGATACTGCTCCATCACACGTCGTAGTCGATAAATTGCTTCCATGGTCGCACACTAGTCGATATCCCTTCATATATATCTTGGATACCTCGAATATATGCAATCCTAACTCCTATCTTCTCTAGGGATTTCCGCAAAATATTTCTAATCTCTTCGTCATACGCCATCTCCAAGTTAATAAAAATTAACTGCAAGTCTTGTTAGTCCGTATAATACTTCTCCATCACATGTGGTATTAGATAGATCGCCTCTGTAGTCAGTCTCCCAAGCATAAAACCAAATTTATTCTTAGTGACTTGAGTTTCTTTTCTTAGTCTCTGTCCATTCATTATTTCTCATAACTTCATAGTGTGAAGAATATATGTTCATCCTTCTTAGCTTGCTTTTAATGAAGACAAAAGCTTATCAAAGAAGAAATATCAAAGAAGAAAAAGTTTGGAATCAAGAAACAAGAATGCATAAGCTTATGGATATTTTGAAAGTAAAGGAACTTGATTTTGATGGTAAGGTGCTAAATTATAATTCATTATGTATAAATTTTATATGCTCAAAATATAATACTCATCATCATCTCTAAAATTTTCAAATAATCATACATACAGATCTTTGAAGCAAAGGCATAAAAACCTAATTTTAAAAAATTTGTCTGCACTTTTTAAGTCAGGTCTGGTAAATCGATTTAACAAAACCTATTGTTGTTTGAAATTTAAAAAATTGTTTGAAATTCAAAAATCATTCGGCACTTGTTAAGTTAGGTATCCATTTAACCAACTTAAGATGTCCTGTATATAATTCAAAATGCCCCCAGATTGCACTATGAAGGGGCACCGACACCAACCAATGTGTCGCACTAACATAACCATCGCTTAAACCATATCGGTCTATGTCGTATAGTTCTCACAATCTATTACTACTTACCTAAAATTCCCCCAGATCCAGATATAGGATCTTTACAAAAATAAACCCGGGCAAAACCCCAAAATGTAAAGCATACAAATCAAGCAAGTAAAACATTTTAAATGTGATCTAACTCTAAGGTAACCCTATTTTTAGTTATCCCTAGCAGAGTCGTCAGTTCTGTAATACAGTGGGAGAACTGACTTTTAGTTTTGCATTTTATCACAAATGTTGCGGATAGCAAGAGTCGTCACCGACTTTTCTTTTATCCAATAAAGGAAAGGGTGAAAAGAACAGGAAAGACCTTTGAGAATTTTTCTGAGTTCGGGGAGTAGGTTATGAAAAGGAAAAGTGTTAGCACCCTTTTCACTCGTAGTTATCTACGGGCTCTTAATCGTTAACTTACTTTTGAAAATTCTTTGTGAATGTGTTTGAAAATATTTTGAAAAATCCTAAGTGCGGCAAACTTTGTAATGATTCTCGTATCGTTGAGAACGCATACAGAGTGTTTGTTTTGAAAATATTTCAGAAAAGAAGTGTTTTATGTGAAAAAATATTTTTGTTTGTGAGCAAGCGACTACGAGCTATCTACCTACTCAAAAGTCTTTCGTGTTATTTTCATCTTCCTTTAGATAGTGTTGTCCTACCATTAGTTAGTAGGAAACCCTATCGTTGGATGTGTGAGGGACATACACGAGTCATCGTATAATCATAAAGGCAACTTATAGGGCGCTTTAGCACTTCGTAAGGGACTAAGATCATTTACCGAAGGCAGCATCGAAGGGTCATCGAGGGACTATGATCTTTTTAACCAATGGTCTTTGCTAAAGCGTCCCCACATTCGAGGGACATGACTGTTTTATTTGAAGACAACAAGTGGGGTCACCCTAGAGGTGCGTGTGTAAATAGTGTTTTGATTCAGTTATTTTATCTTGTATTTAAGGTTATCTAGCGTTTCGTTTTAGATCTTACGATATAAGCCTAATTACTATTCAATAATAAGGAAAGAAGTAAATTGCAGAAATTAAATATCCTACGCTATTACAAAGCTTCGGGGAGGGGGTACAATCCATAAAAACTGGGAGAAGCAAATAGAAAAAAAACATAATTAACTATTACACTCTTTAGCATATACATAATTGCGAAAACTAATGCAAAAATAAGAAAAGCGCGAAGATTATGGAAAGAAACGAAGAAATTGTTTAATGGAAAATAATTGATGATTTATCCTAATGATTAATTGATTTTAATTGAGAAAAGGGAATTAATTAAAACCTAAAATAAAACCCTAAATTATATTTAATTGAAAAAAAGTTTAATAATAAAAGCCTAAAGTAACTAAGTTAATTAGTTAAATTAATTTGAAAATAAAGTTAAGTTAAGTTAATTTTAATTAATTAGAGAAAAAGTTAATCATGTAAAAAAAAGAAATTAGAATAAAATAATTAAAAAGAAATGGAGAGATGGGTCTGAAGAAATAAAACTAGGGGGTATGAGAAGCAAATCCATTAGGCCCAAACGTACAAGCCCATAGGCCTGTATGGGATCCGGCGTCACTCTCCAATGAGAGTCCAACATGGACATGGAGATCTGGAATACTCGATCTAGTCTTGTGAACATCTGAGGGTGACATGAGGCGTATGATGAGCGCGCTAGGCTGGCTTGTACTGGATCAACAAAAATCACAAAATATAAAAGTTTTATCTCGTGCTAGGATCGAACTCAGGTTCAGGCATAGCAAGGTCTTAAGAGCAAGCGCGTTACCACTGGGGTGGCCATACATCCGTTCATAAAATTGCAACGACTAGTTTATAATACAAAACAAATCTCAAAAGTCAAACAACTTAAAGCGCACGCCTATGTGGGGACCCTGTATTTGAATGAACCAATCAAAATGTCATATCCTGCCACGCACGATCATCCACCGGTCAAACCACCCTAGACGGTGGTTTCGGTCATCATCTCCGGTTGCATAAAAACCTAAAACCTGTGAAATTCGAGGAAAACAAAAAGGAAAACCACCCTAATAGACTAATTAAGGTCCTGCGATTTCAATGGACATATTAGTTTGGTCTAAAAACGAACGTAGCTGGGGTTTTGAAGGAAACCGATCTCGATGCCCTAGCCATGGTGAATTCTTATTCCTGCACTATACCTTACAAGTAACACGTCAAAACACTTCTAAACATCAATATGAGCTTGAATATATGCAGCAAATTCATTTAAATCACATAGTTTAAAAGTTTGAATTCACGAAGTTTTACCCAACCGGTGTACTTGAGCGAGGGTGTTCTGGCGTGCTTCAGGCTCGAGCAAGGGTATGGATGGACTTATGGAAATGTCAGGAATATGTTTGGATGTTTGGAATTGATTGATGAGGGCTGGAGATGTGAGTTTTTCTTTGCCCTAGTTCTTTAAAAATTTGAGAATTTTAGGAGTGTGTTTTGATGCAGTGTTTTCGTCTCCTTGCCATTGGTGTTTGTTGTGCTTATATAGAGGAGGTAAAAGGTCAACAAATATGACATAAAATCATGCAATCATGGCCAAGATTATACAAAAATCAAACATGTTTTCAAGCTTCTATTTTTAAAGATTTTTTCCATATATGTGCTCATACGATTTATGCATGTTTATCATGTGTTCTTGGGCCTCCATGTGACTGAAATCAAAATCCCATGCACCTTGTATCATTGCTTCATATTTTATTTGATTTAATTTGCATTTAAATGAATAAAAATTCGAATAAAAGAAATAAAAATCATTATGTGAATGTATTTGGAGGTCCTTTAACACATTGTGAACATGTTTGAACATCAAAAGTTAGGCCCACTAGTTCAAAATTTCAAGTTTGCTCACTTTGCACTTCATGCATTTTCTCAAAATTTCCCAAATTGCACTGGTTATAACTCTCTCAATTTTAATCTTTTGAAGGTTATATTGGACATTTTGGAAAGCTCAAGATGTCCTTTTCAATTTCTCTTTTTATCATTTTTGCATTTGGAGACTTTATCTTGATGTAAGTCGCCTTGACAAAAAGTATCTTTCTGTTGACTTTTGAAATGACCTATAATGTATTGGATCATATCTCTCAAATGATGTACTTTTGGATTTGAGATTATAGAGACAAAGTTGTAGATAATTTCCTTCAAAATGAGCTTTTGTTGGGGAAAAACTGATGAAGCATGTGAAAGTTATGCTTGGTCAAAGTTTAGTTGACTTCTTCTAAGGAAACCCTAATTTGGCAACTTTTGACTTTTGATGATTTGAGAGATTTTCTTAAGGAATCATGATCAAACCTTGATCAAATGATGTATATCACTTAAAAATATTGATGTTGATAAAAAATCTTGAAGTTTGACTGCATGTTGACCACAATTCACTTTTTACTCTATATAGTTAATTTTCCATCATCTAGGCAATTGATTAGAGAAACTTGTGGTGCAAGGATTGAAACTTGACATGAGCATTCTTAGGGACATATGAAGAGTCATAAAAACCATTGAGGCATTAGAATTATAATTTCCTTTGAGAAAAGTAAAACCCTAGGTGTAGGCTAATTGCTTAGGAGAAGACTTGTCTGATCAATTCCTTGAGTAATCTTGAGGAATTGAGAAACCCTAGGAAGATGAGGAGACCTCTTGAAATAATTTGATTTGAAAATGAGAGAGAAAATTTTGGGGTACAACAGCTGCCCTTGTTCAATCTTCTTAAGCGTGAAGAGTTAGATTGACATGTCCATCATTCGTGACTTGAAGGTAGGAGATGATTGAACACTTAAGTGCCTAGAAATTTGCACTCGTCTGTGCACAAAGTAACACTGTTGGTTGATTATACTAGGAATAAGCTTAGAGATTCCATTTGGAGAGGTGACGGAGAGTCGTCAAAGATGGGATTATAGATGCCATACAAGATAACTGTTGATAAGAAAATTAGACTAAGTATACGCCTGACTTTGTCTTAGAAGATGTATTTGGAATGAGTCTACGCCTGACTTTGTCCAATAGAATAATCAGAATAATCTGCTCGATTTTATCTGAACAAGAAGATGTCTACGTCCGACTTCAAATAGAAGAGGTATTGGAATGAGTCTACGCCTGACTTTTCCCAAAAGAATATCAGAATAAATCTACGCTTGATTTTATCTGAACCAGAAGATGTCTACGCCCGACTTCAACTAGAAGAGGTATTGGAATGAGTCTACGCCTGACTTTTCCAAAAGAGTACCTGAAAGAAATCTACGCTTGATTTTATCCGAACTAGAAGATGTCTACGCCCGACTTCAACTAGAAAAGGTACCGGAAAGAGTTTACGCCTAATTTTTTTTCCAAAAAAGAGTATCTTAAAGAAATCTACGCTTGATTTCATCCGAACTATAAGATGTCTACGCCCGACTCCAACTAGAAAAGGTACCGGAAAAAGTCTACGCCTGACTTTTTCCAAAAAGTTTCAGAAGGAATCTACGCTTGATTTCGTCTGAGTGATGTACTAGAAGATGTCTGCGCCCGACTTTAACTAGAAAATGTACCGGAAAGAGTCTACGTCTGACTTTTCCTAAAAAGAGTATCACCAAAATAAAATTGGCAGATTGCGACGGTTATTTTTACTGGTTACGACAGTTAAAACTGTCGGAATTTGAAATCTACAACGGTTGCAATACCGTTGCAGAAACATGTGTCCCCAAGCTGTTTAGCAATGGTTGCCAAAACCGCCACACCAACCGTTGTTCTATCTCATGACGGTTAAAGAGCTTACGTAAACTGAATACTACGATGATTAGGGAACTGCCGTGAATTTATTTTTAATGCTAATTGTGACGGTTTTAACCGTTGTGAGTTGTATTTAAAACAAACTACAGAGATTTAAAACCCCCTCTAATTTTATTAATTTAAAATATATATATATATATATATATCTTGTTGATTGCACACACAAAAACTCAAAAATAGATAATAAATTTAATATATGTACTTATTTAACTGAAATATGTGATCTCTAAAATTCAATATACAAAGACAAACATTAAACCTTTCTCTAGATCAAACATAACTTAACATACATCAACATTCAAACTTCATAACTTAACTAAAGAATACATCAAAATTCATAACTAGTTAAATACTAAAGAACTACGGCAGATAGTAACATACAATTGGATTCACTATTAACAAACTGCAACAATATGTACTGTTCTCTTTTGCAAAAATATTTCCCAAGGATTTCTGTCTAATTCTTCCAACACTACTATCAAGTTCTTTGTTGGCTTTAGCCGGGACCTTGGAATGTGATACCTGCCACATCATTCAAAATAGAAAACATGTCAAGACAGACAGATGGACTTGATTAATTGTTTACAATTTAAGAGATCATTTGAAAGATTGATAAATATGTGAGTATGTATTGATACAATCCTATAAGGTTGAAGAAATTACTATTTTCAAAACTTACAAGGACAGTAGAGAATAATTTAAAATACTATTTTCCAATAATAAGAAATTAATGAGAATGTGAAGGATGATTGTCACAAGATTGAGAAATATATATCCAACAAAAAAGTTGTTATTGATTCCAAGATTGAACTTCATTTACACCAGTATCTACAAATAACCCATATGAATGATTTTTATCTTATATGTATAACACAACCCCCCCATAAAATTGATCTTTGGACTTTAAGCAAGAACATGCAGAAACACACCTATGTTTTACTTAAATTCAACTTTTTTATTTAAAGAATGGGACAACAAGGTAACTCCAGACCTCTTGGTCATAGATGTTTTGTTACTATAGTATGAAACATCTACTCAAAAAGGTGAAGTTATTACGTGAAAATATACGATTTACAAACGGCTTAACTCTATATATCATCTCTAACAATATATTAGAGTCAGTCCAATATATGAACATGTAATGTGATCCAAGAACAACAAATAATTTGACAAGGTTGATTATTTTTAAGTAAGATACCCGTTGAATAAATTAGAAAGTAAAATAACTGCTGAATTCGAACTCATTTTTGAACGATGTAATCTTCATGAACATCGACTAATTGGATAAAGTATTTCACTATATCTAAGAAAACCTGATAGGCATAAAGATAATAATAAAATACATTATCTAAATAAACTAAAGTAAAATACATTATATAAATAAACTTGCAAGAAATAACTATTCATAGATTATAATTATTATGGGCCTTGAACAGTTTGGTTTCTGTCAACCCTAAACTAAATAACTATGACAGGCGTATTTGGAAATCAAGGTACTAAGTTTATTTACTTCGACGCAAAACAGAATCCACAATTAATTTTTAAGCTAAAACCTTTGATTTATGGTATGAGCTACAAATGGTTCTAAACTACAGTGTGGTCACATTTTCGGTTACTCTTTAAACCTTAATATCGTGGAAAAATGCATATGCAAAGACCTTAAAATAAAAACATTTATGTTTCAATTTCACTAACATGAAACATTTTACGTTTGTGAAAGAAGAAATAAAAATCAAATTACAAGAAATAGAAAGTAGGAACAGTGAACGAAGCAAGCTCGTAATAATATTGTAAAATATAAAGCTAATTTTATAAGACATAACTAAACCCAAAAGAAAAAAAAAAGAGGCATAATTCTCTATTTTCACAATGAATCTACCAATTAATTTGATTTCTCTATTTAGATAATACTAGCATTGGTACAAATCTTTACAATGACATCAACTTCGAGCAATTTTAGAGGGTAATGTACCGGTACAACCTACACACCTACAAAACTGACAGAACTAAGACGATTGTAAGCAACAACTTCTATGGAAAATCTAAAGTTCCATACCAAACAAAACCATGTATATGTCAAAAGAAAAATAGAGTTTCTCAATTGGTAATTGAAGCATATTGAGGAACGAGAATTATGGTAGGGACATTGATCTAACTAGATATATGAACCACATTGAGGAAACTTCATTTCGTATTTAACTAGTCCACTTCATGCAAATCAAAACAAGGAACAAAGTAGGGACATGCTGAGTAAATCTTAAAAGGAAGCAAGCAAGAATTTCTAAAAATGATAGTTTTATTAACACACAAGTAAAACAATGTCAATAAATTTCACATCTAGTTTTTAAGGGATGTGGAATGAAATAATCTCAAACAAACAATGTCATTAAAACTAAAAGATCTAGAGTGCATAGTCATACTTCTTTGTTGTATCTCTTTTCCTACTAAATGTATATTGGGAATGAGACAAGTTGGGAGTAGTTTATTACAGGCTTATCAATCAGCTTTGGAAGAGCAAAATATGTGTCATCCCTCTAAAAACCAGCATAGGGTAAAATGCAAAAACAACCATAAGCTTCAGAATAACCTTTGCAGTTACATGATAACATGAAATAATTAAAATCTCTAGTCTTGAATGTTACTCAACTGTAAAGTGATCTTTTTAATAGTGAAAACATTCAGTGGGATGTACAAGTTCCAATAATTACCTTAGAAACAGATGCAAAAATACGCATCACATTCGAATTCTTCAACTCCAAAAGCCCAAGTTTTATGAAGGGTCACTCTTGACAAAAATCAAAAATCAAAAATTCAAAAATATGGTTGTAAACTAATGACAATATCCAATTATCCAAAAACATACAAGGTTCAATGACCAAATTTATATAAGCAACTAAGCATATAACCTGTTCAAAACCACTCTTTTTCAATAATATATGAAATAGTTATCCCCTGCAAGAGATTAGGAAGAAGTCAAACAAAAGTTTACAATTTTTTTTGCTTTTTTCAGTACGCTTCATCCAAAACCTGACATCCAGAGATTTCAAAATAAGATTACAAAACTTATTCCTTGAGCAGATAAAAAAGTGGGTTGATTTAAAGTAGCAGAAACAAATTCAACAACAATTAAGTTCAACAACAATTAAGATGAGAACAATGTTAAAGAATTTGTTACAAAGAAAAAGTTACAATGGTGAAATCTTTGGATGAGAACTTAAGTTTAGACTTTGGATTAGAAAAGAAGAATAAAAGTTACAAATTGTTTTAGACATAGAACTTAAGTTTCACATAACAAACCCTAAAATAAGTCGAAATAAATACAATACCGATTGTGCAGAGGGAAAGAATACAACAAATGTTGAAGATGTTGTATATTGTAGGGTTTTAAATCGTTATTCCCTTCTGTCTATTTTCTTTGTGTTATTACTCGATACCCTTTCCCCTTGTGATTATGAACGCTATAACTTGTATTGCTCATTGAATCGTGAATAAATTGGGGTTTTAGGGTTTATTGTTGGTGATTGGGTTTAATGTCGATATGAATACTTGTTGTGATGTTTGAATCACAAAGAGCTCAACCCTAAGATTCATGTGAATCTCCAATGGTGAAATCAATGTTAAAGAATGAGAGAGATATGTGAAGATGAGAACAAAGAAAAAGTGTTATAGAAAACTTACCGGTTCGAAGATGAGAGATGTTCGAAGAATAGTGATGCAGGAGGACATTAGAATGTTTGTTGTGTTTGTTTCGGTGTGAAGATGAGCGGTGTGAAGATAAAGAAAAAGTGAAATAAAACCAATGCGCGGGCGAATGGTTTAGAGGGTACGGCGGGTGAAGTTACCGTCGTGTCCTTTGAGAATTATTTTTAACTTTTGGGCGCGACGGGTGTTTTATCATCATGAAATGAATTTTAGGGTGGTTAATTTTACCGTCGTGACATAACTTTTGG
This sequence comes from Vicia faba, assembly GCA_948472305.1. NCBI lineage: Eukaryota > Viridiplantae > Streptophyta > Magnoliopsida > Fabales > Fabaceae > Vicia > Vicia faba. The sequence continues at coordinate 1,507,896,486 of OX451738.1, forward strand.
TGATGATGAAAGGTTAAGGGGCGTGACAGGTGTTTTACTATCGTGAAATGAGTTTTAGGGCGGTTAATTTTACCGTCGTATCATAGATTTTGGTGAGAAACTCGTGTGATGAAAGGTTAAGGGGGCGGCAGTTGTTTTACCGTTGTAAAAACAATATTAGGACGGTTAATTTTACCGCCGTATTATGAATTTTAGGGACGGTTGGTGTCAATTGTCGTAACCAGTGTCTGTATATGTCAATTACGACAGTTATTAAGTAACTGTCACAATTTTTGTGTCGTAAAACACTAATTTTCTTGTAGTGTATCTTTTTTAGAATGGCCCTCTGAGGAAATTGCTTAAGTAGCTATTTGTCAGACATGGCCTTTGAGGAATCTGCTTGTAGATTTTTACCGGAAAAGATAAAGAGTTAACTGTATGCAATATCATGATATATTAAATGCATTGTGTAATGATATTCTCAAAGTAAATGAGATTGTGCTATATGTCCTTCGTATGCATATGCTATGATGTTTGTAAATGATGTATGAATGTGAAATGTTGTTGAAGTGTATTGGTAGCTTCGTATGACATCTCGTTGGGGAAAATAAGTCTTGATTGTTGTTGGGGATGAAGAAGATGCGTAATCTTCGATCTTGTATAGAATGTTTCTGTTGGGGATTCCTGCTCTTTGTTTAAGGGAACTCTGCTGGGGAAATTTAACTTCTGTTTGGGGAGAAGAGTTTAAGAACATTGGTCGTTCATTGCTATACTGAGGAATTTAATTCTTATATACCCTGACTGGGGATAAAAGAGATAGATAACCTTTCGAGGTGACGTCTGGCCGAGTTTCTGATATAGATGCCGACTCACATGGAGAGAATAAAGTTGAATGATACCTGGTCCGATTTCATATTTAGTAGCAATTCTCTAGGGATAGTGGTTGGAACTGCCCTTTGCTGGGGAAAGAAATTTTTTCGGTTATTCGTAGTAGTCCAAGGGATAGACTCAAGCTAGGTAGACTGTAACCTATTGGGGAAATAAACCCTAAACCTGCTAGAGAAACATTTTGTTGAGGAATACCCTTGCTGAGGAAATGAGCTCTGCTAGAGGAAAGAATTTCGTGGGGGGTTTTACAGTGTTAGAGAAATAAACTCAGTTGGAGAAGAGAATTTTCAAAAACTGTACCGATGCCATAATCTCCGATGGAGCTTGGGACTCCGTAGGTTGGCGATATTGTCGGGGAAAAGATCATATTCCCTTATCTGCTAGGGGGATCTGCTGGTGAAATATATCTTCATTGAAGATGAGCTTGTTAAGACTACTCTGTGGGGATAATCCCATGGAAGTTGTTCTACAGGGATAATCTTGTGGGGATACATGGACGACTTGAACATTATCCCAACTCTTAGAGTCTTGAGCAAATGCTTATTCCTGTTTTTACGAATATATTTGTTAACAGTAATCATATTCATATGCATATGTTCATTCAATTTATTCATTGGACGTTTTTACAAACAAAACAGAAAAAGGTAAATCAAAAGTTTGAATTTTGAAATTTGTATTTCTATTGATAGTTTTCCCATAAATAGGAGGTTTTGTACAAAGAGACATAAATCCTAGTAAGAGGAAATCATCGTGAAATAAAAAGAGTACAAAGTGAAAACAAAACATATAACTATGTGGAAATAATCTCGTCGGGTTCCAACTCTTCTATCGCCCCTATGTCTTCAAGCATATCATCCCTTGTTGCCAGAAGAAGTTGACTGAACTGATCAGTACCGTTTTGTTGTACCCCAAAATTTTCCCTCTCTTTTCTCAAGACATTTCTCACAAGATCTCCAAAAGCTCAAGTTTGCACAAGTGTTGACTAGGTCAAACCATCTCCTAAACACTGATGCCTCAAATTAGGGTTTTGATTTTTCACAAGGATAATTGGACTTCTAATGCCTCAAATGACTTTCATGGGTCATTATAGACCTACAGAAATACTCATGTCAAGTTTCAAGTCTTGAATCACAATTTTGCTCAGTCAATTGACCAGATGACTAAAAATCAACTATATTGGGTAAAAAAGCCAATCGTGGTTAACCTACAATCAAACTTCATGATTTTTGGCCAACATCGACATTTTAAAGTCCTATTCATCACTTTATCAAGCATTGATCATAATCCATAAAGAAAAGCACTCAATTTACTAAAAGGGCAAAATGGTTAAAATTAGGGTTTTGATTGTAATTGACTGATCAGTGACTTTTGACCTAATTCATGATCCAATGACTTGAAGCACAATCTCAAGGATTCAAATACAACATGTTGACCTAATATCATGGCTCAAATCATCTTTCAAAATCAATGGATTGATAGTTGAATTTTAGGTCAACTAATGAAAAGTCAACTGATGCACTAAAGTCAAACTTTGACTTTTTGATCAAGATTTGATTTCAAAGATCACAATTTTTGTACCCTAAAATTTGCCCTCTCGGTTCTCAAAGGATCATCCTGGACCCTCAGGTTTTCTTCTATCAAGTTTCAAGTCTTGAATTACAATTTTTCAAGAAAATCATTCACAAGGGAAAAATGGTTAAAAGCACACTGAAAAGTCAAACTTTGACTTTTAGATCAAAAATCAAGTTTCAACAATTATATTTTATCAAGACATGAAATTGGTTCATCAAAAATCAGAAGTCAGAAATTACTTTGAAAAAAATCAAATTTCTAAATATTTAGAAAATTTTCTAAGTGTTAAGAGAATATGATGCTTCAGAACTTCTGGGCCAACCTTCACGCAAGTGCAATCAGAGTTTGCAAATATGGTTCAGAATATGACTCATCAATCAGAACGTATGGAAACTATGTCCTTCAATTAGAACGTGACTCTTCAACATATGGAGGCTATGTTCTATGCTTCGATCAGAGCCTCACTCTTCGAATCTCACTCTGGTCTTCTACGATCAGAAGATTACCAAATCCCAAAACCTCGTTTGAGCAACCTGCTGCACTGCTGTAGTACAATCTTGCCACCAGCTGTCACAACCCTCCAAGGTGTTGCTGATCCAGTCCACGCCTGCATTTTTCTCAAACCCCATAATTGCACCAAATTAGCATGCAAAAACTGTGTTTAAAAAGCAATGGAACAGTATGCCAAAAAGGTTAAAAATCCCATTTGTTTTCCCCCCAAAACGACTGCAAACCCATCTATAAATAAGTTGCTCCATCACATGTTCAAGGGGCTGGCTTTTGGAAAGAGAGAATTATCAAAGAGAGAAAAGAAAACAGTAAAACCTTCATGAACCCTGAATTCCTAAACAAAACCAAAACCTTTGTTCTTCCCTTTGAATCAAAGAACTTAGCATTTTCTCTTCCGTTGTTCTTACTGACTCCAGAACATCTGAAGGCACCATCTCAAGTCCCAAACACACGTTCCGGGTTTAAGGTAAGTCTTTCTGACTTTGAATCTTTTCATTCATAACATCATTAAATATGTAAATATCATAGTATTGATGTTGTCCATATCATTGCATAAGTAGAAAAAACTGTGGATCAGAACTTCTTAAATAAAGCTAGGCTCATAATTAGGATTAGAACTTCTATGAACTGTTGTGCTTTTATCTTTTTGATTTGTTGTTGTTAAAAACTAGTTAAGTGGCTGATGAGCTAATTAATGTAAGGAATGAGGTGAAGTGTATCACATAATTTCTAGGTTTTCTTTCCCACTGTTTTAGCACAACACATAACTTCTGAGTTCTCCTCACTTTTTAACACGCACAGAACTTCTGAGTTCTCCTCACTTTTTAACACGCACAGAACTATGATTTTCACTCACTATTTAACATGCACAGAACTTTTGATTTTCACTCACTGTTTAACACAACACATAACTTCTGATTTTCACTCACTGTTTAGCACAATACCGAACTTTTTACTTCTTGCTCATTATCTAAACACAACCCATAACTTATATTTTTTCCCTATAACGTTTCTTTCAGGATCCCAATGGCATCAACTCATAACTTCTTATCACCTCTGACATTTCATTCTGAACCACGGTGCGCCTGGCATCAGAACTTCTGGTTCCCTTTGTTTTGCTTTCAGCAACATGCTGATCCTATTTCTCATTGTTTTTTTTTCCTTTTTTCTCTATTATTTTTATTAATATAAAAGGACATCAAAAATATTTTCTTTTATTAAATAATTATTTTCCTTTTAAGTCATTAAGAAAAAAAAACATTTACAAAACAAGTCTTTTCCTTTTTTTTCTCTTATATTGTATAATTCAATATGGTTGTAATAGATGATTAGCATTTAAATTCTTGTAAATACTCATTTGTAATTATGTACCCCCATCCCTAAATGATGTAATAGCGTAGGACTTTACATTTCCGCAATTTATTGCTTTCAAATATAAATGCTAGTAATTAGAGTGTGTATGGCAAGACATAAAATCAACAAATAGATAACTCTGATGAAGAAAAAATCCATGTAAATCAAAAACACTTGCACACTAGCACCTCTAGGGTGACCTCACTTTGTTTCCTTTTGGAAAATAGTCATGTCCCTCGAATATGGGCGTTTTAGCAAAAATCCTCGATAAAAGATCGCAGTCCCTCGATGACCCTCAATGTTGCCTTTGGTAAACGATTTCGTCCCTAAACGACATTGCTAAAACGTCCCATAGGTTACCTTCTATGACTATACAAACGTCACGCGCCCGTTCCTTCACATCCAACGACGAGGCTTCTTACCAAAACAATGGTAAGATAGCAACATTTAAAGGAGGAGGAAAAGAACATCTAAGACCTTTTGAGTAAGTAGATTCGCTCCTAGTTGCTTGCTTGCTCACAACAAAACATTTTTACACCAACACTTTCATCTTGAAACATTTTCAAAAGACAAAATACTTTGTACGCGTTCTTATAGAAACGAGAGCCATTACAAAGAAGACACCTTTTCAAAATCACTTTGAAAAACACATTCCACAAACACACCTTTGAACTATTTATGAAACAACACTTTGTACGCGTTCTTATAGAAACGAGAACCATTACAAAGACATTTTCAAAATGCTTTCAAAACCCACACCACAAACACATTCAAATAAAAGCAAGTGATCTAGTAAACAACTAAGAGCCCATAGATAACTACAGATGAAAAGGGTGCTAATACCTTCCCTTTTCATAATCTACCCCCGAACTCATAAAACATCTATAAAGGTCTCTCATGTTCTTTTCAGCCTTTCCTTATTGGATAAAAGAAAAGTTGGTGGCGACTCTTGCTATCGCACAACTTCGATCAAACGTAAAACACCAAGTCAGTTCTCCCATCGCGTTATAGAACTGGCGACTCTGCTGGGGACTGAAATACCGCGTTACCTTAGGGCTAGATCATCTTTACTTGTTTTCTTTATTTGACTTGTATGCTTTATATTTTGGGTCCTTGTTTGGGTTACTGTTAAGGATCCTACACCCGGATCTGGGGTACCTTTTAGGTAAGTAGCAATAAATCATGGAGGTTGTACGACGTAGACCGATATGGACGAAATGATAGCTACGTTAGCGTGACACTTTGGCTTGTACTAATGTTCCTTGAGTCAGTCAAGGATAACATTAGGCTTCCTTAGCGTCATTAAGCACTAACTGGCCTTTAGAACCTTTTAATTGACCCATCCTAAGCCACTAGAAAGTAGTGAGATGGACGACTTTGGTTTCGACCGAAGATTGGTTGATACTTGATGCTACACTCATTGAGATTGGACTTTTGGGATATTCTGGCTGCAATACTTCAGTGCTTGAGCTAGAACAACGCCTAAAAGAAAGGTCAATGATATGAGACTCCTTAGAACCCGTTACTTTTAATAGGACAGGTTGAGCCAACTAAACTTCAAGAGGGTACTTACCTACAAACTCCATGCAAGCCTAAACCTAAGGACTTGTCTGCTTTGTGTGTTTATGACTACTTGTACGTAACAACTTGCTTGCTTTGCATACTTGTACATAACATCATGATATCATACCATAGCATTTTCAATAACCGTTCCAAGGATCTCAAGGGTCTATGATGCAGGGTCACGTTGAACCAGACGTCTATCAAGGGGCAAGAGGATTTATTTTCCTCTAATCAAACGCCTTCAAAGATCAAGTACAACAACTTGAGTCAAGGGCTACAACCCACTTGACATGGTGAGCTTAATTCTCGTGGAAGGACATCCACCAATACAAAGTTCTCCAATCAAAGCTGTAAGTAACTACTAACATTTACCCCGCGAGATCCTTGAAAACATGCATCCACATATCATGCATCATATCATGACAAGTTTCTCCCATACAGATCTCCTTATCTTCCTATTGTTTATTTCAGTAGATATGGCTCTAGAGCAGACTATCAAGGACATCCAGGATCAAAATGCTCAACTCCAAGAATTGTTCTTGAACCTATCCAAGGGGTAAGAAGAAGTGAAACCTCTCCTCACAAGGGGCATGGTCATGGGAAATCCTAGGGACGACAGATATGACCAACTGGAACGGCTACAAATTGAGATAGCCACAATGAAAGTCCAGATGATGGGACAACTGGTGGGCCAGATGGATCTCATCCAAAACTTAGCTCAGGGACAAGAAGAGATGAGAGTCCTCATCAACAATCTTCATCAAAACGGATGTAACCAAATGGGGAAAAGAACTATAATTGGGGATCAAGTCATCATTCAGCCTCCCATGAGACAAGAAGCCGGTTTGAGGGAGAGAAGACCTTCCCAAATTGTTGCCATGTCACGAGCCCAACAACAACTCCGTCAACATCAACCGGAAAATCAACAAAGGCAAAACAAGCCCGAGAGACAATTTACTAACATCAACATTCCACTGTCTCAAGCGTTGCAACACATGTTGAGGATGAATCTGATTACTCCAATAGAACCTCATCCAAACCCCAAAACTTATTCTCCTAACTACAATTCTGATGCCAGGTGTGCCTATCATTCTGATAGTCTTGGACATGATACAAACGATTGTTGGGCGCTGAAGTACAAGATTCAAAACTTTATCGATGAAGGAGCGTTGGAGTTCACACAAGATGGACAGACTGAGTTCTTATGCCGTCCCTCAAAGGCTCACCACCTAAAGTGACAAGTTCAGACAAAGAGGCTTTTGTTCATTTGAATTTTCAATTGTAATTTCTTTTGTTATTCAAACAATTATCTATTAATGTTAAACTTTGTTTCATTAATTCATTGCATATGTTGGTCTTGAATTGATCCTTTCGTTTTCATTACATTTAAACTATGATTTTTACTCTCTTTATGACATTCAACTCTTGCTAAAAGTTACAAGCCTTTAGAGGGAGGATGACGAAAACAATGCCATAATCTCATACAGTATATTTTTGAACAGACCTTGCTGATAATTGTGATCGGTGGGAACGAGAACTGACTGTTTTTGGAATGCTGGTTCGCGTTTGCGTTTGTTTTTGCAAAGTGTCGCAGTAAGCAAGAGTCGCCACCGTCTTTTATTTTATCCAACAAGGGAAAGGACAAAAGCACAGAAAAAATCCTTTTCGAGATGTTTCTCGGGTTCGGGAGGTAGATTATAGAAAGGGAAGGTATTAGCACCCTTTCTATCTGTGGTTATCCACGGGCTCTTAGGTACTTGCTCACTATGTTTTCAAAAGGTTTGCTTTTCTTTGTGTTTGTGGGTTTTGAAAAGAATTTTGTTTTTGAAGAAAGTGTAAGTGCGAAAAGTTTTTGTTTTGTTTTTAAAAGAGAGCAAGTACTTAAGAACCTCTACCTACTCAAAAAGGAATTTAATTGTGCAAATGTCCTTTAGACAGTACTATCCTACTATTGAGGAGTAGGTAGCACCGTCGTTGGAGTTTTCGGGTCAATTCGATTTTAGGGACGTATGGTCACTAAAGCAACGTTAGGACGCTTTAGTGGTAATCCTAATGTCTTAGATCATTTTTATCGAGGCAACCATTTCGAGGCAACTTATGATCTTGGGACAAAGGACGACCTCTAAAACATCTTATACTTAATGACCACGTTCGAGGCAACCAAGTGAGGTGTACCCTAAGAGTGGCATGTGCAAGTGTGTCAATTTTCAGTTATTTTACTCTTGCATGTCATGGTGAGCTATTGTTGATTTTAAGTTAAGAGTTAATCTTGTCATGCAATCCTAGTTAGCATACATCTAAGCAATTAATATATGCACAGGAATTTAAAGTGCGGGAATTGTAAATCCTACGCTATTACAAGGCTTTTGGGGAGGGGGATTATTTACATGTCCAAAAATTGGGGAAATAAAAGCAGTAAAGGGTCTTAGTTAAGCTATTACATCCCAGTAAGCAGTTACAATAAACGCGCGTGAATCTGAAAATAAACTCTAAAAATTATAAGAATAAAATCTTTTTGTTGTTTTATTTTATTTTGGGAAAATGATCTAAATCTACTTAATTTTAGTTTTTTTTTGGAAAAATGTTAAAATAATTAAAAGATTAATTAACAAAGTTAATTTAATAGAAAAAGAACTATCCTAATGTTTTTGTGGTTTTCTTATTTTAATGTTAATTAAAAAGAAAAAAAAAAGAAGTCAATGAAAGCAAAAAATAAAATAAGGGGAATCCTTCGATCCAGGTAAAAAGGAGTTTCGACCTAGGGAGTGGCATGGAAGCTTCGATCCAGAGGGGGTCATGGTCCTTTCGATTGGGCCAAACAGCAGGGTGTGAGTATCCTTCGATCCAGGGAAGAGGATTGTCTTTTGATCATGGAGGTCATGGTTTTCGATCCAGGAATGAGATGCCTCTTTCGATCCAGCATGCTCATGGGTTCGATCCAGAGAAGGTGCTCTCCTTCGATCTGGGGTGTTATACCTGCAAAAGCATGTTAGCAAAATAAAACGCAGGGCCTGGGTATTGAACCCCAGGCCCTTCGATCCTGCGCTTGCTGGGTCTCTTCAGGCTATGTCTGCAGCAAATATTAGCAAATGATGGACATGGCCTGGGTGCCAAACCCAGGCCCTTTGATCCTGTCTAGGATGGCAAATCGAAAGTAACAACGAGTAATGATATGTTATGCGAAAAACAAGGTTGGATAATTTACCCTTTCTTACCAACAGATTGGACTTTCGATTTGAGCGCTTCCTGGACGTAGGCACCTTCGATCTGGGCTTCTGGGCTTGCTACTTATGAAAATGCTGATGACTTTTGGGCAGCGTAACTCCAATGTCTTTTGTTCTCCTATTGTGTGATTTTCGTTGTGTATTCTCCTGTAGAGTTTTTGTGTGTGTTGTATATTTTCGTGTGTATATCTTCTGTGTTGGTAATGTATGCTGGCCTCTGTATTTATAGGGGTGTGAGGGTGCAGTAATGGCAAGGGACAACCATTAAAACATGCCTTTAACGCTCTGGACAAAAATCAAACACATTAAATTATTTCCTCTTTTGAAACATTCGTGTCCCTTGAATGAGCCTGGACGCTTGGATTTCAAATGCTTTCAGGCCATGCTCTTCGATTAGTCCTGATTTGCCTCTTTCGAATGAACTCCCTGTGTACCCTTCGAATGGGCCTGGCCCAAATATTAATCGAAGGATTCCAATCGAAAGGCTCTGCTAACAGGCCAATCAAAAGGTGTTTTTCATGCCAATCGAAGGACATGGTTGACATGCCTGTCGAAATTGCCTTGACATAATTCCAATCGAATGCTTGTCCATAATGCCAATCGAAAGACTCCTTCAGAATGCCAATCGAAGGGTCTTTCAGGATGCCAATCGAAATGCTTGTCCAGAATGTCAATCGAAGTGTCTTTCAGGATGCAAATCGAAATGCTTGTCCAGAATGTCAATCGAAGTGTCTTTCAGGATGCCAATCGAAATACTTGTCCAGAATGTCAATCGAAGTGTCTTTCAGGATGCCAATCGAAAGGTACTTAAAGTACCACTCAAAAATCTTCTTTTTCCTTAGGCAAGAGTTTGTGATCAACTAGGCAGGGGGAAGACTTTGGGAAATATGAGAGGGCAAATTTTGGGGTGCAACAGTTGCCCCTGTTCAATTTTCTTAAACCTGAGGATATATATTGGCTTTCTAGCCTTTCGCAATTCGAAGGTGGAAGATAATTGAACACTAGAGTGCCCAGAAATTTGCACTCGCATGGTGTAGTATCAGCATTGTGACGTCGGGAATGGGCTTACATATGCCATTTGGAGATTGTTGGTAGGAGGATGGGCTTATGGATGCCATCTAGAGGTTGTTGGTAGGAGGATGGGCTTATGGATGCCATCTGGAGGTTGTTGGTAGGAGGATGGGCTTATAGATGCCATCTGCAGGAGTGTCGATTGCATAAGAGATTCCTTAGCGAGAACTTGCATACCCGTTATTGTAGAAGATTCCATTGGGGAAGTCTAACTTTGTTTGAGATTTAGGAACTGACTCGTGCTCACCGGGAGTATACCGTTGAGGTTATAGTACTCATCCTGTCTGGTTCCAAGTATTAATCTTCAATCTCTTTGTGTAGATAGTTTTCCTGGCTTGTTACAGGTATTAATCTCTGACCTGAGAAAGAAAGGTCTTCATGGCTTGTTACAGGTATTAATCTTCAATCTCATCATGTAGATAGTTTTCCTGGCTGGTTTCAGGTATTAATCTACAATCAGTCGTCCACAGATAGTTTTCCTGGCTTGCTACAGGTATTAAACTGGGACTTGAAAAGTTTTTGGAACATCTTCAACTGGATCGGCATCAGAAAAATCTTTAGGAATCGATTTAACTGGACCAGAGAAGGCCTTTGACTGGATCAGCGTCAGAAAAATCTTTAGGAATCGATTTAACTGGAAAAGACAAGGTCTTGGAATATCTTCAACTGGATCGGCATCAAAAAAATCTTTAGGAATCGATTTAACTGGACCAGAGAAGGCCTTTGACTAGATCGACATCAGAAAAATCTTTAGGAATCGATTTGACTGGACCAGACAAGGTCTTGGAATCTTCAACTGGATCTGCATCAGGAAAATCTTTAGGAATCGATTTAACCGGACCAGAGAAGGCCTTTGACTGGATCATCATCAGAAAAATCTTTAGGAATCGATTTAACTGGACCAGGCAAGGTCTTGGAATCTTCAACTGGATCTGCATCAGGAAAATCTTTAGGAATCGATTTAACTGGACCAGAGAAGGCCTTTGACTGGATCGGCATCAGAAAAATCTTTAGGAATCGATTTAACTGGACCAGGCAAGGTCTTGGAATCTTCAACTGGATCTGCATCAGGAAAATCTTTAGGAATCGATTTAACTGGACCAGAGAAGGCCTTTGACTGGATCGACATCAGAAAAATCTTTAGGAATCGATTTAACTGGACCAGGCAAGGTCTTGGAATCTTCAACTGGATCTGCATCAGGAAAATCTTTAGGAATCGATTTAACCGGACCAGAGAAGGCCTTTGACTGGATCGGCATCAAAAAAATCTTTAGGAATCGATTTAACTGGACCAGGCAAGGTCTTGGAATCTTCAACTGGATCTGCATCAGGAAAATCTTTAGGAATCAATTTAACTGGACCAGAGAAGGCCTTTGACTGGATCGGCATCAGAAAAATCTTTAGGAATCGATTTAATTGGACCAGGAAAGGTCTTGGAATCTTCAACTGGATCTGCATCAGGAAAATCTTTAGGAATCGATTTAACTGGACCAGAGAAGGCCTTTAATTGGATCGACATCAGAAAAATCTTTAGGAATCGATTTAACTGGACCAGGCAAGGTCTTGGAATCTTCAACTGGATCTGCATCGGGAAAATCTTTAGGAATCGATTTAACTGGACCAGAGAAGGCCTTTGACTGGATCGGCATCAGAAAAATCTTTAGGAATCGATTTAACTGGACCAGGCAAGGTCTTGGAATCTTCAACTGGATCTGCATCAAGAAAATCTTTAGGAATCGATTTAACTGGACCAGAGAAGGCCTTTGACTGGATCGACATCAGAAAAATCTTTAGGAATCAATTTAACTGGATCAGGCAAGGTCTTGGAATCTTCAACTGGATCTGCATCAGGAAAATCTTTAGGGATCGATTTAACTGGACCAGAGAAGGCCTTTGACTGGATCGGCATCAGAAAAATCCTTAGGAATCGATTTAACTGGACCAGGCAAGGTCTTGGAATCTTCAACTGGATCTTTCCTGAAAGGTAAAGGTCAGTCATATGCAATGCATGATATGGATCAAGCAATGATGTTCTCAACATAAATGAGATGGTATGATATGTATATGCATGTATCATGATGTATGGAAGTGTGATGTTTTAGCTGGGGAAAATTAATCCTGGATAGCTTGCTGGAGAATAGAGTTGAATTCTTCATTTCCGCTGGGGATGACGAACGAAGATGATTGCAAGGATAAACCTGTTAGGAGAAAAGAACTTCGGTGGGGGATAAACAGGATGAAGAGATTACTCCGAGGGGAAATACTCTGTGGGGAAGAGATACTTTGTGGAGATTTTAACGATGAACTCCGTTGGGGAAGATATACTCTGCTGAGGATTTTAACGATAAACTCCGCTGGGGATTCCGTTGATAAGCTCTGTTGGGGATTTTGATGATAAACTCCACTGGGGATGGATTACTGTTGCTGTTGATATTGAATCTGTTGAGGATAGAAGTCCTGCTTGGGGAAAGAAAGAACTTCGCTAAGGATGATCTTTCAGTTGCAACTTGGAGAGGATAACCTTCTAAAATTGGCTGGGGAGACTTATTTATGCTTCGCAGGGGATAAGCTTCCAGAATCTACTGGGGAAGATGATTCAACTCCATTGGGGAAACTTTTTTTTATATTTTATTTTTAGACTGCGCTGGGGAAATGGCTCCACTGGGGGTATCTTGTATTCCTCCAGGAAACATTCTTATACTCTGTTGAGGAATATTAAGACTGCCGGGGATACTCTTACGCTTGCTGGAGAATATCCTTATACTCCGCTGGGGAATATTAAGATCTTCTAGGGATACCAAACCTTTTCGGGGCTGACGGTAGACTAACTCTGCTTGGGGAGAGTATTGCTGATTTGTACATAGCTGCAAGTCTCAGCTGAGAGAGCTATCATTATTGTTTTACTCTGCGAGGAGTGATAGTATCTTAGCCATATTCTTCAGCTGAATATACCTTGGTACCTGGTGGACAGAGCAATTTGTACAGTTCGGACAATTCTTATTTGCCCCTGTTTTTGCGGGACAAGGTGCATGCGGCGACCCTGTGGATCTGGTATTATCCCCACCTATGAGGTGCTTGGTAATTGCCGATTGAAGTGACAAATCTTCTTCTGGTAGGCAAGTGACGAGATGACGGGACATAGTCGTACGCTTTGATCCCTAATTTTTGCCTGGACCGCCCTTTCGGGTTTTCAGTCCATCGGGATACCCTTTTTTGCCCAAGCCGCCTTTTTAGGTTTTCGACTTGCCGGGTGTACAAATTTTCATTTTCATCCCTTATTTTTGCCCGAACCCTTTTGGTTCGCCGGGAAGCCCTTATTTTTGCATAGGCCAGTCAACCTAGCGGGTCTTTGATTATGCGTAGTACTTTTTGACTATGTCCACGCTCTCAGAGTGTAGGGAGGTGTCACTGCCAGTAGTGTCGTGTTGCCATACTACCAGAAGATGTTTGATCATGCAGGAATTCATGTCCCATGCCCCAGGTGACGAAGATGAAGACTTTCCCCTGGTTACTCTGCACTTCTTCAGAGATTTCCTGGAATCTTGACTGGACTGCCCCAGGTGTGCTAGATAGTGACATGTCATGCCCCCTTGTTTATAAGAGATTTGCCAATGGAAGTGTCATCCTTTTTAAAGTGATTTTGTTCACTGAGAGGGCTTTCGTTCATCAGATATTCGTTGTGTGAATTTCTCTGCTATCAAACAAATAGCCAAATGCAAACAGTGATATTCAGATAATGCAAAGTTTATGCTTGTCTCGAAGTTTTTGAAAAATGTGTTTTTTAGCAGAAAACTCTTTATAAGACAAATTCAACACAAGATTTATGGCAAAGCCTTACAGGAGTCAGGATACCTTTTGTAACAGTATGCTTTCGAACTAACCCATGCTTCAGTTAGGACTTTTGAAGGGTTGTAACGTGGCTTGGTTCACGGTTTAAGAAACAAAGGATAAAGGCTCAAAGTATATTTGTACCCATCCGTTCTTCGTGATGTTTTTCAATCCTAAACTCAGTTAATTGTGCATTTGAACTCCAAATGAGTCTGGAACGACGTTTTTGGTGATGGTTCACATAAGTTGAATTTTTGAAGGCAGTCATTTTTGCAACATTTTTCATGTTGTCGAGGATTTGTAATGACCTCGTTCTTTTGATTTGTTATCCCTAATTTTTGCCTGACTGTTCCTGTTTTCGAGATTACAGTCAGCGGGATGCCCCGACTTTCTTAAACCTCCTTTAAAGGTTTTGGCTCAGTGGGCTTTTTTTTTTTGAGAGATTGATTGCCTATGAGATAAGGAACCACCACTGTCTTTTGATTCCAGAGGAATGCTTTTGATGTCGTTCGTTGTATTATGAACTGAGAGTTTTGCGACTTCAATGCATATCTTTTGAATTAACTGAGAGACTACCCTGCCCCAGGTTTAAATCAAAGGTTTCAATTTGTTTAAAAACAGAAAACCCCTACTTCTTTGGCTCGAAGGGGTTGACTAGGGATTATCTTCCTTATAACTCCAGTGTTTAGGATTTGAAAGAAATGCCTGTACATCGTTAGCAAGGTCTGTCCAAAAGCATACTGTATGAGATTATGACATTGTTTCGTCATCCTCCCTCTAAAGGCTTGTAACTTTTAGCAAGAGTTGAATGTCATAAAGTGAGTAAAAAAACATAGTTTAAATGTAATGAAAATGATTGGATCAAATCAAGACAAACATATGCAATGCATTAATGAAACAAAGTTTGGCATTAATGGATAATTGTTTGAATAACAAAGAGATTACAACTTGAAAATTCAAATGAACAAAAGTCTTCTCATCTCAGTACTTGTCACTTCAAATGGTGAACCTTGGAGGGATGGTAGAAGAACTCAGCCTGACCATCTTGTGTGAATTCCAATGCTCCCTCATCAATCAGGTCTTGAATTTTGTTCTTCAAAGTCCAACAGTCGTTGGTGTCATGTCTAGGACTGTCAGAATGGTATGCGCACCTTGCATCAGGATTGTACCTTGGGGAGGCTGTGCTGGGATTCTTAGGAGGGTCCCTTAACGTCACCAGATTCAATCTTAACAGGTGTTGTAAAGCTTGAGACAGCGGCATGTTGAGCTTGGTAAATTGCCTCCGGTTAACCCGTTGCTTTTGGTGAGGTTGTTGTTGGACCCTTGAGGTAGTAGCAACTTGGAGAGGTCCATTCTTTACCAAGCCAAACCCTTGTCTTATTGGAGGCTGATCAATGACTTGACCACCAGCCTTGACTGTTTGCTTCATGTTGTTGTATCTGTCTTGATGAAGCTGGTTGATCATGGTTCTCAGCTCTTCTTGTTCCCGAGCTAAGCCTTGGATAAGAGCCATCTGCCCCAACATCTGGGTTCTCAATGCATCTACCTCAGCTTGTAGATGTTTCAGCTGTTCGTCCTTATTGTCTTCAGGACTTTTCTTGACCAAGTTCCCCACGAGGAGTGTTCTCAACTCTTCCTGCCCCTTGGATAGGTTTAGGAAGATTTCCCTGAACTGAGTCTCTTGAGTATGAAGATCCTGGTTGTCTTGTGGGAAAGCCATTGCTGAAATAAACAGCGAGAACATGAGAGACCTGTATTGGGAGACCTGTTATGCAATGATATGTATGATATATGTATGCAATGTTTTCAAGGATCTCGCGGGGTAAACAAGAAACTTGTTAGAATTTGCATCTGGTAGCTTGATTGAAGGAACTTCATGTTGCTGAGAGTCCTTCTTCAAGAGTCAAGCTCACCATATCGAGTGGGTCATCGCCCCTGACTCAAATTGTCGTGCTTGGATTTCTAGACAACCTTGGCTAGAGGAAAATAAATCCCCTTTGCCCCTTGCTAGCCATTTGATTTACCATAACCTGCATCATAGACCCTTGAGATCCTTAAAATGGTTAAATAAATGTTAAGGCATGATGTTATGATGTGTATGCTATGCGTTTAAGCAAAAGTGTGAAGTGGTGTAAGTAAACCCTGCAATAAATCCAAGTTATTGGATAAGGACTATAAACAAAACTTGCAAGGAACTCATGTTGTCAGATAACAAGAATGTGCAAGTAGTTCAAGTTTGAAGGCACACAAGTCACAAAAACAACCTTAAGTTTAGGCTGGCATGGAGTTTCATAGGTAAGTACCCTCTTGAGTGTAGTTGGCTCAAAAACCTGTCCTATAAATAGTAACCGGGTTCTAAGGAGCTCAATATCATTGGATTGTTTTCTATGTTCATCGTTTTGGTTTAGCCAATGAACTAGCGACCAAAATATTCTAAGAAAACAATCCTCAATGAGTGTAGTATCGAGTATCTACCAACTTCGGACTGCACCAAAGTCGGTCATCTCTCTACCCCTAAAAAAGGCCAAGATGGTCAAGTAAGGTTCTAAGGTCAATTGATGCTTCACGACACCACGCGGCGGCCCCGTACTCTCCTTGACTTAACTCAAGGGTTACCGGTACTCACCAAAGTGCCACATCAATGTAGCTACTGTTTCAACCATGTCGGTATACCCCGCACAGTTCCCTCACAGTTTGTTGCTACTTACCTAAAGGGTATCCCCAAATCCAGGTTAGGATCTATAGAACTCCGATACAAACCCACAAAATTTAAAGCATACAAAGCATACAATTGAAAACACAAGTGATCTAATCCTAAGGTACACCTCACTTATAAATATCCCCAGCAGAGTCGCCAGTTCTGTGATCGGTGGGAACGAGAACTGACTGTTTTTGGAATGCTGGTTCGCGTTTGCGTTTGTTTTTGCAAAGTGTCGCGGTAAGCAAGAGTCGCCACCGTCTTTTATTTTATCCAACAAGGGAAAGGACAAAAGCACAAAAAAATTCCTTTTCGAGATGTTTCTCGGGTTCGGGAGGTAGATTATAGAAAGGGAAGGTATTAGCACCCTTTCTATCCGTGGTTATCCACGGGATCTTAGGTACTTGCTCACTATGTTTTCAAAAGGTTTGCTTTTCTTTGTGTTTGTGGGTTTTGAAAAGAATTTTGTTTTTGAAGAAAGTGTAAGTGCGAAAAGTTTTTGTTTTGTTTTTAAAAGAGAGCAAGTACTTAAGAACCTCTACCTACTCAAAAAGGAATTTAATTGTGCAAATGTCCTTTAGACAGTACTATCCTACTATTGAGGAGTAGGTAGCACCGTCGTTGGAGTTTTCGGGTCAATTCGATTTTAGGGACGTATGGTAACTAAAGCAACGTTAGGACGCTTTAGTGGTAATCCTAATGTCTTAGATCATTTTTATCGAGGCAACCATTTCGAGGCAACTTATGATCTTGGGACAAAGGACGACCTCTAAAACATCCTATACTTAATGACCACGTTCGAGGCAACCAAGTGAGGTGTACCCTAAGAGTGGCATGTGCAAGTGTGTCAATTTTCAATTATTTTACTCTTGCATGTCATGGTGAGCTATTGTTGATTTTAAGTTAAGAGTCAATCTTGTCATGCAATCCTAGTTAGCATACATATAAGCAATTAATATATGCACATGAATTTAAAGTGCGGGAATTGTAAATCCTACGCTATTACAAGGCTTTCGGGGAGGGGGATTATATACATGTCCAAAAATTGGGGAAATAAAAGCAGTAAAGGGTCTTAGTTAAGCTATTACATCCCAGTAAGCAGTTACAATAAACGTGCGTGAATCTGAAAATAAACTCTAAAAATTCTAAGAATAAAATCTTTTTGTTGTTTTATTTTATTTTGGGAAAATGATCTAAATCTACTTAATTTTAGTTTTTTTTGGAAAAATGTTAAAATAATTAAAAGATTAATTAACAAAGTTAATTTAATAGAAAAAGAACTATCCTAATGTTTTTGTGGTTTTCTTATTTTAATGTTAATTAAAAAGAAAAAAAAAGAAGTCAATGGAAGCAAAAAATAAAATAAGGGGAATCCTTCGATCCAGGTAAAAATGAGTTTCGACCCAGGGAGTGGCATGGAAGCTTCGATCCAGAGGGGGTCATGGTCCTTTCGATTGGGCCAAACAGCAGGGCGTGAGTAGCCTTCGATCCAGGGAAGAGGATTGTCTTTTGATCATGGAGGTCATGGTTTTCGATCCAGGAATGAGATGCCTCCTTCGATCCAGCATGCTCATGGGTTCGATCCAGAGAAGGTTCTCTCCTTCGATCTGGGGTGTTATACCTGCAAAAGCATGTTAGCGAAATAAAACGCAGGGTCTGGGTATTGAACCCCAGGCCCTTCGATCCTGCGCTTGCTGGGTCTCTTCAGGCTATGTCTGCAGCAAATATTAGCAAATGATGGACATGGCCTGGGTGCCAAACCCAGGCCCTTTGATCCTGTCTAGGATGGCAAATCGAAAGTAACAACGAGTAATGATATGTTATGCAAAAAAAAGGTTGGATAATTTACCCTTTCTTACCAACAGATTGGACTTTCGATTTGGGCGCTTCCTGGACGTAGGCACCTTCGATCTGGGCTTCTGGGCTTGGCTACTTATGAAAATGCTGATGACTTTTGGGCAGCATAACTCCAATGTCTTTTGTTCTCCTGTTGTGTGATTTTCGTTGTGTATTCTCCTGTAGAGTTTTTGTGTGTGTTGTATATTTTCGTGTGTATATCTTCTGTGTTGGTAATGTATGCTGGCCTCTGTATTTATAGGGGTGTGAGGGTGCAGTAATGGCAAGGGACAACCATTAAAACAGGCCTTTAACGCTCTGGACAAAAATCAAACACATTAAATTATTTCCTCTTTTGAAACATTCGTGTCCCTTGAATGAACCTGGACGCTTGGATTTCGAATGCTTTCAGGCCATGCTCTTCGATTAGTCCTGATTTGCCTCTTTCGAATGGACTCCCTGCGTACCCTTCGAATGGGCCTGGCCCAAATATCAATCGAAGGATTCCAATCGAAAGGCTCTGCTAACAGGCCAATCAAAAGGTGTTGTTCATGCCAATCGAAGGACATGGTTGACATGCCTGTCGAAATTGCCTTGACATAATTCCAATCGAATGCTTGTCCATAATGCCAATCGAAAGACTCCTTCAGAATGCCAATCGAAGGGTCTTTCAGGATGCCAATCGAAATGCTTGTCCAGAATGTCAATCGAAGTGTCTTTCAGGATGCCAATTGAAATACTTGTCCAGAATGTCAATCGAAGTGTCTTTCAGGATGCCAATCGAAATACTTGTCCAGAATGTCAATCGAAGTGTCTTTCAGGATGCCAATCGAAAGGTACTTAAAGTACCACTCAAAAATCTTCTTTTTCCTTAGGCAAGAGTTTGTGATCAACCAGGCAGGGGGAAGACTTTGGAAAACATGAGAGGGCAAATTTTGGGGTGCAACAATAATGTATAGGCGTTCTTTCAAATCCTAAACAATGGAGTTATAAGGAAGATAATCCATAGTCAACTCCTTTTAGCCAAAGAAGTATAAGTTTTTCTTTTTTACACAAATTGAAACCTTTAATCAAAACATGGGGCCGGGTAGTCTCTCAGTTAATTCAAATGCGCGTTCAGTCGCAAACTTTCACTTTGTATACAATGAGTGATATCAAAAACATTCCTCTGGAATCAAAATACAATGATGGTTCCCTACCAAATAGAAATTTGTTGTACCCCAAAATTTTCTCTCTCATTTATCAAAGGATCGTGAAGTATCTCAAAGGAACAACAAATGTCGGACTATGGTATCCTAAAGGCAGTGTTTGCAACTTAGTTGGTTATTCTTATGCGGATTATGCAGGTTGTAAAACGGATAGAAAAAGCATAAGTTGTACTTGTCACATCCTTGATAATGCATTAGTATCATGGGCCTGCAAGAAACAAGCATGCGTTGCTCTTAGCACGGCCGAAGCTGAATATATTGCAGCGGATAGTAGTTGCGCTCAAATTTTATGGCTCAAACAACAACTTCGTGACTACGGACTCGATCTAGGATGCATTCCTCTACGGTGCGACAATACAAGTGCAATAAACATCACAAAGAATCCCGTCATGCATTCAAGAACTAAACACATAGACATACAACATCATTTCCTCCATGATCATGTACTTCAAGGATATGTCGAGGTAACCTTTGTAGATACTCATAATCAGCTGGCCGATATCTTCACTAAACCTTTGGCAAGAGAACCGTTCTACAAGATTCGACGAGAGCTTGGCATACTTGACGAACATGACATATAAGGTGCCTTCTATCCTTATTATGATTATATATATATATATATATATATATATATATATATATATATATATATATATATATATATATATATATATATATATATATATATATATATATGTTTTAAACATGCTATATGTGAATATATGTTAAGTGGTATTTAATTTTTAAGAAAAATTTGGTTTTGGTCATTTTTGGTTGATGCAAATCGATTGCACCATAAATGCAAATCGATTGCACTCTGTGCATTTTAGTTTTATTTTGGTTCTGTTTTATGTGCAAATCGATTGCACCTGTATGCAAATCGATTGCACCTACTGTAACTTGCTTTTATGACAGAAAATTGTGTTGGTCAGAATTCCTCTCTCTCATATTCCCAAGCCAAATAATCTTTAATATAATCCACTCATTCCTCTCTACTCAAATCATATCCAAATTCCATCTCTCAAACACCCTTCTCTCTCAAAAAACCAAAAATCCTTACCCATGGCTTCAAGACAAAAAAGAAAGGTGCCAACTTCAGAAAAAGGGAAGAAAAAGGTTGGTTCATCTTCTAATTCATTACTTTCATCTCTCACCGAAGAACAAGAAGCCAGATTCACAAAGGACTTTCAAAGGAAAATAGTGTCCAATCCTAAATATGGTATGCTATCATCCTTTCCTCAAGAATGCTTCTCTTTTCAAAATGATTTAGCTTCTTATGGTCTATAACCATTAATTTCATCGTTTGGTCCATATTATCTGGATTTGGTAAGTGTGTTTTTCAGTAATCTAACTCCCTAAAAAGGAAAAATGGTGACATATGTGCTTGGTACTTATATCTCTCTAACTCCTGAGGTTGTTGGTGAGATTCTTCAGATTCCTTACACTGGAAGTTCTCTATATGACCCTGAAAACGAGGCATGGGATGACTACCGAAAAAAGGATTTCTATTACAGCATTGGGAGGTTAAGTGAAGCTGAATTCCGTGCCAAACGGATTCGTGGTCTAGGCGGAGTAATTCCATCCAGAGACTCCTGAAGTGCAGGTAACTTCTATATAGATGATCGCCTATTTCATTACTTTATGGTCTATATCATGTTTCCAAGAGCTGGAAACCACTGCACTATGACCGGCCTGGAAATGCAGCTGATTTATGCAAGAAAGAAGGGGATAAGTGTTAACTGGGCAAGACTTATAATGGTGCATATGCTGAGAGTCGATGCAAAATCGAAATTTCTTCCATATGCTTATTTTGTTACTTTAATTATGGAGGAATTTGGAGTGGATTTTTCTAGGTTTGAAAAAGTGAATATGGATCCAAATCTGAATAAGATTTCCATCAAGAATGTTGAATCCAGAATGGGCGTGCATTACAATCCGGAAACAAAAACTATCACTTACATTGGTGAAGATGTTGTTGGTGATGAAGGGAACGATCAAGAAGTCGAAGGCGGTGAAGCTGTACCTCCTCCTCCTCCTACTGCTCCCTCTGGTCCAAGAAATCAAGAGCTTATGGATTACATGTCTCAACAATTTGCTTCCATGAACACCAACATCAACAACCAATGGAATGCGATCAATGATTCTACGACAACCCGAATTAATGACTTCCACACAGATGTGAATCAACAATTTTCTTACCTTTACTCCCATCTTCACATTCCACCATATGATCCAAATAATTCAGCTACATCTCCTCAACACTACACAGAACCCCCTTTTCAACAACAATTTCTGAATCAAGGCTCTTGGTCTTATAACCACCAGAACATGCATCACCCTTGAAGTTCTGGCCAACTCTATTTTCTGTTATGTCCTTGTCTTGTTATTCTATGTTTTGTTTGTTAAATTTCTGTGTAATCGTTAAACAATTTGTGTTGCGTGTTTAACTAAAGCTTTCTCGATATATTGCTTTATTACTGTTTATTTTTTGCATCTTTCCCTTCTTTTTGATAATGTCAAAGGGGGAGAAAGATGTGGTACTTTATGCTTGTATTTTTTCCTTGTCTTAATTTTTAAAGGTACTCTCCAACCAAGATGAACAAATACAAAGGATTCCAACCTTCTCATACATAGGGGGAGTTTTGCATCTTAGGGGGAGAAAACCTCTTTCTGGAAACTACAACGCATAAAGCAAGATTGTTTGTCATCATCAAAAAGGGGGAGAATGTAAAATTAAGCTTCTCAAATGAACTTTTGTTTTGATGAAGACAAACCATGATTGACAAAGAAGGCAAAGATTTATGATCAAGCTCAAAGCATCTATGGACAAAATCTTCAGTTCAAAGATCTTAACAACTTTCAAGGTATAATGATATTATTTACTTTGATATTAAGATATAGATGCTCAATGGTGAATAAGAAATGTTTTATAGATCATTACTCAAGTTTTTCAAAGTTAAAATTCATTTTTCACTTGAGTGCAATCGATTTGCATATTAGTGCAATCGATTGCATGCTTCAATTTTTGAGATCTTTTGCTTCTATTTCTCAGTGAAATCGATTTACATTGCTTGTGCAATCGATTGCATACTTAAAATTTTCAAAATGTTTACTTCTGTTTCTCAGTGCAATCGATTTATATTGCTTGTGCAATCGATTGCACTCACTTATTTTTTGCTACTGACTTTACATGCAATCGATTGCCCACTTAAAACTTTTGAAAATTTAGCTATTGAAATCTCGTGCAATCGATTTACACAAAGGGTGCAATCGATTGCATGCTGCACGATTTTAAAAAACAGCAGCTTTGCACATGCCTGTTCATAATACATTTTCATTGAAACCTTTCACTCAATCTTGGCATTTGTTCATGATTACTTTTCAGAACTTTATGATTTTTAAAAAGGGTGATATGAACATATAAATATTCATTTTCAAAATCATTTTTCAACACCTCTTCCAAATATATTTTCTGAATTTTCAAAATACAAACTCAAGCATTTCTTCACTTTCATACATAAGTTTTTTGCACACTTTCATACATTATTAAACAGAAAACTTTGAGCAATTATATCTTGAGTCATTGTACAATATTATTATTGGAAGAGAAGATCATTCATTGTTAAATCACTCTAAGTGATCAATACTACTCAACTCACTCAAAATCAAATATTGATAGTTACTTACTTATTTTTCCAGGATTGTTGGAAATAAGTTTAAGTGTTTTTAAATCTTGTCTTTCCAGGATTGTTGGATACAAGTGTAGTCACTTTGAGAGGATTGTTCTCATTGTTGACATAGTGAAAATCCAAGAGGATTGTTCTTGGTCCAAGAGGATTGTTCTTGGCTTTTTGGTAGTTCTTGTTTAAGTTTGCCACAATAAGGAAATCTCTTTCATGTTGAAAGGGGACTGGAGTACTCTCGAACTATGAGGGGAACCAGGATATATCGCCTGTGTCTCTTTATTTTTATGCACTTTACTCTTTCCTAAACTCACCATTAACCAGAAAATAATACCCATCATCACTAAAACCATAATTTTTTAAAGTACCTAATTCACCCCCCCCCCCTCTTAGGCGCACTTCGTACTTACAAGTTCAACTACCTCAATCTTCTGTGCTTTCACAATAAGAATATCCATATTTTCCTGCAAAAACTCAGTTTAGACTTTGGATTAGAAAAGAAGAATAAAAGTTACAAATTGTTTTAGACATAGAACTCAAGTTTCACATAACAAACCCTAAAATAAGTCGATATAAATACAATACTGACTGTGCAGAGGGAAAGAATACAACAAATGTTGAAGATGTTGTATGTTGTAGGGTTTTGAATCACAAAGAGATCAACCCTAAGATTCATGTGAATCTCCAATGGTGAAATCAATGTTAAAGAATGAGAGAGATATGTGAAGATGAGAACAAAGAAAAAGTGTTATGGAAAACTTACCGGTTCGAAGATGAGAGATGTTCTAAGAATAGTGATGCAGGAGGACATTAGAATGTTTGTTGTGTTTGTTTCGGTGTGAAGATGAGCGGTTTGAAGACAAAGAAAAAGTGAAATAAAACCAATGCGCGGGCGAATCGTTTAGGGGGTACGGCGGGTGAAGTTACCGTCATGTCCTTTGAGAATTATTTTCAACTTTTGGGCGCGACGAGTGTTTTACCATCGTGAAATGAGTTTTAGGGTGGTTAATTTTACCGTCATGACATAACTTTTGGTGATGATGAAAGGTTAAGGGGTGTGACAGGTGTTTTACTATCGTGAAATGAGTTTTAGGGCGGTTAATTTTACCGTCGTATCATAGCTTTTGGCGAGAAACTCGTGTGATGAAAGGTTAAGGGGGAGACAGTTGCTTTACCGTTGTAAAAATAATATTAGGATGGTTAATTTTACCGCCGTGTTATGAATTTTAGGGACGGTTGGTGTTAACTGTCGTAACTAGTGTCTCTATATGCCAATTACGACAGTTATTAAGTGACTATCGCAATTTTTGTGTCGTAAAACACCAATTTTCTTGTAGTGTATCTTTTTTAGAATGATCTTCTGAGGAAATTGCTTAAGTAGCTATTTGTCAGATATGGCTTATGAGGAATCTGCTTGTAGATTTTTACCTGAAAAGATAAAGAGTTAACTGTATGCAATGTCATGATGTATTAAATGCATTGTGTAATGATATTCTCAAAGTAAATGAGATTGTGCTATATGTCCTTCGTATGCATATGCTATGATGTTTGTAAATGATGTATGAATGTGAAATGTTGTTGAAGTGTATTGGTAGCTTCGTATAACATCTCGTTGGGGAAAATAAATCTTGATTGTTGCTGGGGATAAAGAAGATGCGTAATCTTCGATCTTGTCTAGAATGTTTCTGTTGGGGATTCCCGCTCTTTGTTTGAGGGAACTCTGTTGGGGAAAGTTAATTTCTGTTTAGGGAGAAGAGTTTAAGAACATTGGTTGTTCATTTCTCTACTGAGGAATTTAATTCTTATATATCCTGACTGGGGATAAAAGAGATAGATAACCTTTCAAGGTACCGTCTGGCTGAGTTTCTGATATAGATGCCGACTCACATAGAGAAAATAAAGTTGAATGATACCTGGTCCGATTTTATATTTAGTAGAAATTCTCTAGGGATAGTGGTTGGAACTTCCCTTTGCTGGGGAGAGAAATTTTTTTGGTTATTCGTAGTAGTCCAAGGGATAGACTCAAGCTAGGTAGACTGTAACCTATTGGGGAAATAAACCCTAAACCTACTAGAGAAACATTTTGTTGAGGAATACCCTTGCTGAGGAAATGAGCTCTGCTGGAGGAAATAATTTTGCGGGGGATTTTACAGTGTTAGAGAAATAAACTCAGCTGGGGAAGAGAATTTTCAAAAACTGTACTGATGCCATAATCTCCGACAGAGCTTGGGACTCCGTAGGTTGGCGATATTGTCGGGGAAAAGATCATATTCCCTTATTGTGATCGGTGGATTTAGAACTGACTGTTTTTTAGCTGGTTTCGCGAAATGTCGCGGTAAGCAAGAGTCGCCACCGTCTTTTATATTCTCCAACATGGAAAGGACAAAAGCACAACAAAATTCCTTATGAGATTATCTCTCGGTTCGGAAGGTAGATTTATAGAAAGGGAAGGTGTTAGCACCCTTTCTATCCATGGTTATCCATGGGCTCTTAGATACTTGCTCATTGTGTTTTCAAAAGATGTTTGCTTTTCAATTGTGAGTGGGTTTGAAAAAGTTTCGTTTAAAGATTTCTGAATAACTCTTGTATCAGTCCTCAAGAGTGTTTGAAAAATTGTTTTGAAAGCTTTTTGAAAGTGTCGGTGTGAAAAGAGTTTTGATTTGTTTTTGAATAGAGCAAGTATCTACGAGTCATCTACCTACCCTAAGGAATTAGGCTGTGTAAATGTCCTTAAGGTAGTGCCATCCCACCATTGAGAGGTAAGTAGCACCACCGTTGGAGGTGTCCGGGTCAATTCGAGTTTAGGGACAGTGTGGTCACCGAAGCAACAGTTAGGACACCTTAGAAGCTACCCTTATGCCATTGATCCTTTTTATTCCGAGGCAACCGTTTCGAGGCAACTGTTCCGAGGCAACCGTTTCGAGGCAACTTGTTTCGAGGAAACTAGATCAATGGACATAAGGACTTACTAAGACGTCCTATACTTGACGACCACGTTTCGAAGGCAACAGGTGAGGCGTACCCTAAGAGTGGTGTGTGTATTTGTGTGTTGTTTTCAGTTTAATAATTATCTTTGATCATTGTATTGTGAGCTACGCTTTTGTTTTTAATTAGCCATACATTCTTTCATGCAATTAGAATTTAAAAGTGCGGAAATTTAAATGCGGAAAGATAAATCCTACGCTATTACAAGGCGCGGGTCTATACATCGCCAAATTACAAAGACCCGTTTTGATAAAATGCGGAAAGTAAAAAGAAAAGACCTAATTACTATTACAAGCCCTGAGCAGTTACATAATATTCGAAAGAAAAATAAATGCGCGAAGGAATAAAAGTTAGGACGTCCGAGGGTTTTGACCCTTTTGAAATTAAATTGAAATTAAAGGCTAATTATTATTAAATTAAGAAAAGAAATTGTTTTTGTGTTTTTTTGGTATTTATGAAAATAAAGAAAAGAATTTAAAATTAGAAGGAAACCCTAGTTCTAAATATTTTTAATTATTAATGAAAAATATACAAGCTAACCTAATTCACACTAATTAGTTAATTTACATATTTATTTACAAAATATTTTAATAGTGAAATTAATAAGAATTAAATATTAAACATTTTTTAGTTTCTGATTTTTTTATTATGAAAATTATTTTAGGTGAATTAAATAAAATAATTAAAATAATTAAAACAAATTAAAACAAAAAAAAGGAAAGAAAAGGAAATGAAAAAAATACAAACATTGGGGGGTGTCTGGCCCATTTTGGAGGTTTTTTGGAAGCAATTTTGGCCCATCAAGACAAGGCCTGTTTGACTTTTCCAGCTTGAGTGCGTGGCCATTGACTGAGGTACATGATAGACATCCTCCTGTGGCCTTTGGATTGAAGCTCATGGGCGCGTGGCAGGCTAGCGTGTGAGGACGCATGATGGACTTTGGGGCGTGCACTGCATTGGAATACATTAAAACAAAATTTATGAATTAAGTGGGGGGACCTGGGAATCGAACCCAGGTCCCAATACCTGCAGGAAAACTCATCCACCAACTGAGCTAACGCGTGCATTTGTTATTTGGATAAATAAAAAACATAATACACAAAAACGTTGGATAGTAATATAAGACAAAAAATCAAGCGCCAGATTTGAACCACCCTATAGCGTCAGGCCACGTCCTTCGTCTTCCTTGTTTTTCCTGCAAATAGAAGACAAATAGCGGGGGTTTTAAACCCCCATAAACTGCAATTCATGAAAATAGCGATTACGCCTATGGATCAAAGAAATTGGGCGCGAGGTATTGGTTCAACTTGTATGGAGCTCCTGAATTCAATGGCATAGGTTTTAAGGGCCAATTTTTCCATATGTGAGAACCCCTAATTTGGAGCTTGAAAAAACCTAAAATGCTTTAATGGTGAATCATGATTTAACGCGTTAGAATGCAATTGGATTATCCTATTAGCTTCAGAAAGCCCCTAGCAATACAAAACAATAAAAAAAATGGATCAAATGTTTATGAAATGTGATATACAGTTTTGAGAAATGAAGCAAACCGAATGAGTTATATGGCACGATTTCTTGAGGTTCTTGACTTGTTTCTGATTGCTAAAGGTTCCTAGGGATCCCAGGAGTGTGTTTTGATTGAAATGGAGGTTTAAAATGTGCTGCAAATAGGTTTACAGTTTGTTGGCTCCTAAATTCGACACCCTTGTTTTATTAATATCAACCATTAAAGCTGAAAGATGTTTTCGACCAGCTGGGTCTGTCGAAATGCCCATCAGAAGATGGAAGTGTACTTAGAGGATTTCTTCCAAGGGAGAATTTGGTTGCCTTCGACGTCGAAGGTGTTTCTCGTCGAAGATGTTTCTCGACGAAGGTGTTCGATTGTTCGGAGTGGAACGGTTTGAAATTCAAACGGTTTCCAGCGGTTACCAAGTGCAACGTGCAAAGATCTGGAGCATCGAACGCTGAGAACGTGCCAAGTGGAGTCATCTCGAAGCAGTGTAACTACCTGACGGTTACTTGGAATGTGTTTGGTATAAATAGTAGTGGTTCACGCAGTTTTTCGCGTGTGTTCACAATTATATACAAGTCACTCATATAGATTCGAGTACCCAGCGTGTGAGAAAGAATTGTTGAGAATGTATGTGTGAAACACCACTTTTATTAATCAAAGTCATTTATTTTCCAGAAACTTTACTTGCTTTCTCCTTTACTTTTCCTGTCGAAGCCTTTATTTCAAGCCTTCCTTTATTTTATCAAGTCCACTTCTTCATGCAATTTACATTCTTCATGCAATTTACCTAAAGCTTCTTTATTTCCTTGTCATTTAACCATTATCAAACTTAATCAAAACCCCAAAATCAACCATGTCTTAGGATCAATCTGATCGATCCTGCGAGTAACCAAATAAGTAACCATTTGGAAGATCAGCGGTTGTTTACCAATTCCCACGGTAAACAAATTGGCACACCTGGTGGGACTGTGTGTTGATTTTTGAAGTTTAACCTTTTTAAACAAAATCTCATCTTTTTCGAGAAGTATTGCATGTTATTGAGAAGTGGTAGAATATACACTAACAATACCAATACTGCCAGGAGAAGAGAAGCAATGGCGAATCCGCCAAACAATAACGAAATCCCACAAACGAATGTGGGATCAACGGTTATCCCAACCGTAAGTGAAGCGATAACCGCTGGTTCAACACCAGCAGTAACGGTCACAACAACGGGGCCATTACCTCCGTTCACAGGCCCCAGAGTGCCTTTGGGAACTCCCCCACCAAGGGGAAATTTAGGCACAAGGCCTTATGTTCCCCCAGGATTTATGACAGGCGGTCATAATCGAGAACCACTCTATGGCATGCCAACTTCTGACTTGGCTAGCCTGACGAACGCTGCGTCCACTTTTTTAGACCCTTTAGTGAGTGCCTCTTCGCCACTCCAAGGTTCTGGAGTAGGTATGGCGAATAGAAATAGGACCCAACTCTTAGGAGGAACGTCCCAAGTAGCACATGGCCTTACAAATGCCTCGACAGCAGTCTTGAGGCAACAAATGGACGAAAGCAACCATGATATGGTTCAAA
Source organism: Vicia faba (assembly GCA_948472305.1). Taxonomy (NCBI): domain Eukaryota; kingdom Viridiplantae; phylum Streptophyta; class Magnoliopsida; order Fabales; family Fabaceae; genus Vicia; species Vicia faba. Next base: position 1,507,925,966 of record OX451738.1, read on the forward strand.
TGTTGGCACAAACTTTAAGTACAGTGCTGAACCCTCTAATACAAAACACCACCCAATCGAGTCAGCAGATGACAGCGCAAATGACGCGTTTGGCTGATTTCTTTGGGGTACCCCCACCTATTCGACAGCCCCAAAGGGCGCAAATAAGGGGAAACTAAGGTATACTCTTAGAGGAAGAAACCTCTATCAACCAAGTCCAACAGCCTATCGAAGAAAACCTTAGGGAACGATTGGAGCAACCTGTTGAAGAACCTAGGGTAATAACCCCAGAGGTAAGGTTAGTTAACAGAAACCAAAATGCTGACGAAGTAGTTCAGCATATCCAATACCAAAATATGGGTTTGGAAAATAATCTGGCAGCCATGATCGAAAGAATCATGACTCAAAATGGGATGAACATGGGCTTTCGAAGGCCCAACTTTACATCCCCACTGTCAGAATACGTGTTACAAACAAACTTACCTCCTAGATGTAAAGTCCCTAAGTTCACTAAATTCTCTGGCGACACGACAGAATCTACTGTCGAACATGTGGCAAGATACTTGATCGAAGCAGGAGATATTTCAAACAACGAAAACCTGAGGATTAAGTACTTCCCAAGTTCTTTAACAAAGAACGCTTTTACTTGGTTTACAACTCTCCCCCCCAATTCGATCCATCATTGGACCCAGTTGGTGAGATTGTTCCATGAGCAATTCTACATGGGACAAACCAAGATAAGTCTGAAATAATTGGCCAGTGTAAAGAGACGTTTCACTGAACCTATAGACGAATATCTAAATAGGTTTAGGTTTCTCAAAGCAAGATATTTTACACAAGTGCCAGAACATGAGTTAGTCGAAATAGCCGCAGGCAGTTTAGATTATTCCATTAGGAAGAAGTTAGACACTCAATACCTGAGAGACATGGCCCAACTGGCCGATAGAGTTCGACAGGTAGAACGCCTCAAAGCTGAAAAAGCAAAGGCAACGAAAACTCATAAGAGAGAGAGAGGATATCGTATGTTGAGATGGATGACGAAGATCCAGAAACCTTCGACAAAACTATAACTGTCGAAGAAGGAGAAGTCGATTTAGCGGAACTAAAACAAGGGCCACCATACTCTTGCAAACTGTTAGTCCCCTCAAGTGGGAAAAATCCCACTGGTCCAGAAAGGACCAACGATAGGTTCCCCAAAAAGACTTATAGTTTTGATATTACAAAATGTGATGAAATCTTTGACTTGCTTGTAAAAGATGGCCAAATGATAGTACCCCCAGGGGTAAAAGTGCCTCCTCTTGATCAAAGAAAGAAGAGAGGCTTTTGTAAATATCATAATTTTCTGGGCCATAAAACGTCTCAATGTTTTCTTTTCAGGAATCTTGTGCAAGACGCTATCGAAGAAGGGAGGTTGAAGTTTGCTGACAAGACCCCCATGACTCTGGACTCTAACCCGTTGTAGGCTGAAGCCCATTATGCTGAACCCTCAGAGGTGAACGTGATCGAGGCGTCCAGGAGCCAGTCGAAGAGGCCAGGAATCACAATGGTCGAAATCTCAAAGGACCATGTCAACATGCCAATCTTTGGCAGTTTTTCTGGGAATCTATCCAGAAAGACAATTGAAGCGGTTCAAAAGGCGGTCGAAAGCCCAAAGCTGGAGACAGTCGGAGCCCAAAAATCTGGAACAAAACCCAGTTCTCACTTGGCCGCAGTTCAAGGCCAGACAGAGGGCTTGGAGATTCAAATGAAGCAGTTGACTCTTGCCAACAAAGATACCATGAATGTCAACATGGTCGAAGTCTCTGAACCAAAAGCATCAGAGGAGGCCATGAGGCAAGAACAAGCTAACAAAACTGCTTTCCCTCGGGAAAATGAAAATATGGAAGATTTCCTGCAAAGATGCCAGAAAAAGAAGTCAGAAGTGATGTTGTGTCCAAGATGCAGTTCGATCTTTGACAAAAAAGCTGCTGAACATATTCAAGGTGTAAGAGCAGCAAATAGAAAAAGGGAAAATGTTGACACTCGACATGACCCCAGAAGAGCCTCTCAAAGGGGTTCAAATCAAGAAAAGAGGCCAATGACTTTCAGGCCTCCGACTAATGTGCCAGTTGACACTTGGTACAAGACATCTGGTCGAAAGAGGCCAAGCGAGGAAAGATGGCACTCCTTCGATGTGCCAAGAGGTTCGTCTTTAATACATAAGAAAGAGCCTCAGGTTGCTACCCCTAAAATAACACAGGTGTCAAGCAACTACAAAGGGAAAAACCCCATGTCTCGATCTCAATGGAGGAGATACCAGAGGCGACGAAAAGCTGAGAGGGAAGCTGCTAATGAACCAAAGGCGGAAACCAGTTCAAATGTTCCTCAAAGAAAGCAAAGGAAACCTCTGGAAAGAGAACCAGTAACCAATAGGCTAGTTTGGCCTAACCAAGGCGAAGTTGACAACGAAGATGGTTCTGAATCTGATGACACTTTGGACATCATGGTGAACATAGTCTCAGTTCTGCCCAGGGAGTTCAACCGCCAGGTGGAGGTCGAAACAAGCGATTGGGAAGTGGAGCAAGAAATGGCCAAACATAGGCCAGTGTGCTATTTCGTCATGGATAATGGCGCTACTGAAGAGCAGAATGGGTTCTTCGAACCACCTACAGAGGCGATGAAAAATCACCTCAAGCCTTTATTTATAAGGGCTAAACTCGAAGAAACCACAGTAAATAAAATCTTGGTGGATTGTGGGGCAACCATCAACATCATCCCTCACTTTATGCTAAGGAAAATAGGCAAAAGTGATGAGAACATCAAGCCTCATAATATGGTCCTGTCGAACTATGAAGGCGGCATAGGGACCACTATGGGAGTGATCCAACTGGATATCAAGGTGGGATCTATCCTTCGACCAACTATGTTTATGGTCATATCGGCCAAACCTAACTATAATCTTTTGTTGGGCCGTGAATGAATTTATGGTGTTGGAGCTGTACCATCATCAATGCACCAGAGGTTGCTGCTATGGCGTCCTGATGGAATGGTCGAAAAATAGAAGCGGACCAAAGCTATTACCTGGGCAAAGTGAATCACCTAGGACTGGCAGACTTCGACAAGAACTTGGCTCACATTGGGCCATGTCCAACGCCTGACTTCGACTTGGCGCCAGCGCCAAATACTTTTTGTTCCCTATACCTGCACCCTGAGCATGGTTTCCAATGGGACAGAGAAGACTTGTCCCACATTGACTTTAGTGGGTTAACTGATATCCAACCAACTGGTTGGGGAAGTGAATTCAGTGATAATGACTGAGTCACCATCATTGAAGCGAATTTTAGCTTATGTAGCCGAAACAAAGATGATAACGACTCTCGAAGCCGAAGTAAAATATATGGCCACACAGGCCAATGATCAACAATTATCTTCTACAGGTCCTGGAAAGGACTTCGATCTGGAACCTCCTGATATCATGCCAGAAGGGATGCAGGAACAGAGGCTCAACGCCATCTATGACGATGAGCCTTTGGGATTCGAAAAGGACCCCTTAGCGAACAACATCAAAATGTTAGCACAGGATCCTTTAGAAGAAATCAACTTGGGCGAAGGGTCAGAGAAAAAGCCAACTTACATCAGCGCAAAAATTGACCCAGAACTCAGGTTGGAAGTAATCCATTTGTTGAAAGAGTTCAAGGACTGTTTTGCATGGGATTACGACGAAATGCCTGGTCTCGACAGAGGATTGGTAGAACTTCAGTTGCCAATCAAACCTGGGAAGAAGCCAATCAAGCAAAGTCCAAGACGCTTCGCTCCAGAAATACTGTCGAAGATCAAAACGGAAGTCGAAAGACTGTTGAAGTGCAAATTCATACGCGTTACGAGGTATGTCGAATGGATTGCAAACATTGTGCCAGTAATTAAGAAAAATGGTACATTGAGGGTGTGCATAGACTTCAGAGATTTGAATGCTGCTACACCCAAAGATGAATATCCTATGCCTGTGGCGGAAATGCTAGTCGATTCTGCCGCTGGCTACGAGTACCTGAGTATGCTCGATGGTTATTCAGGATATAATCAAATATTCATTGCTGAAGAAGATGTGTCGAAAACAGCTTTTCGATGCCCTGGGGCTTTAGGCACTTACGAATGGGTAGTGATGCCTTTTGGCCTAAAGAACGCTGGGGAAACATACCAGCGAGCAATGAATTCTATCTTCCATGATTTTATTAACACTTTTATGCAAGTATATATTGATGACATTGTTATAAAATCTGTTTCCAGGAAGAACCATATTGACCACCTTCGACAATCATTCGAAAGAATGAGAGAACATGGTCTCAAGATGAACCCTTTGAAGTGTGCGTTCTGTGTGAAAGCTGGAGATTTCTTGGGCTTCGTTGTCCATAAGAAAGGAATCAAAATCAACCAGAATAAGACGAAGGCAATTCTGGAAGCGAAAGCGCCATCGAACAAAAAGGAACTGCAATCTCTGCTAGGAAAGATAAATTTCTTAAGGAGATTCATATCTAACCTAAGTGGGAAAGCTTAAGCCTTTTCACCCTTACTTCGACTGAACAAAGAGGGATTCGAATGGGGTCAAGAGCAACAAGAAGCCTTCGACAAAATCAAAGGGTACCTCACAAAGCCACCTATTTTGGTGCCTCCTTGTAGCAATAGGAGTATGAGATTGTACATAGCTGCATCCGACAAAACTTTGGGAAGCATGTTAGCCCAAGAAGATGAAAATGGAGTCGAAAGACCCATTTACTATCTTAGTAGAGTTTTGAACGATGCAGAAACTAGATATAGCGAAGTTGAAAAATTGTGTCTATGTCTGTATTTCTCTTGTACAAAACTCAAGCAATATATAAAACCAGTTGATGTGTATGTTTCGTCTCACTTTGATGTTTTCAAGTACATGTTGTCGAAACCCATCTTGCATAGTCGAATTGGCAAGTGGGCACTAGCATTAACTGAATACTCCTTGACCTTTATGCCTCTTAAGGCAGTAAAAGGACAAGTGGTTGCAGACTTTATAGTCGACCACTCAATTCAAGTTGAGAGTATTAATTATGTTGAGATAGAACCTTGGAAATTCTACTTCGATGGTTCCAGCCATAAAGATGGAACAGGAGTAGAAGTCTTGATTATTTCTCCAGAAAAAATTCCAACAACATTCAAGTACAAGATATCAGGTTCTTGTTCGAACAATGAGGCTGAGTATGAAGCTCTAATTACTGGCCTTGAGATATTGTTGGAATTGGGGGAAACTCGAGTCGAAATAATGGGAGACTCAGAGTTAGTCATTAAGCAAGTCACAAAAGAATATAAATGCATAAGAGAAAATCTCATTATGTACTTTGTGATAGCAAATCGTTTGTTGAAAAAATTTGAAATGGTCAATATTCGACAGATACCCAGATTGGAAAATCAAATAGCCAACGATTTGGCACAAATTGCATCTGGGTACAAAATTTCAAAAACGAGATTACAAAGAGCAATCGAAGTTCGAGAAAAGATAAAAGCAACTTGTTTGTCACCAACAGACTTAGAATCGACAAGACTAGGGTATGCTGATCAAAGTAACTTCGAAATTTCGTTCATAGACAATTTGTCAGAGCAGGATTGGAGGAAACCCATTGTGGATTATCTTCAAAATCCAGTAGCTTCGAAAAAACGAAAAACAAAGTATAGGGCGTTGAGTTACGTACTCATGGGTAATGAGTTATTTAAAAAGACGCCTGAAGGGGTATTGCTAAAGTGCTTAAGCGAAACTGAAGCATACATAGCTCTTTCGACTACGCACGCTGGAGCATGTGGGGCTCACCAAGTAGGCCATAAGATGAAATGGTTGTTGTTTCGACAAGGACTATACTGGCCCACCATGTTGAAAGATTGTGTCGAGTTCGCCAGGGGTTGCCAAGAATGCCAAGTCCATACAGGCATCCAGCATGTACCAGCGAGCGAACTTCACTCGATAGTGAAACCTTGGCCCTTTAAAGGATGGGCGTTGGACCTTATTGGAGAAATTCGACCAGCATCATCAAAGAGCCAGAAGTATATATTGGTAGGTGTGATACGGTGGGAGAACTGACTAGTGTTTTGCGTTCGTATTTGCACTTGTGCGGTTGAGCAAGAGTCGCCACCGACTTTTTATTTTATCCTAAAGGAAAGGTTAAAAAAGCACAGCAAAATCCTTTTGAGATATTTCGTGGGTTCGGGGGGTAGATTATGAAAAGGGAAGGTATTAGCACCCTTTTCATCCATGGTTATCCATGGGCTCTTAGTTACTTGGTTTTTTAGATCACTTGCCTTGATTTTCGATTTCTTGAAAATGGTGTGTGTGTGGGTGCTTTTGAAAATGTTTTGGAAGAAGATGCCTTGTCTTAGGCAACTAATGTATTTAACTCGTGATTGAGTGTTTTACAAAAGTGTGGATCTTTTCGAAAAGATGTTTCAAATGTTTTTTGAGAGTTTGTTTGAAAGTGTTATGGATTGTGGTTTTTGAAAAGAAGGCAAGTGTTTTTGCAAATTGATCTCAAGTAACTAAGAGTTTTGTCTACCCTATTGTACTCAAAGGTTTTTGTTATGTTTTAACCCCTTTTAACAATTTTGTTCCACCATTGAATTTGATAGACAATCTTGCGTTTAGGAAATTTATTCGGGATGGGCGCGGGTCATCGTATGGACCATGAATGCAATGATGCCAAGTGTCTTTGGCAATTTGCTTTGAAGGGACTATGATCATTCCGTTTAGGCAACACTTTGAGACTTATGATCATTTGATTTTGTTTTGCCAAAGATACTCGGCGTGCAAGCATGGTCCATTTTGGAAGGCAACATGTGGGATTACCCTAGAGGGTGCAAGTGTGATTGTGTATTGATTACATGTATTTTTCTTGTATTAGGTTATCTAGCGTTTGATTTTATGTACATACAAACCCTAGGTCTAACCATGGTATAATTAGAAAACTGTAAATTGCGGAAATGTAAAATCTACGCTATTACAAAATAGTATCCGGGATTAGGGGTACAAGTGTATGAATGGGGATGAGACTTATAGTATCCAATAAGTTACAACCAAATCGAATTCGCAATCAAATGTAAATATCGAATATACAGATATAAGATAAACAAATGTGTATAGGGCAATGTGAATGGATTTGCATTGTGTAAGTGTATATGTATATGAGTATGTGTAATTATTTACAGGTTTGAGATATGAATTTAAATGCGTATTAGGGTATTTGACCTAAATATGTGCTTTAAGGAATCTTTGATTTGTGTATTTTTAATATGTACAAAAAAGAAAATGTTTTAATTGAATGTTCAAGTATAAAATGTATCATGGTTTATTATATACAAAAAGTGTGTTAACTAAGTGTTTTAAGAATTTTAATATTAGAAAAATATGTATTTTATCAATTATGTACAAAAATATATTAAAAGAAGATATTTTCAAATTTAATGATATGATACAAAAAAATGTATTTATTATTTATGTACACATGTATTTTAATTGGGTATTTTAAATAAAAAGTGTTTTCATATATTTAGTATTAATGTGATTTTTGTAAAGAATAAATAAAAGGAAAAGAAAATATTGTTTTATAATAATAATAAAAAAAAGTTAGGGTTGAAGTGAAATGTTTTTGTTGAAGAAAAAAGAGCAATTCAATGGGCCTCAGAGAAACTTGAAACGGGTCAGGCCCATTGCTTGAAACGATTTTTCTTTAGGGTTGAGATTTTGTTTGTTCAGAACGAAAGCTTAGGGTTTGTAGCGCGCCGTTCGTGTTCGTTCATCGTCGTTTTCATCTTCAACTTCCTGAGCGCTTCCCTTTCCGGCCACCAGCGTCACCCCCAAAGTCTCTCTTCCCTCCACAGCACGGGCTCAGTGTCCTTACGAAACGAGGTTCGTTTTCAATGTTATGTTTCCCTTTTTTTACGAATTGCATGCGTTGTTTTAATTTGAGTTTTGATTCTTAAATTTGTATTACTATGGAGGTGATGGAGAAGAAAGAGGGAGAAAAACTGACTACCTGACCTTGGAGAAGGAGGAGAGAAAAGAGGACGTGACGCTCAGGAGGCCGGGATGGTCGAGGAGGACAGACGATTCTTCGCTTCTTGGTGACCCTGGTATCTTTTATCTGGTTGCTGTTTTTAGGGTTTTGATGATGATAGACTTGTACTGAGAACCCCTTTTAAATTCACTTCTTTATCTCTTCTACTGCGTGTAGCCTTGATTTGTTGCTTGAATTGCTGCTTTGAATTGTTGCCTTGACGAACTTTCTCTCTTCTTCTCTCGTGCTGCCCTGAACTTGTCTTGAGTGGGATGCCTTTGGAATGTTTATTATTGCCCAGTGATGTATGTTTACTGAGGGCCTAAAACTTTCGTATGCTTTGATTTGCTTTTGAAAATGTGGTGCCTTTGATGTTGCCTGTTTGGTTGCTTTGCATTGCCTAATGATGAAGAGATTCTGAAGGCATTTTGATGGGTTTGAGAAATTGGCTTGCTTTTGGTGAGATAGGCTTGTGCAGATTTGTTGTTGGATCAATGGTTTTCTGGTTTTGGATATCAGGCCAGGTTTGAGTTTGACAGGTTAAGGCTTGGTATGGTGAGGTTTTGACAGCAGGTAAGCTTCTGTTTGTGTTTGATGACTTTTAGTTTTTTGAGATGGTTCTGTTTGAGTTATTGGCAGGGTTTAACTTCAGGCTTGTGCAGGCAGCAGGTTGTTCTGTTGAGGCTTTTTGTTTTTGGTTTATGTGAAATGCCTAGTAGGTTTGGCCTATGCTGGTTTATGTTTGTGAGTAGGCAGGTGAATGGTTGTTAGGTTGTTTTGTTATTGACAGGCATGGTCAGTTTGCTTCAAACAGGGTTGTGGTATTTCAGGTTTTTGGGTTCATGGTTCAGGCTATTGCAGGTTTTGCTCCAACAGGTTTTATGGCTTGAGTTTTTTGTATATACAGGTTTGCTTCAGTAAGTTTCAGGTTTGGACAGGGGTTGGTATACTTGTGACTGGTACATGGCTTGAAGTTCTGGTTTTGAACTGTGTTGTGTATGAACTGGAGCAGTTTCTTTCTATGCTTAAAGTTTTGTATATTTTTCTTTCTTTTTTATCCTGCTGAACTCTGTTCTCTTTTGTATATCTTTCTTGTTATGCTGAACTGTCTAAACCTAAAGCCTGAAAACCTGCTTCTATTCTCTCTTTTTCTTTCTCTATAGTACAGTTGAGTATTATTATATGATTTATTCTGTACTATTTTCTGAAAGGGTCACTTGATGGGAAATGATGAATTAGAGTTAGCTTGCTTGCATAACTTTCCTCTGCATACTTTATCTTTCTTTGACAGCTTTGGATTTGACTTTGTATTTTTCTTTGATATCTTGGCCAAATCCTTCTTTGACAGCTTGGGTAGACTTTTTGTATTTTTGACAGTAGGTTGCACTTTTGGCTTTTGATAGAAAGTGGTAACTTGGATTTTTTTCAGTTTGGTTTGAATTTGAAGTTTGAGATTTTGAAACTATGCAGTTTGATATTCTATGCATTTTGACATTTGCATTTTTTCAACTTTGCATAAAAATTCTTCCCTCTCTGTGAACCGAGAGAAATCCCGCGATTTGCAGAGAGGGTTAACTGATCCCAGTCAGTGGCCCTTAATGATGAGTCTAATTTTAACTGTCTTTTCCAATTTAACTGCTTTCTGACTTTCTCTTTTCTTTTTTTGCAGATGAATAATGGAGCACCGGAACAGAGTGAAGAATGAAGAAATTAGAAAATGTTTAGAAAAAATAGGATAGTTTTTATTTTCAATTTAATTATTTGTAAACCATTATTATTTTAAATACTTCGTAATTAAATACTTGTATCAAATAATAATTGTAACAAACATTAAATATGAAATAAAAATTCTATTGATTCAATTAAATCTTTTCAATTCCTTTTCTTTAATTATTTACTTGTTATTTATAATCCCTTGAATTAAATAAAATGAAAGTTAAATTTCAAGTATTTAATTCTTAGAACCATAAATAATCAACTAAACCTTGTTGATCAAAATAAACGAACTTGACGTCTCCATCATTCAAAGCAACGCACAGTCGAACACATAAACTGATCAGACGCAATCCCTTTTTTTTCACTGATTCTTTGCCAAGCACTGTAATTCCAAACTGCACATTTCTTTTGACTGGCTCAAACAAAACAACGTGAATTCAAACCAACTGTCCCTTTCGCTGATTAAATCAAGATAATGCGAATTTAACCTGAATCTCGGAATAAACTGCGACGCGCTGTAGAATTTTAATCTTTCTGAGAATATGCCCACAAAACCTTAATTCCTGATTAAATGCCAAATAACGTTCGCCTGATCAAAGTTAAACCAAAAATCAACCAAAACCCTGAGCCAACTGTTCGAAATAATTCAGAATCCTGAAAATCAATAAAACCCTAATTTCGCTTGGCTGACAAGAAAAGTCTGTTTGTCCGATTCTTGAGTCAGTTTAAAAAATCAGGAAAGGCTTGAAGCTGAGATTTCTTGGGAAAAAATGCAAGGGCAAATTTTGGGGTACAACAGTTGCCCCTGTTCAATCTTCTTTGACCTGAAGAGTTAGATTGGCAAGTTTGCCTTTCGCGACTTGAAGGTAAAAGGAGATTGGACACTACAGTGCCCAGAAAATTTGCACTCGGCGATATGATGGTGGAGGTGAATGGGCTTAAAGATGCCATTTGGTGATGGGCTTAAAGATGCCATCTGGTGCGATAGAATTTTGTCGGGGGATGGGCTTACAGATGCCATCTGGTGACTGCTGGTAGGAGGATGGGCTTATAGATGCCATCTGGACATGTTGAACTGTATGTCAAAAGTGAGTGGACAAGTATCAGAAGGGCCCCCATGTTTTGGAACATCTCTGAATTGGGGTCTGAACAAGCAACAGATTGACGTCCATATCTGGAGAATCTGTAAACTATCTGAGATTGAATAAGCAATAGAGTAGTATCCGTTGTTGGGACATGTCCGTAAACTATTTTCAAAAATTGAGAAGAGTCTGAATCAGTTGGTAGATTGACATCCGTTGCAGGGAAGAATCTGTAAACTGTCTTCAAAAGTTGAGAAGAGTCTGAATCAGTTGGTAGATTGACATCCGTTGTTGGGAAGAATCTGTAAACTGTTTTCAGAAGTTTTGAAGTTGAAGAGGAACCGGTGTAGGGTTTCCTGCTGATGCATCTGAATGAATCTGGAATAGGTATCAGAATGTCGCCGTGCCCGGGTCACATCTGAACTATTTCTGGATGAATCTTGGGAGATGATCTGTGTCTGTCGACTGATCTTACCTGAAAAGGCAAAAGGGTTAGTTGTATGCAATGTTATGAGGCATGATGCAATGTACGTGACATCAATATTTATGATATGAATGTGATGAATGCGCATGTAAGCTGGTGAGCTATTCTTGCTGAGGATAACTGAATCCGAGATGGCTGGAGATAAAAGCATCTTCGCTGCTGCCGGAGAAAATAAATCCTTGGCTGCTGTTGGGGAAGAGAATTCCTGATGACCTCTACTGGGGAGCTCTAAGCTAGTAGAATCATGCTGGGGAGGCCAGATTGAGAATCTTCGGCTTGATGGGAAGTAACTCTGGAGACTTCACTGGGGAACTCAAGATTTGCCCTTTCCAAAACTCTGTGGGGAGAAGGTTCAATGGTCTGGCTCCGCTGGGGATACTGAAGCTTAAACTCTGAGGGGAATTGAATTCCAGAGGATTCTCTGGCTGGGGATAAGGAGAATTTTGGCGAGCGCGATCTTCCGTGGTGGTTAGCTTGAGAAGAATCTGAACAAGCGATAGGTTAACATCCGTTTACTTGGAGAACCCGTGAACTATTTTCAGAAATCTTGAAGTTGAATCAGCAATAGAGCCGCATCCGTTGTTGGGAAGCGTCCGTAAACTAATTTCAAAGGTTGCATCTGAACAAGTTGGTAGATTGACATCCGTTGTGGGGAAGAATCCGTAAACTTGTTTCAGAAGTCTTGAAGAGGAACCGGTGTAGGGCTTCCTGATGATGAGCTTGTGTAAAACTGCATCGGTTTTTGAACACTTTTGACATTCGAATGCCCCAAGTGGTGATGTAGATAATTTCCTGGCTTGTTACAGGTGTTGGTCTACAATCGGTCATTCACAGATGTTTTCCTGGGTTGTTACAAGTGTTGATCTGGAATTCTTCAGACATGCCCTGGCTGGATACAGGAGTCGAATCTGGAATGGTGATAGTTGATAGATATGCCCTGGCTGGATACAGGAGTCGAATATGGAAATAGTCGTCAACAGATATGCCCTGGCTGGATGCAGGAATCGAATCCTCGAACTCTTCAGACGTGCCCTGGCTAGATACAGGAATCGAGTCTGGAAATGTAGTCAACAGATATGCCCTGGCTGGATACAGGAGTCGAATCTGGAAATAGTCGTCAACAGATATGCCCTGGCTGGATGCAGGAATCGAATCCTCGAACTCTTCAGACGTGCCCTGGCTAGATACAGGAATCGAGTCTGGAAATGTAGTCAACAGATATGCCCTGGCTGGATACAGGAGTCGAATCTGGAAATAGTCGTCAACAGATATGCCCTGGCTGGATGCAGGAATCGAATCCTCGAACTCTTCAGACGTGCCCTGGCTAGATACAGGAATCGAGTATGGAAATGTAGTCAACAGATATGCCCTGGCTGGATGCAGGAATCGAATCCTCGAACTCTTCAGACGTGCCTTGGCTAGATACAGGAATCAAGTCTGGAAATGTGACAGTTGATAGATATGCCCTGGCTGGATGCAGGAATCGAATCCTCGAACTCTTCAGACGTGCCCTGGCTAGATACAGGAATCGAGTCTGGAAATGTAGTCAACAGATATGCCCTGGCTGGATACAGGAGTCGAATCTGGAAATAGTCGTCAACAGATATGCCCTGGCTGGATGCAGGAATCGAATCCTCGAACTCTTCAGACGTTCCCTGGCTAGATACAGGAATCGAGTCTGGAAATGTAGTCAACAGATATGCCCTGGCTGGATACAGGAGTCGAATCTGGAAATAGTCGTCAACAGATATTCCCTGGCTGGATGCAGGAATCGAATCTTCAAACTCTTCAGACGTGCCCTGGCTAGGTACAGGAATCGAGTCTGGAAATGTTGTAATTGATTTGTTGAACACTTTTGACATTCGAATGCCCCAAGTGGTGATGAAGGAGTCTCGAATCAGATTACTCTGCATATTGAGAGATTTCTTGAAATCTTGACTGGACTGCCCCAGGTTAACTGAACTTTGAAAGATCTGTTGGACCTTGACTGGACTTCCCCAGGTTAATTGAACTTTGAAAGATCTGTTGGACCTTGACTGGACTGGCGCAGGTTAACTTAACTTTGAAAGATCTGTTGGACCTTGACTGGACTGCCCCAGGTTAATTGAATTGTGACATGTCATGCCCCTTGTTGATAGGAGATTTGATGGAAGTGTCATCCTCTTGAAGTGATTTTGACTTACTGAGAGAGTTTTCGTTCCTCCGAACATTCGTTGTATGAATTTCTTCGCTGTCAAATAAAAGGGTCAAATGCAGACAATGATATTTGAATAATGCAAAGTTTATGTTTGTCTCGAAGTTTTGAAAAATGCGTTTTTTAGCAGAAAACTTTTCATAAGACAAGTCAACACGAGATTTAGAGTAAGCCCTACAGGAGTCAGGATACCTTTTGTAACAGTATGCTTTCGAACTAACCCATGCTTCAATTAGGACTTTTGATGGGTTGTAACGTGGCCTGGTTCACGGTTTAAGAAACAAAGGATAAAGGCTCAAAGTATATTTGTACCCACCCGCTCTTCGTGATGTCCTTCAACCTAAGCTCAGTTAATTGCGCGTCACACTCTGTTTCGAGTTTCGAACGACTTTCGGGCGATGGTTCACCAGTTTGAATTTTAGGGGAGACAGTCATCATCTCCTTTTTCTCTTTTTCAACATTTTTCATGTTGCTGAGGATTTTGTAATGACCTCACTATTTTGATTTTGATTTGTTATCCCTAACTTTTGCCTGACTGTTACCGTTTTCCGGGATTACTGTCAGCGGGATGCCCCAGCTTTCTTAAGCCTCCTTTATAGGTTTTGGCTCGGCGGGCTTTTCTCTTTTGAGAGATTGACTGTCTATGTGATAGGGAACCGCCTTTGTCTTTTGATTCCAAAGGAATGCTTTCTTTTTCGACCTCGTTCGTTGTGTTACGAACTGAGAGTTTGCGACTTCAATGCGCGTTTTCTTTTGAATTAACTGAGATACTACCCTGCCCCGAGTTTATATCAAGGGTTTTGATCGCTTAGAACAGAAAACTCCTACCTCTTTGGCTCGAAGGGGTCGACTAGGGATTAACTTCCTTATAACTCCAGTGTTTGGGAATTGAAAGAAATGCCTGTACATCATCAGCAAGGTCTGTTCAAAAGCATACTGCATAAGATTATGGTATTGTTTCGTCATCCTCCCTCTAAAGGCTTACAGCTTTTTATCAAGAGTCAAACATCATAAAGAAAAGCATAAGAGTAGTGAAACGAATGGATGAATTCAAGACAAACATATGCAATGCATTAATGAAAACAGAGTTTAACATCAATAGATAATTGTTTGACAGCAAAAGAAATTACAACTTTGAGAATTCAAAAAGAAGCAAAAGTCTTTCAGCTCGAGCTTCGTCACTTCAAGTGGAGAACCCTTTAACGGAATATTTTCATCTCGCCGTCTGGCATGAACTCCAGCACCCCAATGTCGATCAGATCTTGAATTTTATTCTTCAAGGCCCAACAGTCGTTGGTGTCGTGTCCCGGGCTGTAGGAGTGGTAAACACAGAATGCATCGGGATTATAGTGAGGAGAGGAGATATTGAGCTTCTGAGGAGGGTCCTTTATAGTAAGCAAATTGACCTCCAACAGGCGCTTCAGTATAAAGAATGATGGTATTTCAGTCTCCGTGAACTGTCTTCCCGACTTTTCTTGCTTACGCCGATTACCCCTTTGACGCTGGCGAGGTTGTTGATGGGTTTGTGACCCTGAAGTAAGCAGAGGAGCTTTCCCCTTGTCTTCTTGAGTTGATGGAGGCTGAGCGGTGACCGGCTCTTCTACCTCAGATGTTTGCCCCAGTTGGTTGTTTGGAAGCAGTTGGCGGACAAGAACTCTGAGTTCCTCTTGTCTTTGAGATAGGTCTTGGATGAGGGCCATCTGGCCCACCAACTGTCCCATCATTTGAGTCCTCAGTGTTGTCAGATCAAACTGCAGCTCCGCAATCTGATCACTCCTGGCATTGTTGGAATTCCCCAGGCCTTTGGTGAGGAGAGCTTTCATCTCTTCTTGCCCCAGAGACAAGTTCAGGAACATCTCCTGCAGCTGAGCAGTCTGGTCTTGGATGTCTTTGACAGACCTTTCTAGAGCCATCTCTTGCTGAAATAAACAGCAGGAGAGTAAGGAAACCTGAAAAAGGAAAGATTGTCAAAATGAAATGCATGATATGTGGATGCATGCTTTCAAGGGTCTCTTGGGGTAAACACAAGAAAAATGTTAGAGGTTGAACCCTGCTCTTGGATTGGAGATCTCTGCACCGGTGGACGTCCTTCCACGAGAATCAAGCTCACCATGTCAAGTGGGTCATAGCCACTGATTCAAGTTGTTGTTCTTGAACTTTGTCTGGAGAACTTTCTATCGGTGGATGTCTTTCCACGAGAATCTAGCTCACCATGTCGAGTGGGTCATAGCCACTGATTCAAGTTGTTGTTCTTGAACTTTGTCTGGAGAACTTTGTATCGGTGGATGTCTTTCCACGAGAATCAAGCTCACCATGTCGAGTGGGTCATAGCCACTGATTCAAGTTGTTGTTCTTGAACTTTGTCTGGATTTGTTAGAGGAGAAACCTCCTGCCCCAGGATAGATGTCTGGTTCAACGTAATCCTGCATCAACAGAACCCTCGAGATCCTTGAAATGGTTATTGAAAATGCTAAAATGCTATGGTATGATGTCATGATGTTATGTACATGTATGCACAAGCAAGTGTATATACAGGCAAACAATATTCACACAAAGCAAACAAGTCCTTAGGTTTAGGCTTGCATGGGGTCCAGGTACTACCCTCTTGAAGTTGGTGGGCTCAACCTGTCCTATTAGAAGTAACCGGGTTCTAAGGATCCCAATATCACTGGATTGCTTTCATTGTTCATCGTTTCGATTTAGCCACTGAACTGGCGACCGAAATATTCCAGGAAAGCAACCCTTAATTGGGTGTAGTATCGAGTATCAACCAACCTCGGACTGCACCAAAGTCAGTTATCTCACTACCCTAAAAAGGCCAAGATGGTTCAATTAAGGTTCCTAAGGTCAGTTGATGCTTCGCGACACCACACGGCGGCCCCGTACTCTCCTTGACTGAACTCAAGGGTTACCGGTACACACCAAAGTGCCACATCAACGTAGCAGACTGCTTCAACCATGTCGGTATACCCCGCACAGTTCCCTCACAGCCTTGTTGCTACTTTCTAAGAAGGTATCCCCAGATCCGGGTTAGGATCTATAAAACTCCGATACAAAGCCCACAAATGTAAAAGCAAACAAAGCAATCAATCGAAAACAAAGGTGATCTAAACCCTAAGGTAACCCCACTTTAAAATTTCCCCAGCAGAGTCGCCAGTTCTGTGATACGGTGGGAGAACTGACTAGTGTTTTGCGTTCGTATTCGGACTTGTGCGGTTGAGCAAGAGTTGCCACCGACTTTTTATTTTATCCTAAAGGAAAGGTTAAAAAAGCACAACAAAAACCTTTTGAGATATTTCGTGGGTTCGGGGGGTAGATTATGAAAAGGGAAGGTATTAGCACCCTTTTCATCCATGGTTATCCATGGACTCTTAGTTACTTGGTTTTTTAGATCACTTGCCTTGATTTTCGATTGCTTGAAAATGGTGTGTGTGTGGGTGCTTTTGAAAATGTTTTGGAAGAAGATGCCTTGTCTTAGGCAACTAATGTATTTGACTCGTGATTGAGTGTTTTACAAAAGTGTGGATCTTTTCGAAAAGATGTTTCAAATGTTTTTTGAGAGTTTGTTTGAAAGTGTTATGGATTGTGGTTTTTGAAAAGAAGGCAAGTGTTTTTGCAAATTGATCTCAAGTAACTAAGAGTTTTGTCTACCCTATTGTACTCAAAGGTTTTTGTTATGTTTTAACCCCTTTTAACAATTTTGTTCCACCATTGAATTTGATAGACAATCTTGCGTTTAGGAAATTTATTCGGGACGGGCGCGGGTCATTGTATGGACCATGAATGCAATGATGCCAAGTGTCTTTGGCAATTTGCTTTGAAGGGACTATGATCATTCCGTTTAGGCAACACTTTGAGACTTATGATCATTTGATTTTGTTTTGCCAAAGATACTCGGCGTGCAAGCATGGTCCATTTTGGAAGGCAACATGTGGGATTACCCTAGAGGGTGCAAGTGTGATTGTGTATTGATTACATGTATTTTTCTTGTATTAGGTTATCTAGCATTTGATTTTATGTACATACAAACCCTAGGTCTAACCATGGTATAATTAGAAAACTGTAAATTGCGGAAATGTAAAATCTACGCTATTACAAAATAGTATCCGGGATTAGGGGTACAAGTGTATGAATGGGGATGAGACTTATAGTATCCAATAAGTTACAACCAAATCGAATTCGCAATCAAATGTAAATATCGAATATACAGATATAAGATAAACAAATGTGTATAGGGCAATGTGAATGGATTTGCATTGTGTAAGTGTATATGTATATGAGTATGTGTAATTATTTACAAGTTTGAGATATGAATTTAAATGCGTATTAGGGTATTTGACCTAAATATGTGCTTTAAGGAATCTTTGATTTGTGTATTTTTAATATGTACAAAAAAGAAAATGTTTTAATTGAATGTTCAAGTATAAAATGTATCATGGTTTATTATATACAAAAAGTGTGTTAACTAAGTGTTTTAAGAATTTTAATATTAGAAAAATATGTATTTTATCAATTATGTACAAAAATATATTAAAAGAAGATATTTTCAAATTTAATGATATGATACAAAAAAATGTATTTATTATTTATGTACACATGTATTTTAATTGGGTATTTTAAATAAAAAGTGTTTTCATATATTTAGTATTAATGTGATTTTTGTAAAGAATAAATAAAAGGAAAAGAAAATATTGTTTTATAATAATAATAAAAAAAAGTTAGGGTTGAAGTGAAATGTTTTTGTTGAAGAAAAAAGAGCAATTCAATGGGCCTCAGAGAAACTTGAAACGGGTCAGGCCCATTGCTTGAAACGATTTTTCTTTAGGGTTGAGATTTTGTTTGTTCAGAACGAAAGCTTAGGGTTTGTAGCGCGCCGTTCGTGTTCGTTCATCGTCGTTTTCATCTTCAACTTCCTGAGCGCTTCCCTTTCCGGCCACCAGCGTCACCCCCAAAGTCTCTCTTCCCTCCACAGCACGGGCTCAGTGTCCTTACGAAACGAGGTTCGTTTTCAATGTTATGTTTCCCTTTTTTTACGAATTGCATGCGTTGTTTTAATTTGAGTTTTGATTCTTAAATTTGTATTACTATGGAGGTGATGGAGAAGAAAGAGGGAGAAAAACTGACTACCTGACCTTGGAGAAGGAGGAGAGAAAAGAGGACGTGACGCTCAGGAGGCCGGGACGGTCGAGGAGGACAGACGATTCTTCGCTTCTTGGTGACCCTGGTATCTTTTATCTGGTTGCTGTTTTTAGGGTTTTGATGATGATAGACTTGTACTGAGAACCCCTTTTAAATTCACTTCTTTATCTCTTCTACTGCGTGTAGCCTTGATTTGTTGCTTGAATTGCTGCTTTGAATTGTTGCCTTGACGAACTTTCTCTCTTCTTCTCTCGTGCTGCCCTGAACTTGTCTTGAGTGGGATGCCTTTGGAATGTTTATTATTGCCCAGTGATGTATGTTTACTGAGGGCCTAGAACTTTCGTATGCTTTGATTTGCTTTTGAAAATGTGGTGCCTTTGATGTTGCCTGTTTGGTTGCTTTGCATTGCCTAATGATGAAGAGATTCTGAAGGCATTTTGATGGGTTTGAGAAATTGGCTTGCTTTTGGTGAGATAGGCTTGTGCAGATTTGTTGTTGGATCAATGGTTTTCTGGTTTTGGATATCAGGCCAGGTTTGAGTTTGACAGGTTAAGGCTTGGTATGGTGAGGTTTTGACAGCAGGTAAGCTTCTGTTTGTGTTTGATGACTTTTAGTTTTTTGAGATGGTTCTGTTTGAGTTATTGGCAGGGTTTAACTTCAGGCTTGTGCAGGCAGCAGGTTGTTCTGTTGAGGCTTTTTGTTTTTGGTTTATGTGAAATGCCTAGCAGGTTTGGCCTATGCTGGTTTATGTTTGTGAGTAGGCAGGTGAATGGTTGTTAGGTTGTTTTGTTATTGACAGGCATGGTCAATTTGCTTCAAACAGGGTTGTGGTATTTCAGGTTTTTGGGTTCATGGTTTAGGCTATTGCAGATTTTGCTCCAACAGGTTTTATGGCTTGAGTTTTTTGTATATACAGGTTTGCTTCAGTAAGTTTCAGGTTTGGACAGGGGTTGGTATACTTGTGACTGGTACATGGCTTGAAGTTCTGGTTTTGAACTGTGTTGTGTATGAACTTGAGCAGTTTCTTTCTATGCTTAAAGTTTTGTATATTTTTCTTTCTTTTTTATCCTGCTGAACTCTGTTCTCTTTTGTATATCTTTCTTGTTATGCTGAACTGTCTAAACCTAAAGCTTGAAAACCTGCTTCTATTCTCTCTTTTTCTTTCTCTATAGTACAATTGAGTATTATTATATGATTTATTCTGTACTATTTTCTGAAAGGGTCACTTGATGGGAAATGATGAATTAGAGTTAGCTTGCTTGCATAACTTTCCTCTGCATACTTTATCTTTCTTTGACAGCTTTGGATTTGACTTTGTATTTTTCTTTGATATCTTGGCCAAATCCTTCTTTGACAGCTTGGGTAGACTTTTTGTATTTTTGACAGTAGGTTGCACTTTTGGCTTTTGATAGAAAGTGGTAACTTGGATTTTTTTCAGTTTGGTTTGAATTTGAAGTTTGAGATTTTGAAACTATGCAGTTTGATATTCTATGCATTTTGACATTTGCATTTTTTCAACTTTGCATAAAAATTCTTCCCTCTCTGTGAACCGGGAGAAATCCCGCGATTTGCAGAGAGGGTTAACTGATCCCAGTCAGTGGCCCTTAATGATGAGTCTAATTTTAACTGTCTTTTCCAATTTAACTGCTTTCTGACTTTCTCTTTTCTTTTTTTGCAGATGAATAATGGAGCATCGGAACGGAGTGAAGAATGAAGAAATTAGAAAATGTTTAGAAAAAATAGGATAGTTTTTATTTTCAATTTAATTATTTGTAAACCATTATTATTTTAAATACTTCGTAATTAAATACTTGTATCAAATAATAATTGTAACAAACATTAAATATGAAATAAAAATTCTATTGATTCAATTAAATCTTTTCAATTCCTTTTCTTTAATTATTTACTTGTTATTTATAATCCCTTGAATTAAATAAAATGAAAGTTAAATTTCAAGTATTTAATTCTTAGAACCATAAATAATCAACTAAACCTTGTTGATCAAAATAAATGAACTTGACGTCTCCATCATTCAAAGCAACGCACAGTCGAACACATAAACTGATCAGACGCAATCCCTTTTTTTCACTGATTCTTTGCCAAGCACTGTAATTCCAAACTGCACATTTCTTTTGACTGGCTCAAACAAAACAACATGAATTCAAACCAACTGTCCCTTTCGCTGATTAAATCAAGATAATGCGAATTTAACCCGAATCTCGGAATAAACTGCGACGCGCTGTAGAATTTTAATCTTTCTGAGAATATGCCCACAAAACCTTAATTCTTGATTAAATGCCAAATAACATTCGCCTGATCAAAGTTAAACCAAAAATCAACCAAAACCCTGAGCCAACTGTTCGAAATAATTCAGAATCCTGAAAATCAATAAAACCCTAATTTCGCTTGGCTGACAAGAAAAGTCCATTTGTCCGATTCTTGAGTCAGTTTAAAAAATCAGGAAAGGCTTGAAGCTGAGATTTCTTGGGAAAAAATGCGAGGGCAAATTTTGGGGTACAACAGTAGGCATTGATTATTTTACTAAGTGGATCGAAGCTATTCCTTTAGTCAATGTAGACCAAGAAAATGTCATTGAATTTATTCAAAAGAACATTATCTTTAGATATGGAATCCCTGAGACTATAACTACTGATCAAGGATCAGTTTTCACCGGTCGAAAGATGCAGGAATTCGCTCAGGAAACAGGCTTTAAACTCCTAACATCAACACCTTATTATGCACAGGCGAATGGTCAAGTCGAAGCAGCGAACAAAGTAGTGATTGGCTTGATAAAAAAGCATGTTGGGAAGAAGCCAAAAAATTGGCATAAGACGTTAGACCAGATTTTGTGGGCCTGTCGAACATCCCCAAAAAAAGCCATAGGTACAACACCATATAGGCTAACTTTTGGTCATGACGCAGTGTTGCCAGCAGAAATTTGTCTTCAATCTGCAAGGGTTCAGAGACACCATGATATTCCCCCTGAAGTTTATTGGGATATGATGTTAGACGAACTAGTAGATTTAGACGAAGAAATACTGCGCGCTCTTGACCTACTAAGGCTTCAGAAGAAAAGAGTAGAAGAGTCTTACAATAAAAAGGTGAAACCTAAGGCATTCTCGCCTGGAGAATTAGTTTGGAAGGTGATTCTTCCCATGGATCGAAGGGATCGAAGCATGGGAAAATGGTCACCCAAATGGGAAGGACCATTTAGAATCATTCAGACTTTTTCTGGTGGAGCTTATGAAGTCGAAGAGTTAGGTGAAGATAAAAGACTCTTGAGAGTAAATGGAAAATATTTGAAAAAGTATAAACCTATACTCCAAGAGATCAAAATAAATAGCAAGTAACGACTAAATTAACCATAAATAAGCCAAAATGGAAAATTTTATAAATTAGCCAAAATGGCAATATTGTCAAATACATATTACAATATATGGTTAAAGGGCTGAGTCAATCAGAAGGGGATCGAATCTTTGAGTCGAAGGTACTTCGCCTGCTGCAACTCTAGTCTTTTGTTGCACAAGGCATTCGCCTAGGAAAGCTTGGCAATTTGGTCGTCGAAGGCTTGAGCTTTTTCAGCAAATTCTAGGCCTTGTGTGATCTCAGCTTGACTCTCGGTGTCTGGAACAGTCGAGAGAAGTTCCTCCTTGCGCTTAGTATTGGCATTCATCTTGGCCTCTAGTTCTTCGATTTGCGCCTTTATGGAAGCATTCTCTCGATCTATGGCATCAACTTCTTCTTGTTTAGATGCCTTTTGCTTCGACAACTCAGCAATTCGAGAAGTCGTCTCTGCTACAGCAGTCCATGCAGAAGAGCTTTTGCCATATAACGCTTTAAGCTGGCTGTTGAAGCCCCTTTGTCGCCGATAGTCTGCTGAGACTTGATCAATAATGGAGTGTAACTCCATGATAAAGCTTGAAACCTCCGGAGGCACAGCTAGCAAGTCTACGGCATTCAAAACAGCCCCCAAATACGATGGAGCAGTAGGGTCCCCCTCCAAAGCTTTCATCAAATCTTTCTTGAAGAACTGAGCCTTAACCTTCGTCAAAGCCTCATCGAGAGGAGAAGTTTCAGTGGACTTCCCCGACTGAGTAGAACCTCCTGACTAATATCAGACGAACTTCCCTTGCTCTCGATAATGGCATTCAGATAGCCAACAGGATCAGTTTGCTTCAAGAGTTCTAAGTCTTCTTTCGACCTATGCTTTGTTGAGGTGATAACCTTTGCAGCAGCGTTGTCTTGGGGTTGAGGCTGTTGAGTAGCATTTGCCTCGACTTGACTCTCTTCGACTTGAACTTCAGCAGTACCAGCGTCACCATGATCCCCTTCGCCAGCGTCACCATGATCCCCTTCGCCAGCGTCAACATGATCCCCTTCGTCATGATGTTCCTCCGACAGATCAACCACTTGAATCTCTTTTGGTTGTTGCTCTTATGTTTGTGGATCTTCTGTTTGTTGTTCTTCTGTCTCAACATTGGCTTCATTTGTTTCAGCATTGGCTTCATCGTTCGCCAAGTCTTTCTCTTGTGGCCTACTGAGTTCAGCAGAGTCCAATGTTTCAGAAGTCCTTGGCACTGAGCTTTCAGTGGTTTCCTGGAAAAAGAAGAAGAAGAATCTTCTAGGTTAGAAAGAGACATAATCGAACATGGGTATCGACACCTGAGTTAAAAAAGGGTCAAAGAGATTACCTGCAGAGGGACTTCAGCCCCAGGGCTGGAATTGTCGCTTTCGACAGGTTTATTGAGAAGAACATTTAGTTCCTCCTCCGTTGGCTCTTCAATAATTACTGGAGGTGGCCTGGGCTTTCTCCCAGCAACCTTTATTCTGATTGTTCGAGATTCAGGAGAAGGAACGTCCTTCTTTAGCTTTCGCCTTTTAAGAGGAGCAGGGGGAGAATCGTCTTCTTCGTCACTCCCAGATTCGACCGTCAGAGCAGGTCGTTTCTTGGGTGAAGGTGCCTAAAAACCATTTGGAGTTCGATTTAGAAGCTACATCGAAAGTCAGAACGTTAAAACCAGAAGAAAATAATAAAAGTTTGGTTACCGGTGCAGAAGGCTTTTTCGAAGGACCTTCCCCTGATGGCTTGTTGTAGTCTTCGCCGGTGCTATAGTTTTCGCCGGTGGTGGAGGTTTTGTCAAGGGGCCTCCTCCCTGATGGCCTTCTGCAGCTTTCTTGGCTGCAGGCTTTTGAACAACTGAAAGAAGACAAAATAATTAACAGGCTACCAGTCGAAAGGGAAAGACAAAATAATTTGGAAGGATGAACTTACATTTCTTTATTTTGTCCAAGACAAGAACAAAAGACTTCTGAAGTTCGTCCACGAAGTCCTTCTCGTCGAAAAACTCTTCAGCGTAGTAACTTTTCCACCACTCTTCGAAGGATGGTGAGCAGAGAAAGTTAAGCTGATAGTCGAACAACGAAAGGACTGTTCGACCAGCATACCTGTCGATATGCTTGGTGGCAGCCTCTTCAGTGTAGTCGTTGCAAAAATATAACATAGACTTCTCCCTGGGAAAAATAGGAGAAGGAAGTGTTTGAATGATACCAAACTGGCGAGAAACCAAGTTTGGTTGATACGCGATCAGGATCAAGTGAGTCTTGGAGCTCTTGAATCGCAGGGGCATTATTCTTGGTGTGAGAAATGCTTCCCACACTGTTGTATGTTCTTCGACCTGAGGGCCACTTGACGACTTAGGATGGGGCCTCGTGAACCACTCTGGACCAACCTTTCGTCGAGCAAAGGGAGCCATGGTCGAAACAAATTCTTTCCTTTTTGCAAACATCAAGACGAAGTTTGTAAAAGTTTGTTGAAGCTCCAGCCCATCTTCAGTTGGGGTCAGCAGAGCCAATCTGGTGCCTTCGATGCACCTATTTGCTATCTCCGGAGCTTGCTCATTTATTCGAGTCTTCTGAGGTAAGAAAGACTCGAAGGTGGCATTGAGCCACAGCTGAAGTAGCCAAAAAGGTCATGCAAGCAGCAGACTGGCTCTGTTCTCGATGATCTTCAAAAGAGTGGCTCCGCTGCTAATCGACTCGTACAGATTCGCCAAAATCAGTTCTTCCAAACAAATATTTTGGCCATGGTGGAGTTGGGTGGCGAGGGTGACCATCTTCTTGGTCACCTGTAAAGACTTTGTGCAGAACACAAAGCGTGACAGCCATAAGGCTAGAAACGCGATATGCTCTACATCCGACACAGTGGCCGACGACTTATCGTGGTAATGATTGATATAGGTGGTGTAGGTTGGTTTTGTGGCAGAGAATCCAATCTGATCCTCCGACATTTCCTTTGGGTCGAAATAGTCCCCAGTGGGTCGAAGGCCAGTGATGGCAGCCACGTCGAACAGCGTGGGTGTCAGCATTCCACAGGGAAGGTGGAAGGTGAAATGAGTGTAATCCCAGAAGAGTAAGGAAGCTATCAACATTTCTGGGGAATAGTTAAGACCCGTCTTCGACAACATAACCAGGTCGAATATCCCCAGGTCCTTCCAGATCGAAGCCTGGCTTTTTTCCATTTTTTCCAGCCAAGCACTGTAGTCAGGAGTGAGGCTAGGGCTAGACCTGAAAGCCCTAACACCCCTATTGAAGAAGCGAAGATCGATTTTCTCCTTAGCGGGATCTTCGTTATCCTCTGCATCTTTCTTAGAGCATCCAACAGGTTTGAGCTTTTCGAGCACTGGAAAGAAGCTTTTGATCTTCATGGCTTCAGCGATGCTTGGGTTGAGCGGGCCAGACATGGCGAAGATTTGGTTGGAGTATCCAACCGGAATCATGAGTTGGTGTGAATAAGCGTCACGTTCAGCAATGTCTAGGGGATCAGGAACCCTTCGTTGGCCTGTAGGAGTAACTACGGGGGCAGTGGAGAAAATCTTGGGTTTAGCATTTCTGGAGGGGATGTTAGAACCAGGAGCGGTGGAAGAACCGGACGCCATTGTTGATGTTAAGGTTGAAGATAAAGTGAAGAACAAAGTTGTTTGCAAAGTTTGCAGAGAGTTTGTGTTCAAGGAAGTTTGAAGGCAAGGTGGCGTGAAAAAGTCCCACAATGGGTATTTGACGCTATTTATAGTAGTTGGGAAATCCCCAAATTCGAGGCCATTTAATGCCATTTAATGTTGCAGAAGGTAGTGGGACACGTGGCGTCCCCCTGTTGACATAGCCGTTCTGCAGAAATGAAAGGGTGCAGCGTGCGCCCTCGTTTTTGGGAATTGTCATGATGACAATTTGTGAAAAGACATTTAGTACGCTGCACGCCGTACTGAGGTGACGTCTTAGGTACGGATGAAATGATGGCTTTTTCTTGGGATTGTCAGTGGTTGGTAGAAGACAAAAAGTGCACAATTTAATTTGTGACTAAGTAAAAAAATAGGTGTCGAATGGAGTTTCAAAGAATGCCTTTTTCTTTTCAGAGTCGAAATAAGGCATTCTTGGGGGGCAATTTATTGGCTCCTAAATTCGACACCCTTGTTTTATTAATATCAGCCATTAAAGCTGAAAGATGTTTTCGACCAGCTGGGTCTGTCGAAATGCCCATCAGAAGATGGCAGTGTACTTAGAGGATTTCTTCCAAGGGAGAATTTGGTTGCCTTCGACGTCGAAGGTGTTTCTCGTCGAAGATGCTTCTCGACGAAGGTGTTCGATTGTTCAGAGTGGAACGGTTTGAAATTCAAACGTTTGGAGGGAAAACGGTTCCCAGCGGTTACCAAGTGCAACGTGCAAAGATCTGGAGCGTCGAACGCTGAGAACGTGCCAAGTGGAGTCATCTCGAAGCAGTGTAACTGCCCGACGGTTACTTGGAATGTGTTTAGTATAAATAGTAGTGGTTCACGCAGTTTTTCGCGTGTGTTCACAATTATATACAAGTCACTCATATAGATTCGAGTACCCAGCGTGTGAGAAAGAATTGTTGAGAATGTATGTGTGAAACACCACTTTTATTAATCAAAGTCATTTATTTTCCAGAAACTTTACTTGCTTTCTCCTTTACTTTTCCTGTCGAAGCCTTTATTTCAAGCCTTCCTTTATTTTATCAAGTCCACTTCTTCATGCAATTTACATTCTTCATGCAATTTACCTAAAGCTTCTTTATTTCCTTGTCATTTAACCATTATCAAACTTAATCAAAACCCAAAAATCAACCATGTCTTAGGATCAATCTGATCGATCCTGCGAGTAACCAAATAAGTAACCATTTGGAAGATCAGCGGTTGTTTACCAATTCCCACGGTAAACACAGTTTTGCTTTTTTCTCTTCAAAGTTTCAAATGTGTTTGGCCGTTTTGGAGCTTTTTAGGTCGTGACTCCTCTTGTGGCAGCTTGCACATGTGTTATGTAAAGAGTTTCAATCAGAATTAAGAGCCTTGAAGCCTTGCATTCATGTTTAAGATTTTGCCATAACCTCCATTGAAACCACCTTCCATTTTTGTGTCAAATTTGAATTCTTGCTTGGTATAGCCCCTTGCACGAATTTGGAATGTGCATGATGGTGTATCAAAGCATTTAAATACAAAATATATCCCCTAATTAATTTCTTTGATTTTTATTTGATTTTAAAAGATTTAAAATGAATTAAATCAAATAAAATTAAATAAAAATGGAAAAATTAATTTTAAATCTTGAAATAATTTGTGGGACATGTGGGAAGCATGGCCAAGCTGAAACAAGTGGAAAAAGTGGGCCCCTTTTGTCAAAAATGAAGTTTCAAAGATAATTGACTTTGGCCATTTCACAAAAATTTCCCAACTTCTCCAATGCATATCTTGCTCAATTTTGAAGCTATGAACATGTTCTTGGACATTTTAGAAAGGTCTTGAAGTCCTCTAACCAATGTATTTGGTCCCATGTCATTTTGATTTACCAATCTCAAGTTATGGTCTTTGACTTAAAGTGCCTTTTTGTTGACTTTTGAAAATGACCTATAATGTTGAAATTGATAACTTTTTGTGAGAGCATTTCTTGGACTTGGAATGTGAAGATGAGTTGTAGGAAATGTCTTCCCCTTCAAGATGAGCATTGGATGGGATTTTTCTGATGAACCATGAAAAAGTTATGCCTTGGTCAAGTTACAGTTGACTTTTCAGCTGTCCAAAAATAGAAACTTTTGCATCTTGATGATTTTTGAGCCATGCTTTGAGAATCATGATCAAGACTTGATCAAATGATGATTATGGCTTCAAAATAAGATGTTGACCAAATTTTTTGACTTTTGAATGCCAAATGACCATTTTACCCCTACAGTTGATTGTGGAGCAACTAGGACCTTTGACTGTGCAACTTGACCTTGTGAGCCTTGAAACTTGACATGTAGGTGCTTGACAATGTGTATGAGCATATGGGACTTGATTGAGCCCTTGAAAACTTCAACTTCCTTGCAAGAACCACAACCCTAATTTGACTGGCTTTAGGAGAATGGTTGACTGTGTAGCCCTTGAGTAGACTTTGAGCCATTTGAAGTGATGCTTGGCAAAACTTTGAAGATTATGGGAGGGCAAATTTTGGGGTACAACAGTTGCCCCTGTTCAATCTTCTTAGACCTGAGGATGTATATTGGCTTGTGTGCCTTTCGTGATCCGAAGGTGGAAGATGATTGAACACTAGAGTGCCCAGAAATTTGCACTCACATAGTTGAGTATCAGCAGTGCGGTGTAGGGAATGGGCTTACAAATGCCATTTGGAGAGATGGTGGATAAGAGGATGGGCTTATAGATGCCATCTGAAAGTGTGACAGAACCTTGTCGGGAATGGGCTTATAGATGCCATTTGGAACTGTAATGGGAGGATGGGCTTATAGATGCCACCTAGGTGTTGATCGCGTAAGAGATTCCTTAGCGAGAAACTTGCGTACCTGAGAAAGAAAGATAATTACCTGGCCTGTTACAGGAGTTGATCTTCAAACTCTTTATGTAGATGTGCCCTGGCTGGATACAGGAATCGAATCTTTAAACTCTTCAGACGTGCCCTGGCAAGATACAGGAATCGAGTCCGGAGAATAGTCATCAACAGATACACCCTGGCAGGATACAGGAATCGGATCTTCAAACTCTTCAGACGTGCCCTGGAAGGATACAGGAATCGAGTCTGGAATATAGTCGTCAACAGATACACCCTGGAAAGATATAGGAATCGGATCTTCAAACTCTTCAGACGTTCCCTGGCAAGATACAAGAATCGAGTCTGGTAATGTAGTCGTCAACAGATACACCCTGGCGAGATACAGGAATCGGATCTTCGAACTCTTCAGACGTGCCCTGGCAGGATACAGGAATCGAGTCTGGAATTAGTCGTCAACAGATACACCCTGGCAAGATACAGGAATCAGATCCTCAAACTCTTCAGACGTGCCCTGTTAAGATACATGAATCGAGTCTGGAATTAGTCGTCAACAGATACACCCTGGCGAGATACAGGAATCGGATCTTCGAACTCTTCAGACGTGCCCTGGCAGGATACAGGAATCGAGTCTGGAATTAGTCGTCAACAGATACACCCTGGCAAGATACTGGAATCAGATCTTCGAACTCTTCAGACGTGCCCTGGCAAGATACAGGAATCGAGTCTGGAAATAGTCGTCAATAGATACACCCTGGCAAGATACAGGAATTGGATATGGAATCACGACAGTTGATAGTAATCATCTTTGTATTGACTTTTGTCCTGAAAAGACAAAACGTTAATTGTATGTGATGTCATGATGTATGACATGCGTGATGTTCTCAGAATAAATGAGATTGTATGTTCATGATGCGTATGTGCATGCTATAATGTATGAAGATGCGATGTTCATGAATGTATGTTTTTGTCTAGGAAAATAAATCCTTGACGGATGCCGGGAAATTAAATCCTAGGCTGATGTTGAAGAGTAGAGCCTTTTGTTTCCGCTGGGGATGATGGCTGCAAGAATAAACCGGTAGGAGAAGATGACTCCGTTGGGGTAATAAAATTGGTGAATAGATTACTCTGCGGGGAGATACTCTGTGGGGAAAGAGAGGTATTTTGCTGAGGTTGATGATAACTCCGCTGGGGATACCATTGTTAAGTTCTGTTGGAAGATTGGATGAACTCCGTTGGGGATGGGGAGACTTCGCCGAGGACGATCTTTCCGTGGTTTTTAGCTGAGGATAACCCAGTTATACCCTGGTGGGGAAATAACCTTCTGAATAAAACCGGGGAGACGCGTTCGCTCTGCAGGGGATAAGTTTCCAGAATCTACTGGGGATAAGCTTACTACTGGGGAGATTGATTGAACTCTCCTGGGGGAAACTTTTCAGATTGCACTGGGGAATGGCTCCACTGGTGTGTCTGGTATACCGTCGGGGAACAATCTTAGATCAAGACTGCCGGGGATGCTTGCTTAGGAACAATTTGTATACTCCTCTGGGGAATATTGAGATCTTCTGGGGATACCCAACTCCTTTAAGGCTAACAGTAACCTAAATCTGCTTGGGGAGAGTATCGTTGACTTGCTGGCTCACTCTCTGGGGAATTAAGATATCTTGGTTACATTCTTCAGCTGAACTTACCTTGGTACCTTAGTGGACAGAGCAATTAGATCACTTAGACAACTCATTATTTCCCCTGTTTCTGATGTTACCTGTAATTAATCCTTTGTTTCGTATGCAAATATTTATGAGTTAGCAATCAGTGTCAAATGCATATATCACAATTGAACATTGGACGTTCTTTGCAAAACAAAACGGGAAAAGGAAAAACAATTGGCAATTGGTCTGAAAAATGAATTTGTATTGATTTTTGAATTTGCCTGTAAATAGGCGTTTATGTACAAGGGGCTGACGTCCTAGTAAGAGAACGCCACCGAACAACAGAGTTTATACAATTTGTACAAAGAAACAAAACAGCTATGTGAAAAGAATAATCCCACTGGGTTCCAACTCTGATATCGCCTTTATGTCTTCGAGCGTCTCATCACTTGGCTGCTCGGTTGAAGATGAAGCTGATTGGTCGATGCCGTTTGAACTTGATAGTTGATACCGGATTCTGGATGCACGGTGATTCAATGAGACATAGTATTACTCTTTAATCCCTAACTTTTGCATGGACCGCCCTTTCGGGTTTTCAGTCCACCGGGATACCCATTTTTGCCCAAGCCGCCTTTTCAGGTTTTCGACTTGCCGGGTGTACAGATTTTTTCATTTGATCCCTTATTTTTGCCCGAACCCTTTTGGTTCGCCGGGAAGCCCTTATTTTTGCCTAGGTATGTCAACCTAGCGGGTCCTTTATCATGCGTAGTATCTTTTTACTGTCTGCATTAGCGGGGTGAGGAAGGTCGTCACCATCCATGTTGGTTAGAATCATGGCTCCTCCTGAGAAGACATGTTTAACCACAAATGGCCCTTCGTACATAGGGGTCCATTTGCCCCGGGGATCATTTTGAGGAAGAATGATGCGCTTGATTACCAGGTCCCCAACTTGATACTCTTGTGGTCTGACTTTCTTGTTAAATGCCCTGATCATCCGTTTTTGATACGTTTGACCGTGACAAATAGCAACGAGTCTCTTTTCGTCGATTAGATTTAATTGATCAAGTCGTGTCTGGATCCAGTCATCTTCGCTCAGATCTGCATCCTTCATTATCCGGAGAGAGGGTATCTGAACTTCAATAGGCAAGACTGCCTCCATGCCATAGACCAAGGAAAATGGGGTTGCCCCGATTGACGTTCTTGCTGAGGTACGGTACCCATGAAGAGCGAACGGTAACATCTCGTGCCAATCTTTGTAGGTCACTGTCATCTTCTGCACAATCTTCTTGATATTCTTATTAGCTGCTTCTACAGCCCCATTCATCTTCGGTCGGTAAGGAGAAGAGTTGTGGTGTTGTATCTTGAATTGCTCGCAGAGCTCAGTGATCATCTTGTTATTGAGATTGGTACCGTTGTCCGTAATGATCCTTTCCGGGACGCCGTATCGACAGATCAGGTTATGCCGAATGAACCGTGCCACGACGTTCTTGGTTACAGTGGCGTAGGAAGCTGCTTCAACCCACTTTGTGAAGTAATCAATCGCTACAAGGATGAAGCGATGCCCATTAGATGTCGTAGGTTTAATCTCGCCGATCATATCTATGCCCCACATTGCAAAAGGCCAAGGCGCTGTCAAGACATTCAGAGGGACTGGAGGGACGTGCACCTTATCTGCATATATCTGGCACTTATGACATGTCCGAGAATGTTGGTAACAATCAGCTTCCATTATGGACCAGAAATATCCTGACCGAAGGATCTTCTTCGCCATGGTGTGTCCACTGGAATATGTTCCGAAGGTACCTTCATGCAGCTCTGCCATGATCCTTTCTGCTTCAATCTTATCCACACAACGCAGTAAGGTTGAATCATGGTTTCGCTTGTATAGAATGCCATTGTTGAGGAAGAACTTTGCTGCGAACCTTCTCAGAAACTTTTTATCATTGACAAATGCACCTTCAGGGTATTCTTGAGCTTCTAAGTACCTTTTCACCTCATGATACCAGGGTTTTTCAGTTACTACCTCAGCCTCAAGATCACAACAATATGCCGGTTCATCCAGTTTCCAGATAATGATCCGGGGAGCCTCATTGTCCCACTTGACTTTGAACATAGAAGACATTGTAGCCAACGCGTCCGCCAACTGATTCTCCTCTCTTGGAAAATGTTCAAAAGTTATCTCTGTGAAATGGGGGATCAATGTCAACACACATTCTCTGTAAGGAATAAGATTCGGATGTTTCGTATCCCACTGCCTTTGATCTGATTGATCACGAGAGCGGAATCTTCGAAGATACTCAGAAACTTGATCCTTAAGTCAATTGCAGCTTGCAGACCCATGATGCATGCCTCATACTCCGCCATGTTATTGGTGCAGTTTAAACATAGTCGGGCAGTGAGTGGAGTATGAGTGCCTTTGGGGGATATGATCACAGCGCCGATACCGTTACCCAAAGCGTTGGAGGCTCCGTCAAAGTGCATAGACCATCGGGATCCTTCCTCAGGTCCTTCATCCGGTCCAGGTACTTCACAATCAGTCACTATCATGATGCTCTCGTCAGGAAACTCAAAGTTCATTGACTGGTAGTCGTCCACTGCCTGGTGTGCCAAATGGTCTGCCAATACACTTCCCTTGATTGCTTTCTGGGTCGTGTACTGGATGTCGTATTCTGTCAAGATCATCTGCTGTGATCAGTGGATCTGGAACTGACTGTTTAACGCTGGTTCGCGAAATGTCGTGGAAGCAAGAGTCGCCACCGTCTTTTATTTTCTCCAAATGGAAAGGACAAAAGCACAGAAAAATTCCTTATAGAGATTGCTCTCGGTTCGGGAGGTAGATTATAGAAAGGGAAGGTATTAGCACCCTTTCTATCCATGGTTATCCATGGGCTCTTAGATACTTGCTCACTTGTGTTTTCAAAAATGGTTTGTTTGCTTTTCAATTGTGGGTTTTAAAAAGTTTCTTTGAAAATTCCAGTTCGACTCTTGTATCGGTCCTCAAGAGTGTTTGAAAAATTGCTTTCGAAAGCTTTTTGAAAATGTGTTGGTGTGAAAAGTATTTTTTTGAATTGTTTTGAATTTAGAGCAAGTATCTACGAGAACCTACCTACCCTAAGGAATTCGTCTGTGTAAATATCCTTTAAAGTAGTGCCATCCCACCATTGAGAGGTAGGTAACACCACCATTGGAGGTGTTCGGGTCAATTCGAGGTTCGGGACATGGTGATCACCAGAGCAATGGGAAGACACCTTAGAAGCTACCCTCATGCCAGGTTCCCGGATCATGAGGACTTACTAAGACATCCTCTACTCGACGATCACCTTTCGAGGCAAGGCAACAGTGAGGCGTACCCTAGGGGTGGTGTGTGATTTGTGTGTCAGATTCATTTATTTTGTCTTATTATGTCAAAGTGATCTATGCGTTCGTTTTTATTTTAGGCCATTCATTCTTGTATGCATTTATTTAACAGTTAAAAAAAGTGCGAGAAATTAAAAGTTCTAAACTATTACAAAGGCGCGGGTCTACATCGCCAAAATTTCCAAGACCCGATTTGACAGAAAAATAAAGAAATAAAGTAAAAGTGCGAAAGATAAGTATTTACACGGCTTTGGGAGAATTACATTAATATTTACAAGAAACAAAATAAATAAAAATGCGCGAATAGGAATTAAAATTGGAAACGAGGGCGTTGGACCCTTTTTAATGAAATAAAATTAAATGATTAAACTAATGAAATTAAAGAGAAAAAAGAATTTTTTTTTTTTTTGAGTTTTTGGCATTTATGTTTTTTATGTATTTTTATGAGAATTATTAAATGAAATTAAAATATTAACCCTAATTCTAATTTTTTTTATTTATTAAGAAAAACATGTTAAAATTAAACCTAAAATAAACTAATTATTTACATGCAATTTTGATTTATAAAAATAAATAATTAATTATTAGTGAAATTTATTTACAAAAAATATTAATTAAATAAATATATTTTGATTTTTATGACTTTTCTGTTTTTTACTATTTTTTATATTTTATGAAAATAAGTTAAATTAAATGAATTAATTAAAAAAAAAAATAATTGAAATAAATAAAATAAGGAAAAGAAAGAAAATACAATACCTTGGGGGGTTTCTGTCCCCTTTTTGGAGGTGAATTGGGGTGGTTTGGCCATTTGTGTTCTGGCCTCATCATGCATAAGTTGTTCTACTTTGGTCATTTGGCTTTTGGCTTTTGGCCATTTGCGTTTTGGCCTCAATGTTCCTTAATCTTCTCAGGATGTCTGTCTCGCCATGTATTTGTGTCATGCATAAGTTTTTCTACTTTGGCCATTTGGCTTTTGGCTTTTGGCCATTTGGCTTTTGGCCTCAACATGATTATACCCTTTTGATCATGGAGATCAAATCAATCTTACCCTTACTGGAAAATCAGTGGCCTGAATGCTTTTATGCCTTACTGGAAAATTAGGATCATGGAGATCAAGCCAGCCTTACCCTTACTGAATAAGTAGTGAGATGTTGGTTTGTAACTGTGATGACTTGTTTGTAGTGAGAGAGGGATTTGTAATAAGGATTTCAAGGTTTTAGGGTTCTTGAAAGAGTTTGATATTCTAACAGTGTTGTGGCAAGGTTTTTTCTCTCTTTTCCTCCCCTCTGGTTTGTGTGAAAAGAATGTGATTATATAATGAAAATTAGGGTAAAGCAAATGGGCTTTGAATGTGCAATTGGGCCTCCAATATTCACTTGAATTCGTCACTTTCCAGGCTAAATCGCAGGGACTTAAGTGCATTTTTTGAAGTTGAAATGTGAAAACAAAATGTAGCCGACATCGAGAACTAACTCCTGTCCGAAAATCGACTCAATTGGATAAACGGTGAATTAGTTATGAATTTTTGAAGTTTCAGCTCAGACAAACTTATTTTGGGCTTCAGTATCGACTCTGACACGTTCTTCAATAAAAAACTGGTATTGATCGGTGCATAATTTGGTCTCGACTTTTGAAGCAAAGTTGTAGATCTATGAGTCAGTAACCTTGTGTAAAAATATGAGTCCAATCCGATAAAAATTGACCGAGTTATGAATTTTCGAAGTTTCGGCCCAGATGAAATAATATTCAGCATTCAGGATTTTCAGCGTGTCATGCACTCTGAGCCAAAAACGAATGCCTTTTGAATACCGTTTGAACTCAATACCTTCTGTGAAAATGTAGCCAACTCAATTTGTGAAATTTTGGCGCCAGAACCAGCTCGATACGATGAAAATCGACCAAGTTATGATTTTTTGAACATGACGCAAATAAACTTCTGTCACAAATTTTCTGCACGAAAATACTTGATAAATCCACATTTTTGAAGACCTTCTGATCGAAATTGGCTTCCAGCCGTGAGAGATGAAAACGTAGATAATGTCAAGACGGAATTTTGGCCGCCAGAACGGGTTCAAAACGAGTCACGATCTTCAAGTTATGAATTTTTTAGCGCGTAAAAACTGCACTTTCAGCACACTTTTTCACCATATTTCTTCGAGAAAACTCACACATTCGGATACCTTCTTTAAAGAATTGACTCTTGAGCCGAACCTGAATTTGAGAATATGTTATCAGAGATATCTTGGCGAAAGAACACCTGAATATGATGCGCCGGGTTGGACTTGTGAATTTTTCTTGAAATATTTTGAGAAATATGGGAGGGCAAATTTTGGGGTACAACAGTTGCCCCTGTTCAATCTTCTTAAACCTGAGGATGTAGATTGGCTGACGTGCCTTTCATAATCCGAAGGTGGAAGATGATTAAACACTAAAGTGCCCAGAAATTTGCGCTCACATAGTAGCAGTGTGATGTGGGGAATGGGCTTATAGATGCCATTTGGAGATGATGGATAGGTGGATGGGCTTATAGATGCCATCTGGATGTAGATCGCGTAAGAGATTCCTTAGCGAGAACTTGCGTACCTGCAAAAGAAAAATGATTACCTGACCTGTTACAGGAGCTGGTCTTCAAATTCTTTGTATAGATATGTCCTGACTGGTTACAGGAGCTGGATCTGGAGCTTCAAAAGGTGATGAATGAACCAGGGATGGTTACTACCTCAACAGGAACGGTGAGAGAACCTTGGATGATTACTACATCAACAGTATCATTGAGAGAATCTGGGGACGATTACGACCTCAACAGTAATCATTGAGAGAATCTTGGGCGACTTCAACCTCAACAGTAATCATTGAGCGAATCTTGGATAACTTCTACTTCAACAGTAACGCTGAGAGAATCTTGGGGCGATTACTACCTCCGCAGTATCGGGGAGAGAACCATAGGTGACTACAACCTCAACAGCAATCATTGAGAGAATCTTGGATAACTTCAACCTCAACAGCAATCGTTGAGAGAATCTTGGGATGATTACTACCTCCGCAGTATCGGGGAGAGAACCATAGGCGACTACAACCTCAACAGCAATCATTGAGAGAATCTTGGATAACTTCAACCTCAACAGCAATCGTTGAGCGAATCTTGGGATGATTACTACCTCCGCAGTATCGGGGAGAGAACCATAGGCGATTACAACCTCAACAACAATCATTGAGAGAATCTTGGGTATCTTCTACTGAGTCTTTATCAGGAAAATCTGTTAGGGGTCGATTTAGCTGGACTAGAGAAGGCCTTGGACTGGATAAGAAATAGTAAAATCTTAGGGTCGATTTAACTGAACCGGTCTAGGTCTTGAAATCTTCAACTGGAATAAGTGTCAGAACGTCGCCATGCCTGGGTCACATCCGAACCATATCTGGAAGGAAATCTGGAAGAAGTACCAGAACGTCACCATATTTGGTTCACATCTGAACTATATCTAGAAGGAAATCTGGAAGCAGTATCAGAACGTCGCCATATCTGGTTCACATCTGAACTATATCTAGAAGGAAATCTGGAAGCAGTATCAGAACGTCGCCACATCTGGTTCACATCTGAACTATATCTAGGAGGAAATCTGGAAGAAGTATCAGAACGTTGCCATATCTGGTTCACATCTGAACTATATCTAGAAGGAAATCTGGAAGCAGTATCAGAACGTTGCCATATCCGGTTCACATCTGAACTATATCTAGAAGGAAATCTGGAAGCAGTATCAGAACGTCGCCATATCTGGTTCACATCTGAACTATATCTAGAAGGAAATCTGGAAGCAGTATCAGAACGTCGCCATATCTGGTTCACATATGAACTATATCTAGAAGGAAATCTGGAAGAAGTATCAGAACGTTGCCATATCTGGTTCACATCTGAACTATATCTAGAAGGAAATCTGGAAAAAGTATCAGAACGTTGCCATATCTGGTTCACATCTGAACTATATCTAGAAGGAAATCTGGAAAAAGTATCAGAACGTCGCCATATCTGGTTCACATCTGAACTATCTCTAGAAGGAGTCGCGATAGTTGATAGTAATCATCTTTGTATTGACCTTTCCTGAAAAGGTAAAGCATTAGTTTTATGCAAGATCATGATGCATGAACTGCATGATTTCAAGATGTCCTCAAAATTGATGAGATTCGTTTAGTATGATGCATATGCATGCTATAATGTATGAAGATGTAATGTTCATGAATGTATTTTTGTCTAAGAAAATAAATCCTTGACGGGTGCTAGGAAGTTAACTCCTGGGCTGGTGTTGAGGAACAGATTTTGCTTCCGCTGGATGATAGTTGCAAGAATACCGGTAAGAGAAGATGACTCTGTTGGGGAATGAACTTGGCGAATGGATTACTCTGCAGGGAGAAAAGTACTCTAGTAATCTTGCTGGGGAGAAATACTCTGTGGGGAGAGAGATACTTTGCTGAGTTGTTGATAATAACTTGCTGGGGATACCATCGTTATATTGGAAGTGTTAATGGACTTCGCTGGGGATAAGAAGACTCCGTCGAGGACGCTCCTTCCGTGGCTTTTGGCTGAGGATAACCCAGTTACATCCTGGTAAGGAAATAACTCTTTGAATAAAGCCGAGAGACGCGTTCGCGCTCTGCGAGGGTAAGCTTCCAGAATCTACTGGGGATAAGCTTACTGCTTGGGGAGATGAATTCCAACTTTCTTAGGGAACTGGATTGGACTCTCCTGGGGGAGTATTGAATTGTATTGGTTATGTTCTTCCACGGAACCTACCTTGATACCTTGGAGGACAGAAACAATCAGATTGCTTAGACCACCCGTTATTGCCCCTGTTTCTATGGGGGAGGCACCTGTGGGATTGCTGATAATTGTTGAGGGTCAAACCTTCTTCAGGTAGGCAGGTGACAAGATGACAGGACATAGTCGTACGCTTTGATCCCTAACTTTTGCCTGGACCACCCTTTCGGGTTTTCAGTCCACCGGGATACCCATTTTTGCCCAAGCCGCCTTTTCAGGTTTTCGACTTGCCGGGTGTACAGATTTTTTCATTTCATCCCTTCATTTTGCCCGAATCCTTTTGGTTCGCCAGGAAGCCCTTATTTTTGCCTAGGTATGTCAACCTAGCGGGTCTTTATCATGCACAGTATTTTTCTTCGACTATGTCCACGCTCTCAGGATGTAGGGAGTTGCCCCTGTTAGAAGTATTTTGTCATGCCACCAGAAGGTATTTGATCAGGCAAGATTCGTTGTTGGAATGCCCCAAGTGACTTAGGCGGAGATTTGCCCCAGGCTATTTGGCCTTTTGAGAGATTCTCTGAATCTTGACTTAACTGCCCCAGATGATGGGCAATAGTCATGCCATGCCCCTTGATTGGAAGTGCTTTTGTTCACTAGGTATTCATCGTGCGAATTTTCCTGCTGTTCAAACAAAAAGTCATATGCAAACAAAGTTATGTTAAAAATGCAAGGCTTATGTCTGTCTTGAAGATTTTGAAAATGCATTCTTTTTTTCATAAAACAAGTGAATGTTTGTAAAACGTGATGTCAACTCCGTATTTATCGTAAGCCTTAAGGAGTCAGGATACCCTTCGTAACAGTATGCTTTCGAACTAACCCGTGCTTCAGCTAGGACTTTTAAGGGTTATAACGTGGCCTGGTTCATGGTTTAAGAAACAAAGGATAAAGGCTCAAATTATTTGTACCCACCCATTCTTCGTGATGTTCTCCAAACCTAAACTCAGTTGATCGTACGTTGGACCTTGTTTGAGTCTTTGCTCTGATTTTCCGGTGATGATTCGGATGTTGATAACTTATTTTGAATAGGCAGTCATTTTTTTGTCGAGGGTTTGTAAGACCTCTTTCTTTTTTGATTTCGTTATCCCTATTTTTTTGCCTGAACTGTTTCTTTTTGTATTTACAGTCAGCGGGATGCCCCAGTTTCGTAAGTCCCCTTTATAGGTTTTGACTTTTTGGGCTTTTATTTTGAAAGATAATGACTGCCTTTCTTTATGATTATTCGGAATCATCACTGTCTTCTTTTTTTTTTGTAAGGACCTCTTCGGTGCCATTTGTTATGCACTTGGATCAACTGAGAGGACTACCCTGCCCCAGGTTATGATAAAGGGTTTTAATTTTCGAAAAGAAAAACTCCTACTTCTTTGGCTCAGAGGGGTTGACGAGGGATTATCATCCTTATAACTCCAGTGTTTAGGGATTGAAACAATGCCTGTACCTCATCAACGGGGTCTGTTCAAAAGCATACTGTAAGATTGCGATATCGTTTTCGTCATCCTCCCTCAAGAGGCTTAGAATTATTATTTAAGAGTTGATCATCAGAAAAAAAATATGAAAATAATTTGCATTAAGTGAATACGAATATATTGTTTCAGAACAGACATATGCGATGCATTAATGAAATAACAGCGTTTGATATGAATGGAATGCTTGAACAATCAAAAGAAAATTACAACTTGAAAGATTCTAATGAACAAAAATTTCTCAATCCTAGCCATGTTTTGACAAGGGAGCAATGATCACATTGGGAGTCTCGGCGGGCTCGAACTCGATCTCTTTAGCATCGATCATATTCTGAATCTTGTACTTCAATGCCCAACAGTCCTCAGTATCGTGCCCCGGGCTACCAGAATGGTAAGCGCACCTTGCTTCTGGGTTGTAATTTGGAGAGGAAGTCTTTGGATTTGCAGGAGGGTTGATCACCGCAATCAGGTTCATCCTTAACATGTGCTGCAAAGCTCGTGACCATGACATGTTGAGGTAGGTGAATTGTCTCTTAGGCTCGTCCGACCTGTTCTGATCAACCCGCTGTTCTTGGCGAGGTCATTGTTGGACCTGGGAAGTAGTAGCAACTCGGAGAGGTCTATTCACTGGACCCGACCTTTGCCTTCTTGGAAGCTGTTCCATGACCTGGTCCCTGATTTGGGCTGGTTGCTTCATGCCTTGAGGAAGCTGGCTGATCATGGCTCTCAGCTCTCCTTGCTCCTGAGCTAAATCTTGAATGAGGGCCCTTTGCCCCAGCATCTGGGTTTTCAATGTGTCTACCTCAGCTTGTAGACGTTTCAGTTGTTTGTCCTTGTCATCTTTGGGACTCTTTCTGATCAGATTCCCCATGAGGAGTGTCCTCAACTCTTCCTGCCCCTTGGATAGACCTAGGAAGATTTCCATTAACTGAGTCTCTTGAGCGTGAAGGTCCTGGTTATCTTGTTGTGAAGCCATTGCTGAAATAAACAGCGAGAAAGGTAAGTGACCTGCAACAAGGATACCTGTTATGCAATGATGAGTATGACATGCATGTAATGTTTTCAAGGACCTCGCGGGGTAAACAAGAAAATTTGTTAGCATTTGGATCCGGTAGCTGGATTGAAAGAACTTCATATCTGTTGAGAGTCTTTCTTCCAAGGGTCAAAGGCTCACCATACCAAGTGGGTCATAGCCCCTGACAATCTTGGCTCGGGGAACCTTCTTCAAGTGTCAAAGCTCACCATATCCAGTGGGTCATAGCCTCTGACAACTTTGGCTAGAGGAAAATAAATCCTCTTTGCCCCTTGCTAGATGTCTGATTTATCATGACCTGCATCACAAGCCCTTGAGATCCTTGAAATGGGTTAGGATGTATGCAATGGTAAGATGTTATGCTATGCATTGGGGTAATGTAAGTAAACCCTGTTATGAGTCCCAATTAAGGACTGTTAAACCTGAGCCTGCAAAAAACTCCAGTAAAACCTATCATGAGTCCCGATTAGGGACTAAACAAAACCTGCAAGAAATTTAGTAAGCCCTGTTATGAGTCCTAATTAAGGACTATAAACAAAACCTGCAAGTAGTTCATGTGTCAGATAACAAGCATGCAAATAGTCAAGTACGAAGGCACGCAAGTCACACAAGAGAAGCCCTTAGAGTTTAAGGCCAACATGAGGTCTGGGTATTACCCTCTTGAAGTTGGTGGGTTCATACATGTCCTATCAAAGTAACCGGGTTCTTAGAGGATCCCAATATCATTGACTACCCTCAATCGGTCATAACTCCAGCATCGCAATCTTTTCTTGCGGCCAGAACCATCACGAGAGTTTAGCCTCAATGGGCATAGCATACTGCTACTGTTTTAATGACCAAGTTGTGTCATTTAAGGTTCTAAGGTTGTTGGTGCTTAATGACTCCTCAGAAGACCCATATTCTCCTCGTTGCAACACAAGGGATATCGGTACAGACCAAGGTGCCACACCAACGTAGCCACTGTTTCACCCGTGTCGGTCTACGCCGGACAGGTCCCTCACAGCTTATGCTACCTAAACAGGGTATCCCCAGATCCGGGTTAGGATCTATGTAACTCCCAGGCAACCCACAAATTTAAAGCAGACAAGTCAATACAATTGAAAACACAGTTATGAACTAACCCTAAGGTACACCTCACTTTAAGTTTAATTCCCCAGCAGAGTCGCCAGTTCTGTGATCAGTGGATCTGGAACTGACTGTTTAACGCTGGTTCGCGAAATGTCGCGGAAGCAAGAGTCGCCACCGTCTTTTATTTTCTCCAAATGGAAAGGACAAAAGCACAGAAAAATTCCTTATAGAGATTGCTCTCGGTTCGGGAGGTAGATTATAGAAAGGGAAGGTGTTAGCACCCTTTCTATCCATGGTTATCCATGGGCTCTTAGATACTTGCTCACTTGTGTTTTCAAAAATGGTTTGTTTGCTTTTCAATTGTGGGTTTTAAAAAGTTTCTTTGAAAATTCCAGTTCGACTCTTGTATCGGTCCTCAAGAGTGTTTGAAAAATTGCTTTCGAAAGCTTTTTGAAAATGTGTTGGTGTGAAAAGTATTTTTTTGAATTGTTTTGAATTTAGAGCAAGTATCTACGAGAACCTACCTACCCTAAGGAATTCGTCTGTGTAAATGTCCTTTAAAGTAGTGCCATCCCACCATTGAGAGGTAGGTAGCACCACCATTGGAGGTGTTCGGGTCAATTCGAGGTTTGGGACATGGTGATCACCAGAGCAATGGGAAGACACCTTAGAAGCTACCCTCATGCCAGGTTCCCGGATCACGAGGACTTACTAAGACATCCTCTACTCGACGATCACCTTTCGAGGCAGGGCAACAGTGAGGCGTACCCTAGGGGTGGTGTGTGATTTGTGTGTCAGATTCATTTATTTTGTCTTATTATGTCAAAGTGATCTATGCGTTCGTTTTTATTTTAGGTCATTCATTCTTGTATGCATTTATTTAACAGTTAAAAAAAGTGCGAGAAATTAAAAGTTCTAAACTATTACAAAGGCGCGGGTCCACATCGCCAAAATTTCCAGGACCCGATTTGACAGAAAAATAAAGAAATAAAGTAAAAGTGCGAAAGATAAGTATTTACACGACTTTGGGAGAATTACATTAATATTTACAAGAAACAAAATAAATAAAAATGCGTGAATAGGAATTAAAATTGGAAACGAGGGCGTTGGACCCTTTTTAATGAAATTAAATTAAATGATTAAACTAATGAAATTAAAGAGAAAAAAGAAATTAATTTTTTTTTTTTGAGTTTTTGGCATTTATGTTTTTTATGTATTTTTATGAGAATTATTAAATGAAATTAAAATATTAACCCTAATTCTAATTTTTTTTTATTTATTAAGAAAAACATGTTAAAATTAAACCTAAAATTAATCTAATTATTTACATGCAATTTTGATTTATAAAAATAAATAATTAATTATTAGTGAAATTTATTTACAAAAAATATTAATTAAATAAATATATTTTGATTTTTATGACTTTTCTGTTTTTTACTATTTTTTATATTTTATGAAAATAAGTTAAATTAAAGGAATTAATTAAAAAAATAAATAATTGAAATAAATAAAATAAGGAAAAGAAAGAAAATACAATACCTTGGGGAATTTCTGTCCCCTTTTTGGAGGTGAATTGGAGTGGTTTGGCCATTTGTGTTCTGGCCTCATCATGCATAAGTTGTTCTACTTTGGTCATTTGGCTTTTGGCTTTTGACCATTTGCGTTTTGGCCTCAATGTTCCTTAATCTTCTCAGGATGTCTGTCTCGCCATGTATTGGTGTCATGCATAAGTTTTTCTACTTTGGCCATTTGGCTTTTGGCTTTTGGCCATTTGGCTTTTGGCCTTAACGTTCCTTAATGAACCTGGGATCCTGTCTAAATCTGAAGTTGAATCTCACGAACACATTAAATAAAATCATAAAATGCAAATAAAGCAAATATATGAAGAAATTTAATGTTTAGGCACAATATGGCATGTATGAATGATTATACCCTTTTGATCATGGAGATCAAATCAATCTTACTCTTACTGGAAAATCAGTGGCCTGAATGCTTTTATGCCTTACTGGAAAATTAGGATCATGGAGATCAAGCCAGCCTTACCCTTACTGAAGAAGTAGTGAGGTGTTGGTTTGTAACTGTGATGACTTGTTTGTAGTGAGAGAGGGATTTGTAATAAGGATTTCAAGATTTTAGGATTCTTGAAAGAGTTTGATATTCTAACAGTGTTGTGGCAAGGTTTTTTCTCTCTTTTCCTCCCCTCTGGTTTGTGTGAAAAGAATGTGATTATATAATGAAAATTAGGGTAAAGCAAATGGGCTTTGAATGTGCAATTGGGCCTCCAATATTCACTTGAATTCATCACTTTCCAGGCTAAATCGCAGGGACTTAAGTGCATTTTTTGAAGTTGAAATGTGAAAACAAAATGTAGCCGACATCGAGAACTAACTCCTGTCCGAAAATCGACTCAATTGGATAAACGGTGAATTAGTTATGAATTTTTGAAGTTTCAGCTCAGACAAACTTATTTTGGGCTTCAGTGTCGACTCTGACACGTTCTTCAATAAAAAACTGGTATTGATCGGTGCATAATTTGGTCTCGACTTTTGAAGCAAAGTTGTAGATCTATGAGTCAGTAACCTTGTGTAAAAATATGAGTCCAATCCGATAAAAATTGACCGAGTTATGAATTTTCGAAGTTTCGGCCCAGATGAAATAATATTCAGCATTCAGGATTTTCAGCGTGTCATGCACTCTGAGCAAAAAA
Source organism: Vicia faba (assembly GCA_948472305.1). NCBI lineage: Eukaryota > Viridiplantae > Streptophyta > Magnoliopsida > Fabales > Fabaceae > Vicia > Vicia faba. The sequence goes on from OX451738.1 coordinate 1,507,970,517, forward strand.
CAAAGGCCTTTTGAATACCGTTTGAACTCAATACCTTCTGTGAAAATGTAGCCAACTCAATTTGTGAAATTTTGGCGCCAGAACCAGCTCGATACGATGAAAATCGACAAAGTTATGATTTTTTGAACATGACGCAAATAAACTTCTGTCACAAATTTTCTGCACGAAAATACTTGATAAATCCACATTTTTGAAGACCTTCTGATCGAAATTGGCTTCCAGCCGTGAGAGATGAAAACGTAGATAATGTCAAGACGGAATTTTGGCCACCGGAACGGGTTCAAAACGAGTCACGATCTTCAAGTTATGAATTTTTTAGCACGTAAAAACTGCACTTTCAGCACACTTTTTCACCATATTTCTTCGAGAAAACTCACACATTCGGATACCTTCTTTAAAGAATTGACTCTTGAGCCGAACCTGAATTTGAGAATATGTTATCAGAGATATCTTGGCGAAAGAACACCTGAATATGATGCGCCGGGTTGGACTTGTGAATTTTTCTTGAAATATTTTGAGAAATATGGGAGGGCAAATTTTGGGGTACAACATCTGCCATCTTGCTATCCTTCCGGACAAGGCAGGCTTTTCGAATATTTACTTGATTGGATCCATCTTTGAAATCAAGAGAGTAGTGTGAGTCAGCATATACTGTCTCAGCCGACGAGCAGCCCATACCAAAGCGCATCAAGTTTTCTCGAGCAGTGAGTATCGGGTCTCACAGACGGTAAACGTTTTGCTAAGGTAATAAATGGCGTGCTCTTTTCGGCCAGACTCGTCATGCTGCCCCAGGACACACCCCATTGAGTTGTCAAGTACGGTCAAGTATAGTATTAGAGGTCTCCCTTCAACCGGTGGCATAAGAATGGGTGGTTCTTGGAGATACTCTTTGATTCTGTCAAAAGCGACCTGACATTCATCATTCCAACGTACTACTTGATCTTTCTTCAGCAGCTTGAAGATTGGTTCACAGGTAGCAGTTAGGTGCGAGATGAATCGGGCAATGTAGTTCAGACGTCCTAGAAAGCCTCTTACTTCTTTCTCTGTCTTGGGAACTGGCATCTCTTGTATGGCTTTAACCTTGGCAGGGTCCACTTGAATACCTTTGTCGCTCACGACGAAGCCTAGCAACTTCCCAGATCTTACCCCAAATGTGCACTTATTCAGATTCAACCTTAGTTTGTACAACTTCAGACGGTCAAACAGCTTCTGCAGATGGTCAAGGTGCTCCTCCTCTGTTTGAGACCTTGCAATCATATCATCGATGTATACTTCAATCTCATGGTGGATCATGTCATGAAATAAAGCAACCATGACACGTTGGTAGGTTGCCCCAGCATTTTTCAACCCGAACGACATGACCTTGTAGCAGAAGGTGCCCCACTGAGTAACAAAGGTAGTCTTCTCCATGTCTTCAGGAGCCATTTTAATCTGATTATAACCTGAAAAACCATCCATGAAGGAGAACACCTTGTGCTGAGCAGTATTGTCAACCAGAACGTCGATGTGAGGTAGGGGGAAGTCATCCTTGGGGCTCGCCCTATTCAAATCCCTGTAGTCAACACACATTCTGACTTTACCATCTTTCTTAGACACCGAAACCACGTTGGCAACCCACTGAGGGTAAGAAGTCACTGCTAGAAAACCGACATCAAATTGCTTCATAACCTCAGCTTTGATCTTCTCGGACATCTCTGGACGCATACGGCGGACCTTTTGCTTAACCGGAGGGCAGTCTTCCTTGGTAGGCAAATGATGAACTACGATGTCGGTATCCAACCCAGGCATGTCTTCGTAGGACCAGGCAAAGATCTCCACATAATCATGCAACATCTGAATCAACCGTTGTTTCACGCTGAGCTCTAGATTGGCACCAATCTTGACTTCCTTTCTGTCTGTCTCAGTACCCAGATTCACCATTTCCACTGGCTCTTCATGTGGCTGAATGGCCCTCTCTTCCCGGAGTAACAGTCTTGCAAGTTCGCCAGGCACTTCGCAATCATCTTCACCTTCGTCTTCGGCTAAGTTGATCGGATTTTCGAAGTCATAACTGGCAGTAGCAGAGTCGTTACCAGTGAGATCCAGAGTGGATTGGAACCTGTATGAGTGAGTGTGTGTAAATACAGCTGTTTTGCAATATATATAAAGAAAGAAAGGGAGCGCAAGATTTGAAATGTGAAAAACGTCCAATGCTTTTATTCATGATATATGGAAATGACAAGTAATAGCCCTCACAAATAAAACCACGGTGCCCCGGGTAAGACACCGGGCCATAAAGTTTCAAATTATTGTTCGTTACAACTTTAAAACAAAGTAGTTCATTACTGTGTGACAAAAGTAACAGGCATAGAGTCTTTGGCAGTCCAGTTGCTTGGTCCACCGTTGGTCGTTGAGTAGATCCAGCTGTCAAACTCGGCTTCTTCCACTTCGTCTTCATCCCCAATAACATTTACTCCATGGTTAGACATGGGAGCAGTCACCACATTAGGCTTCTCGGGCGCCTCGAACTGGACCTCCTTAGCATCAATAAGGTCTTGAACCTTATTCCTCAGAGCCCAACAATCATCTGTGTTATGCCCCGGGCTATCAGAGTGATAAGCGCAACGGGCGTTGGGGTTGTACTTCGGAGATGCTGTGTTTACCATCTTCGGAGCCTCCTTGACTGTTACCAGGCTGGTTGACAGCAGTTGCGGCAGGATCTGAGAGAGAGTCATGCTGAGCCGAGTATACTGCTGTTTGGGCCTCTCAGCTCTGGGTTGGTTGTATTGCTGAGGGGCAGCAGCAGGCTTAGAAATAACCACCGCGTTGACAGCTTGGCGGCGTTCCGGTTTGTTCTGCTTTCTTGGACCATACACAGCACTGGCCTCCTTCTTGAAGGGCTTCTTTTCAGCATTTGAGGAGGCGCCCTTCTGTATCTTCCCCGATTTTATACCAGCCTCGATCCTTTCACCAGTCAGGATCAAGTCAGTAAACCCAGCAGAGGAATTACCAATGAGATGGTTGAAGAATGGACCAGATAGGGTCCCCAAGAACATGTCCACTAGCTCACGATCTGTTAATGGTGGCTGCACCCTGCCAGCCAGATCTCTCTATTTCTGTGCATACTCCTTAAAACCTTCACCCGATCCTAGCGACATACCCTGGAGCTGGGTACGTGTAGGAGCGAGGTCGGAATTATATTGATACTGCTTGTAGAAAGCAATGGCCAAATCCTCCCAGTTACGAATGTTGGTTCCATCCAGCTGATAGAACCATTCGAGGTGAGTCCCTGAAAGACTCTCCTGGAAGAAGTGGATCTATAAGTTCTTGTCTGCTGTGTAAGGCTGGATCTTCCTTACATAAGAACGGAGGTGCATTTTAGGACAAGAAGCCCCGTCATACTTCACAAAGGCAGGCGCCTTGAACTTGTGCGGGATTACCACCCCAGAAGATAAACCCAAGTCTCCGAAATCTAACCCAGGAACACGTTGAATCTCCATAGCATTTAACCTGTCCTCCAGCTATTTGTACCGGTCCTCAGCAGGAGGGTACTGTTCTTCATTGAAGTCTGTCTCAGTGTCAGAGACCACAGGACTAGGGACCTCTCTCCCTTGGTGACTACCTTCCCCCACAGATGGAGTAGTCCTCTCAGCTTCATTCTGCAATGTGTTCCCGAGTCTGCGCCCAGTGTTGAATAGAACAGTCCTCTTCTTCTTCTTATTCTTCTTCAGGAGCAAAGCTTTCAGCTCTTGTTGTCCCTGGGCCAAGTTCATGACCATCTCCTGAAATTGGGCATTCTGGGCCTGGAGGGCCTTGATAGCTTGCTCGGTAGTGAGTTCAGGATTCATGATGCTTGAGTGCTGAAATAAACAGCGAAGAAGATTAAGCAACCTGTAGGCAAAAGGGTACCTGTAATGCATATGATGAATGAAATGCGTATGAATTATGTTTTCAAAGACAATCGGGAATCAACTTTGTAGACAAAAGGAACACACTTTATTAGATTCAAACTTTAAATTGTTCAACAATTTGCCCTTAGGCGTTACAAGAATGAAAATACTGAAAAGGAAATAAAGCTGTAAAAGAACATCCAAAGCCCATCAGTGCTCCCATGGACTCCTCTTCTCAGTACGGATATAGTCATTCAGGGTTCACTCGTTCTCCAATTGCTTGGTCAGCTTCTGGATCTTCTGTTCCTGTTCGTTGAACTTTTCCCGATAATAATCCCGCTCTTCCTGTAGTTGCGCCCAAGACCTCTTTAGTGTATCAACATCAGTGGGTATCTGAGGGGGGAGAACAGTTGGAGGAACCCCATCTCCATCAGGACTTTCAAGAATGATAGGCCTGACAGCTTCATATGGCATACCTAACTTCTGAGCACGGGTGCGGACCCATCTATAATAGGGTTCCATTGGTAGAGAAGTCTTCAGTCCCAACTCATGTGGGTCAGCTTTGTGAATTCTGTCCCAAGCTTTGATGAATCTACGGCGCAGCTCGTCACTATCCACCTGAAACTCAAAACTGATGTGAGGCACCAACATCTCATGAGGCTCTGCTCTTCTGGCTCTTCCAAACTGACGGAGGGCTAAACATGGATTATAAGAGATTCCGCCCTGAGTGCCAATCAATGGAACATTAGGATATTCTCCGCAGCGATCAATAACAGCCACCTCATCTAAACCTCTGAGAGTCCAAATGATGTCATTATCAATGAGAGACATTAACCTATGAGCCCAGCCTCTTCCTTCTTGGTTCTTTAGCACGAACTTGGGGAGGTGCGAAATAAACCACCTCACCAACAAAGGAGTACAACACCACAGAGTTCCTCGTCTTCGGGCAGTACGAGCATAGAGTTGTTGCAGGACATCACCCAAGAGAGTGGGTACAGGGTTCTGAGACATGAAGATCCTTATGGCATTGATATTGACAAAGTTATCAGGATTTGGAAACAATACTAGCCCATAGATTAAGAGAGCCAGAATGTCCTCGTACGCCCTGAAGTCTAAGTCATTCCAGAAACTGTTAGCTTTACCAATCAGAAACTTAGCCAAGAAGCCCTTAACTACGCTTCTAGTCACCCAGTTGTCCATCACTTCCTTGTTGGTCAAAGGAAGGGCTGCTGCAATCTCCTCAGGTCTAAGAGCCTTTTCCCAACCAGTGAAAGGAGCCTGATCCAAGATAGGAATACCCAGCAAATCACAGAACTCTTCCAGGGTGGGGACCAGCTGGAAGTCTTGAAAGGTGAAGCAATGGTACAGAGGGTCATAAAACTGGGTCAAGACACTCATCAGTTATTGGTCCCACTTTGCAGTGACTAAGCCGAGAAGAGAACCATGCCTCTGGATGAAGGAAGTGGTGTTTGGAATTCTGCTAACCAATTCTTCAAGCAACTCAGGTGGGTGAACAAAGTTGAACCGGATAGTGTTCCTTCGCATAGGCATCATGGTGTCCTATAAAACAGAGCAAAGATGAAACCCTCTTGTCTTTGAAATGGTCAGTCCTTATGCCGGATGCATGCAATGTTATAATGGCATGATGTTATGATAAAGCACACCACGAGTATTCACAAAGGAAAACATGATAAGGCACACAAGTCACACAAAACAGCCCTTAGAGTTTAGGCCAGCACGGAGTTCAGGTACTACCCTCTTTCAGTTTGTTGGTTAAGACCTGTCCTAATCAAAAGTAACCGGGTTCTAGATGATCCCAATATCACTGACTACCCTCAATCGGTCATAACTCCAGCATCGCAATCTTTTCTTGAGGCCAGAACCATCGCGAGAGTTTAGCCTCAATGGGTGTAGCATACTGCTACTGTTCTATTGGCCAAGTTGGGTCATTTAAGGTTCTAAGGTCGGTTGGTGCTTAATGACTCCTCAGAAGACCCATATTCTCCTTGTTGCAACACAAGGGATATCGGTACAGACCAAGGTGTCACACCAACGTAGCCACTGCTTCACCCGTGTCGGTCTACGCCGGACAGGTCTCTCACAGCTTATGCTACCTAAAGGGTATTCCCCAGATCCGGGTTAGGATCTATGAAACTCTGATGCAAGCCCACAATAATAAAGCAAATAAGCACAACAATTGAAAACACAAGTATGAGCTATCCTAAGGTACACCTCACTTTAAGTAATCCCCAGCAGAGTCGCCAGTTCTGTGATCGGTGGATTTAGAACTGACTGTTTTTTAGATGGTTTCGCGAAATGTCGCGGTAAGCAAGAGTCGCCACCGTCTTTTATATTCTCCAACATGGAAAGGACAAAAGTACAACAAAATTCCTTATGAGATTATCTCTCGGTTCGGGAGGTAGATTTATAGAAAGGGAAGGTGTTAACACCCTTTCTATCCATGGTTATCCATGGGCTCTTAGATACTTGCTCATTGTGTTTTCAAAAGATGTTTGCTTTTCAATTGTGAGTGGGTTTGAAAAAGTTTCGTTTAAAGATTTCTGAATAACTCTTGTATCAGTCCTCAAGAGTGTTTGAAAAATTGTTTTGAAAGCTTTTTGAAAGTGTCGGTGTGAAAAGAGTTTTGATTTGTTTTTGAATAGAGCAAGTATCTACGAGTCATCTACCTACCCTAAGGAATTAGGCTGTGTAAATGTCCTTAAGGTAGTGCCATCCCACCATTGAGAGGTAAGTAGCACCACCGTTGGAGGTGTCCGGGTCAATTCGAGTTTAGGGACAATATGGTCACCGAAGCAACAGTTAGGACACCTTAGAAGCTACCCTTATGCCATTGATCCTTTTTATTCCGAGGCAACCGTTTCGAGGCAACTATTCCGAGGAAACCGTTTCGAGGCAACTTGTTTCGAGGCAACTAGATCAATGGACATAAGGACTTACTAAGACGTCCTATACTTGACGATCACGTTTCGAAGGCAACAAGTGAGGCGTACCCTAAGAGTGGTGTGTGTATTTGTGTGTTGTTTTCAGTTTAATAATTATCTTTGATCATTGTATTGTGAGCTACGCTTTTGTTTTTAATTAGCCATACATTCTTTCATGCAATTAGAATTTAAAAGTGCGGAAATTTAAATGCGGAAAGATAAATCCTATGCTATTACAAGGCGCGGGTCTATACATCGCCAAATTACAAAGACCCGTTTTGATAAAATGCGGAAAGTAAAAAGAAAAGACCTAATTACTATTACAAGCCCTGAGCAGTTACATAATATTCGAAAGAAAAATAAATGCGCGAAGGAATAAAAGTTAGGACGTCCGAGGGTTTTGACCCTTTTGAAATTAAATTGAAATTAAAGGCTAATTATTATTAAATTAAGAAAAGAAATTGTTTTTGTGTTTTTTTGGTATTTATGAAAATAAAGAAAAGAATTTAAAATTAGAAGGAAACCCTAGTTCTAAATATTTTTAATTATTAATGAAAAATATACAAGCTAACCTAATTCACACTAATTAGTTAATTTACATATTTATTTACAAAATATTTTAATAGTGAAATTAATAAGAATTAAATATTAAACATTTTTTAGTTTCTGATTTTTTTATTATGAAAATTATTTTAGGTGAATTAAATAAAATAATTAAAATAATTAAAACAAATTAAAACAAAAAAAGGAAAGAAAAGGAAATGAAAAAAATACAAACATTGGGGGGTGTCTGGCCCATTTTGGAGGTTTTTTGGAAGCAATTTTGGCCCATCAAGACAAGGCCTGTTTGACTTTTCCAGCTTGAGTGCGTGTCCATTGACTGATGTACATGATAGACATCCTCCTGTGGCCTTTGGATTGAAGCTCATGGGCGCGTGGCAGGCTAGCGTGTGAGGATGCATGATGGACTTTGGGGCATGCACTGCATTGGAATACATTGAAACAAAATTTATGAATTAAGTGGGGGGACCTGGGAATCGAACCCAGGTCCCAATACCTGCAGGACAACTCATCCACCAACTGAGCTAACGCGTGCATTTGTTATTTGGATAAATAAAAAACATAATACACAAAAACGTTGGATAGTAATATAAGACAAAAAATCACGCGCCAGATTTGAACCACCCTATAGCGTCAGGCCACGTCCTTCGTCTTCCTTGTTTTTCCTGCAAATAGAAGACAAATAGCGGGGGTTTTAAACCCCCACAAACTGCAATTCATGAAAATAGCGATTACGCCTATGGATCAAAGAAATTGGGCGCGAGGTATTGGTTCAACTTGTATGGAGCTCCTAAATTCAATGGCATAGGTTTTAAGGGCCAATTTTTCCATATGTGAGAACCCCTAATTTGGAGCTTGAAAAAACCTAAAATGCTTTAATGGTGAATCATGATTTAACGCGTTAGAATGCAATTGGATTATCCTATTAGCTTCAGAAAGCCCCTAGCAATACAAAACAATAAAAAAAATGGATCAAATGTTTATGAAATATGATATATAGTTTTGAGAAATGAAGCAAACCGAATGAGTTATATGGCACGATTTCTTGAGGTTCTTGACTTGTTTCTGATTGCTAAAGGTTCCTAGGGATCCCAGGAGTGTGTTTTGATTGAAATGGAGGTTTAAAACATGCTGCAAATAGGTTTACAGTTTTGCTTTTTTCTCTTCAAAGTTTCAAATGTGTTTGGCCGTTTTGGAGCTTTTTAGGTCGTGACTCCTCTTGTGGCAGCTTGCACATGTGTTATGTAAAGAGTTTCAATCAGAATTAAGAGCCTTGAAGCCTTGCATTCATGTTTAAGATTTTGCCATAACCTCCATTGAAACCACCTTCCATTTTTGTGTCAAATTTGAATTCTTGCTTGGTATAGCCCCTTGCACAAATTTGGAATGTGCATGATGGTGTATCAAAGCATTTAAATACAAAATATATCCCCTAATTAATTTCTTTGATTTTTATTTGATTTTAAAAGATTTAAAATGAATTAAATCAAATAAAATTAAATAAAAATGGAAAAATTAATTTTAAATCTTGAAATAATTTGTGGGACACGTGGGAAGCATGGCCAAGCTGAAACAAGTGGAAAAAGTGGGCCCCTTTTGTCAAAAATGAAGTTTCAAGGATAATTGACTTTGGCCATTTCACAAAAATTTCCCAACTTCTCCAATGCATAGATTGCTCAATTTTGAAGCTATGAACATGTTCTTGGACATTTTAGAAAGGTATTGAAATCCTCTAACCAATGTCTTTGGTCCCATGTCATTTTGATTTACCAATCTCAAGTTACGGTCTTTGACTTAAAGTGCCTTTTTGTTGACTTTTGAAAATGACCTATAATGTTGAAATTGATAACTTTTTGTGAGAGCATTTCTTGGACTTGGAATGTGAAGATGAGTTGTAGGAAATGTCTTCTCCTTCAAGATGAGCATTGGATGGGATTTTTCTGATGAACCATGAAAAATTTATGCCTTGGTCAAGTTACAGTTGACTTTTCAGCTGTCCAAAAATAGAAACTTTTGCATCTTGATGATTTTTGAGCCATGCTTTGAGAATCATGATCAAGACTTGATCAAATGATGATTATGGCTTCAAAATAAGATGTTGACCAAAATTTTTGACTTTTGACTGCCAAATGACCATTTTACCCCTACAGTTGATTGTGGAGCAACTAGGACCTTTGACTGTGCAACTTGACCTTGTGAGCCTTGAAACTTGACATGTAGGTGCTTGACAATGTGTATGAGCATATGGGACTTGATTGAGCCCTTGAAAACTTCAACTTCCTTGCAAGAACCAAAACCCTAATTTGACTGGCTTTAGGAGAATGGTTGACTGTGTAGCCCTTGAGTAGACTTTGAGCCATTTGAAGTGATGCTTGGCAAAACTGAAGATTATGGGAGGGAAAATTTTGGGGTACAACACTTATCCTCTAGGGGGATCTGCTGGTGAAATATATCTTTATTGAAGATGAGCTTGTTAAGACTACTCTGTGGGGATAATCCCATGGATTTTGTTCTACGGGGATAATCTTGTGAGGATATTTCTGTGGGGATACGTGGATGAATTGAACATTATTCCAACTACTAGAGTCTTGAGCAGATGCTTATTTATGTTTTTACGCATATATTTGTTAACAGTAATCATATTCATATGCATATTATTGTACCCCAAAATTTGCCCTCCCATATTTCTCAAAACATTGCAAGAAAGATCCTCAAGTTGCTCAAAGTAGTCCAAGGGTTGGCCAGACAAACTCTCTCCTAAGGCAGTCTACCTCAAACTAGGGTTTCATGTTGCATCAAGATAATTGAGTCCAAGTGATCCTAAGTGCTCAACATTGTCCTAATATGTTCTCAAGATCATCCATGTCAAGTTTTAAGCCTTGCGGAGGAAGTTTGCTCAGTGAATTGCTCAAAGGTCCAAAAATCGACTGTGCTAGGGCAAAAGTCAATTGTGACCTACATACAGTCAAACTTTAAGATTTTTGGTCAAACATACTCATTTTGAAGTATTTTTCATCATTTGATCAAGGGTTCATCATGATTCATCAAGGATTGCTCATAATTCATCAAGACTCAAAAGTTGCTAAATTAGGGTTTTGTAGGAAAAGTCAACTCAACTTTGACCAAGCATAACTTTCTCATACTTTATGAGAAATGACCCATCCAAATCTCCTTTTAAATAGGATGCAATTCCCTACAATCCATCTTCATATCCAAAGTTAAAAATATGCACACACAGGAAGTTATGAATTTGGACATTATAGGTCATTTTGAAAAGTCAACAAAAACACCTTTTTTGTCAAAGCTTCATACATGATTATGGAATATCAAAATAAGATGAGACCAAAAGGGTTGATTAGAGGACATCTCAAGCTTTATAAAAAGTCCAAGAACACCTCCAAAGGTTCAAAATTGAGGAAGTTATGCATTGGTGATGTTGACCTTTTTTGCAAAATTGCTAAAAGTCAACTATGCCCAAAACTTCAAATTTTGCCAAATGGGCCCAATCTTTTTCACTTGTTTTGAGTTGGAAACATAGCCCACGTGCTCTAGCCTTTGCCACTTGTCCATATATTATTTTTATTTGAATTAATTCAATTTAAATAAAAAAAAATCAAATAAAAATCCAAAGCATTGATAACAAGAGATTTTATGCTTGTTTCAGGTTCCAATTACACAGCTAGCATCATCCAAATTCGTATCAAGGCTTGTGTGCACAAAAAGATTGAAAATAAGCCAAATTTGGAAGGTTTTCAAAGTGAATCAAATTAAATATGAAAAGCACTTAAGGAGAAGGATTTGGATACAATTTTCAACCCTAATGCATTCACTCATACATATAGACTGCGTGCAGACCTAAAAGGAGGTTGAAAACAGGCGCTAGAACAAGAACCAAATCTGGAAAAAAAAGCAAAAAGTGTGAGATCGAATTGATAGTTAAAGGCATCCTCAAGGCTTGTTATCTATCCCAATAGCTTCCTGGGACTCTCAGCAACCTAAAGCAATCAAGAACAAGTCCATTCCAGTCCCAAATCGCTCTGTAAGTCGTGCTCGACATGCCCCTGTTCTTGAATTCGTATCTCGTAGTTTAAGCATTGTTAACATGAATTAATGGCATATTATTGATCGTTGAGGCATTTGCAAACTTTCTGCATTATTTGATTTCATTTATATAGCCTGTACTGTAAATCACCATTGCTAGGTTTTCGAGCTTGGTTTTAGGGTTTTTGTTTCCAGGAACAATTGGCCTTCATGAGTGATACCGTTGAGATCAGGAGGACAAGACGAGTCTAACCATGGTGTTAGATGTTATTTACATGGCCCATGGAAGATTTTGGAAACGTACAAGCCTGTAGCAACGGACTTTGTCCATAGGTATAGGTGTTCCAGCCTTTAGCCACGTAGAGAGGAAGGAGATGATGAGGTGTCACTCCCCTATTGGCCCATTCAAATTCCAGCGCGCTTTTTCTTTTGTTTTCCACTAACATTCATTTTCTTATATTATTATTATTTTGTAATATGATAACAATCAAAACCAAGTGGCGTAGTGGTGGCCACGTGAGTACTTAAGGCGTTAGAGGCTGGAGGTCAGAGGTTCGATCCCTGCCTCCAGCATTTGCTATTTTCACATTTTATTTCAGGAGATCCAATGCACGCATGAGCCTGAGATCCACCGTGGGTCTTCATCATCAACGCGCCAGATGGCCAGATGGTCAAATCTGGTGGCCACCACTGAGAGTGCACCATAAGCCAAGTCAAACATGCCATACAGGATTACAAAAGTCAGCGTGGACCTCCACAAATGGGCCCAGATTTCAGCTATTGGCACCCCCAATTCAGGCCCATCTCTCATCTTTTATATTTTTGTTTATATTTCATTTAATTATTTATTTATTTAATTACTAACCAATAATTAATTTTCTTTTTATCAAAAAATCACCAAAAAATATTTTTATGTCCAAATAAATTTAGAATTTTATTTTTTTCATCAATAAATTAATTAATTTAATTAAGTTTGATTAATTAGACAATTTTAATTTCCTTTTGTAAATAATTAAAATTAATTAGAATCAATAGGTTTTTATTACTAACTTAATCATTTTTTTTAAAATAACAAAAAAACAAAAATATGTCATTTAATTGTTTTCATTAATTAATTTAATAACTAATTAATTTAGCATTTAATTTAGAAAAACTTATTTATTTTATTAAAAACAACAAAAAAACAATTTTCTCTTTTAATTAGGATAGAAGGGTCAAAACCCTAGTTTCACATTCGATCTAATTTTCTCGCGCGCGTTATTATTATTTTTATCCAATTATTGTATCTGCTTCCGGTTTGTAATAATTAAATTAGGACATTTATTTATTTTTACCGCTTTTAATTTCAAAGGGTTTATTTTTGGCTATGTAAATACCCGAAGCCTTGTAATAGCGTAGTTTAAATTCCTCACTTTAATTTCTGCCAATATTTAACTGTTAGATGTTTGATAATAGGGTTTGCATGACAAGAATGAATGTCGGAACTTAAAACAGTTAGATCACCCTAAAATGTGCAAAGATAAAATAATCTGAAATTGACACACTCGCACATGCGCACTCCTAGGGTACACTCCCACTTGGTTGCCTTCGATAAACGGTCATTGAGTATAGGATGCTTTAGTGGTCGTCCTTTTGTCCAAAGATCAAGTTGCCCCGGAAAGGTTGCCTCTGATATTGTCGCCTAGGATAAATGATCTAAGACATTAAGGTTACTACTAAGACGTCCTAACATTGCTTTAGTGATCGTACGTCCCTTTCGAATTGACCCTCAAAACTCCAACGACGATGCTACCTACTCACTAATAGTGGGATAGTATTGTCTTAAGGAAACAAGCATAGAACGATTCTTTTTTCGAGTAGGTAGATTAGTTCTTAGATACTTGCTCATCCAAAACAAACTTTTTTTTTCACTTACACTCTTTTAAAAACAAGTTTTCAAAAACACTTCATTACACTCTTGAAGACAGAAGCAAGAGTTAAATCGAAATCAAAACAAAAACTTTTCAAAGCACGCAAACACAAAGAATTTTTTTTTGAAAATGATGAGCAAGTACCTAAGAGCCCGTAGATAACTACGGATATGAAGGGTGCTAATACCTTCCCTTTCTATAATCTACCCCCGTACTCAGAAATATCTTGAAAAAGGAATTTTTCTGTGCTTTTTTCCTTTCCTTGTTGGATAAAATAAAAGTCGGTGACGACTCTTGCTTACCGCAACATTTTGCAAACACAAACGCCAAACGCAAACCAGCAAATTCCTCAACAGAATAGGGAAACCACGATCCTGGTTCTGGTCACCGTATCACAGAACTGGCGAATCTGTTAGGGAATTAATAAGTGGGGTGTACCTTAGGAATAGTTCATTATATTGTTTTCAATTGTTTGATCTGTTTTCTCTATCTTTGTGGGCTTGTATCGGAGTTACTATAGATCCTAACCCGGATCTGGGGATACCTTTTAGGTAAGTAGCAATAGACTGTGAGGGAACTGTACGGTGTAGACCGATACGGTTGAAGCAGTAGTTATGTTGGTGTGACACTTTAGTTGGTACTGATATCCTTTGTGTAGGAACAAGGAGAGTATGGGGCTGCTAAGGGGTCATTAAGCATCAACTGACCTTAGAACCTATAATTGACCAACTTGGCCATAGAAAAGTAGCAGTATGCTACACTCATTGAGACCATACTCTCGCGATGATTCCGGCTGCAAGAAAAGGTTGCTAAACTGGAATTATGACCGATCGAGGATGGTCAGTGATATTGAGATCCTCTAGAACCCGGTTACTATTACTAGGATAGGTTGAACCAACTAAACTGAAAGAGGGTAATACCTAAACTCCATGCCAGCCTGAAATTTAAGGGCTACTGTGTGACTTGGTTGCCCTTACCATGTTTGCTATCTGTGAATACTTGTGGTGTGTTCTTATCATGACATCATGCATCATGACATTGCATGTATATTTCATTAGACTAACCCATTTCAAAGACTGAGGGGATTCATCTTTGTTCTGTTTTGCAGATCATGGCATCTATGCGCAGAAATACTATTCGCATCAGCTTCGTACAAATCCCTGCTCAACTTAGAGAGTTGGTTTCTAAAGTTCCTGATACTGCTTCCTTTGTCAGAAGACATGGTTATCTCCTTGGTTTGGTCACTTCCCAGTTAGATGAGCAAATGATGAGCATTTTGTTCCAGTTCTTTGACCCGTTGCACCACTGTTTCATCTTCCCGGACTATCAGTTGGTCCCTACTTTGGAGGAGTTCTCTGATTTACTTGGCATTTCTATTCTAGAGCAAACACCATTTACAGGTTTGGAGGTAGCTCCTAGGCCAGAAGATGTTGCTACATCCCTACATCTGACAAAGGCTGAAGTAATGTCTAACTGGGACACTTGAAGTGGGGTGAAGGGCTTCTTAGCTAAGTTCTTGATTGATTAGGCTCAATAGTTTTGGGACAGTTTGGACTTTCAAGCATTCGAAGATATCCTGGAACTTCTCATCTATGGTTTGGTTCTGTTTCCTAATTCAGATTCTTTCATCGATGTGAACGCAGTCAAGATCTTCATGTCCCTTAATCAAGTGCCCACTCTCTTAGGTGACATTTTACATGCTCTTTATGCCCGTACTACTCGAAAATGGGGAACCCTTATGTGTTGTGCACCATTGCTGGCGAGGTGGTTTATTTCTCACCTCCCCAAATCTGTTTTGAAGAACGAGGAAGGCATGGGTTGGGCCTACATAATTATGTCCCTTGCTCACACGGACATCATTTGGAGTACTAAGGATATGGAAGAAGTAGTTGTCATTGACCAGTGCGGAGAATACCCCAATGTTCCTTTGCTTGGAATTAGGGGAGGAATAACCTATAATCCTTGTCTGGCCTTACGATAGTTTGGACGAGCTCGAAGGGACGGTCCTCATGAGTTGCTAATTCTGAGCATTGTCTTTGACTTCCAGGGAGATGTTGAGGAACATCGCCACAGATTTATACGAGCTTGGGATAGGGTGAACAGGTCTGATCCGCATAATCTAGGAGCGAAGACTTCTCTTCCGATGCAACCGTATCTCCGGTGGGTTCGGGCCCATGCCCAAAAGCTAGGGATGCCATACGAAGCTGTCTTACCAGTGATTGTAGAGCATGCTGATGAAGAAGGGGTGCCTCATACTGTCCTCCACCCATACATGTCTACTGACATTGGGGCATTAAAGAGGTCTTGGATCCAGTTGAGGGAAGAGCGGGATACTTACAGAGAGAAGTATCATGAGCAGGAACGGAAGATTCTGAAGCTTACAAGGCAGATGGAGAATGAGAGGGTCCTCAACGGCTATGTCGGCACACAAGGAAAACGACCATGGGAGCGCTGATGTCTTTTGCTATTTCTAGTTTTGATTTACTTTTCAGTTTTTTCCTTTGTAACGCCTTAAAGGCATTTGTCAAACATTGTTGCAAGTTTTTAATCTAATAAAAGTGTGTTTTTATTTTGGTTTACAAATTTGAATATCCCTAAAGTCTTTGAAATCATATCATATGCATTCCATTCCCATGCACCTTATTACAGGTACCCTTACAGGTTTCTCATCTTCTTCGCTGTTTATTTCAGCAATCATGTCTTCTAAAACATCCACTGATCAAGCTATCAAGGCTCTCCAAGCTCAAAATGCTCAGTTCCAGGAAATGTTCATGAACCTGGCCAAGGGGCAGAAAGATCTGAAAACTCTTATCTTGAAGGATAAGAAGAAGAAAAAGAAGAAGACGGTCCTCTTGAATATGGGCCACAGGTTTGGGAACAGATTGTGAGAGGAAGTTGATTTGTCTCACTCATCTGGAGGGGGAGAGAATCAAGAAGAAAGGAGGGCTCCTAGCCTCGTGGTTTCTGACAACGACACTGACTTTGATGAAGACCGGTATCCTCCTACCGAGGACAAGTGTGATACGGTGGGAGAACTGACTTGAGGTTTTGCGTTTTATGTTCGCAAATGTTTCGGTTTAGCAAGAGTTGCCACCGACTTTTTATTTTATCCTAAGGAAAGATCAAAAAGCACAGGAAAGACCTTTGAGATGTTTTCTTGGGTTCGGGGAGTAGATTATGAAAAGGGAAGGTGCAAGCACCCTTTTCATCCATGGTTATCCATGGGCTCTTAGTTACTTGTTTAGATCACTTGCTTTTGCTTTTCAATTGTTTGAAATGGTGCTTTGTGTGTGGTTTTGAAAGATGTTTTGAAAAGAGGCCATTGTTGTGGCAACCTTTGTAATGATTCTTGTTTAAATGTATACAAAGGTGTTTTATCTCTTTGAAAAGATTTCAATATTTGAAAGTTTGATTGTGTTGTGAAGTGTGTTTGAAAATAGCAAGGAGGTTTTGCAAGCTTTTGATCAAGTAACTAAGAGTTTTTCTACCCTATTTTACTCAAAGATTTTTCTTATGTGTTTTTAACCCTTTTGATAGTGTTGTTTTACCATTGTATTTGGTAAACAACCTTGTATTAGGATGTTAAACGGGACAGGCACGGGTCATCGTATAGACCATGATAGCAATTGTGTTAAGTATCTTTGGCAAATTTTTGAGGGACTTTGATCATTTTGTTTAGGAAACAAAGATAGCGTCATCGAGGGACTATGATCTTTTGTTTTGTTTTTGTTTTGCCAAAGTACCCAACATGCATAACATGACCCATTTTTAAGGCAACAAGTGGATTGTAACCCTAGGGGTGCAAGTGTGCATTGTGTTTGATTTTCATGCATTTTGTCTTTGTATTAGGTCAAGCTACTTGTTGATTTTGATTTTTGCATACAAACCCTAATATCTAATCATGGCATAATTGAAAGCATAAAATGCGAGAATTAAAAGTCTAAGCTATTACAACATGATTATGGGGATGTGGGTACAATCTTTGAATGGGGGTGTATTTGACAAGAAATATAAACCATAATTTACTATTACATCCAAATTGAATTCAAATGCATAAATAAATAGACCATATTTAAATAGACAAAATAAACAAATATATAAAATAATATGAATTATGCAAAAAGTTTATGTTTATTTTCTAAGTATGTAAACATATTTAATGTAAAAATAAAGAAATAAATAAAAGATTAATTTTATTTGGTTAAGGGTAAAACCCTAATTTTCTTTAAGAAAATAAATACATTATATTATTTATATTTACATACAATAAAAATAAAATAGTATGTGTAAAAAAATAAAATATATTTAGAAAAAAGTATTTTTAAGTATAAATAATAATAAAAGTAAAAATGTAGTATTTTATATTTTTATTCTAAAGTATTTAATAAAATAAAAGTATATATATATATATATATATATATATATATATATATATATATATATATATATATATATATATATATATATATATATATATATATATATATATATATATATATATATATATATATATATATATATATATATATATATATATATATATATATATATATATATATATATATAAATAAAAATATATTTAGAGAAATATTTTCAGTGTGAATAAAAATAAAGAATAAAAATAAAAGTATAATTTACATATTATTTTAAAGTTTTTAATAAATAAGATAAAAGTAATTAAATTGCTTTTTATGTTAGAAAAATAAAAATAAAATGCAAAATAAATGTGAAAAATTATAAAAATATTTTTGAGTATTTTTTATATTTGGAAATAATAAAATATAATCAGAAATGAAAATAAAAATACAAAAATATAAAATAACAAGAAATTGGGCCAGGGGGTGCAAAGAGGAGAAGGGAGGTGTCAAAAGTAGCCAGGACCAAGCCCAGCCCAAACCAACTTCATCTTCAACCTTCTGACTTTGAAAACGCGTGCGCCCTGTACAACTACCAGATCCTGTATACGAGCTCTATTGCAAAAACACATAACATCAAACTTGTAGAGCATTTCAAAACGAATCCAACCATATAAACAACTTGTCTTAACTCTCAAAGACCAGAGAGAATTTCTCTGGCCCTAAAATCTAACCTAGTCTTTTCAGTATGTTCAAGGATGAAATTCTCTTAGCATGCTTAATATAAATGAAAACTGAGCATATGTACAGCTTCATGGCAATGAATACTACATTTCTTATTCACAAACCTAAAGCTAAATGTTCCTAAATAGAGAGATAAGAAGTGGACAAAAACCTGTTTCAGCTGACTTCGTGTAGGGAAATGTAGAGCTTTTCAACAAGGCTTGAGATGTCTGGGAGCTTGCTTGGACTTCACTTGACCTTCTCCAATACCTAGCTTGCCTTGAATGTACTTGAATCAGCCTATAGAACTCAACCTGCACAAGCTCTAAATGAAAATGGCAAACCCTGTTAATGGAGTTACAGTTGGTGTTTGAGGTTTGGGATAGTTTGGATGGATGAAATGGAAGGTGTTTGAACCAACTTGGGGAAAAACGCACGAGCAAATTGAGCTATGGAAGTAAAGTTGCAGGTTCTGCCCTGTTTTGCCAATGGAAGGTGATTTATGGCTAGGGGATGTTTAGAGGCTCAAGCAATCGTGTTTCTGGCTCAGAGGGATGTGATAAAGATGTTCAAAATGCTTGCACAAGTTTCTTTGGGCTGATGTACAAGTTCTCATGTTTTGGACAAGTTTCTTGTTTTTGAAGCAAAATGTGGGAAGTGATTGAAACAGGCCTGTACATGCTATCGTTATGCTTGCATACTTTGCCCTTGGCCCCTCCAACGGGTAGATTTGATTAGCTGCATAAGATATGGATCAATGCTCAAGAAATCAGTTTTGACATAAAGCATGATTTTAAGCAAAAATGGAAACTTTGTTTTTTCTACTTAGGGATTAGGTTTGTGTACAATGCCCTAATGACCAAAACAATATCTTAGACCAATGGATTTGCATTAAATTATTAAGTTTGAAGTGGTTTAGAGGCCTGTAATCTAGTGCAAAGCATGCTGACTTGAAATTGCAACTTGTATGAACATGAATATGCCATGGATGAAAAGTGAGTTTTTGCCAACTTCAAGCCTTTGATTCTCTCTAACCACAAATGTGTTTGAGGAGTTCTTGGACATTTGGAAAGCTTGTAACATGCTCTACAATCCATATTTGAAATGAAACTTGGGATTATAAGTGGAACTATGTGAAAAATGGCCATGAATATAGGTCAAAATCCTGCCTAAACTAGGGCAAAATTTCACTAAGTTAAAAGTTTTAGGGACCCTTGCTCCAAAAATCATAACTTGAGATCCAAGCTTCTTTTGAGAAAACTTTGTGAATCAAAGTTGTATACTTTGTGGAGGAATACAACTTTCATGTTGGAAGTTTTGTTTGAATCCAATTGCATCATGGTGAAAATGTTGGGAAAAGTTAGGAAAAATTAAGAAAATTTCATAACTTAGAAAAATTCTAAGTTATGAAAATTTTCAACTTTAAACCCTAATTTGCAAAAATGGGTTTCTTGATGAAAAAGTTTCATGTTTTGACACATCTTGATGAAAAATGACCCTTGGCACTTGATTTTGACCAAAAAGTAAGAGTTTGACTTTTCAGTATACAGTCAAATTTTGATCAGTTGACTGAAAAATTCATCTGTCAATCCAATGCAATTGAGATCTTTTGAACTTGTTGAATAGGTCAATATGATGCCATTGAGTCCTTAAATCCATGGTTGAACCCAATTTGCCATTGGCTAGGTCAAAAGTCAGAAATTTCCCTCGTGCAATCAAAACCCTAAAATGACCATTTTGCCCTTTTGGTGATCTGATCAAATTTCTTGAGGAGTTGTGGTCCAAACTTGATCAAATGGTTCATGTGAGTCTATAATGTTGATGTGGATCAAAAATCATGAGGTTTAACTGTAAATTGGCCACATTTGACTTTTTCCCCAATACAACTGATTTCTAGGTCAACTGTCCAATTGACTGGGCAAAAATTTGATTCAAGGCTTGAAACTTGGTATGGACAAACTTATAAGTCCAACATGAAGTATGAAAGTCACTTTGGGCATTGTAGGTCAAAAAATCCATGTGCAAACTCAAACCCTAATTTAGGTCATCAATGTAAGGAGATGTCTTGAGCAGAGCAAACTCTAGCTTGATCTTGAGTTCAAAGAGCCTTGTGATGAGAAATGTTGATAAAATGAGAGGGAAAATTTTGGGGTACAACAGTTGCCCCTGTTCAATCTTCTTGAACCTGAAGAGTTAGATTGGCAAGTTTGCCTTTCGTGACTTGAAGGTAAAAGAGGATTGGACACTAGAGTGCCCGTAAATTTGCACTCGTCAAAATATTGCCGAGGGAATGGGCTTAAAGATGCCATCAAAAATGTTTGTTAAATATCAGTAGAATCAACGTCAGAATGGTATCCGTATCTGCAATGTATCTGAGTTGTATCTGGAGATTGGATTCGTATGAGCAAAGGAATGGCGTCCGTGTCTGGAGTGTCTCTGAATTTGACTTTGATAGTTGAATCTGAATGAGAAATAGAATGGCTTCTGTGTTTGGAGCGTATCTAGTCTGTATTTGATTGCTAAAGTCTGAATGACTAATAGAATGACCGCCGTGTTTGGGGTGTATCCATGCTGTATCTTGACTTGAAATTCTGAATGAGTAATAGAATGACCGCCGTGTCTGGGGTGTATCCATACTGTATCTGAAATAAGAGATTTGAATGAGTAGCAGAATGACTTCCATGTCTTGGAGTGTATCTGTATTGTATCTGAAATAAGAGATCTGAATGAGTAGCATAATGACTTCCATGTCTCGGAGTGTATCTGTACTGTACCTGAAATCTTTGAATAGTTGTTAACGATAGCTTTTAATCTCATCCTGAAAAGGGTAGAATGTTAGCTGAAATACAAAGTTATGTTGCATGATATGTATGATGCAATAAAATGTGTTCTATCAATGTTTATGATATATGAATGTAATGGATGCGCATGTAAGCTGACTAGCCATCTTGCTGAGGAAAAGAAGTCCTTGTTAGCTGGAGATAATGAAATCTTTGACTGCCACCGAGGAAAATAAACCCTTGACTGCTGTTGGAGATTCAAAACCTTTGATTGTTGAGACTGAGAATGTCCTTTGGACTACTGCTGAGGATTGAAAATCCTTGGTAACTTGTGGGGAATTGAGAATCCTTTATGACTTTCCTGGGAAAATAAGGATAACTCTGACGATCTCTACTGGGGAATTAAAACCTGGGAGGCTTCAACCGGAGAAATGGGAATAAGAATCTTCGTTCTGCTGGGAAATAACTCTGTGGGGAAAATGTTTATCCTGCTGGGGAGATCAGGAGTTTGGGTTGTATGCCAACGTACTGGGGATTCCTGTTTTGTTGTTTGAGGAGAAACTCCGCTGGGGATCGGGAGTTTAGAAACTTAGCTCTGATGGCGATTTTGAAACTTGACTCTGCTGGGGATATGTAATTCACGGTTTTAACTCTGTTGAGGATCTGAATGACATACTGTATGGGATTTCTTCTGGAATAGCCTAAAGACATTTTCCCGTACCTTTAAATTATCAGTAATTACCCTTTCTCCTTTCATTTTATTTGTAGGCAATGATTACATTCAAATGCATATGCTCATTTAACAAATCATTGGACGTTTTCAAATAAAACATAAGTGTAAAAAAAAGAAAGAAAAGACAAGCAAATTTTTGCATTTTGAAGTATCTTTGTATTAACTTTATAAGTATTTTTGTACAAAGGAGACAGACATCCTAGTAAGAGAATGTTGTCGAAAAAATTGAGAAAAATTTTATACAAAGAAAGATGGCTATGTGTAACAATTCCATGGGGTTCCCATTCTGCTAAAGCCTTCACAACTCTGAGTATCTTGTCCATTCGTTGCTTCGTTCGCAGATGATTGGATATATCAGAAGCTTGGAGATTGTCTGTGAAGAGATTGTCCTTAAATTGATCCGACGAGACATAGTCATACGCTTTAATTCCCTAACTTTTGTCTGGACCGCCCTTTCGGGTTTTCGATCCACCGGGAAACCCTTTTTTGCACAAGTCGCCCTTTCGAGTTTTCAACTTGCCGGGTGTACATATTTTTTTATTTATCCCTAATTTTTTTCTGAACCGCCCTTTCGGGTTTTCGATTCACCGGGATGCCCCTTTTTGCCCAAGTCGCCCTTTCGGGTTTTCAACTTGTCGAGTCGTTTATGCGTAGTATCTTTTGACTATGTCGGTGTTCGCAGGGTGCGGCAGGTCATCGCCGTCCATGGTGGTTAGAATCATAGCCCCACCAGAAAAGATATTTTTTATCACAAAGGGTCCTTATTAAGTAGGAGTCCACTTGTCCCTGGGATCACTTTGCGGCAAGATGATCCGCTTGATTACAAGATCTCCGACTTGATATACCTGACGTCTGAATTTCTTGTTGAAAGCCTTGATCATCCGTTTTTGATACGTCTGACCATGACAAACAGCAGTAAGTCGCTTCTCGTTGATCAAATTGAGTTGATCAAGCCGGGTCTGAATCCAATCGTCTTCACTTAAACCAACATCCTTCATAATCCTCAAGGAAGGAATCTGAACTTCCATAGGTAAAATAGCCTCCATGCCATATACCAAAGAAAATGGGGTTGCCCCAGTTGAAGTACGCGCCGTGGTACGATATCCATACAGAGCAAACGGTAACATCTCATGCCAGTCCTTGTATGTGACTGCCATCTTTTGAATGATCTTCTTGATATTTTTGTTCGCAGCTTCAACAACACCGTTCATCTTTGGCCGATAGGGAGATGAATTGTGATGTTGAATCTTGAATTGTTCGCATAGAGCGGTGATCACAGTGTTATTCAAGTTTGTACTATTGTCTGTGATGATCCTGTCGGGAATACCATACCGGCATATGAGGTTTTGCTTAATGAAGCGGGCAACCACATTCTTTGTAACGGAGGCGAAGAAATCCGCTTCGACCCACTTGTTAAAATAATCAATAGCTACCAAGATGAAGCGATGTCCATTGGATGCCGTAGGCTTAATCTCTCCAATCATGTTGATTCCCCACATCGCGAATGGCCAAGGAGCTGTTAGAACGTTGAGAGGAACTGGAGGAATATGTACCTTGTCATCATAGATTTGGCATTTGTGACAAGTACGAGAATATTGATGACAGTCAGCTTCCATGGTAGACCAGTAGTAGCCTGCCCGTAGAATCTTCTTAGCCATCGTATGTCCGCTCAAGTGAGTGCCAAATGTGCCGCTATGTATTTCAGTCATGATCAATTCAGCTTCAACTTTGTCCACACAACGAAGTAGAACACAATCATGGCTGCGCTTATATAGGATACCATTGCTCAGGAAGAACTTGGCAGCAAATCTCCTTAAGAACTTTTTGTCGTTGACTGAAGCTCCTTCAGGGTACTCTCGAGTCTTGAGATACCTTTTGATTTCATGAAACCAGGGTTGTTCCACTACTTCTTCGATATTAATCTCATGACAGTGCGCAGGTTCGTCCATTCGCTCGATGGTGATTTGGGGAGCCTCATTATCCCAGTTGAGTTTAAACATGGAAGACATTGTAGCCAGAGCATCCGCTAGCTGATTTTCTTCTCGCGGGAAGTGCTCAAAGGTAATCTGCTCGAAATGAGGCAACAATGTCAGGACATGTTCTTTGTATGGGATAAGATTAGGATGTTTAGTGTCCCACTCTCCTTTGATTTGACTGATAAACAAAGCTGATTCCCTAAATACGACCAAAGATTTGATTCCCAAGTCAATAGCGGCCTTGAGACCAAAGATACAAGCTTCATATTCGGCCATGTTGTTGGTGCAGCTGAAGCAAAGTATAGCAGTGAAAGGTGTATGGCAACCTTCTGGAGAAATAAGTACCGCGCCGATACCGTTTCCAAGTGCATTTGAAGCTCCAACAAAGTATAGGGTCCATCGGGATCCTTGTTCAGGTCCGTCATATGGTATGTTACCTTCAATGTTGTCCAATGTCATAATTTCCTCGTCAGGGAAGTCGAACCTCATAGATTGGTAATCTTCGACGGCTTGATGAGCTAGATGGTCAGCTAGTACACTCCCCTTTATAGCTTTTTGGGTTGTGTACTGGATATCATACTCAGTCAGGATCATCTGCCATCTAGCGATTCTTCCGGATAAAGCAGGCTTCTCAAAGATGTACTTAATCAGATCCATTTTAGAAATCAACAAAGTGGTATGTGTCAACATATACTGCCTTAGCCGGTGAGCAGCCCATACCAAAGCGTAGCAAGTTTTCTCGAGCAGTGAGTAGCGAGTCTCACAGTCGGTAAACTTTTTGCTAAGGTAATAAATGGCATGCTCTTTTCGGACAGACTCGTCATGTTGGCCCAGTACACACCCCATTGAGTTATCCAAAATAGTCAGATACATGATTAAAGGTCTTCCTTCGATGGGTGGCATCAAGATAGGAGGTTCCAGCAAATACTCCTTGATCTTATCAAAAGCAACTTGACAATCATTGTTCCATTCGACCACCTGATCTTTCTTCAACAACTTGAAGATTGGCTCACAGGTAGATGTTAGGTGAGAGATGAACCTTGCAATATAGTTTAAGCATCCCAAGAAACCTCTAACCTCCTTCTCAGTGCGGGGGGCAAGCATTTCTTGTATAGCTTTGACTTTGGCGGGATCAACCTCGATGCCTTTGTTACTGACGATGAATCCCAAAAGTTTACCAGACCTAACTCCGAAAGTGCACTTGCTAGGGTTCAGTCTGAGCTTATACTCCTTCAATATGACAAACAGCTTTTGCAGATGGTCGAGGTGTTCTTCTTCTGTCTGTGAACGGGCTATCATGTCGTCTACGTAGACTTCGATTTCATGATGTATCATGTCATGAAACAAAGCTACCATGGCTCGCTGATAGGTTGCCCCAACATTCTTCAGTCCGAATGGCATCACTTTATAGCAGAAGGTACCCCACTGCGTAACAAAAGTAGTCTTCTCCATGTCTTCGGGGGCCATTTTGATCTGGTTGTATCCCGAGAATCCATCCATGAAGGAAAATACCTTGTGTTGAGCTGTTTTGTCAACCAAGATATCAATGTGTGGTAGTGGAAAATCATCTTTGGGGCTAGCCCTATTTAAGTCTCTGTAGTCCACACACATTATGACTTTGCCGTCCTTCTTAGGCACAGGCACTATGTTAGCAACCCATTGTGGATAGGAAGTAACAGTCAGAAAGCCAACATTGAACTGCTTCATCACTTCAGCTTTGATCTTTTTATACATATCGGGCCTCATTCGGCGGACTTTCTGCTTGATTGGTGGACAATATTCTCTTGTAGGGAGACGGTGAACCACAATATCTGTATCCAGCCCCGGCATGTCTTCATAGGACCAGGCGAAGATCTCAACATATTCATTCAATAGCTGAACTAAGCGCTCTTTGACACTCGGCTCCATGTTGGCACCCACTTTAACCTCTTTTCTGTCTTCGGCAATACCCAAATTGATAGTCTCTAACAACTCTTCATGGGGCAGAATAACCCTTTCTTCTTGTTGCAAACGTCTAGCCAACTCTCCAGGCACTTCACAGTCTTCATCACCTTCGTACTCGGCATGATTGACCAGATCTTCAGAGTTGCTGAAGGCCATAGCAGAACTGTTACCCATGGAATCTGGAGTGGATGGGTACCTGCATTTTGTGAGTGTGGGTGTGTGTAAGGGATAGCCATCCTTAAACAAAATAAAATGTAAAAGGAAAGAAAATGAACACAAAAGTTTATAGATGAAAACGTCCATGATTCATTAAAAATGGCATATGAAAATGAAGAATCAAAACCCTTACAAATGGACCTATATGCCCCGGGTAAGGCATAAGGCGAAAAGAGTGTACGAATTGTTTAAAAGTTATTATAGACCAACATAAATGTTTCAAAAGATAAATTACTGATTGATGAAAGTAATGGGAATAAAATGTTTTGCCTCTCAGTTGTTTAATCCTCCTTCAATGGTTGGAAAGATCCAATCTTCAAAGTTGCCCTCTTCATCATCATCTTCTAAAGCATGAACTCCATGGTGAGTGATCTTTAAGGGTGGTCCTCCAGCCCGGGAGCGACGCACAGCTTTTTGGCTAGCAGCAGTGAAACCCAATCCGAACTTGTCTGTCTTGTCAGGAAAATCTGGCAGTTGCCCCCACACTGTACTTCCTCCCTCCTTGATTACAGCCTCCGCATATTTAAGGGATGACATCCGAGACACAGGCTTGGTGATGATAGGCACATCAGTCATTGTCTTTGCTACTGCGACCTCAGGAGAAACCTCTTCAAAGTGTTGGAAAGGTGTTTCTATAAATTCACCATCTAACTCCACGTAGCGGAAAGAGTTAAGGTGGCTTATCATATACTATTCCTCACCATGAACTGTTATGATCTTACCCTAGAATAGATATTTGAGCATCTGGTGTAGAGAAGAAGTGACTGCCCCAGCATTGTGGATCCATGGCCTTCCCAACAGGCATGAATATGAAGGACGGATGTCCATCACATAAAATGTAGAGTTGAAAATTTCTGTTCCCACCTTGATTGGGATGTCCACTTCTCCGTGAACCATCCGCTTAGAACCGTCGAAGGCTCTAACAATGATATTACTGGGCTTTAATATCAATCCTTCACAATCCAATCTGTCCAATGCTTTCTTTGGTAGAACATTTGTGAAACCAAGCTTTCCAAATGTTTTGATGAAGACAAGCTAGCATGCAAAATGAATGGATCAAGATAGAAGTTTTATCTCAAGCAAAGATTCTTTGATCAAGATCAACATTTCAAGACTTATGGCTTAAGGTATATGAAAATTTTGATCTTATGCTCTTAGTGCTCAAAACTATTTTTAATCATGCATTTACTTTATTAAAATAATATTTTGAGTATATACTATGTATGATTAAAGAAGGATATTTTAAATTGTTTAAAATCTTTGAAAATAATGTTTTTTCAATTTTTGCACACAAGCAATCGATTGTCATACAATGACAATCGGTTGCATCCAAGAAACTTTTGCTTCTGTTTGACATACAATCGGTTGTCGTCTAGCAACAATCGATTGTCATGTGTTTTATTTTCAAATTTTTTGAACGTTGGCTTTAGAGCAACCGATTGCTCCTAAATGACAATCGGTTGTCCTAGTTATATTTTACAAATTTTTTAAACATTGTCGTGCTGCAATCGATTGTTGCTTTGGTGCAATCGGTTGTTGTGCCTTAAATTTTGAAAAATTTTATTTTTCCAGCAACCTTTGGTAACACCTTTTCATGACAATCTTTGTATCTTTTCATATACACTGTTTTAGTAAAAATGGTTTAAACATTGCTATGTTTCATTGAAGAGGTATTACTACACTATAAATCATTTTCATTTAGAATTTTGAAAATCAATCAAAAAGAATCAAAAACAAAAAATCAACAACAATCACTAACAACTTTCTATTCTTTTGATTATACTCTTTATACTCAAGATATTTTGTTCATCATTTTCATATGCATTTTGAAAATTGTTCTTGAGCACTTAGAAGAGTATTCCATCTTAAATTTCATATTGAATAAGAAAAGATCAATCAAGTGATTGACATTGCTCTTTCATCATTCAAACTATTATAAAAATCAAACAAACTATTGTACTTGTTTTCAGGATTGTTGGAAACAAGAAAGACACTTAGGGAGGATTGTTCTCTTTGTGGTCTTAGTGAAAATCCAAGAGGATTGTTCTTGGTCCAAGAGGATTGTTCTTGGCTTGTCAGGTAGTATTAGTACTCTCGGACTGTGAGGGGAACCGGGATACATCATTGTGTTCTTTACTTTCCGCATTTACTGTTTTCATCACTTATCATAAAAAGAAAGAAAAGAAACTCGTGCAAAAATATTCATACAATTCAGAAAAAGTTTTAAAGAACCTAATTCACCCCCCCTCTTAGGCGCATCCGAACTTACAATTGGTATCAAAGCAGGTTATAGGTAACCTGTTCCTACTAGATCCATAATGGCTTCCGCAAACAACAATTCTGTGTTCAGAGACGGTGGCAGTAGCAACAAGCCTCCTCTATTCTATAGTGAATATTTTGATTACTGGAAGATCCGTATGAAGGCTCATTTAGAAGCACAAGGAGAAGAAATATGGGATGCTGTCCAAAATGGCCCTTTTGTTCCGGTAACTGTTGTAAACGGTGTTGGTTCATCAAAGCCTAAAACTACATGGGATGGTGATGATAAGAAAAAGGTCTTGTATGACAAAAAGGGAATAAACCTCCTTCAAAGCTCACTTAGTATGGATGAATTCTCCGTGTCTCAGCATATACAACGACAAAAGAAATTTGGGATACACTGGTTGAAACACATGAAGGAACAAATGAAGTTAAGAGATCGAGACTTAATACGTTAAGTCAAGAATATGAATTATTCCGCATGCAACCCGGAGAATCCATTCTTGATTTACAAAAGAGATTTGTGCATCTAACAAATCATCTAAGGGCACTTGGCAATTAACTAATGATGAATTGAGTCTAAAAGTGCTTAGATCCTTGACTAGAGAATGGCAACCAAAGGTAACGACAATCTCAGAAAAGAAGAGTCTCGCTACTATGACATCCGCAACCTTGTTTGGAAAACTTCAAGAATACGAGACAGAACTTGGTAGATTGGAAAAGCGTGAAAATCAAGAAAAGAAGTCTAAGAACATTGCCTTGAAGATTGACTCCAAGGAAGACAAAAAGAAAGATAATCCTGATGAAGATGAAAACTTCATGCTTCTCGTTAGAAGACTTGGAAAATTCTTTGGTAAAAATGACAAAGCCTTCTCGCACTCAAAGAAGAAGAAACACTTCAAGAAGAAGGAAGGATCCTCATCAACACAAGAAGTTACGTGTTATGAATGTGGTAAACAAGGTCACATCAAACCGGACTGTCCAAAACTTTTAAAGAAAAGTGGCTACAAAGGCAAGAAGGATTCAAAAGATAAGAAAGCATATGTTTCATGGGAAGATGTTGAACTAAGTTCGTCATCCGACTCCGATAGCGACGAAAGTGCAAATCTTGCGTTAATGGCATCACACCACTCCGAAAGCGAAGATGATGAGGTTAGTAACGTATTCTCTCTTTTTGATAGTGATGCACAAGGTGCTATAAATGAACTGTTAAATGAATGCAAAATTCTATACAAAACTATCTCATCACAAAAGAAACAAATTTCATCGTTGGAAGAAAAATGTGGATCTATTGAAAAAGATCTCAAAGATGAAAAGCAAAAAGTTAGTGATGAAAAACAGAATTTTGTATGCACAAAGTGTGAATCTCTCTCTTTCCAAATTGTCCAATTGAAAAGGGTTATTGAAAGGTATGAAAAAGGACAAATTGGATTGGAAGGTGTTCTTAGCCAACAAAGATACTCAAATGACAAAAGTGGTCTTGGATACTCAAAATTTTCAAAACCAAGTACTAACAAGACCATCTTTGTCAAGGCTAGCGATCAACCAACCAAAGAGAAAGGAATCACTCCCAAAATAGTTCATCACTATCCTAAAAAGAAAATACCCCCTAAGAAGAAATCTTATCCTTCTAGATATAGAAGTAAATTTGAACCTACTTGTTTTTATTGTGGTATTCGAGGATACACACCTAATGCTTGTTATGTTAGAAACTTTGGCATGGAAAATGGGAATTATGTGTGGGTTAAGAAAGGAACTAATTATGAAGGACCCAAAGCAACTTGGGTACCTAACAAAACCTAATCTTTTTTTGTAGGTAAGCTTGACGACCACTTCAAATCTATGGTATCTCGATAGTGGTTGTTACAAGCATATGACGGGAGATATCGACAAATTTTCACATCTAACGCTTAAGGCCAAGGGTTATGTGACGTATGGAGATAACAACAAAGGAAAGATTCTTGGCATAGGCAAAGTTGGTGGTCCACCTTTCACATCAATTGAAGATGTTCTTTATGTCGAAGGACTAAAGCACAATCTTCTAAGCATTAGCCAACTATGTGACAAAGGCTTCAAGATCAAGTTCACTAAAGATGAGTGTTTGATAGAAGATGAAGTCACACATGAGGCTAAACTTAAAGGTAAAAGAGTAAATAATATTTTTATGATTTCCCTTAACGATTTGTCTTTGAAGGTTAAATGTCTCATGACAAACAACAACGACTCATGGATATGGCACAAAAGAATCGCTCATATTCATATGGAACATTTAAACAAATTGATTAAGCATGACCTTGTTGTTGGACTGCCTAAGATAAAGTTCATCAAAGATAGACTTTGCGATGCATGTCAAAAGGGAAAGCAAACAAAATCAACTTTCAAATCCAAGAATGTGGTGTCCACTACTAGGCCACTACAATTGCTTCATATGGACTTGTTTGGCCCTTCAAGAACAAGAAGCTTCAGAGGTAATGTATACGCTCTAGTTATTGTTGATGACTTTTCTAGATATACTTGGACACTTTTTTTAGTGCAGAAAAATGATGCATTCAAGGCGTTCAAGAAATATGAAAAGCAAATTCAAAATGAGAAGTCACTATCTATTGCCTCCATAAGAAGCGACCATGGTGGAGAATTCCAGAATTCCTCCTTTGAAGATTTCTGTGAAGAACATGGAATATCACATAATTTCTCTGCACCAAGGACTCCTCAGCAGAATGGAGTTGTAGAAAGGAAGAATAGGTATCTTATTGAACTTGCAAGGACAATGATTAACCTTCCAAAATACTTTTGGGCGGATGTTGTAAGCACGACATGCTTTGTAAGCAATAGAGTTAATATTCGACCTATCTTGAAGAAGACTCCGTATGAACTCTTTCGAGGAAGGAAACCAAATATTTCATTCTTTCATGTCTTTGGCTGCAAATGTTTTGTCCTTAACAACGACAAAGACAACCTTGATATTCCTCAAGAAGATGGCTCCAAGACCAACAATGAGAATCAATTGAAACAACAAGAAGAACAAATTCCGGAAGAATCAAATGTCAATAATCTACCTAAGGAATGGAGAACCCATAGAGATCACCCTATTGATAAAATCATCGGTGACATAAGTCAAGGCGTTTCAACAAGATTGAATCTCAAAGATGCTTGCTTGAACATGGCGTTCGTATCTCAAATCGAACCTTCCAAATTCGACGATGCATTAGGAGATGACCAATGGATAATTGCTATACAAGAAGAATTAAATCAGTTCGAGAGAAATTAAGTTTGGGAACTTGTTCCTAGACCAAGTGACAAACACATCATAGGTACAAGATGGGTGTTCAAAAATAAACTTGATGAGAACGGTATAATTGTCCGAAACAAAGCAAGATTGGTAGCCCAAGGATACAACCAAGAAGAGGGAATTGACTTTGAAGAAACTTTCGCTCCAGTTGCAAGGTTAGAAGCTATCTGTGTTTTACTTGCTTACGCTTGTTCATTGAATTTTCAGCTTTACCAAATGGACGTCAAAAGTGCATTCTTAAATGGCTACATCAATGGAGAAGTCTATGTCAAACAACCCCCGGGCTTTGAAGACTTCAAGAATCCTTCACATGTCTTTAAGTTGAGAAAAGCTCTTTATGGCTTAAAACAAGCACCTAGAGCATGGTATGACAGACTCAGTACTTTCTTATGTGAAAAAGGTTTCGAGAAAGGTAAAGTGGATAAGACCTTGTTCATAAAGAAGATCAAAGGTAACACTTTATTAGTACAAGTCTATGTCGATGATATTATATTTGGTTCAACTAACCAAGATTTGTGTGAAGAATTCTCGTTGATGATGCAAGGAGAATTTGAGATGTCTATGATGGGCAAGATGAACTATTTCCTTGGATTGCAAATTAAGAAACTGAACGATGGTATCTTCATCAATCAATCAAAAATATTGCAAGGAACTTTTGAAAAAGTTTGATATGGATAATTGCAAATCAATGCACACACCAATGGGCTCCGGTACTTATGTTGATCAAGATGAATCCGGTATTTCCATTGATATTACTAAATATCGAGGCATGATTGGATCACTGTTATACTTGACGGTAATTCGTCCTGACATCATGTTCAGTGTATGTCTGTGTGCATGATTTCAAGCAAACCCGAAGGAATCTCACCTTATGGCGGTAAAAAGAATCATGAAATATCTCAAAGGAACAACCAATGTCGGCCTATGGTACCCAAAAGGTAATATATGTAATTTAATTGGTTATTCTGACGCTGATTATGCAGGATGTAAAACAGATAGAAAAAGCACAAGTGGCACTTGTCACATTTTGGGAAATGCATTAGTCTCTTGGGCATGCAAGAAACAAGCTTGTGTGGCTCTTAGTACGGCCGAGGCAGAATATATTGCAGCGGGTATTTGCTGTGCGCAAATTCTATGGCTCAAGCAACAACTCCGTGACTACGGACTCGATCTTGGATGCATTCCACTCCGATGCGACAACACAAGTGCAATCAACATTACAAAAAATCCTGTGATGCATTCTAGAACAAAGCATATCGACATTCGACATCACTTTCTTCGTGATCATGTACTTCAAGGAGATGTCGAAGTCACCTTTGTGGATACGCATAATCAACTAGCAGATATTTTCACTAAACCATTGGCAAGAGAACCATTTTCAGGATCCGAAGAGAGCTAGGTATCTTGGACGAAAATGACATTATCTAATTAAGGTACATGGCTATGATTTTAATCTTAACTTTATGGTAATATGTCTCAATCCATGTTTTTATTACTAAACTTATGATATATGACCATGAAATGCACAGAAACTAAGTATTTTTCACTTTTCACTAATGACAGTCGGTTGTCATAGAGTGACAATCGGTTGTATCTGAAAATTTTTAGATTCTGTCTTCATGACAATCGGTTGTCACTCCACGACAACCGGTTGCTTCTTCTTTATTTTCGCCCCTGTCTGCATTTTACAAAGGATGCAATCGGTTGTCATCAAACGACAATCGATTGCACAGTTCAAATTTTTGAAATTTTTTTTTCCAGTTACACTCTCTTTTATTCTTTCTCTTCCGTTGCCATTACTAATATTTATTTTGTACAAAGATTCTTATTCTCTTTTTTTGTTTTAAAGTATTTGGTCAACAACTTTTAAATGCATAGTCCTTTCCTATGACAATTTTTTTTGGATACTTACACACTCAAGAATCTCTATGGTACAAGTCTTTATTGTTTTGACTAAACCATTGCATGCCTTACCTATCCATTTAATGCCTATCTCTCTATAAAAGCTCAACCAAAACTTAAACCTCACATATCCTCTTTTATCTCAAGAAACCCTACAAACACCAAATACCTTTTCCCCTTCCAATTCTCTCATCTCTCACCATGTCAACATCAAAGAAAGGCAAGGGAAAAGCTTCTTCCTCATATCAAGGTGATGATCTCTCAAGACTCATTCCATCAAGAAGACAAAGGGAAAGATTTGTGTCTCACTTTCAAAGGATGACGGTTCTTTTACCAAGGTTCGGTAATCTTGACAACTTTTATTCCAAATGCTTTAGTTTTCCAACATTATTTAGATCTCAAGGGATGTACAAGTTGATTGGTGTTAATGGACCCATTTACCCCACTTTGGTTAGAATTTTCTACAGCAATCTAACCATTTCTAAAGGTTGCATGATTTCAAATGTCAAAGGGGTTCCTATAGAACTCACAGTGCAAAATTTTGGTGAAGCTTTGGGTATTCCAAATGATGGTGCTTGCATTAAACTTCTCTCAAATGCAAATCTGCTTGGCTACAACAAAAGAGACTTCTACTATGGAATTGCAAGAATTCCCAAGCGTGATTTTATTCAGAAAAGGCAAAGACTACTTTGTGGTACTCCGGAGAGGAACTCTTGGTCTGCAGGAATTCTCACTATTGATGATTGTTTGATCCACTACTTTTTGGCGTATGTGGTTATGCCAAAGTTCTCAAATATTTCCAATGTCAATGATTGTGAGATGCAGATTTTATATGCGATGAAGAATGGGATTCAAATCAACTGGTCTTATGTGATTCTACATCATATGACACTATATAATGAAAATGATTCTGCTTTGCCCTATGGCTCCTGGCTTACCCTTGTTTTTGAGAAGTTCAATGTTCCCTTGTCTGGTGAACATATGGTGCCGATGTCTGACCCCAAACATGAAATTACTCCGAAGAAAGTATGTAATACCAAAACTGGCGTCAAATTTGATCCGATTAATCGAACCATCACATAAATTCGTACTCCTCCATAAAACCAAACTCCACAAGAACAACCACTTCAAAACCAACCTCCACAACCAATGGAAAACTCTTACAATCAAGTTTTTGACTACCTTCAATACATGAACAACAACATGAACAATCAATTTGCTCATCTCTATGCCCATACCAATGTCCCTCCTTATGAAACTCAACCTTATAATTACCCTTTCATTCAACCTCAAACCAATAAAGGCAATGATGGTGAAGGTCAAGATGATGAAGACTTTGTTGAAGGCATGGATGATTAGTTTTTTAAAGTTCTTATGTTTTTAGTACTTTATGTTCTTATGTTTTATGTCGTTTTTCTAGTTTTGTTTAAGACACTTCGTGTATTGTGATCCTTTTTCTTTTTGTGCACTTTGTTTCTGTTATGTCTATGTATGCAAACTTTATTTATGCTATGTTGTTTCTATGTGCAAAATTTTTATGATCTTCTTTCCCATTCCTTTTTGCTAATGACAAAGGGGGAGAAGACTTTGTAGTTTCTTTTGTGTTTCTCTAACCCAAATTGCAGCAAGCAATCTTCAAAACCCTCATGCAATAGATCAAGGGGGAGTCTTTGATTTAGGGGGAGTTTTTAAACAACTTGATTAGAGAAAACCAAGATGCACTCCAAACTTCAATCAATGGTTGTCATCATCAAAAAGGGGGAGAATGTGAAATCAAGCTTTCCAAATGTTTTGACGAAGACAAGCTAGCATGCAAAAATGAATGGATCAAGATAGAAGTTTTATCTCAAGCAAATATTCTTCGATCAAGATCAACATTTCAAGACTTATGGCTTAAGGTATATGAAATTTTTGATCTTATGCTCTTAGTGCTCAAAACTATTTTTAATCATGCATTTACTTTATTAAAACAATATTTTGAGTATATACTATGTATGATTAAAGAAGGATATTTTAAATTGTTTAAAATCTTTGAAAATAATGTTTTTTCAATTTTTGCACACAAGCAATCGATTTTCATACAACGACAATCGGTTGCATCCAAGAAACTTTTGCTTCTGTTTGACATACAATCGGTTGTCGTCTAGCAGCAATCGATTGTCATGTGTTTTATTTTCAAATTTTTTGAACGTTGGCTTTAGAGCAACCGATTGCTCCTAAATGACAATTGGTTGTCCTAGTTATATTTTACAAAAATTTTAAACGTTGCTGTGCTGCAATCGATTGTTCCTTTGGTGCAATCGGTTGTTGTGCCTTAAATTTTGAAAAAAATTATTTTTCAAACAACCTTTGGTAACACCTTTTCATGGCAATCTTTGTATCTTTTCATATACATTATTTTAGTAAAAATGGTTTAAACATTGCTATGTTTCATTGAAGAGGTATTACTACACTATAAATCATTTTCATTTAGAATTTTGAAAATCAATCAAAAAGAATCAAAAACAAAAAATCAACAACAATCACTAACAAATTTCTATTCTTTTGATTATACTCTTTATACTCAAGATATTTTGTTCATCATTTTCATATGCATTTTGAAAATTGTTCTTGAGCACTTAGAAGAGTATTCCATCTTAAATTTCATATTGAATAAGAAAAGATCAATCAAATGATTGAAATTTCTCTTTCATCATTCAAACTATTATACAAATCAAACAAACTATTGTACTTGTTTTCAGGATTGTTGGAAACAAGAAAGACACTTAGGGAGGATTGTTCTCTTTTTGGTCTTAGTGAAAATCCAAGAGGATTGTTCTTGGTCCAAGAGGATTGTTCTTGGATTGTTAGGTAGTATTTGTACAAATTACCAACAATAGGGAAATCTCTTTCATGTTGAAAGGGGACTGGAGTACTCTCGGACTGTGAGGGGAACCAGGATACATCATTGTGTTCTTTACTTTCCGCATTTACTGTTTTCGTCACTTATAAGAAAAAGAAAGAAAAGAAACTCGTGCAAAAATATTCATACAATTCAGAAAAAGTTTTAAAGAACCTAATTCACCCCCCCCCCCTCTTAGGCGCATCTGAACTTACAACATTTAAAGATGAACCGGTATCAACCAGAACATGAGCCAATGTGGTCCCCCTGCACTCTACCGAAACATACAGCGCATCATTTATGCTTTCTTCCCTTAGCGGTTAGATCGGCGTCAGAGAAGGCAAGACCATTATCGGCTGTAAGGCTAGCCACGCATTCTTGAAATTGATTTGCAGAAGTTTCTTGAGGAACGTGCGCCGTCTTCAGAAATTTGATCAAGGCTTTGGCATGAGCCTCAGAGCAAAGCAACAGAGCCAGCATAAAGATTTTTGAAGGGGTTTGCCCCAGTTGCTCTACGACATCATAGTCGCTCTTCTTAATTATCTTTAAGATTTCCTCCATCTCCTTTTGGGTGGTCTCAGGGATAACCAAAGTCTGAGCCCTCGTCCTGACGGGCGCTTCTTGGATCTCCTTACCTTTATCGGCAGTAACAGCAGAGGGTTCAACTTCGGGAGTAACAATTTCTTCAATTGTTGGGCTTTGCACAAATATCTTGACAGGCATAGAAGCACTTGAGGGTCCGAAGACTGCCCGTGGAGCAGCAATCTCCGGAGAGAAGATTCTTCCACTACGAGTTATCTTACTTGTCCCTGCAATATTCCCCACATCGGGAGTTTCTTCATCGGAATTCTCTTCGGCTGATTCGATCTGCTTGACACCATGGTAGAAGATCTCTCCTCCATAGTACCATGGTATCGTCTTGTTGGACTTATATGGGATAGGCCCCGACATGGTAATTTTCAGCGGTACAAACTTAGGATCAGGCGTAATCTTAACAGGCCTTTTGCAGGTCTTGGAAAGATTGTCGGAGATGGTGATTATGGCAATGTCATTGATTGAAGTAACAAGGGTAACAGGAGTAACATGAGTGATAGTAGCAACATGCGTTTTCTGAAATAGGATCTCTTGAGTATCCATCAGGCGTTGGATGTCTGATTTCAACAGTGGGCAGTCGGCTTGCATGGTTGAGCAGAAGTAACAATCTTTTTTACACCCCATAAAAATCCCGGCTTTTAACAGATTCATTTTAATCATTGGCAATGGAGTCATTAATTCATCAACAGCGGTAACATGAAGATCTTCTACAATTGCATGGACATTATGACCATGCTTCGACATAGGAGCGGATATCACATTAGGTTTTTCGGGGGCATCAAACTCTACCTCCTTGGCGTCTATCAAATCTTGGATCTTGTTTTTAAGCGCCCAACAGTTGTTGGTGTCATGCCCTACACTGTCCGAATGGTATGCACATTTTGCATTTGAATGATAATAGGGAGAAAAGGTATTTGGGTTTTTCGGCGCTTCCTTCAAGTTGGTAAGGTTTAACTTTAACAGATGAGGGAGGACCTGAGCTGGTGTCATATTGATCCGAGTGAATTGTCGTTGTGGCCTTTCTACCCTTTGTTGGTTAGTTCTTGGTTGACTGCTTCGAGGTTGATCGGTTAAGGAATCCTGGATCATCACAGCCCCTACCGCGGGTCGACGCTCCATTCTTCCTTGATTTCTCTGGGTATGAATAGCAGAAACTTCCTTCTTGGCTGGGAAGGTTTTCTTAATAGCAGTGGATGCAGAGGCATCCTTCTGAATTTTACCACTCTTAATGCCAGCTTCGACCCTTTCACCGGTCAGAATTAATTCGGTGAACCCTGTAGATGAGCTCCCAATCAAGTGATTGAAGAATGGACCTGGTAGAGTCCCTAAAAACACGTCAACCAGCTCTCTATCCGACAATGGTGGCTGCACCCTTCCAGCCAAATCTCGCCACTTTTGGGCATACTCCTTAAATCCCTCATTAGAGGCCATACCCATACTCTGTAGTTGAGTACGAGTAGGCGCTAAATCTGCGTTGTATTGGTATTGTCGGTAGAAAGCAGCAGCCAAATCTTCCCAGTTATGAATATCAGATCTCTCAAGTTGATAGAACCAGTCCAGTTGCGTACCCGACAAACTATCTTGAAAAAGTGGACCAACAGATCCTTATCAGAAGAGTGAGGTTGGATCTTTCTGACGTAGGATCTCAGATGCATCTTCGGACAGGACAAACCGTCATATTTAGAAAATGTAGGTACTTTGAACTTAGGAGGAATGACGATCCCAACAACCAACCCTAGTTCTTCAAAATCCAATCCAGGAACCCTTTGCACTTCCATGGCTGCCAACCGCTCTTCCAAATTTTTATACTTATCGTCCGCAGGGGGATATTGCTGCTCAGAGTAATCTTCCTCCTCTTCTTCTTCTTCCTCTTCAGCTTCAGATTCGGAGGGCATTGCAACTCCTTTGCCTTTACCAATCCCTTCGTCAGACGTCAAGGGAATTCCAGAACTCTCCTAGCTTGATGCTCAAATCTTCTTCCCATAGTGGCCACACCAGCCCTTTTCTTCTTTTTCTCTTTTGGTTCCTTCTCTTTCTCTAACAGTGCTTTAAGATCCTCTTGACCCTTTGCTAAGGTCATGAGGAGTTGTTGGAATTGCGAATTCTGTGCTTGCAGATCTTTAACCGTCTGCTCTATATCCATCTCGCTGAAATAAACAACAGAAAGATAAGGAAACCTGGTGTGAAGACCTGTTTATGCATATGATGAATGATATGTTATTCATGTAATGCATTCAAGGATTCAGAAATTCAAATTTATTACAAACAAAAAGAACACACGTCATATTAATAAGAAGAAATTTGTTAGTACATAAATGCCCCATGGGCAAAATATTACAAAGCTTCTTAATGTAAAAAGACGTTGCGCATCCTCTTTGGCGCGATGTAAGTGTTAAGAGTCTCCTCTTTGTGAAGTCGGCGGGTAAGTTCCAAAACTTTCTTCTCACTGGCATAGAAGCTGGCTTCAAAAGTATTCCATTCTTCCTTGAGTTGTATCAAACTCCTTTGCAATTCTTCCAATGATGTTGACATGTCAGGATGTAGGAGGGTGTATGGAACCTCTCCTTCCATAACAGGCTCTTTGATCACAGGGAGAATGTAGGGGTAAGGCATCATAAGATTCTGGGCGCGGGTTCGTACCCACTTGAGATAAGGCTCAAGGGGGATGGAATTCTTGTGCCCCAGTGTCTTACTATCCACTTTGTTGGGCATCCTCCAAGCTCTGATAAACCTTTGTCGAAGTCCTTGAGCGTCATTGTCGAAGTCAAAAACCAAGTCAGGAATCAGCATATCATGAGGGCCATCCCTTCGGGCATAACCAAATTTCCTTAGAGCTAAACAGGGGTTGTAGGTAATGCCTCCCCTAATGCCAAGTAATGGGACATTAGGGAATTCTCCACAATGATCAATGATGATGACATTTTCTCTGGACCGAGAGCACCAATGAACATCAGAGTGTGTGAGGGTCATCAACCGTTGTGACCACCTTAAACCCTGTTCATTCTTCAAAACTGACTGGGGAAGGTGAGAAATAAACCACCTTGCTAAGAGAGGAGTACAACACATGAGAACACCTCTTTTCCTCATTGTTCGTGTGTGAAATGAGTGTAGGATATCCCCAAGCAATGTAGGCACAGGATTCCGAGATATGAAAATCTTGACAGCATTCACATCTATAAGCTGATCAGGGTTTGGGAACAAGACCAATCCATAGATGAGAAGTGCTACAATCTCCTCAAAAGCTTGTAGATCGAGAGAATTCCAGCAGTCTTGTGCCTTCTCAAACAGAAACTTTGCCAAGAAACCCTTGACACCACTTCTGGTTTCCCAATGACCCTTGATATCAGATGGTTGCAAGTGTAAGGCTTGAGCAACATCTTCAAGCTTTGGTTCTCTTTCCGTACCGTTGTAGGGTAGTTGATGGAGAATAGGAATCTTCAGGAGTTGAGAAAATTCCTCCAAAGTAGGTACTAGTTGGTAATCAGGGAATGTGAAACAGCGGTGTAAGGAGTCAAATAACTGGAAGAGAACCTTCACCATGTCTTCTTCAATGTTGGAGTTGACCAAGTTGAGAAGTTTACCATGTCTTTCACTGAAAGGAGAATTCTCTGGAATCTTGGAAGTAAGCTTCTTGAGTTGAGGAGGGATTCTCACAAGGTTGACTTGAATTGTTTTCCTGCGAAGAGTTTCCATGACCTACAAAACAAGAACAAAGATGAAGATCTAAACCCTTGAGATGGTTAGTGGATGCAAATGGTGCTTTATGATGTTCATGATGAATGCACAAACATATGCACAAGCAAATCACACAAGATCCTAGTTTCAGGCTTGCATGAGGTTTCAATGGTAAGTACCCTCTTGAAGTTAGTTGGCTCAACCTGTCCTATAAATAGTAACCGGGTTCTAAAGAGCTCAATATTACCGAATTATTTTCTATGTTCATTGTTTCAGTTTAGCCACTTAACTGGCGACTGAAATATTTCAATGAGTGTAGTATCGAGTATCTACCAACTTCGGACTGCACCAAAGCCGGTCATCTCACTACCCCTAATAAGGCCAAGATGGTCAAGTAAGGTTCTAAGAGTTCATTAGTGCTTCATGACATCACTCAACGGCCTCGTATTCTCTTTGATTGACTCAAAGGCTACCAGTACCCACAAATATGTCGCACTAATATAACTATTGCTTCAACCATGTCGGTATACCCCACACAGTTTCCACAACGTATTGCTATTTACCTATGAATGTTTCCCAAATCCGGGTAGAGGATTTCAAGCCCAAACAATTGAACCAAATGTAAAGAAATCAAAGCAAACAATATAAGCATGCAAAAGGTGATCTAAACCCTAAGGTTACTCCACTTTTAAAGGTTTCCCCAGCAGAGTCTCCAGTTCTGTGATACGGTGGGAGAACTGACTTGAGGTTTTGCGTTTTGTGTTCGCAAATGTTTCGGTTTAGCAAGAGTCGCCACCGACTTTTTATTTTATCCTAAGGAAAGGTCAAAAAGCACAGGAAATACCTTTGAGATGTTTTCTTGGGTTCGGGGAGTAGATTATGAAAAGGGAAGGTGCAAGCACCCTTTTCATCCATGGTTATCCATGGGCTCTTAGTTACTTGTTTAGATCACCTGCTTTTGCTTTTCAATTGTTTGAAATGGTGCTTTGTGTGTGGTTTTGAAAGATGTTTTGAAAAGAGGCCATTGTTGTGGCAACCTTTGTAATGATTCTTGTTTAAATGTATACAAAGGTGTTTTGTCTCTTTGAAAAGATTTCAATATTTGAAAGTTTGATTGTGTTGTGAAGTGTGTTTGAAAATAGCAAGGAGGTTTTGCAAGCTTTTGATCAAGTAACTAAGAGTTTTTCTACCCTATTTTACTCAAAGATTTTTCCTATGTGTTTTTAACCCTTTTGATAGTGTTGTTTTACCATTGTATTTGGTAAACAACCTTGTATTAGGATGTTAAACGGGACATGCACGGGTCATCGTATAAACTATGATAACAATTGTGTTAAGTATCTTTGGCAAATTTTTGAGGGACTTTGATCATTTTGTTTAGGCAGCCAAGATAGCGTCATCGAGGGACTATGATCTTTTGTTTTGTTTTTGTTTTGCCAAAGTACCCAACATGCATAACATGACCCATTTTTAAGGCAACAAGTGGATTGTAACCCTAGGGGTGCAAGTGTGTATTGTGTTTGATTTTCATGCATTTTGTCTTTGTATTAGGTCAAGCTACTTGTTGATTTTGATTTTTGCATACAAACCCTAATCTCTAATCATGGCATAATTGAAAGCATAAAGTGCGAGAATTAAAAGTCTAAGCTATTACAACATGATTATGGGGATGGGGGTACAATCTTTGAATGGGGGTGTATTTGACAAGAAATATAAACCATAATTTACTATTACATCCAAATTGAATTCAAATGCATAAACAAATTAACCATATTTAAATAGACAAAATAAACAAATATATCAAATAATATGAATTATGCAAAAAGTTTATGTTTATTTTTTAAGTATGCAAAAATATTTAATGTAAAAATAAAGAAATAAATAAAAGATTAATTTTATTTGGTTAAGGGTAAAACCCTAATTTTCTTTAAGAAAATAAATACATTATATTATTTATATTTACATACAATAAAAATAAAATAGTATGTGTAAAAAAATAAAATATATTTAGAAAAAAGTATTTTTAAGTATAAATAATAATAAAAGTAAAAATGTAGTATTTTATATTTTTATTCTAAAGTATTTAATAAAATAAAAGTATATATTTATATATATGTATATTATATTAAATATGTATAATAAATAAAATATATACAAAAATAAAAATATATTTAGAGAAATATTTTCAGTGTGAATAAAAATAAAGAATAAAAGTAAAAGTATAATTTACATATTATTTTCAAGTTTTTAATAAATAAGATAAAAGTAATTAAATTGCTTTTTATGTTAGAAAAATAAAAATAAAATGCAAAATAAATGTGAAAAAATTATAAAAATATTTTTGAGTATTTTTTATATTTGGAAATAATAAAATATAATCAGAAATGAAAATAAAAATACAAAAATATGAAATAACAAGAAATTGGGCCAGGGGGTGCAAAAAGGAAAAGGGAGGTGTCAAAAGTAGCCAGGACCAAGCCCAACCAAAACCAACTTCATCTTCATCCTTCTGACTTTGAAAACGCGCGTGCCCTATACAACTACCAGATCCTGTATATGAGCTCTATTGCAAAAACACATAACATCAAACTTGTAGAGCATTTCAAGACGAATCCAACTATATAAACAACTTATCTTAACTCTCAAAGACCAGAGAGAATTTCTCTGGCCCTAAAA
The DNA here is from genome assembly GCA_948472305.1 of Vicia faba. NCBI lineage: Eukaryota > Viridiplantae > Streptophyta > Magnoliopsida > Fabales > Fabaceae > Vicia > Vicia faba. Next base: position 1,508,013,843 of record OX451738.1, read on the forward strand.
TCTAACCTAGTTTTTTCAGTATGTTCAAGGATGAAATTCTCTTAGCATGCTTAATATAAATGAAAACTGAGCATATGTACAAATTCATGGCAATGAATACTACATTTCTTATTCACAAACCTAAAGCTAAATGTTCCTAAATAGAGAGATAGGAAGTGGACAAAAACCTGTTTCAGCTGACTTCGTGTAGGGCAATGTAGAGCTTTTCAACAAGGCTTGAGATGTCTGGGAGCTTGCTTGGACTTCACTTGACCTTCTCCAATACCTAGCTTGCCTTGAATGTACTTGAATCAGCCTATAGAACTCAACCTGCACAAGCTCAAAATGAAAATGGCAAACCCTGTTAATGGAGTTACAGTTGGTGTTTGAGGTTTGGGATAGTTTGGATGGATGAAATGGAAGGTGTTTGAACCAACTTGGGGAAAAATGCACGAGCAAATTGAGCTATGGAAGTCAAGTTGCAGGTTCTGCCCTATTTTGCCAATGGAAGGTGATTTATGGCTAGGGGATGTTTAGAGGCTCAAGCAATCGTGTTTCTGGCTCAGAGGGATGTGAGAAAGATGTTCAAAATGCTTGCACAAGTTTCTTTGGGTTGATGTTCAAGTTCTCATGTTTTGGACAAGTTTCTTGTTTTTGAAGCAAAATGTGGGAAGTGATTGAAACAGGCCTGTACATGCTATCCTTATGCTTGCATACTTTGCCCTTGGCCCCTCCAACTTTTAGATTTGATTAGCTTCATAAGATATGGATCAATGCTCAAGAAATCAGTTTTGACATAAAGCATGATTTTAAGCAAAAAGGAAAACTTTGCTTTTTCTACTTAGGGATTAGTTTTGTGTACAATGCCCTAATGACCAAAACAATGTCTTAGACCAATGGATTTGCATTAAATTATTGAGTGTGAAGTGGTTTAGAGGCCTGTAATCTAGTGCAAAGCATGCTGACTTGAAATTGCAACTTGTATGAACATGAATATGCCATGGATGAAAAATGAGTTTTTGCCAACTTCAAGCCTTCTATTCTCTCTAACCACAAATGTGTTTGAGGAGTTCTTGGACATTTTGGAAAGCTTGTAACATGCTCTACAATCCATCTTTGAAATGCAACTTGGGATTCTAAGTGGAACTATGTGAAAAATGGCCATGAAAATAGGTCAAAATCCTGCCTAAACTAGGGCAAAATTTCACTAAGTTAAAAGTTTTAGGGACCCTTGTTCCAAAAATCATAACTTGAGATACAAGCTTCTTTTGAGAAAACTTTGTGTATCAAAGTTGTAGACTTTGTGGAGGACTACAACTTTCATGTTGGGCAAAGTTAGGAAAATTTCAATACTTAGAAAAATTCTAAGTTATGAAAATTTTCAACTTTAATCCCTAATTTGCAAAAATGGGTTTCTTGATGAACAAGTTTCATGTTTTGACACATCTTGATGAAAAATGACCCTTGGCACTTGATTTTGACCAAAAAGTCAGAGTTTGACTTTTCAGTATACAGTCAAATTTTGATCAGTTGACTGAAAAATTCATCTGTCAATCCAATGCAATTGAGATCTTTTGAACTTGTTGAATAGGTAAAGATGATGCCATTGAGTCCTTGAATCCATGGTTGAACCCAATTTGCCACTGGCTAGGTCAAAATTCAGAAATTGCCCTTGTGCAGTCAAAACCCTAAAAATGACCATTTTGCCCTTTTGGTGATCTGATCAAATTTCTTGAGGAGTTGTGGTCCAAACTTGATCAAATGGTTCATGTGAGTCTATAATGTTGATGTGGATCAAAAATCACGAGGTTTGACTGTAAATTGGCCATAGTTGACTTTTTCCCCAATACAGCTGATTTCTAGGTCAACTGTCCAATTGACTGGGCAGAAATTTGATTCAAGGCTTGAAACTTGGTATGGACAAACTTATAAGTCCAACATGAAGTATGAAAGTAACTTTGGGCATTGTAGGTCAAAAAATCCCTGTGCAAACTCAAACCCTAATTTAGGTCATCAGTGTAAGGAGATGTCTTGAGCAGAGCAAACCCTAGCTTGATCTTGAGTTCAAAGAGCCTTATGATGAGAAATGTTGATAAAATGAGAGGGAAAATTTTGGGGTACAACAACAGGTATAAGCAACTCGAAGACCGATTAAGTGCGATGGAGATCCAGAAGATACCTGGATTGGACTTTGGAGATTTGGGTCTGGCATATAGGGTGGTGATCCCCCACAAGTTTAAAGCGCCCGTCTTTGCTAAGTACGACGGGGTCTCCTATCCGAAGCTACACCTCCGATCGTATGTTAGAAATATGAAACCATATACTGCTGATAGGAACCTCTGGGTTCACTTATTTCAAGATAGTCTGTCAGGGACTCAATTTGAATGGTTCTATTAACTAGAAGGAGCTAACGTCCGTAACTGGGAGGACCTTGCTGCTGCTCTTTACAAGCAGTACCAATATAATGCCGACCTTACTCCCACGCGTACCCAACTTCAGGGTATGTCTATGGGTGCGAGCGAAGGTTTTAAGGATTACGCTCATAAGTGGAGAGATCTGGCAAGAAGAGTACAACCCCCTTTGGCTGATAGGGAGTTGGTGGATATGTTTTTGGGGACTTTGTCTGGTCCGTATTTCAATCATTTGATCGGAAGTTCATCGTCTGGTTTCACTGAGTTGATTATGACTGGGGAGAGGGTCGAAGCGGGTATCAAGAGCGGAAAAATACAGAAGGGTGCTTCGTCAAGAACAGAGAAGAAGCCTTTCAAGAAGGAGTCCAGTGCAGTTTACAGCTCAAAGAGCCAAAATCGACCTGAGCGCCGCCAAGCGGTTAATGCGGTGGTTATATCAAAACCTGTTTTTGCCCCACAACGCAACAATCAGCAAAGAGCAGAGAGGCCTCAAAGACAATTTACTCAGCTCAGTATGACTTTATCTCAAATTCTGCCGCAACTGTTAAAAACCAACTTGGTGATTCCGAAGGAGGCCCCAAAGAATCCCAACACCACGTCACCATTATATAATCTGAACGCCCGTTGTGCTTATCACTCTGATAGCCCAGGGCATGATACCAATAACTGTTGGGCCTTGAAGAATAAAGTGCAGGATCTGATTGATGCTAAGGAGATCGAGTTTGAAGCACCTGAAAAGCCTAATGTCATAACGGCTCCTATGCCAAAACATGACGCGGGAGTAAATGCTATTGGGGAAGATGATGTGGAAGAGTCTGAGTTTGACAACTGGATTTACCCGAATATCGACGGTGGATTAAGCAATTGGACGACAAAGGATTCCATGCCAATTTCTTTTATTACACAGTAATAGACTTTTATTTTGGATTTGTAACAGACAATTTTTAAACTTTACGGCCCGGTGCCTTACCCAAGACACCGTGGCTTTGTTTTAGGGCTTATTATGTGTCATTTCCATATATCATGAATAAAAGCATTGGACATTTTCTTGCATTACAAATTTTGCGCTCTTTGTTCTTCTTTTCTATCTTGCAAAACAGCTATTTTACACACACTCACATATATAGGTCTACATCCACTCTGGATCCCACTGATAATGACTTTGCTACTGCCAATTATGACTTCGAAAGTCCGATCAACCAAGTCGAGGACGAAGGTGAGGATGATTGCGAAGTGCCTGGTGAACTTGCTACGCTGTTACTTCAGGAAGAGAGGGTCATACAGCCGCATGAAGAGCCAGTGGAAACAGTAAATCTAGGTACAATGGTAAACAAGAAAGAGGCCAAGATCGGTCCAAATCTGGAGTCTAGCATCAAACAATGGTTGATATAGTTGTTGCGTGACTATGTTGAGATCTTTGCCTGGTCTTATGAAGATATGCCTGGGTTGGATACCGATATCGTGGTTCACTGCTTGCCCACCAAAAAAGATTGTCCTCCAGTGAAACAGAAAGTTCGCCGAATGCGCCCATAGATGTTTGCGAAAATCAAGGCTGAAGTTATGAAACAGTTTGATGCCGGTTTTCTAGCAGTTACTTCTTACCCACAGTGGGTGGCCAACGTGGTTCCGGTCCTGAAGAAGGATGGTAAGGTTCGAATGTGTGTTGACTATAAGGATCTGAACAGGGCAAGCCCCAAGGATGATTTCCCTCTGTCTCATATAGACGTTATGGTTGACAACACCGCGCAGCATAAGGTCTTCTCCTTTATGGATGGTTTCTCCGGTTATAATCAGATTAAGATGGCTCCCGAGGATATGGATAAGACAACCTTTGTTACTCAATGGGGTACCTTTTGCTACAAAGTCATGCCTTTTGGATTGAAGAATGCTGGGGCAACGTATCAGCGCGCCATGGTCGCTTTGTTCCACGACATGATTCATCATGAGATTGAGGTATACGTTGATGACATGATTGCAAGATCCCAGACTGAGGAAGAACATCTTGACCACCTCCAGAAGCTGTTTGACAGGTTGAAGTTGTACAAACTAAGGCTAAACCCGAACAAGTGCACCTTCGGGGTGAGATCTGGTAAGCTATTGGGTTTCTTCGTTAGTGATAAAGGTATTCAAGTGGACCCTGCAAAGGTGAAGGCTATACAGGAAATGCCAGCTCCCCGAACAAAAAAAGAAGTCAGAGGCTTTTTGGAACGTCTGAACTATATTTCCCGGTTCATCTTGCACCTAACTGCTACTTGTGAGCCAATCTTCAAGTTACTGAAGAAAGATCAAGTGGTAAGATGGAACGATGGATGTCAGGCTGCTTTCGAAAGGATTAAATAATATCTCCAAGAGCCTCATATTCTGATGCCTCCAGTTGAAGGGAGACCTTTGATCTTATACTTGACGGTACTCGATAATTCAATGGGGTGTGTACTGGGGCAGCATGACGAGTCTGGCCGAAAAGAGCATGCTATTTACTACCTTAGCAAAAAGTTTACCGACTGTGAGACCCGATACTCACTGCTTGAGAAAACTTGCCGCGCTTTGGCATGGGCTGCTCGCCGGCTGAGACAGTATATGTTGACTCACACTACTCTATTGATATCGAAGATGGATCCAATCAAGTATATCTTCGAAAAGCCTGCCTTGTCCGGAAGAATAGCAAGATGGCAGATGATCTTGACTGAGTACGATATCTAATACACGACCCAAAATGAAATTAAGGTAAGTGTGTTGGCAGATCATTTGGCACATCAGGCAGTAGACGACTACCAATCTATGAACTTTGAATTCCCGGATGAGAACATTATGTTGGTAACCGACTGCGAAACACCTGGACCAGATGAATGACCTTAGGAAGGATTCCGATGGTCTATGTACTTTGATGGAGCCTCAAACGCTTTGGGTAATGGCATTGGCACCATGATCATATCTCCTAAAGGCTCTCATACTCCGTTCACCGCCCGACTATGTTTCAACTGCACCAACAACATGGCGGAGTATGAAGCGTGCATTATGGGTCTTCGAGCACTATTGACCTAAGGATAAAGTTCTTAAGTGTATTCGGAGATTCCGCTCTCGTGATTAATCAGATCAAAGGCGAGTGGGATACGAAGCACCCAAATCTTATTCCTTACAAGGAGTATGTATTGACTTTGCTTCCACACTTCGAGGAGATAACCTTTGAACACTTCCCTAGAGAGGAGAATCAGTTGGCGGACGCGCTAGCTACGATGTCTTCTATGTTCAAGGTTAGATGGGACAATGAGGCTCCCTAGATTACCATTGAGAGGTTGGACAAACCTGCACATTGCTGCGATATTGAGACTGAAGAAGTAACGGATAAACCCTGGTTTCACGAGGTAAAGAGGTATCTTGAGGCTCAGGAATACCCCGAGGGTGCATCTGTTAATGATAAGAAGTTTCTGAGGAGGTTCGCTGCGAAGTTCTTCATTAGCAATGGTATCCTTTATAAGCGTAATCATGATTCCACCTTACTGCATTGTGTGGATAAGAACGAGGCAGAAAGGATCATGGCGGAACTACATGAAGGTACTTTCGGAACTCATTCCAGTGGACACACCATGGCAAAGAAAATCCTTCGGGTTGGTCCGCCATGGAAGCCGACTGTTATCAGCATTCTCGGACCTGTCATAAGTGCCAAGTCTATGCTGATAAGGTGCACATACCTCTAGTACCTCTGAACATCTTGACAACTCCTTGGCCTTTTGCAATGTGGGGCATCGACATGATCGGCGAGATCAGACCTACTGCGTCCAAAGGGCATCGTTTCATCCTGGTAGCTATTGATTACTTTACGAAGTGGGTTGAAGCAGCTTCCTTTCCTACAGAGACCAAGAACATCGTGGTACGGTTTATTCGGCACAATCTGATCTGTCGATATGGTGTACCAGAGAGGATCATTACGGACAATGGTACAAATCTCAATAATAAGATGATCACCGAGCTCTGCAAGTAGTTCAAGATACAGCATCACAACTCTTCTCCTTATCAGCCAAAGATGAATGGGGCTGTCGAAGCAGCTAATAAGAATATTAAGAAGATTGTGCAGAAGATGACAGTGGCATACAAAGATTGGCACAAGATGTTACCTTTTGCTCTACATGGGTACCGTACCTCAACGCGGACGTCAACAGGGGCAACGCCTTATTCCTTGGTATATGGCATGGAGGCAGTCTTGCCCATTGAAGTTCAGATACCCTCTCTTCGGATTATGAAGGACACAGGCTTGAGCGAAGATGACTGGATTCAGACCCGGCTTGATTAGCTGAACTTAATCGACGAGAAGAGACTTACTGCTATTTGTCATGGTCAAACGTATCAAAATCGGATGATCAAGGCATTTAACAAGAAAGTCAGACGACAAGAGTATCAACTTGAAGACCTGGTTATCAAGCGCATAATACTGCCACAAGGTGATCCCAGGGGCAAATGGACCCCTACTTACAAAGGGCCATTTGTGGTTAAGAACATTTTCTCAGGAGGAGCTATGATTCTAACCACCATGGATGGTGACGACCTTCCTCACCCCGTCAATGCAGACATAGTGAAAAAATACTATGCATAATCAAAGGCCCACTAGGTTGACTGGCCTAGGCAAAAATAAGGGCTTCCCAGTGAACCAAAAGGGTTCGGGCAAAAATAAGGGATGAAAATGAAAAAAATTGTACACCTGGCAAGTCGAAAACCTGAAAAGGCGGCTTGGGCAAAAAGGGGTATCCCGGTGGACTGAAAACCCGAAAGGGCGGTCCAGGCAAAAATTAGGGATCAAAGCGTAACACTATGTCTCATTGGATCACCTTGCAATCAGACTTCGGTATCGACTATCAAGCTCGGACGACACCAATCAGTCTGATCCACCTTCAACCAAGTAGCAAAGTGATGAGATGCTCGAGGACATAAAGGCAATAGCAGAGTTGGAACCCAGTGGGGTTGTCCACATAGCTGTTTTTCTTTGTTTTTCACAAATTTTATAAATTCTATTTGTTCGACGGCGTTCTCTTACTAGGACGTCAGCCTCTTGTACAAAAACGCCTATTTACAGGCTAACTTCGAAATCAATAAATGTCATTTCACGAAGAAATTTCAAACTATTTTCCTTTTTTTGTTTTTGTTGTACCCCAAAATTTGCCCTCTTTTCATACACGCATATTATTGGTTTTATGGCTATGGAATAAAGGTATATTTATCAAGCTTCTTCAGGTTACAAGTGTCATTTATTTCGTCAATGGATATTCTTAGAGTATTTTCCGTGCTGAAGATCGGTTCGTCGTTTTGCAACGATTCGGGGTTCAAAGATTCATAAGTCCAACCCGGCGCTTCATATTCAGGTGTTCTTTCCCCCAAGATATCTCTGATAACGTATTCTCAAATTCAGGTTCGGCTCAAGAGTCAATTCTTTAAAGAAGGTATCCGAATGTGTGAGTTTTCTCGAAGAAATATGGTGAAAAAATGTGCTGAAAGTGCAGTTTTTACGCACTAAAAAATTCATAACTTGAAGATCGTGTCTTGTCTTGAACCCGTTCCAGTGGCCAAAATTCCGTCTTGACATTATCTACGTTTTCATCTCTCACGGCTGGAAGCCAATTTCGATCAGAAGGTCTTCAAAAATGTGGATTTATCAAGTATTTTCGTACAGAAAATTTGTGACAGAAGTTTATTTGCGTCATGTTCAGAAAATCATAACTTGGTCGATTTTCATCGTATCGAGCTGGTTCTGGCGCCAAAATTTCAAAAATTGAGTTGGCTAAGTTTTCCCAAAAGGTATTGAATTCGAACGGTATCCAAAAGGTCTTTGTTTTTTGCTCAGAGTACGCGTGACGCGCCAAAAATCCTGAATGCTGAATATTATTTTATCTGGGTCAAAACTTCGAAAATTCATAACTCGGTCAATATTTATCGGATTGGACTCATATTTTTACACAAGGTCACTGACTCAGATATCTACAACTTTTTTGCAAAAGTCGAGACCAAATTATGCTCCGATCAATACCAGTTTTTATTGAAGAACGTGTCAGAGTCGACACTGGAGCCCAAAATAAGTTTGTCTGAGCTGAAACTTCAAAAATTCATAACTAATTTACCATTTATCCGATTGAGCCGATTTTCGGACAGGAGTTAGTTCTCGATGTCGGCTACATTTTGTTTTCACATTTCAACTTCAAAATTTGCATATAAGCCCCTGCGATTTAGCCTGCAACGTGACAAACTCAAGTGAACATTGGAGGCCCAATTGCACATTCAAAGCCCGTTTTTTGCTCTCTAATTTCTATTATATAATCTCATTCTTTTCACACAAACAAGGGAGAAAAAAAACCCTTGCCACAACATATCAAATTCTTTCAAGAACCCTAAAACCTTGAAATCCTTATTACAAATCTCCCTCTCACTACAAACAAGCCATCCCGGTTACAAACCAACATCTCACTACAAACAAGCCATCCCGATTACAAACCAACATCTCACTACTTCTCCAGTAAGGGTAAGGCTGGCTTGATCTCCATGATCAAAAGGGCATAAAAGCATTCATATCACTACTTCTCCAGTAATGGTAAGGCTGATTTGATCTTCATGATCAAAAGGGTATAATTATTCCTACATCCCATATTGGCTTAAACATTAAATTTCTTCATATATTGTCTTTATTTGTATTTTATGATATATAGTAATTTATTTAATGTGTTCATGAGATTCAACACTGCAGATTTAGACAGGATCTTATGCATGTTCATTAAGGAACGTTGAGGCCAAAACACAAATGACCAAAAGCCAAAACACAAATGGCCAAAACATAACAACTTACACATGACACCAATACATGGCGAGACAGACATCCTGAGAAGGTTAAGAAACGTTGAGGCCGGAACACAAATGGCCAAAAGCCAAAACACAAATGGCCAAAACAAAACAGCTTACACATGACACCAACAACTATTGCACCCTAAAATCAGTTCCATTTCTCACTCTTTATTTCCTTTTTCTATTTTATTTTTACTAAGAGTTAATTAATTTTCTTTTTTATCAAAAATCACAAAAACATTTTTATAACTTAGAATTTTATTTTTTATTAATAAATATTAATTAATTTAATTAGGTTAATTTTAGATAACTTTCATTTATTTTGTAAATATTTAAAATCAATTAGAATAAATAGGTTTTATGGCTAACTTAATTATTTTATTTCTTTCTTAAAATAGCAAAAACTCCAAAAATATGTCATTTAATATTTTTTATTAATTAATTTATTTAATAATTAATTTAGCAGTTTAGTTTAAAAATCTAATTTCTTTTCTTAAAAAAATAATAAAAACAACGAAAAAATCTTTCTTTAATAATCAAAGGGTCAAAACCCTAAAAAATTCGCCCGATTTATTTTCTCGCACGCGATCCATGTTTATTCAATATTGTATCTGTTTCCCGGAATGTAATAGTTTAACAGGACCTCAATTATTTTATCGCTTTATTTATTTTCCGCATTTTAATTTCACGGGTTGCTTTTGGCGATGTAAATACCCGACGCCTTGTAATAGTTAGTTTTATTTTCCGTAATTTAATTTCTGCAAATTATACAACTGCTAGATGTTTGATAATAGGGCTTGCATGACAAGAATGAATGCCTAATTTTTAAAATGGTTAGATCACCTTAAACATGTGTAAAGATAAAAATAACCGAAAATAACACTCGCACATGCGCACTCTTAGGGTACACCTCACTTGGTTGCCTTCGAACGTGGTCATTGAGTATAGGAAGTTTTAGAGGTCGCCCTCTTGTCCAAAGATCATAGTTGCCTCGAAACGGTTGCCTCGGAAAAATGATCTAAGACATTAGGGTTACTGCTAAGGCGTCCTAACATTGCTTTAGTGACCGCACGTCCCTTAATCGAATTGACCCTTAAAACTCTAACGACGACGCTTCCTACTTATCAATAGTGGGATAGTATTGTCTAAAGGACATTAGCACAAATTGATTCCTTTTTCGAGTAGGTAGATGGTTCTTAAGTACTTGCTCCTTTCAAAAAAAAACCAAACTTTTCGCACTTACACCTTTCAAACAAAAACTTCTTTCAAACCCACAAACACAAAGAAAAGCAAATTTTGAAAACACTTTGAGCAAGTATCTAAGAGCCCGTGGATAACCACGGATAGAAAGGGTGCTAACACCTTCCCTTTCTATAATCTACCCCCCGGACCCGAGAAACATCTCGAAAAAGGAATTTTTCTGTGCTTTATTTCCTTTCCTTGTTGGATAAAATAAAAGACGGTGGCGACTCTTGCTTACCGCGACATTTTGCAAAAACAAACGCAAAACGCAAACCAGCATTCCAAAAACAGTCAGTTCTCTCCCACCGTATCACAGTTTTGTTTTGCAAGAACGTCCAATGTTCATTTTTGATATATGCATTTGACATTGATTCCTGCTCATAAAAATTTACATGTGAAACAAAAGAAGATTACTTGTAATATCAGAAACAGGGGCAAACGAGAAATGTCCAAACTGTACAGTTGCTCTATCCACCAGGTATAGGGATAGACTTAGCTGGAGGAAACGATTGAAAGTACATTCATTCCCCGCAGAGTAAAGAGAAAGATAGTGGTGTTAGCTCTCCCCAGCTGAGACTCGCTACTGTGAATGAATCGCTAATATTCTCCCCAAGCAGAGTTTATCTACCATTAGAACTGAAAAAATATATCCCCAATGGAGTATAAAAAATATCCCCGATGGAGTTTGAAAAAGTCATCCCCAGTAGACTCTGGAAGATTGTCCCCAGTAGAGTCTAAAAGGTTATTCCCCGTGAAGTCGCAACTAGCAGAGTTCATTCATTTCATAAACGGAAATTCAATCCCCGACAGGTTTCATTATTACCAGCAACGGTAATTTATCCCCATCTAAATTTATCAGCAGAATCCTTAGCAGAGCATCTCCTCCCCACAGAGTCATTCTCTCGTCAGCTTATTCCCCAACGGAGTTATCCTCTCCCGCAGGTTTATTCTCACAATCATCTTCATTCATCATCCCCGGCGGAAACAAAGAATTCAACTCTTTTCTCCAGCAGTGATCCGGGATTTACTTTCCCCGGCTAAAAACATCACATTTCCATACATCATGACACGTGCATATACACATCATACAACACAATCTCATTTATTTTGAGAACATCATCGCTTGATACATATCATGCATCACATACGGCTAACCTTTACCTTTCAGGAAAGATTCTTACAAAATTCAAGCTATGAAGCTTTTACCTCTGTTGAATTACGGACGAGTTCCTAAATCTCGACAGAGTTGTTTCCTCAGTTGAATTACGGACGAGTTCCTAAATCTCAGAGAGATGTTTCCTCAGTTGAATTACAGACGAGCTCCTAAATCTCAACAAAGTTTGTTTCCTCAGTTGAATTACGGACGAGTTCCTAAATATCAGCAAAGTTGTTTCCTCAGTTGAATTATGGACGAGTTCCTAAATCTCGACAGAGTTGTTTCCTCAGTTGAATTACGGACGAGTTCCTAAATATCAGCAGATACGTTTCCTCAGTTGAATTACAGACGAGCTCCTAAATCTCAACAAAGTTTGTTTCCTCAGTTGAATTACGGACGAGTTCCTAAATCTCAGCAAAGTTGTTTCCTCAGTTGAATTACGGACGAGTTCCTAAATCTCAGCAGAGATGTTTCCTCAGTTGAATTACGGATGAGTTCCTAAATCTCAGCAGAGATGTTTCCTCAATTGAATTACGGACAAGTTCCTAAATCTCAGCAGAGACGTTTCCTCAGTTGAATTATGGACAAGCTCCTGAATCTCAACAAAGTTTGTTTCCACAGTTGAATTACAGACGAGTTCCTAAATCTCAGCAGAGATGTTTCCTCAGTTGAATTACGAACGAGCTCCTAAATCTCAACAAAGTTTGTTTCCTCAGTTGAATTACGGACGAGTTCCTAAATCTCAGCAGAGATGTTTCCTCAGTTGAGTACGGACGATCGAAGTTCCTAAATATCAACAGAGATGACTCACCGGCAGAATAACGGACAACCGAAGCTCCTAAAATTCTACTTCTCTTAATAGAGATCAACATTCCCCAGCGGAATCTTCCTCAACAATAGGTATACAAGCTCTCTCTAAGGAATCTCTTATGCGATCGACACTTCTCCAAATGGCATCTATAAGCCCATTCCTGGCATCACAAGACAATTACCACTTCATGCGAGTGCAAATTTCTGGGCACTCTAGTGTTCAATCAACTTCCACCTTCGGATTACGAAAGGCACGAAAGCCAATCTACATCCTCAGGTTTAAGAAGATTGAACAGGGGAAGCTGTTGTACCCCAAAATTTGCCCTCCCATATTTCTCAAAACATTGCAAGAAAGATCCTCAAGTTGCTCAAAGTAGTCCAAGGGTTGGCCAGACAAACTCTCTCCTAAGGCAGTCTACCTCAAACTAGGGTTTCATGTTGCATCAAGATACTTAAGTCCAAGTGATCCCAAGTTCTCAACATTGTCCTAATATGTTCTCAAGATCATCCATGTCAAGTTTCAAGCCTTGCAGAGGAAGTTTGCTCAGTCAATTGCTCAAAGGTCCAAAAATCGACTATGCTAGGGCAAAATTCAACCGTGACCTACATACAGTCAAACTTCAAGATTTTTGGTCAAAATCCTCATTTTGAAGTATTTTTCATCATTTGATCAAGGGTTGATCATGATTCATCAAGGATTGCTCATAATTTATCAAGACTCAAAAGTTTCTAAATTAGGGTTTTGCAGGTAAAGTCAACTCAACTTTGACCAAGCATAACTTTCTCATACTTTATGAGAAATGACCCATCCAAATATCATTTTAAATAGGAAGCAATTACCTACAATCCATCTTCATCTCCCAAGTTCAAAATATGCACACATAAGAAGTTATGAATTTGGACATTATAGGTCATTTTGAAAAGTCAACAAAAACACCTTTTTTGTCAAAGCTTCATACATGAGCATGGAATATCAAAATGAGATGAGACCAAAAGTGTTGATTAGAGGACATCTCAAGCTTTCTAAAAAGTCCAAGAACACCTCTAAAGGTTCAAAATTGAGGAAGTTATGCATTGGTGAAGTTGACCTTTTTTGCAAAATTGCTAAAAGTCAACTATGCCCAAAACTTCGAATTTTGCCAAATGGGCCTAATCTTTTTCACTTGTTTTGAGTTGGCAACATAGCCCACTTGCTCTAGTCTTTTCCACTTGTCCATATCTTATTTTTATTATTTATTTTGATTTTTATTTGAATTAATTCAATTTAAATCAAAATAAATCAAATAAAAATCCATAGCATTGATAACAAGAGATTTTATGCTTGTTTCAGGTTCCAATTACACAACTAGCATCATCCAAATTTGTATCAAGGCTTGTGTGCACAAAAAGTTTGAAAATAAGCCAAATTTGGAAGGTTTTCAAAGTGAATCAAATCAAATATCAAAAGCATTGAAGGAGAAGGATTTGGATACAATTTTCAACCCTAATGCATTCACTCATACATATAGACTGCGTGCAGACCTAAAAGGAGGTTGAAAACAAGCGCTAGAATAAGAACCAAATCTGGAGAAAAAAAAGCAAAAAATGTGAGATCAAATTGATAGTTAGAGGCATCCTCAAGGCTTGTTATCTATCCCAATCGCTTCCTGGGACTCTCAACAACCTAAAGCAATCAAGAACAAGTCCATTCCAGTCCCAAATCGCTCTGTAAGTCGTGCTCGACATGCCCCTGTTCTTGAATTCGTATCTCGTAGTTTAAGCATTGTTAACATGAATTAATGGCATATTGTTGATCGTTGAGTCATTTTCAAACTTTTTGCATTATTTGATTTCATTTATATAGCCTGTACTATAAATCACCATTGGTAGGTTTTCGAGCTTGGTTTTAGGGTTTTTGTTTTCAGGAATAATTGGCCTTCATGAGTGATATCGTTGAGATCAGGAGGACAAGACGAGTCTAACCATGGTGTTAGATGTTATTTATATGGCCCATGGAAGATTTTGGAAACGTACAGGCCTGTAGCAATGGACTTTGTCCGTAGTTATAGGTGTTCCATCCTTTAGCCACAAAGAGAGGAAGGAGATAATGAAGTGTCACTCCCCTACTGTCCCATTCAAATTCCAGCGCACTTTTTCTTTTGTTTTCCACTAACATTCGTTTTCTTATATTATTATTATTTTGTAATATGATAACAATCAAAACCAAGTGGCGTAGTGGTGGCCACGTGAGTACTTAAGGCGTTAGAGGCTGGAGGTCAGGGGTTCGATCCCTGCCTCCAGCATTTGCTATTTTCACATTTTATTTCAAGAGATCCAATGCATGCATGAGCCCGAGATCCACCGTGGGTCTTCATCATCAACACGCCAGATGACCAGATGGTCAATTCTGGTGGCCACCACTGAGAGTACACCATAAGCCAAGTCAAACATGCCATACAGGATTACAAAAGTCAGCGTGGACCTCCACAAATGGGCCCAGATTTCAGCTATTGGCACCCCCAGTTCAGGCCCATCTCTCATCTTTTATATTTTTGTTTATATTTCATTTAATTATTTATTTATTTAATTACTAACCAATAATTAATTTTCTTTTTATCAAAAAATCACCAAAAAATATTTTTATGTCCAAATAAATTTAGAACATTATATTTTTTTTCATCAATAAATTAATTAATTTAATTAGGTTTGATTAATTAGACAATTTTAATTTCCTTTTGTAAATAATTAAAATTAATTAGAATCAATAGGTTTTTATTACTAACTTAATCATTTTTTTTATAAAAATAACAAAAAAACAAAAATATGTCATTTAATTATTTTCATTAATTAATTTAATAACTAATTAATTTAGCATTTAATTTAGAAAAACTTTATTCTTTTATTAAAAACAACAAAAAAACAATTTTCTCTTTTAATTAGGATAGAAGGGTTAAAACCCTAGTTTCGCATTCGATCTAATTTTCTCGCGCGCGTTATTATTATTTTTATCCAATTATTGTATCTGCTTCTAGTTTGTAATAATTAAATTAGGACATTTATTTATTTTTACCGCTTTTAATTTCAAAGGGTTTGTTTTTGGCTATGTAAATACCCGAAGCCTTGTAACAGCGTAGTTTAAATTCCGTACTTTAATTTCTGCCAATATTTAACTGTTAGATGTTTGATAATAGGGTTTGCATGACAAGAATGAATGTCGGAACTTAAAACAGTTAGATCACCCTAAAATGTCCAAAGATAAAATAATCTGAAATTGACACACTCGCACATGCGCACTCCTAGGGTACACTCCCACTTGGTTGCCTTCGGTAAACGGTCATTGAGTATATGATGCTTTAGTGGTCGTCCTTTTGTCCAAAGATCAAGTTGCCTCGGAAAGGTTGCCTCGGATATTGTTGCCTCGGATAAATGATCTAAGACATTAGGGTTACTACTAAGACGTCCTAACATTGCTTTAGTGACCATACGCCCCTTTCGAATTGACCCTCAAAACTCCAACGACGATGCTACCTACTCACTAATAGTGGGATAGCATTGTCTAAAGGAAACAAGCATATAATGATTCTTTTTTCGAGTAGGTAGATTAGTTCTTAGATACTTGCTCATCCAAAACAAACTTTTTTCTTCACTTACACTCTTTTACAGACATGTTTTCAAAAACACTTCATTACACTCTTGAAGACAGAAGCAAGAGTTAAATCGAAGTCAAAACAAAAACTTTTCAAAGCATGCAAACACAAAGAAAACAATTTTGAAAATGATGAGCAAGTACCTAAGAGCCCGTAGATAACTACGGATAGAAAGGGTACTAATACTTTCCCTTTCTATAATCTACCCCCCGTACTCAGAAATATCTTGAAAAAGGAATTTTTCTGTGCTTTTTTCCTTTCCTTGTTGGATAAAATAAAAGTCGGTGGCGAATCTTGCTTACCGCGACATTTTGAAAACACAAACGCAAAACGCAAACCAGCAAATTCCTCAACGAAATAGGGAAACCACGATCCCGGTTCTGGCCACCGTACACACATATGTTCATTCAATTTATTCATTTGACATTTTTGCAAACAAAACAGAAAAAGGTAAATTAAAAGTTTGAATTTTGAAATTTGTATTTCTATTGATAGTTTGCCCATAAATAGGCGTTTTTGTACAAAGAGACATAAATCCTAGTAAGAGGAAATCGTCGTGAAATAAAAAGAGTACAAAGTGAAAACAAAACATATAGCTATGTGGAAATAATCTCCTCGGGTTCCAACTCTGCTATCACCCCGATGTCTTCAAGCATCTTATCCCTTGTTGTCGGAAGAAGTTGACTGAACTGATCTGTACCATTTTGTTGTACCCCAAAACTTTCCCTCTCTTTTCTTAAGACATTTCTCACAAGATCTCCAAAAGCTCAAGTTTGCACAAGTGTTGACTAGGTCAAACCATCTCCTAAACACTGATGCCTCAAATTAGGGTTTTGATTTTTCACAAGGATAATTGGACTTCTAATGCCTCAAATGACTTTCATGGATCATTATAGACCTACAGAAATACTCATGTCAAGTTTCAAGTCTTGAATCACAATTTTGCTCAGTCAATTGACCAGATGACTAAAAATCAACTATATTGGGTAAAAAAGCCAACCGTGGTTAACCTACAGTCAAACTTCATGATTTTTGGCCAACATCAACATTTTAAAGTACTATTCATCATTTGATCAAGCATTGATCACAATCCATAAAGAAAAGCACTCAATTTACCAAAAGGGCAAAATGGTCAAAATTAGAGTTTTGACTGTAATTGACTGATCAGTGACTTTTGACCTAATACATAATCCAATGACTTGAAGCACAATCTCAAGGATTCAAATACAACATGTTGACCTAATATCATGGCTCAAATCATCTTTCAAAATCAATGGATTGATAGTTGAATTTTAGGTCAACTGATGCACAAAAGTCAAACTTTGACTTTTTGATCAAGATTTGATTTCAAATATCACAGTTGTTGTACCCTAAAATTTGCTCTCTCGTTTCTCAAAGGATCATCCTGGACCCTCAGGTTTTCTTCTATCAAGTTTCAAGTCTTGAATTACAAATTTTCAAGAAAATCATTCACAAGGGCAAAATGGTCAAAAGCACACTGAAAAGTCAAACTTTGACTTTTAGATCAAAAATCAAGTTTCAACAATTATATTTCATCAAGACATGAAATTGGTTCATCAAAAATTAGAAGTCAGAAATTACTTTGAAAAAATCAAATTTCTAAACATTTAGAAAATTTTCTAAGTGTTAAGAGAATATGATGCTTCAGAACTTCTGGGCCAGCCTTCACGCAAGTGCAATCAGAGTTTGCAAACATGGCTCAGAATATGACTCATCAATCAGAACGTATGGAAGCTATGTCCTTCAATCAGAACGTGACTCTTCAGCATATGAAGGTTATGTTCTATGCTTCGATCAGAGCCTCACCCTTCGAATCTCAATATGGTATTCTGCAATCAGAAGTTTACCAAATCCCAAAACCTCGTTTGAGCAACCTGCTGCACTGCTGTAGTACAATCCTTCCACCAGCTGCCACAACACTCCAAGGTGCTACTGATCCAGTCCACGCCTGCATTTTTCTCAAACCCCATAATTGCACCAAACTAGCATGCAAAAATTATGTTTAAAAGGCAATGAAATAGTATGCCAAAAAGGTTGAAAATCCCATTTGTTTTCCCCCCAAAACCACAGTAAATCCATCTATAAATAAGTTTCTCCATCACACGTTCAAGGGGCTGGCTTTTGGAAAGAGAGAATTATCAAAGAGAGAAAAGAAAATAGTAAAACCTTAGTGAACCCTAAATTTCTAAACAAAACCAAAACCTTTGTTCTTCCTTTTTGTGATCGGTGGATCTGGAACTGACTGTTTAACGCTGGTTCGCGAAATGTCGCGGAAGCAAGAGTCGCCACCGTCTTTTATTTTCTCCAAATGGAAAGGACAAAAGCACAGAAAAATTCCTTATGAGATTAGTTCTCAGTTCGGGAGGTAGATTTATAGAAAGGGAAGGTGTTAGCACCCTTTCTATCCATGGTTATCCATGGGCTCTTAGATACTTGCTCATTTGTGTTTTCAAAATGTTTGTTTGCTTTTCAAGTGTGAGTGGGTTTGAAAAAGTTTCATTTAAATATTTCAGATCGACTCTTGTATCAGTCCTCAAGAGTGTTTGAAAAATCGTTTTGAAAGTTTTTTGAAAAGTGTCGGTGTGAAAAGAGTTTTTTTTTATTTGTTTTGAATTAGAGCAAGTATCTACGAGTCATCTACCTACCCTAAGGAATTAGGCTGTGTAAATGTCCTTAAGGTAGTGCCATCCCACCATTGAGAGGTAGGTATCACCACCGTTGGAGGTGTTCGGGTCAATTCGTTTGTAGGGACAGTGTGGTCACCGAGCAACAGTAGGACACCTTAGAAGCTACCCTTATGCCATTGATCTTTTTATTCCGAGGCAACTATTCCGAGGCAACTTGTTTCGAGGCAACCGTTTCGAGGCAACTAGATCAATGGAACATAAGGACTCACTAAGACATCCTATACTCGACGACCACGTTTCGAGGGGCAAGGCAACAGTGAGGCGTACCCTAGGAGTGGTGTGTGAATTGTGTGTCATTTTCAGTTTATGTTTTATCTTGTCATGCGTTGAGTGAGCTACGCTTTGATTTTATTTGGGCATACATTCTTTCATGTGATTAACAGTTTAAAGGTGCGGAAATTAAAATGCGGAAAAATAAAAGTCCTACGCTATTACAAGGCGCGGGTCTATACATCGCCAAATTAACAAAGACCCGATTTTGAATAAAAGATGTGGAAAGTAAATGTCCTACTTACTATTACAAAGCTTTGGGGCAATTACATAATATTTAAAATGAAAAATAGAAACAAACACGCGAAAATAAATTCGAAACGAATATGCGAGGGCGTTGGACCCTTTGAAGAGATTAAATTGAAATTAAGAGGCAATTAATTATTTAATGAGAAAAGAAGTTATTTTTTTTTGTTTTTTGGTATTTAATGAAAATAAAGAAAATTAATTAAAATTAAAAGTTAAATAAAACCCTAATTCTAAATTGTTTTTAATTATTAAAGAAAAATGTTTAAGTTTTAACCTAATTTACCCTAATTAATTAATTGCATATTTATTTACAAGAATAATTAATGATTAATAATAATAATAATAAGAAAATTTTAATTATTGAGAAAAAAGAGTAAAATACTAAAAAACCTAATTGTTATGTGTTTTAGTTATTTAAGAAAACATTAAAGTTAAACCTAAAATTAAACTAAATTGATTATTGGAATTTATTTATAAAAAATATTAATGCATTAAAAATTAAATAAACATATTTTATTTTTTGACTTTTCTGATTTTTTTATGTTATAAAAATTATTTTATGAATTAAATAAAACAAAAGAAAAAAACAATTAAAATAAATAATAGAGGAAAAAATGAGAGAAAGGAAATACAAACAAGGGGGTATTCAGGCCCTTTTGGAGGTGTTTGGGAAGCATTTTGGCCCACTGATCCC
Source organism: Vicia faba (assembly GCA_948472305.1). Classification (NCBI taxonomy): domain Eukaryota; kingdom Viridiplantae; phylum Streptophyta; class Magnoliopsida; order Fabales; family Fabaceae; genus Vicia; species Vicia faba. The sequence goes on from OX451738.1 coordinate 1,508,033,807, forward strand.
AAGCCCATGTTGACTTTCAGCGCTTGCGTATGGCATGGTTGACTAGTGTGCATGATGGACCTCACATCCTGACCTTTGGATTGATCTCCTGGGACATTTGGCAAGCACAAGCGTTGGGTGTATGGTACTCCTTTGAATGAGATAATCACCTGAACATGTTAACACAAAAAATATGGGGAAATATGGGGGACCTGGGAATCGAACCCAGGTCCCAATGCTTGCATGACAACACATCTTCCACCAAGCCAAACGCGTTTATCTGATATTATAGTGGGACATGAATATTATGAGAGAGAATAAGCGCTATTGGTAAACACAAAAAAACACGCGCGAATGTTTCAATTGCCCAGTCTGGTTGAGACAACTCAGCGTCTTCTTCATGGCTTCTTCGTTTTGCCTGAAAAAATAAGACTAGATAGTGGGGGTTTTAAACCCCCATTAACCTCAAACCAGCAAAATAGCGATTAGAGCATGGTGAAATAGAAATTAGGCGCGATGTGATCAATAGTTTCGTCTGAATGTCCTGAGTCCAATGGTCCTGGTTTGAGTGGCTAATTTTTCCTTAAGCGTAAAACCCCAAATCAAAGCTTCAGAAACCCTAAGAAGCTTTCATGGCAATTTTTTACACAGGCAATATCAATGCAATTAAAGGACACCAATAGCTTCAGAGAGTTCGTATTAGTGTAAATCAATGATTAAAAGTCACGAATAATGCATGGAAAATGGAATACGATTATGAATAATTTTGAAAGAAAAGTGAATCTGTTCTACCAATTCCTTGTGCGTGGAGACTTGATTTCAATTGGAATAGCTTCCTGGTTGTCTCAGCAAGCCTTTGGAATAGTTTTGAGACCTTGAATCACACTGCAACTATGAAAATAGTTTTAACTTTTTTTTGTGAAAAATGCAAGTTTTGTTCTCTCAGTTCTTGCGCAGCTTTTTTGTCCTTGGCATTAGGGTTATGTTATGCTTATGTATGTGAATGATTTAGGTTAGAAAAACTGGCCCAAAATCCATGTATTCAATGATTCAATATTTGATTTTCAAGCATCTTTTTCCAAATCTCTTTGCCATGAAGCTATTACCAATCATGAGAAATCTTGCCTTTTTGAGTATGCACGAAATATTTGATTCATTATGAGGGAAATCTCTGCACAAAAAGATTCAAAACCTTTATTTTAGTATTTTTCTCATATTTAATTTTAATTAAATGAATTAATAGGATTAAAAACTCAATTAATTAATTAAAAATAAGAAAATAACTCCCCTTTGGGTCAATGGGTCGTGCATAGCTTTTGGGTGATGATTCTTGGAAGAAATTGAGGCCCATTAGCCATTTTGAGGCATTTGAAGCAAGGTTGACTTTTCAAAATTCCCAAAAATTTCCCAACTTCCACAGGGCATATCTTGCTCAATTTGTACGCTTTGATCATGTTCTTGGACATTTTGGAAAGGCCTTGAAGTCCTCTAACCAATGCCTTTGGTCCCATGTCATTTTGATTTACCAATCTCAAGTTATGGTCTTTGACTTAAAGTTCCTTTTTGTTGACTTTTGAAAATGACCTATAATGTTGAGATTGATAACTTTTTGTGAGAGCATTTCTTGGACTTGAAGTGTGAATATGAGTTGTAGTAAATGTCATTCTCTTCAAAATGAGCTTTGGATGGAATTTTTCTGATAAACCATGTGGAAGTTATGCCCTGGTCAATTTGCAGTTGACTTTTTCAACTGTCCAAAAATAGAAACTTTTGCATCTTGAGACTTTTTGAGCCATGCCTTGAGAATCATGATCAAGAATTGATCAAGTGATGTTTGTGGCTTCAAAATAAGATGTTGACCAAAAATTTTGACCTTTGACTGTCAAATGACCATTTTGCCCCTGCAGTTGACTGTTGAGCAATTAGGGTTTTTGACTGTGCAATCTTGTGCTGTGAGTCTTGAAACTTAGCATATGGATGCTTGAAAATGTATGTAGGCATGTGGTACTTGTTTGGGCCCTTGGAAACTTCAATTTCTTTGCCAGAACCAAAACCCTAATTTTTGACTGTTAGGAGGCCATTGGACTGTGCAACCTTTGGGAGATTTTGAAGCATGCTCTTAGCAAATCTTGAAGAATATGGGAGGGCAAATTTTGGGGTACAACAGTTGCCCCTGTTCAATCTTCTTAGACCTGAGGATGTAGATTGACTGGCGTGCCTTTCGTAATCTGAAGGTGGAAGATGATTGAACACTAAAGTGCTCAGAAATTTGCGCTCACATGTTAGAGTGTTCGCAGTATGATGCAGGGAATGGGCTTACAGATGCCATTTGGAGATTGATGGATAGGAGGATGGGCTTATAGATGCCATATTGAGAGGTGATGGATAAGTGGATCGGCTTATAGATGCCATCTGGGTGTCGATCGCGTAAGAGATTCCTTAGCGAGAACTTGCGTACCTGAAAAAAAATGATTACCTGGCCTGTTACAGGAGTTGGTCTTCAAACTCTTTGTGGAGATGTGCCCTGACTGGTTATAGGAATTGAATCCTTAAACCTCTTCAGACGTGCCCTGGCGAGATACATGAATCGAGTCTGGAGCTTCAAACGGTGATGAATGAATCAGGGATGGTTACTACCTCAACGGGACGATGAGAGAACCTTGGGCGATTACTACCTCAACAGTAACAATGAGAGAACCTTGGGCGATTACTACCTCAACAGTAACGATGAGAGAACCTTGGGCGATTAGTATCTCAACAGTAACGATGAGAGAACCTTGGGCGATTACTACCTCAACAGTAATGATGAGAGAACCTTGGATGTCTTCTACTGAGCCTTCATCAGGAAAATCTTTAGGAATCGATTTAACTGGACCAGAGAAGGCCTTTGACTGGATCGGCATCAGAAAAATCTTTAGGAGTCGATTTAACTGAACCAGGCAAGGTCTTGGAATCTTCAATTGGAATAAGAATCAGGGAGATCTTAGGGTCGATCTGACTGAACCAGAGAAGGCCTTTGACTGGATCGGCATCAGAAAAATCTTTAGGAGTCTATTTAACTGAACCAGGCAAGGTCTTGGAATCTTCAACTGGAATAAGAATCAGGGAGATCTTAGCGTCGGTCTGACTGAACCAGAGAAGGCCTTTGACTGGATCGGCATCAGAAAAATCTTTAGGAGTCGATTTAACTGAACCAGGCAAGGTCTTGGAATCTTCAACTGGAATAAGAATCAGGGAGATCTTAGCGTCGATCTGACTGAACCAGAGAAAGCCTTTGACTGGATCGGCATCAGAAAAATCTTTAGGAGTCGATTTAACTGAACCAGGCAAGGTCTTGGATTAACTTTGACGGGATAAGAATCAGAAAAATCTTAGAATCGATTTAACTGAACCAGACGAAAGTCTTGGAATACCTTTGACTGGATAAGAATCAGAAAAATCTTAGGGTCGATTTAACTGAACCAGAGGAGGTCTTGGAATAACTTCAACTGGATAAGAATCAGAAAAATCTTAGGGTCGATTTAACTGAACCAGAGGAGGTCTTGAAATAACTTCAACTGGATTAAGAATCAGAAAAAGCTTAGGGTCGATTTAACTGAACCAGAGGAGGTCTTGGACATAGTTGAGAACTTAACTGGATCTTTCCTGAAAGGTAGAGGTCAGTCATATGCAATGCATGATATGGATCAAGCAATGATGTTCTCAACATAAATGAGATTGTGCGATGCGTTCATGCATGTATCATGATGTATGTGATGTTTATGAACGTATGTTTTTGTCTAGGAAAGTAAATCCTTGACGGGTGCAGGGAAGTCACATCCTGGGCTGATGTTGGAGAATAGTGCTTTGTTGTTTCCGCTGGGGATGATAGTTGCAAGAACACCGGTAGGAGAAGATAACTCCGTTGGGGAATAAACTTGGCGAATAGAATACTCTGCGGGGAATGCTCTGTGGGGAAAGAGGCACTTTGCTGAGATGTTGATGGTAACTTCGCTGGGGATACCGTTGTTATGTTGGAAGTGTTAATAGACTCCGTTGGGGATGAGAAGACTTCGCCGAGGACGATCTTTCCGTGACTTTTGGCTGAGGATAACCCAGTTATATCCTGGTAGGGAAATAACCTTTGAATAGAGCCGGGAGACGCGTTCATGCTCTGCAGGGGGATAAGCTTCCAGAATCTACTGGGGATAAGCTTCCTGCTGGGGAGATGATTCAACTTTCCTGGGGAAATCTTCAGACTAGACTCTCCTAGGGAAATCTTTGAGATATATTGGGGAAGTGGCTCCGCTGAATGTCTGGTATACCGCCGGGGAATAATCTTAGATCAAGACTGTCAGGGATGCTTGTTGAGAATATTTGTATATTGCGCTGAGGAATGTTGAGATCTGCTGGAGGATACCCAACTTCCTTAAGGCTGATAGTATAGCTTTGCTTGGGGAGAGTGCATAGACTTGCTGGCTCACTCTCTGGGGGATTAAGGTATATTGGTTATGTTCTTCAGCTGAACCTACCTTGGTACCTTGGCGGACAGAACAATTAGATCGCTTAGACAACTCATTATTGCCGTTGTTTCTAATGTTACCTGTAATTAATCCTTTGTTTCGTATGCAAACATTTATGAGTTAGCAATTATTGTCAAATGCATATATCACAAATTGAACCTTGGACGTTCTTTGCAAAACAAAACAGAAAAAGGAAAAACAATTGGCAATTTTAACTGAAAAGTGAATTTATATTGATTTTTGAATTTGCCTGTAAATAGGCGTTTATGTACAAGAGGCTGACGTCCTAGTAAGAGAACGTCGTCGAACAAAAGAGTTTATACAAATTTGTACAAAGGGAAAACAAAACAGCTATGTGAAAAGAATAATCCCACTGGGTTCCAACTCTGCTATCGCCTTTATATCTTCGAGCGTCTCATCACTTGATGACCTAGCTGAAGATGAAGCTGATTGATTGATGCCGTCTGAACTTGATGTTGATACCGGATTCTGGATGCAAGGTGATCCAATGAGACATAGTATTACGCTTCAATCCCTAACTTTTGCCTGGACCGCCCTTTCGGGTTTTCAGTCCACCGAGATACCCATTTTTTCCCAAGCCGCCTTTTCAGGTTTTCGACTTGCCGGGTGTACAGATTTTTTTCATTTCATCCCTTCATTTTGCCCGAACCCTTTTGGTTCGCCGGGAAGCCCTAATTTTTGCCTAGGTATGTCAACCTAGCGGGTCTTTTATCATGCGTAGTATCTTTTTACTATGTCTGCATTGGCGGGGTGAGGAAGGTCGTCACCATCCATGTTGGTTAGAATCATGGATCCTCCTGAGAACACATGTTTAACCACAAATGGCCCTTCGTACGTAGGGGTCCATTTGCCCCTGGGATCACTCTGAGGAAGGATGATGCGTTTGATTACCAGATCCCCAACTTGATATTCTTGTGGTCTGACCTTTTTGTTAAATGCCCTGATCATCCATTTTTGATACGTCTGACCATGACAAATAGCAGCAAGTCTCTTTTTGTCAATTAGATTTAGCTGATCAAGTCGTGTCTGGATCCAATCATCTTTACTCAGATCTGCATCCTTCATTATCCGGAGAGAGGGTATTTGCACTTCAATTGGTAAGACTGCCTCCATGCCGTAGACCAAGGAAAAAGGAGTTGCCCCGGTTGACGTCCTTGCTGAGGTACGGTACCCATGTAGAGCAAAGGGTAACATCTCGTGCCAATCTTTATAGGTCACTATCATCTTCTGCACAATTTTCTTGATATTCTTATTCGCTGCTTCTACAGCCCTATTCATCTTCGGTCTGTAAGGAGAAGAGTTATGGTGCTGTATCTTGAATTGCTCGCAGAGCTCAGTGATCATCTTGTTATTAAGATTGGTACCGTTGTCTGTAATGATTCTTTCCGGGACACCGTATCGACATATCAAGTTATGCCGAATGAACCGTGCCACGACATTCTTGGTTACAGTGGCATAGGAGGCTGCTTCAACCCACTTCGTAAAGTAATCGATCGCTACCAGGATGAAACGATGCCCGTTGGATGCCGTAGGTTTAATCTCACCGATCATATCTATACCCCACATTGCAAAAGGCCAAGGTACAGTCAGGACATTCAGAGGGACTGGAGGAACATGCACCTTATCTGCATAGATCTGGCATTTATGACATGTCCGAGAATGTTGGTAACAGTCGGCTTCCATGGTGGACCAGAAATATCCTGCCCGCAGGATCTTCTTTGCCATAGTGTGTCCACTGGAATGTGTTCCGAAGGTACCTTCATGTAGCTCCGCCATGATCCTTTCTGCCTCAGTCTTATCCACACAACGCAGTAAGGTCAAATCATGGTTTCGCTTGTACAGAATGCCATTGCTGAGGAAGAACTTCGCTGCGAACCTTCTCAGAGACTTCTTATCGTTGACAGATGCACCTTCAGGATACTCCCGAGCTTCCAAATACCTCTTCACCTCATGGTACCAAGGTTTTTCAGTCACTAACTCAGCCTCAAGATCACAACAGTATGCCGGTTCGTCCAGTTTTCAGATGATGACCCGGGGAGCCTCATTATCCCATTTGACTTTGAACATGGAAGACATCGTAGCTAACGCGTCCGCCAGCTGATTCTCCTCTCTCGGAAAGTGTTCAAAAGTTATCTCTGTGAAATGTGGAATCAATGTCAACACACATTCTTTGTAAGGAATAAGGTTCGGATGTTTCGTATCCCACTCGCCTTTGATCTGATTGATCACGAGAGCGGAATCTCCGAAGACACTCAAAAACTTGATCCTTAAGTCGATCGCAGCTTGAAGACCCATGATGCATGCCTCATACTCCGCCATGTTGTTGGTGCAATTGAAACATAGCCGGGCAGTGAGTGGAGTATGAGTGCCTTGAGGGGATATGATCACAGCACCGATACCGTTACCCAAAGCGTTAGAGGCTCCATCAAAGTGCATAGACCATCAGGATCCTTCCTCAGGTCCTTCATCCGGTCCAGGTACTTCACAATCAGTCACTATCATGATGCTCTCGTCCGAAAACTCGAAGTTCATTGACTAATAGTCATCCACTGCCTGATGTGCCAAGTGGTCTGCTAATACACTTCCTTTGATAGCTTTCTGAGTCGTGTACTGGATGTCGTATTCTGTCAAGATCATTTGCCATCTTGCTATTCTCCCAGACAGAGCAGGCTTTTCAAATATGTACTTTATTGGATCCATCTTTGAGATCAACAAGGTAGTGTGAGTCAGAATATACTGTCTCAACCGGCGAGCAGCCCATACCAAAGTGCAGCAAGTTTTCTCGAGCAGTGAGTATCGGGTCTCACAGTCGGTAAACTTTTTGCTAAGGTAATAAATGGCGTGCTCTTTTCGGCCAGACTCGTCATGCTTCCCCAGCACACACCCCATTGAGTTGTCGAGTACTGTCAGGTATAGTATCAGAGGTCTCCCTTCAACCGGTGGCATAAGAATGGGTGGTTCTTGGAGATACTCTTTGATTCTGTCGAAGGCGGCCTGACATTCATCATTCCAACGTACTACCTGATCTTTCTTCAGCAGCTTGAAGATTGGCTCACAGGTAGCAGTTAGATGCGAGATGAACCGGGCAATATAATTCAGGCGTCCTAAAAAGCCTCTGACCTCTTTCTCTGTCTTGGGAACTGGCATCTCTTGAATGGCTTTAACTTTGGCAGGGTCCACTTGAATACCCTTGTCACTTACGACGAAGCCTAGCAACTTTCCAGATCTTACCCCAAAGGTGCATTTGTTTGGGTTCAACCTCAGCTTGTACAACTTTAGTCGGTCAAACAGCTTCCGCAGATGGTCAAGGTGTTCCTCCTCAGTTTGGGACCTTGCAATCATGTCGTTGACATACACTTCTATCTCATGATGGATCATGTCATGAAATAAAGCAACCATGGCACGTTGGTAGGTTGCCCCAGCATTTTTCAACCCGAATGGCATGACCTTGTAGTAGAAGGTGCCCCACTGAGTAACAAAGGTAGTCTTTTCCATGTCTTCAGGAGCCATCTTGATCTGATTATAACCTGAAAAACCATCCATGAAAGAGAACACCTTGTGCTGAGCCGTGTTATCAACCAGAACGTCAATGTGAGGTAGGGGGAAGTCATCCTTGGGGCTGGCCCTGTTCAGATCCCTATAATCAACACACATTCTGACCTTACCATCCTTCTTCGGTACTGGCACCACATTAGCAACCCACTGAGGGTAAGAAGTCACTGCAAGAAACCCGGCATCAAACTGCTTCATAACTTCGGCTTTGATCTTCTCAGACATCTCTGGATGCATACGGCGGACCTTTTGCTTAACTGGAGGGCAGTCCTCCTTGGTAGGCAAATGATGGACCACAATATCAGTATCCAACCCGGGCATGTCTTCGTAGGACCAGGCAAAGATCTCCACATAATCATGTAACATCTGAGTCAACCGTTGCTTCACGCTGAGCTCCAGATTGGCACCAATCTTAACTTCCTTTCTATCTGTCTCAGTACCCAGATTTATTGTTTCCACTGGCTCTTCGTGGGGTTGAATTGCCCTCTCTTCCTGGAGTAACAGTCTTGCAAGCTCGCCAGGCACTTCACAATCATCTTCACCTTCGTTTTCGGCTAAGTTGGTCGGATTTTCGAAGTCATAACTGGCAGTAGCAGAGTCGTTACCAGTGAGATCCAGAGTGGATTGAAACCTGTATGGGTGAGTGTGTGTAAATACAGCTGTTTTGCAATATATAAAGAAAGAAAGAAAGAAAGAAAGGGAGCACAAGATTTGAAATGCGAAAAAACGTCCAAGATCTTTATTCATGATATATGGAAATGACAGTTATAAGCCCTCACAAATGAAACCAACGGTGCCCCGGGTAAGACACAGGGCCATAAAGTTTCAATTCATGGTTTATTACAAAATAACAAAAACAAAGGAATTCATTACTGCGTAACAAAAGTAACAGGTGTATGATCTTTCGCGGTCCAATTGTTCAATCCACCGTCAGTCGTCGGGTAGATCCAGCTATCGAACTCTGATTCTTCCACTTCGTCTTCATCCCCAATAGCATTTACTCCTGGATTGGTGATGATCACGGGAGGTCTTCTGGTCCTTGCCTTGCGCACAGCCCTCTGAGCCTCTGCAGTAAAACCCAGTCTAAACTTGTCAGTTTTAGGAGTGAAATCAGGGAGCCTGCCCCAGTTAGCACATTCACCTTTCTCGATTACAGCCCGGGCATCCTTCAAGGAAGCCATCTTCAAGGGAAAGTCCTCTTCAACCACTGTTTCTGCTGCTGCCAATGTTGGAGGTACCTCTTCAAAATGCTGAAAGGGGGTTTCAATAAACTCCCCGTCCATCTCGATGTACCGGAAGGAATTCAGATGACTCACCATATATTCTTCCTCCCCCTGTACAGTGACAATCTTCCCTCTGACAGGGTACTTGAGCTTCTGGTGTAGGGTAGAGGTCACTGTCCCAGCTTTGTGAATCCAAGGTCGACCCAGTAAACAAGAATAGGATGGACGAATATCCATCACATAGAACGTTGAGTTGAATACTTGGGAACCAACACGAATTGGAATATCTACCTCTCCATGAACCATCCTCTTAGAACCGTCAAAGGATCTGACGATGATGTTGCTAGGTTTCAGCTCCAGGCCCTCACAATCCAACCGGTCTAAGGCCTTCTTGGGCAACACATTTAGAGAAGAACCAGTGTCCACCAACACGTGAGCGAGAGTAGTGCCCCTGCATTCTATAGAGACATGCAGGGCATCATTATGGTTCTTTCCCTTAGCAGTAAGGTCAGCATCCGAGAAACCCAAACCATTGTCGGCTGTCAAATTGGCTACGCAATCAGTAAACTGGTCTGCAGATGTCTCTTGTGGCACATGGGTCGTTTTTAGAAATGAAATCAGGGCCTTAGCATGGGCCTCTGAGCACAGCAGCAAGGAGAGCATAGAGATATTGGAGGGTGTATGCCCCAGCTGTTCAACAACTTTGAAGTCGCTCTTCTTGATTATCTTAAGAATTTCCTCCATTTCTTGCTGGGAGGCTTCAACATTCACAGATTTTGGTGCCTCCGTCCGGGCAGGCTCATCTTCAATCCCTTTGCCCCGAGTATTAGATGACTCAGCAACAGGGGAAGCAACTTGATCAGAAGTGGAAGCAGGCGCACTTGCAGGCGTTATAATAAGAGGTCTTCGAATAGCAGGTGGCGCAATGTCAGGCGAGAAGAGCCTTCCACTGCGGGTTACTTTAGCTGGACCGGTAATATTGCTGATGTTGGTACCGGTGTTGAACTCTTGCTTGATTCCAAGTACATATACATCTGCCCCATAGTGCCATGGGACAGCCTTATCAGATTCATAGGGGAGGGGCCCTGGAACGGTAATAACAATGGGTGCGACAGTCATGATTTTAACTGGCTTCCTCGGGGGAGCCTTGATTAGATTGTTGAAAATTGTAATGACAGATACTTCTTCCACAGGAACAAAAGGAACAACAGTCTTCTTGAACAGAATTTCCTTGCTATCCATCAGGCTTTGGATGCCTAACTTCAGCAACGGACAACCAGAAAGGGAAACAGCACACAAAAGGCAACCTTCGCTACAACCCGGAAATAAACCGGCCAGTAGTAGGTTCCTCTTAACAGTCAACAGAGGAGTAGCTACATCATTCACAGAAACGGCATACAAGTCTTCAACAACGGCATTTACTCCATGCTGGGGCATAGGAGCAGTCACAACATTTGGCCTCTCAGGCGCCTCAAATTGTATCTCTTTCGCGTCAATAAGGTCTTGAACCTTATTCCTTAAGGCCCAGCAATCATTAGTGGAATGCCCCGGGCTATCAGAGTGATAAGCACAGCGGGCATTTGGATTATACTTGGGGGATGCGGTATTCACAACTTTTGGAGCCTCTCGGACGGTCACCAGGTTGGTTGATAGCAGCTGCGGCAAGATTTGTGACAAGGTCATACTCAGCCGGGTAAATTCTCTTCTGGGTCTTTCAGCCCTTTGTTGATTGGTTTGCCGAGGAGCGGCAGCAGGTTTAGCAATCACCACCGCGTTGACAGATTGGCGACGCTCTGGTTTATCTTGCCTTCTAGGCCCATACACAGAATTGGCCTCCTTCTTAAAGGGTTTCTTCTCAGCACTTGAAGACGCACCTTTCTGAATCTTACCTGACTTCATACTAGCCTCTATCCTTTCCCCAGTCAGAATGAGGTCAGTGAATCCTGCAGATGAATTACCGATAAGATGATTGAAGAATGGCCCAGAGAGGGTCCCCAAGAACATATCTACCAACTCCCGGTCTGTTAACAGAGGCTGCACCCTGCCAGCCAGGTCCCTCCACTTCTGCGCATACTCTTTAAAACCTTCGCTTGATCCTAGCGACATACCCTGGAGTTGGGTACGTGTAGAAGCAAGGTCGGCATTATATTGATACTGCTTGTAAAAAGTAGTAGCCAACTCCTCCCAGTTACGAACCTTGGTTCCATCCAGCTGATAGAACCATTCGAGATGAGTCCCTGAAAGACTCTCCTAGAAGAAGTGGATCCACAAGTTCTTGTCCACTGTGTACGGCTGAATCTTCCGCACATAAGACCTGAGGTGTAGCTTAGGGCAAGACGCCTCGTCATACTTGGTGAAAGATGGTGCTTTAAACTTGTGAGGGATGATCACCCCAGTAGATAAACCCAAGTCTCCGAAATCCAAACCAGGCACTTGTTAAATCTCCATGGCGTTCAGACGGTCTTCTAACTGCTTGTATCTGTCTTCCGCTGAAGGATATTGTTCCTCATTAAAGTCAGTCTCGTTGTCAGAGACCACTGGACTTGGAGCCTTTCCCCCCTGGGGACCGTCTTTGCCTACAGAAGAACCAGCTTCCTCATTCTGTAGAGTATTACCAAACCTCCGGCCCGAGTTGAATAGAACAGTTCTCTTCTTCTTCTTCTCCTTCTTCAGGAGCAAAGCCTTCAGCTCTTCTTGGCCTTGAGCTAAACCCATGATCAGCTCCTGAAATTGTGCGTTCTGCGCCTGAAGGGCCTTGATGGACATCTCGGTAGATGATTCAGGGTTCATTATGCTGAAATAAACAGCGAAGAAGAGTAAGCAACCTGAAAAGAAGAGTACCTGCTATGCACATGATGAATGATATGTGTTTATGCAATGCATTCAAGGGTTCGAAAATTCAAATTTGTTGTAGACAAAAAGGAACACACGTTATCATTAAGGAAATAATTGTTTGGTACATCAAAGCCTCAAGGGAAAAACATTACAAAAGCAAATCAATCCCAGAAGACACTACGCATCCTCTTTGGAGCTATGTAAGTGTTGAGATTCCTCTCCTCATGCAGTAGGCGAGTGAGCTTCAAGACCTTCTTTTCACTAGCATGTAGACTGGTCTCGAGAGAATTCCGTTCTTCCTTAAGCTGGATCCAGCTCTTCTGCATCTCTTCCTAGGACGTGGGCATGTCAGGATGTTGAATGGTATAGGACACCCCTCCTTCCAATACTGGCTCTTTGATCACAGGAAAAACATGAGGATATGGCATTACTAACTTCTGGGAGCGGGCTCGTACCCACTTGAGATAAGGCTCCAACGGGATGGAATTCCTGTGCCCCAGGGTCTTGCTGTCTATCCTACTTGGCATCCTCCAAGCTCTAATAAATCTCTGGCGAAGTCCTTGTGCATCGTTGTCGAAGTCAAAAACTATGTCAGGAATTAACATGTCATGAGGGCCATCTCTCCGAGCGTAACCAAACTGTCTCCAAGCCAGGCACGGGCTGTAAGTAATACCTCCTCTGATTCCAAGTAAAGGAACATCAGGGTACTCCCCACAACGATCAATGATAGTGACATCCTCTCTGGACCGAGAGCACCAATGTATATCTGCATGTGTAAGAGTCATCAATCGTTGTGACCATCTCAAACCCCGCTCATTCTTCAAAACTGATTGTGGAAGGTGAGAAATAAACCACCTTCCCAGGAGAGGAGTGCAGCATATAAGAACACCTCTTTTTCTCATGGTTCGAGTGTAACATGAGTGAAGGATGTCCCCCAGCAACGTAGGTATAGGATTCCTAGACATGAAGATCTGGACAGCACTGATATCTATAAGCTGATCTGGATTAGGGAACAACACCAAACCATAGACAAGGAGGGCCACAACTTCTTCAAAAGCTTGTAGGTCAAGGGAGTTCCAACATTCTTGGGCCTTCTCAAACAGAAACCTGGCTAAGAACCCTTTGATACCACTTCTAACTTCCCAATGTCCTTTGAGGTCAGATGGTCGTAGGTGTAAGGCTTTAGCAATCTCTTCAAGCTTAGGTTCCTTTTTCGTACCATTGTAGGGTAGTTGATCAAGGATAGGGATCTTCAGAAGTCGGGAGAACTCTTCCAATGTAGGCACCAGTTGGTAATCCAGGAAAGTGAAACAGTGATACAGAGGGTCAAAGAACTGGAACATGACCTTTATCATATCCTCCTCAATGTTGGTGTTGACCAAGCTGATGAGTCTTCCATGTCTCTCACTGAATGAAGAACTCTCGGGAATCCTGGATATAAGCTCCTTAAGCTGAGGAGGGATCCTTACAAGGCTGATCTGAATTGTCTTTCTGCGAACAGTTTCCATGTCCTACAAAACAAGAACAAAGATGAAGATTCGAACCCCTGAAATGGTTAGTCAATGCATATGATGCTGTATGATGTTATGATGCTATGATTAAACACACCACAAATATTTACAAAGGCAAACATGATAAGGCACACAAGTCACACAAGACAAGCCCTTAGAGTTTAGGCCAACATGGGGTCTGGGTATTACCCTCTTGAAGTTGGTGGGCTCAACCTGTCCTATTAGAAGTAACCGGGTTCTAAGGGTCCCAATATCACTGGATTGCTTTCATTGTTCATCGTTTCGATTTAGCCACTGAACTGGCGACCGAAATATTCCAGGAAATCAACCCTCAATTGAGTGTAGTATCGAGTATCAACCAACCTCGGACTGCACCAAAGTCAGTTATCTCACTACCCTAAAGAGGCCAAGATTGTTCAATTAAGGTTCCTAAGGTCAGTTGATGCTTCACGACACCACGCGGAGGCCCCGCACTCTCCTTGACTGAACTCAAGGGTTACCGATACACACCAAAGTGCCACATCAACGTAGCAGACTACTTCAACCATGTCGGTATACCCCACACAGTTCCCTCACAGCCTTGTTGCTACTTTCTAAGAAGGTATCCCCCAGATCCGGGTTAGGATCTATAGAACTCCCAAGACAGTCCCACAATTTAAAGCAAACAAGTCAAAGCAATTGAAAACACAAGTGATCTTAGTCCTAAGGTACACCTCACATTAAAGATTTCCCCAGCAGAGTCGCCAGTTCTGTGATCAGTGGATCTGGAACTGACTGTTTAACGCTGGTTCGCGAAATGTCGCGGAAGCAAGAGTCGCCACCGTCTTTTATTTTCTCCAAATGGAAAGGACAAAAGCACAGAAAAATTCCTTATGAGATTAGTTCTCGGTTCGGGAGGTAGATTTATAGAAAGGGAAGGTGTTAGCACCCTTTCTATCCATGGTTATCCATGGGCTCTTAGATACTTGCTCATTTGTGTTTTCAAAATGTTTGTTTGCTTTTCAAGTGTGAGTGGGTTTGAAAAAGTTTCGTTTAAAGATTTCAGATCGACTCTTGTATGAGTCCTCAAGAGTGTTTGAAAAATCGTTTTGAAAGTTTTTTGAAAAGTGTCGGTGTGAAAAGAGTTTTTTTTTATTTGTTTTGAATTAGAGCAAGTATCTACGAGTCATCTACCTACCCTAAGGAATTAGGCTGTGTAAATGTCCTTAAGGTAGTGCCATCCCACCATTGAGAGGTAGGTAGCACCACCGTTGGAGGTGTTCGGGTCAATTCGTTTGTAGGGACAGTGTGGTCACCGAGCAACAGTAGGACACCTTAGAAGCTACCCTTATGCCATTGATCTTTTTATTCCGAGGCAACTATTCCGAGGCAACTTGTTTCGAGGCAACCGTTTCGAGGCAACTAGATCAATGGAACATAAGGACTCACTAAGACGTCCTATACTCGACGACCACGTTTTGAGGGGCAAGGCAACAGTGAGGCGTACCCTAGGAGTGGTGTGTGAATTGTGTGTCATTTTCAGTTTATGTTTTATCTTGTCATGCGTTGAGTGAGCTACGCTTTGATTTTATTTGGGCATACATTCTTTCATGTGATTAACAGTTTAAAGGTGCGGAAATTAAAATGCGGAAAAATAAAAGTCCTACGCTATTACAAGGCGCGGGTCTATACATCGCCAAATTAACAAAGACCCGATTTTGAATAAAAGATGCGGAAAGTAAATGTCCTACTTACTATTACAAAGCTTTGGGGCAATTACATAATATTTAAAATGAAAAATAGAAACAAACACGCGAAAAGAAATTCGAAACGAATATGCGAGGGCGTTGGACCCTTTGAAGAGATTAAATTGAAATTAAGAGGCAATTAATTATTTAATGAGAAAAGAAGTTATTTTTTTTGTTTTTTGGTATTTAATGAAAATAAAGAAAATTAATTAAAATTAAAAGTGAAATAAAATCCTAATTCTAAATTGTTTTTAATTATTAAAGAAAAATGTTTAAGTTTTAACCTAATTTACCCTAATTAATTAATTGCATATTTATTTACAAGAATAATTAATGATTAATAATAATAATAATAAGAAAATTTTAATTATTGCGAAAAAAGAGTAAAATACTAAAAAACCTAATTTTTATGTGTTTTAGTTATTTAAGAAAACATTAAAGTTAAACCTAAAATTAAACTAAATTGATTATTGGAATTTATTTACAAAAAATATTAATACATTAAAAATTAAATAAACATATTTTATTTTTTGACTTTTCTGATTTTTTTATGTTATAAAAATTATTTTATGAATTAAATAAAACAAAAGAAAAAAAACAATTAAAATAAATAATAGAGGAAAAAATGAGAGAAAGGAAATACAAACAAGGGGGTATTCAGGCCCTTTTGGAGGTGTTTGGGAAGCATTTTGGCCCACTGATCCCAAGCCCATGTTGACTTTCAGCGCATGCGTATGGCATGGTTGACTAGTGTGCATGATGGACCTCACATCCTGACCTTTGGATTGATCTCCTGGGACATTTGGCAAGCACAAGCGTTGGGTGTATGGTACTCCTTTGAATGAGATAATCACCTGAACATGTTAACACAAAAAATATGGGGAAATATGGGGGACCTGGGAATCGGACCCAGGTCCCAATGCTTGCATGACAACACATCTTCCACCAAGCCAAACACGTTTATCTGATATTATAGTGGGACATGAATATTATGAGAGAGAATAAGCGCTATTGGTAAACACAAAAAAAACACGCGCGAATGTTTGAATTGCCCAGTCTGGTTGAGACAACTCAGCGTCTTCTTCATGGCTTCTTCGTTTTTCCTGAAAAAATAAGACTAGATAGCGGGGGTTTTAAACCCCCATTAACCTCAAACCTGTAAAATAGCGATTAGAGCATGGTGAAATAGAAATTAGGCGCGATGTGATCAATAGTTTCGTCTGAATGTCCTGAGTCAAATGGTCCTGGTTTGAGTGGCTAATTTTTCCTTAAGCGTAAAACCCCAAATCAAAGCTTCAGAAACCCTAAGAAGCTTTCATGGCAATTTTTGACACAGGCAATATCAATGCAATTAAAGGACACCAATAGCTTCAGAGAGATCGTATTAGTGTAAATCAATGATTAAAAGTCACGAATAATGCATGGAAAATGGAATACGATTATGAATAATTTTGAAAGAAAAGTGAATTTGTTCTACCAATTCCTTGTGCGTGGAGACTTGATTTCAATTGGAATAGCTTCCTGGTTGTCTCAGCAAGCCTTTGGAATAGTTTTGAGACCTTGAATCACACTGCAACTATGAAAACAGTTTTAACTTTTTTTGTGAAAAATGCAAGTTTTGTTCTCTCAGTTCTTGCGCAGCTTTCTTGTCCTTGGCATTAGGGTTATGTTATGCTTATGTATGTGAATGATTTAGGTTAGAAAAACTGGCCCAAAATCCATGTATTCAATGATTCAATATTTGATTTTCAAGCATCTTTTTCCAACTCTCTTTGCCATGAAACTATTGCCAATCATGAGAAATCTTGCCTTTTTGAGTATGCACGAAATATTTGATTCATTATGAGGGAAATCTCTGCACAAAAAGATTCAAAACCTTTATTTTAGTATTTTTCTCATATTTAATTTTAATTAAATGAATTAATATGATTAAAAACTCAATTAGTTAATTAAAAATAAGAAAATAACTCCCCTTTGGGTCAATGGGTCGTGCATAGCTTTTGGGTGATGATTCTTGGAAGAAATTGAGGCCCATTAGCCATTTTGAGGCATTTGAAGCAAGGTTGACTTTTCAAAATTCCCAAAAATTTCCCAACTTCCACAGGGCATATCTTGCTCAATTGTTAAGCTTTGATCATGTTCTTGGACATTTTGGAAAGGTCTTGAAGACATCTAACCAATGCCTTTGGTCCCATGTCATTTTTATTTACCAATCTCAAGTTATGGTCTTTGACTTAAAGTGCCTTTTTGTTGACTTTTGAAAATGACCTATAATGTTGAGATTGATAACTTTTTGTGAGAGCATTTCTTGGACTTGAAGTGTGAATATGAGTTGTAGTAAATGTCATTCTCTTCAAAATGAGATTTGGATGGAATTTTTCTGATAAACCATGTGGAAGTTATGCCCTGGTCAATTTGCAGTTGACTTTTTCAACTGTCCAAAAATAGAAACTTTTGCATCTTGAGACTTTTTGAGCCATGCCTTGAGAATCATGATCAAGAATTGATCAAGTGATGTTTGTGGCTTCAAAATAAGATGTTGACCAAAAATTTTGACCTTTGACTGTCAAATGACCATTTTGCCCCTACAGTTGACTGTTGAGCAATTAGGGTTTTTGACTGTGCAATCTTGTGCTGTGAGTCTTGAAACTTAGCATATGGATGCTTGACAATGTATGTAGGCATGTGGGACTTGTTTGGGACCTTGGAAACTTCAATTTCTTTGCCAGAACCAAAACCCTAATTTTTGACTGTTAGGAGGCCATTGGACTGTGCAACCTTTGGGAGATTTTGAAGCATGCTCTTAGCAAATCTTGAAGAATATGGGAGGGCAAATTTTGGGGTACAACACTTTTGAATCAAAGAACTTAGCATTTTCTCTTCTGTTGTTCTTACTGACTCCAGAACATCTGAAGGCACCAGATCAAGTCCCAAACACACGTTCCAGGTTTAAGGTAAGTCTTTCTAAACCTTGAACTTTTCGTTTCTTGCATAACATATAAATAAACTTTCTTTTCGTTTCAAACATATACATACCGTTCTTCTTCTTTTCGTTTCCACCCGTTTAATATGTTTTCAGAGCTAATACTTTTGTTTTTGCTTCTTTTTTACCTAAACATGCTCTAAGTACTAACCTAACCATAAGGTAATGATAGCATGGCCTTAGGCCATATTGCTACTGTGATACGGTGGGAGAACTGACTTGGGATTCTGCGTTTATGTTCGCAAATGTTTCAGTTTAGCAAGAGTCGCCACCGACTTTTTATTTTATCCTAAGGAAAGGTCAAAAAGCACAGGAAAGACCTTTGAGATGTTTTCTTGGGTTCGGGGAGTAGATTATAGAAAGGGAAGGTATTAGCACCCCTTATATCCATGGTTATCCATGGGCTCTTAGTTACTTGCTTAGATCACTTGCTTTGCTTTTCAATTGTTTGAAATGGTGCTCTTCAATTGTTTGAAATGGTGCTTTGTGTGTGATTTTGAAAGATATTTTGAAAAGAGGCCATCATTGTGGCAACCTTTGTAACGATTCTTGTTTGAATGTATACAAAGGTGTTTTTGTATTTTGAAAAGTTTTCAATGTTTGAAAGTAGGGTTTTGAAATTATGGTGTGAAGTGTGTTTTGAAGATAGCAAGGATGTTTTTGCAAGTTTTGATCAAGTAACTAAGAGTCGTCTACCCTATTTTACTCAAAGATCTTTCTTATGTTTTTAACCCTTTTAACAGTGTTGCTTCACCATTGTATTTGGTGAACAACCTTGTGTTAGGGTGTTAAACAGGACAGGTGCGGGTCATCGTATAGACCATGATAGCAATTGTGTCAAGTATTTTTGGCAATTTTCTTGAGGGACTTGATCATTTTGTTTAGGCAACTCAGATAGCGTCATCGAGGGACTATGATCTTTTGTTTTGTTTTTGTTTTGCCAAAGTACTTGACATGCATACCATGACCCATTTTTGAAGGCAACAAGTGGATTGAAACCCTAGGGGTGCAAGTGTGCATTGTGTTTGTTTTACATGCTTTTTGTCTTTGATTAGGTCAAACTATTTGTTGGTTTTGATTTTTGCATACAAACCCTAAGTCTAATCATGGCATAATTGAAAGCTTTAAAGGTGCGAGAATTTAAATTCTACATTATTACAACATGATATAGGGAGGGGGTACAAATTTGAAATGGGGATTATTTTGCAAGAAATTAAACCCTAAATTATTACAACCAAATTGAATGTGTAAGGCATAATATTTAAATGTACAATATTTAAATAAAATACAATAAATAAATGTTAGATAAAATGTATTATGCAAAAAGGTTTTTTATGTATGTAAAATATTTTCAATGGAAAGAAATGTAAAGAAATAAATAAAAAGTTAATTTTAATTATTTTTGTTTTTAGGACAAAAACCCTAATTTCTTAGGAAAATAAATATAATGTACTATTTATGTACAAAAATGTATTAACACGTATAAAAATGAAATATATCCTAAAAAAGGTATTTTTAGTATAAATAATAATAAAAATAAAATATAATATTTTTTGTGTTTTATTTCTAAGTATTTAATAAAAATAAAGTATATATGTATATATATATATATATATATATATATATATATATATATATATATATATATATATATATATATATATATATATATATATATATATATATATATATATATATATATATATATAATATATTAAATATATTAAATACGTAAAAAATTTTAATGTGTATATATTTAATATGTCAAATATATTAAATATGTAAAAAATAAAATAAATAATTTACAAAGATGTATGTATGTCAAGAAAATATTTTCAAATGTGTATAAAAATAATAAATGAAAATAAACATATTTTTTTACATTATTTTTAGGTTTAAACAAATAATATAAAGTATTTAATCATTTTAATGTTTAAAATAATTGAAATAAATACCAAATAAATATAAAAATTTATGAAAATATTTTTTTGGCATTTTTTATGTTTGAAAATAAAATAACAAAGTCAGAAATGAAATAAAAATGAAAAAATAATAAAAATACAAAGAAATGGGCCAGGGGGTGTGAAACTGGAAAAGAGGGTGTTAGAAGCAAAACAAGCCAGCCCAACCCATCAGCTTCATCTTCTTCCTCCAGACTTTGAAAAAACGCGCGTTTTCCACACAAACTTGTATCTCCTGATTCAGTGCTTTTTTGACAAAACTCAAAACATGAAACTTGTAGAGCATCAAACAACGAATCTAACCATATAAAAAACTTAAGCTAACTCTCAAAGACCAGAGAGAATTTCTATGGCCCTAATTTCTAACCTAGTTTTTTCAGAAAGTTCATGGATGAAATTCTCCTATCACGATTAATATAAATGAAAACTAAGCACATGTATGGTTTCAGGGCTATGAATACAACATCTTTCATTCACAAACTTAAGTCTAACTATTCCTAAATAGAGAGATAGAAGTTCATGAAATACCTGTTTCAGTTGAGTTCGAGCTGGACAATGCAGCAACTTCCAATGGTGCCTGAGGTTCTTTTGAGCTTTCCTGATGTCCACTAAACCTTTCCCAATGCTTAGTTTGTGTTGAAGTGGCCTGAATCGTGCTACATAACTCAACCTGCAAAGCTTCCAAACAAAAATGGCAATGTGTGTTAATGGAGTTACAGCAGCTTGTGAATGGTCTGGATAGCTCAGGTAGATTGATTGGAATGTGTTTGAAGTAGTTTTGGACAAAATGCACGAGGGGATTTAATGGTGGCTGGTGGTTTGCAGAACTGGCCCTGTTTTGCAAGAAAAAGTGGTTTTGGAGTATGAGGATGCTTTAGGGGTGAAAGGCTCATGCTTCTGACTTGTGAGGATATGCAAAACTTGTTTTAAAACTTTGCTTGAGTTGGTTTTATCAGATATGTGAGATACAAGCTTTTGGCCCTTTGACTTGTTTTGAAAGCAAAGTTGGAAGTGAAGTTAGATAGGCATGTACAGGCTATCTCCAAGCATGCACCAACTTCTTGTACTATGCCTGAGATTGTGGAGCTTGTTTGCTGCAAAGGAAGAAAGTCCAAGGCTCAAGAAAATGCAACTTGACATAAAGTGCCCTTTATGAAAATGGAAGTGCCATCTTTATGCCAAAAATGGAAAAGTTCAATGTACAAAGCTCTCTTGATCAGAATAATGTCAATGTCCAATGTATTTGCATTCAATTTTGGAGTGTAAATTGGTTTAGAGGCCTGTAATTATGTACTAAGCTAGTTTGGTCAGATTTGCAAATTGGTATGAACATGTATTGGCCATGGTTTCAAAGTGAGTTTTTGCCAACTTCAAGCATTCGATTCTCCCTAAGAACAAAGGTGTTTGAGGAGTTCTTGGACAATTTGTAAATCTTGAAACATGTAATATAATCCATATTTGAAATGCAACTTAAGACTCCAAGTGGAACTATATGAAAAATGGCCAAGAAGATGGGTCAAAATCCTGCCTAAACTAGGGCAAAATTTCTCGAAGTTAAAAGTTTTAGGTACCCTTGTTCCAAAAATCATAACTTGAGATCCAAGATTATTTTGAGAAAACTTTGTGAATAAAAGTTGTAGATTTGTGATGGACTACAACTTTCATGTTGTAAGTTTTGTTTGAATCCATTTGCATCTTGGTGAAAAAATGGGACAAAGTTAGGAAAAATAAGAAAATTTTATAACTTAGAAAATTTCTAAGTTATGAAATTTTTTCATTTTAAACCCTAATTTGCATTTTTGGGTTTCTTGATGAACAAGTTTCATAATTTGACATGTCTTGATGAAAAATTACCCTTGGCACTTGATTTTTACCAAAAAGTCAAAGTTTGACTTTTCAGTGTACAGTCAAATTTTGATCAGTTGACTGAAAAATTCATTTGTCAATCCTATGCATTTGAGATCTTTTGAACTTGTTAAATGGGTCAACATGATGTCATTGAGTCCTTGAGTCCATTGTTGAGCTTGATTTTCCATTGGCTAGGTCAAACAGTCAAAAATTGCCTTTGTACAGTCAAAACCCTAAAAATGACCATTTGCCCTTTTGGTGATCTGATCAAATTTCTTGTGGAATTATGATCCAAACTTGATCAAATGGTTCATATGAGTTCATAATGTTTATGTGGGTCAAATTTCATGAGGTTTGACTGTCATTGACCACAATTGACTTTTTCCTCAATACAGCTGATTTCTAGGTCAACTGTCCAATTAACTGGGCAAAAATTTGATTCAAGGCTTGAAACTTAGTATGGGTAAACTTGTGAGTCCAACATGAAGTATGAAAGTCACTTTGGGCATTGTAGGTCAAAATATCCCTGTGCAAACTCAAACCCTAATTTAGGTCAACAGTGCAAGGAGGTGTCTTGAGCAGAGCAAACCCCGGCTTGATCTTGAATTCCAAGAGTCTTGTGATGAGAAATGTTGATGAAATGAGAGGGCAAATTTTGGGGTACAACAGCTACTCAAGAGTTCAAACGAAAGAAATAGGAAACAGGAAGTAGGAAATGAAGCCTTTGGCTTCCACACTAATAATCTCCAGTTCAAAACAAAAGAGGCAGCCAGAAGGAACACCATGCTGACTTCCAGGCCTAGATGAAAGGAACGCCTACACTGATTCCAACCCTCAGTCGAAGGAGGCAGAAAGGCAAATTGAAGGGGATGACTCCACTGACTCCAGGCCCCAAATCGAAGGAAGCCAGAAAATGCAGAATCGAAGGGTGTTTCTGCCTAAATCGAAAGACCCATTTTTCTTGATTTTATTTTATTTTTGCCTTTATATTTTCATGCTATTCAATATCGTTGTAATAGTGTAGGATTTTATCTTTCTGCATTTTATTACTTTTGTACGATTGCTAGTAAAATAGGGTATGTATGGCAAGATAAAAACAACAAGTAGACAACCCCTAATCAAAGACTAAATGCATGGAATTTAAACACACTATTCACACATGCACCCTTAGGGTAATCTCACTTGTTTCCTTGGAAAAATAGTCATGTCCATCGAATATGGAGGTTTTAGCAAATACTCTTGATAAAAGATCGTAGTACCTCGATGACCTTCAATGTTGCCTTCGGTAAACGATCTAGTCCCTAAACGACATTACTAAAACGTCCCATAGGTTGCCTTATATGACTATACAAACGTCTCACGCCCGTCCCTTCACATCCAATGATGGGGATTCTTACCAAATCAATGGTAAGATAGCAACATCTAAAGGAGGAGGAAAAGAACATTAGACCTTTTGAGTAGGTAGGATGCTCCTAGTTGCTCGCTTGCTCGCAATAAAAACATTGTATACACCAAACACTTTCATTTGAAATTTTTTCAAAAGTTAAAACACTTTGTACGCTTTCTTATAGAAACGAGAACCATTACAAAGACACTTTTCAAAATCACTTTCAAAAGCACATTCCATAGACACCTCTTTGAACTATTTTAAAAACCAACACTTTGTACGTGTTCTTATAGAAACGAGAGCCATTACAAAGACGTTTTCAAAATACTTTCAAAACCCACACCACAAGCACATTTTTAAACAAAAGAAAGTGATCTAGCAAGCAACTAAGAGCCCGTAGATAGCCACGGATGAAAAGGGTGCTAATACCTTCCCTTTTCATAACCTACCCCCCGAACTAAAGAAATAATCTCAAAAGGTCTTTCCTGTTCTTTTCAACCTTTCCTTTTGGATAAAAGAAAAGTCGGTGGCGAATCTTGCTATCCGCAACAATTGCAATCAAACGCAAAACACCAAGTCATTTCTCCCACCATGTTACACATAGCAAGCCAGCTATTGCTCCATTGGTGATTAGCTTTCCAGGTCATGTCCCTTATAAGTCAGACAAGGATGTGCCCTACAAATATAATGCTACAGTTTTAGATGATGGCATGGAAATTCCCATCCAACCCTTGTCTGATGTCAAAAATATTGCTGAGGCCAGCCGAGTGACCCGCAGTGGTCGTGTGTTCGCGCCTGTCATTAGAAGAAGTGTTGATGCTGATAAGAAAATTGTTGAAGAAGTTGAACCCAAGAAGGCAATAGGGGAATCTAGTGGAGCTACTCTGGAAAAAGATGTGGATGATATATTGAAAATTATAAAGATGAGCGACTACAAGATCGTAGATCAATTGTTGCAGACTCCATCAAAAATATCTATTCTGGCCTTGCTTATGAAATCCTCTACTCACAGAGAATCTTTGATGAGGGTATTGGACCAAGCTTTCATGGAAAGTGATATGCTAGTAGACCAATTCAGCAGTGTGGTAGGGAACATTACATCATGTAATAACCTCAGTTTCTGCGACGACGAATTGCTCGATAAAGGAAGGAATCACAATCTGGCCCTCAACATCTTTATGAACTGCAAGAATGATTCATTATCCAATGTACTGATTGATAATGGATACGCATTGAACGTCATACCGAGGAGCACGCTCATGAAGTTGAAATATCAAGGAACGCCCATGCGCCCGAGTGGCATAATTGTGAAAGCATTTGATCAATCAAGGAAATCTATTATTGGTGAAGTGTTCTTGCCTATTCATATAGGCCCATATTTGTTTCAGATTACTTTCCAGGTCATGGATATTATACCCTCTTCCAGCTATTTACTGGGACGGTCGTGGATACATGAGGCAGGGGCTGTCACTTCGACTTTACACCAGAAGTTAAAGTTTGTACGTGAAGGAAAAGTGGTCATCATAAATGGAGAAGATGCATTATTGATATCTCATTTGTCCTTTTTCAGTATTATGGAAGCGGATGAAGCTGCTTCCAAGCTTTATCCATTGATAATATAAGAGGAAATGAGAATTCTATAGCTTTTCTTAAGGATGCTCAGCAGGTTGTGCGTATTGGCCATAGTGAAGTATAGGGACAGATTATTGATCCACCTGTAAACAAGAATAAATCTGGCTTGGGATTCTCTGTGAAGAATGATAAAGGTAAGAACATGAAGCCAAAGTATGATGCAGGAAAGTATCAGGATATCTTTACAAGCAGAAGTTATCTTCATCTAACTGTTTCCGCGATTAATGCCATTGTGGAAGATGAAGCAGAGCCAGAAATGCCAAATCATGTGACGCATGGAGTTTGGGTTCAGAACTGGATCACCATTGATGTTTCCTCTTGCATACATGTCTCAAAGTAATTTGTTTTTGTTAATCTTTTCGAAAAGCTTTCACTCCGCCCAAGGTGAAAGTATTGATATAATATGGGCTTATCAGTTTGCCTTGATCTTTAAAATCAATAATAAAATTTGTCTTTGTTTGCTAAATTGTGTTTTTTTTCTTCTGCTCTTTCTTGGAAAATGGTAATCAGAAAAAACCTTTCAAAATAAATAATAACTGAAATTGAATTTGCATAATCACTTGTTATATGTGTCAGTTTCTAAAAGCAATCATAAATCATATGTGCAGATTAATTAAAAATCTGTTGAACACAATGACCTTGCACCCTCTCCCGACTTTGAATGTCTTGTGTATGGGGCCGAAGAAGAAGATTGTGATGAGATTCCGGAAGAGGTATCACGGTTGCTTGAGCGCGAGGAGAGTGCCATTCAGCCATATAAGGAGCCATTGGAAGTAATCAATTTGGGTTCAGAAGAAGATCCGAAGGAAGTCAAGATCGGAGCATTGCTACATCCCAATGTGAAGAGCAGCTTGATTGAGTTGTTGAAAGAATATGTGGACATCTTTGCTTGGTCATACCAAGAGATTCCTGGTTTAGATACAAATATTATAGAGCACCATTTGTCGCTGAAGCCAGAGTGCCCGCCAATCAAACAGAAATTGCGAAGAACTCACCCAGATATGGTAGTAAAAATCAAAGAAGAAGTTCTAAAGCAGATTAATGTCGGTTTTCATGTGACATCAGTCTACCCTCAGTGGATTGCCAATATTGTCCCAGTACCGAAGAAAGACGGAAAAGTTCGCATGTGTATAGATTACAAAGATTTAAATAAAGCTAGTCCAAAAGATGATTTTCCATTACCACACATTGATATGTTAGTGGATAACACAGCAAAATTCAAAGTTTTCTCGTTCATGGATGGATTTTCTGGATATAATCAAATAAGGATGGCTCTTGAGGAAATGGAAAAAACAACGTTTATCACACCCTGGGGAACATTCTATTATAGAGTGATGCCATTCGAGTTGAAGAACACTGGTGCAACATACCAGAGGGTTATGATAACCCTATTCCATGATTTGATGCACAAGGAAATTAAGGTATATGTTGATGATATGATTGATAAATACTATACTGAAGAAGGGCATGTAGAAGATTTGTTGAAATTGTTTCAGCGTTTGAGGAAGTATCGTCTCCTCCTGAATCCAAATAAATGTACCTTTGGTGTTCAGTCAGAGAAATTGTTGGGTTTCATTGTCAGCCAAAGAGGGATTGAAGTTTACCCTGATAAAGTCAAAGCAATTTAAGAAATGCAAGTGCTGAGAACTGAAAAGCAAGTCAGAGGTTTCCTCGGGCGTTTGAATTACATCTCCAGATTCATTTCCCACATGACTGCAACGTGTGAACCGATCTTTAAGTTGTTAAAGACAGGTCAAGGTTGTGTATGTACAGATGACTGCCAAAGGGAATTTGAAAGTATTAAAGAATATATACTTGAACATCATATCTTGCTCCCTCCTGTTGAAGGAAGACCATTCATTATGTATCTGACAGTGTTAGATAATTCCATGGGCTGTATTCTGGGACAACAAAATGAAACAGGGAAAAAAGAGCATGCCATTTATTATCTCAGTAAAAAGTTCACTAACTCTGAGTCACGGTATTCTATGCTGGAAAAGACATGTTATGCTCTGGCCTGGGCGGAAAAATGTTTGCGGCAATATATGTTGAATCACACCACTTGGTTAATCTCCAAAATGGATCTAATCAAGTACATTTTTGAAAATCCTGCTCTTACTAGGAGAATTGCCCGTTGGAAGATGTTGTTATCTGAATATGACATTGAATACCACACTCAAAAAGCTATTAAAATCAACGCGTTGGAAGATTATCTTGCTCACCAACCAGTTAATGATTACCAGTCTATGAAGTATGATCTCCCCATGAGGATGTAATGTTTCTAAAAGTGAAAAATTATGATGAACCATTTCCTGAGGAAGGTCCTGACCCTGAATCTCGCTGGAGCATGATATTTGATGGAGCGGTGAATGCTTACGGAAAAGGAATTGGTGCAGTGATCATTACTCCATATGGATCGCACATAACTGTTATTGCAAGGTTAACATTCAATTGCACCAATAATATGACAGAGTATGAGGCTTGCATCATGGATCTCGAGGAAACTATTGATCTCAGAATTAAAATTCTAGATGTGTATGACGATTCAGCTTTGGTAATAAATCAGATTAAAGGAGAGTGAGATACTCGTCAGCCCGACTTGATCCCTTACAAGGATTATGCTAGAAGATTATTACCCTTATTTAATAAAGTTGAATTCCATCACATCCCCATAGATGAAAATCAAATGGCGGATGCTTTGGCAACTCTCGCTTCTATGTATCAAGTGAATACTTTGAATGATATACCTCAAATTATAGTTTGGCGACTGGATAGGCCTACTCATGTGTTTACAACAAAGGAAGTAGCAAATGAGAAACCTTGGTATTATGATATCAAGCATTTTCTCCAGATACAGGAATATTCGATTGATGCATCGAATAAAGATAGAAACACATTAAGAAGATTTGTTGGCAGTTTCTTCCTCAGTGAAAATGTGTTGTACAAGAGAAATTATGACATGGTCTTGCTCAGATGCGTGGATAGACACGAAGTAGACATGTTGATGCATGATATTCATGAAGGTTCCTTTGGCACTCATGCCAATGGACATTCGATGGCTAAGAAGATGCTAAGGGCATGTTACTATTGGCTGACAATGGAATCTAACTATTACAAATTTGCAAAGAAGTTCCATAAATGCCAGACTTATTCAGACAAAATTCATGTGCCTCCGACACTTCTCAATGTTATTTCTTCCCCGTGGCCTTTCTGTATGTGGGGTATTGACATGATTGGAATGATTGAATCCAAAGCTTCAAATGGACACTGTTTTATCTTGGTAAAAATTGATTACTTTACCAAATGTGTGGAAGCTGCTTCATATGCTAATGTTACTAAGAAAGTGGTAGTGCACTTCATTAAGAATAATCTCATATGTCGGTATGGTGTGCCGAGCAGAATTATCACCGACAATGGCTCGAATCTGAATAACAAGATGATGACAGAACTTTGTGAAGAATTCAAGATTGTCCATCACAATTCATCTCCGTACAGGCCAACAATGAATGGGGCTATTGAAGCTGCTAATAAGAATATCAAAAAGATCATCTAGAAGGTGTTTGTTACTTATAAAGATTGTCATGAAATGCTCCATTTTGCTTTACATGGATATCAGACATCTGTCCGCACTTTAACAGGAGCAACCATATTCTCCCTTGTGTATGGTATGGAAGCAGTGCTCCTAATTGAGGTTGAGATTCCCGCTTTACGTGTGATAATGGAAACCAAGTTGTCAGAGGCTGAATGGGTCCATAACAGGTTTGGCCAATTGGATTTAATTGAAGAGAAGAGAATGACAGCTTTGTGTCATGGGCAGTTATATCAAAAGAGAATGAAGAAAGCATTTGGTAAGAAGGTCAAACCTCGTGAATTCAGAGAAGGCGACCTCGTGCTCAAGAAGATCATGTTTTTTAACACTGATTCTAGGGGCAAGTGGACTCCCAATTTTGAAGGCCCATATGTTGTCAAGAAAGCCTTCTCTGGCGGTGCATTAATTCTTGAAACTATGGATGGCGAGGAGTTCCAACGTCCCATGAATGCTGATGCAGTCAAGAAATACATCACCTAAAGAAATAAAAGAACAACTCGCTAAGTCGAAAACCCGAAAGGGCGGCTTAGGCAAAAAGGAATGTCTCGGTAGGCCGAAAACCCGAAAGGGAGGTCTAGGCAAAAATTAGAGACATAAACAGAATAAATTTTCCCGCTAAGTTGAAAACCCACAAGGACAACTTAGGAAAAAGTTAGGGACTTTCTTGGAAAGTAACTACATCAGATAAGACTTGATCATTGAAGAAACAATCTTCTTGGATACTCACCATACTTCAACAGAAGTTGCTGCTCAGGAATTCAAAGTTGTTAGAGGCAATAGTGGTCATTGTATATCAATGTATCTTTTCCATTATATATTACCATTTTCCGAACTTTGTAATCATCCATGGAGTCCCGCCATTTGCAGACAACCATTCTATTAATAAAGTTTGAGCTTTCATCCAATTCTTTGTAATTCTTATTTAATTCTGCCTATAAAGACTCCATTTATTATTGATAGTAATTTTCAAAGCGAAAAGAATAAATAACAAAAAAAAAATTCGAAAAGAATTTACAAATTACTTTTACTTTAGATTTTATGACCCAAGAGGAAAACAAAAGTGGTGATCCTAGGAATGGACGGACCCCAGTAATTTTTGAAGTTTTGTTTTCCCCAGGAAGGTTATCTCAGGTCGTTTTTGCTGGTATGTGCATGATTTTTGTGTGCTTCTCAGGTAGTTGGAGATGATACCAATTGGCATAAGGTGCGGTATTGAGCTTGTGATGCCATTTTCCCCAGTCAAGTCTTGGTCCATTTTGATTTCAGGTTTGCATGGTTTGAAGCCTCCAGCCTAGATTCCCCAGCAACCAGACAAGGGCAATATCTGTTCTGAAGAAGTGCTAAAAACAATTGTCAACTTTGTGGGTTTTCTCCCGCCTAGTGCTGGGTTTGATTTAAAATCCCCATAATTTTAATTTCTTGTTGTTTTGTTTAAACTTCTTAAATCCCCAAGGGAAGTGGAGATAATGTTTCCCTCTGAAAGTTGTTATCCCCATATGGTTTTATGATTTCTCCCCAGAGAAGTTTGTGTAATCGTCACTCTCGGGATTGAAGAATATATTTGAGCTCCTCTCAGTGACGTGGTGTTGTACTCCCCAATGAAAGTCAACACGAGGTCTCCAGTTGATATCTCGATGATGAGGAACTATCTTCCCTAGTGAAGTTTGTATGATATCTCCCCATTGAAGTCAGTGCAATATTCCCCAGTGTAGCTTGGAGGAGGATGATACACCTCTGTTTTTGCACCAATGTTTTGATTGGATTACTTTCGGGTTATGTTTCTTCCTAGTGAAGTTAAGCCGTGAAATAGGAATTTGTTTCCTCAGTTGGCTTACTTTCTCATAATTTCCCTCTTGAATGCGATTTAGCCGAGTATTAACTTTACCTAATTTGGCTTTGTTTGATTATCCCCAGCGTGATGTGTTAGTTTTGTCACCATATACATGATAACATTCATGCATGCATCATTTATAACTGAACTAAATCCATTACTCATTCATTAACACTTTTATTGGCATATTACCCTATGTTGCAGGTTTGTGTTTCTCTCCTCTCCAATAGAGTGACAACTTTAAGCAGAAAGTGTATATTCTTTCAACTTCCCCACTGAGTTATCCCTCGTTGAAGAATTTTTCTTTAGCCTTCCTATTCAGTTCTTCATCTGGATGGAATGTGATCCCTTTTGAGTTTATTTCTCATCAGGTATTATCCCAGTTGACTGTTTCACTCCGGTTTACCTCTGGTTTGAACTTGTGGTCCCCGACCATATCATTATCTTTGATTTCTAAAGGCTTTTTGCCCTGGTTTGAAAATGTGCATTTATTTTGCACGTGAAGATTTTAGCTCCCCAGTAAGAAGTCCTAGTTCATTTCCCCAAGAAGTCATGATTCATTCCCCAGGAATCCCTAATTTCTTTCTCCAAGAAGTCATTATTACATTCCCTTCTCATAAAAGCCAGTTATGGTCTCTTTATTTGAGCAACTCGTACTTCCCCAGTAAGTCTGATAGCTCCTGAAGGAAATTCAAGATTTTACTCCAATGGATGGCAGCCTTGTCATTATGGAAGGTAGTTTTTTGTGAATATTTTTACTCCAATGGATGAAAGCCTTGTCATTATGGAAGGTAGTTCATTGTTGAGATCTGTTACTCTAATGGATGGCAGCCTTGTCATTATGGAAGGTAGTTAGTTATGAAGATTTATTAATCCAATGGATGGCAGCCTTGTCATTATGGAAGGTAGTTCATTGTGAAGATTTTTACTCTAATGGATGGAAGCCTTGTCATTATGGAAGTTAGTTCTTTGTTGAGATTTGTTACTCCAATGAATGGCAACCTTGTCATTATGGAAGGTAGTTCGTTGTTGAGATTTTACTCCAATGGATGGAAGCCTTGTCATTATGGAAGGTAGTTTGTTATTGAGATCTTTTACTCCAATGGATGGCAGCCTTGTCATTATGGAAGTTAGTTCGTTGTGAAGATTTTACTCCAATTAATGGCAGCCTTGTCATTATGGAAGGTAGTTCGTTGTTGAGATTTGTTACTCCAATGAATGACAGCCTTGTCATTATGGAAGGTAGTTCATTGTTGAGATTTTACTCCAATGGATGGCAACCTTGTCATTATGGAAGGTAGTTCGTTGTTGAGATCTTTCTCCAATGAATGGTAATCTCTTCATTTTGGGAGATAGTTCGTTGTTGAGATTTTATTTGTTCTGAAGAAGTTCATTTATTCGTAGCCATGAGTAAATGAATACATCTTGAAATTTACTAGTATTATCACACCACTTCTTTTCCCGGTAGATCGACGTTACCTTTTTGCTATCTTCTCTATGAGTGGATAGTTTGCAGTTTGTTGTCGAATTACTCTAATGGATGTCAAGTCTTTTCAATACAATAAAGACAGTTCGTTGTGAAATCTTTACAAGTGGCATTCTCTTTATTTGAGACAGCTTGTATATTACCCTTTCCAGGCGGAATGCCTTGGTTAAAGAAGAAGTTAAGACCCGTTCTAGGTGAAACGCCAGAATTTGGGAAACTTGTTATTATCAATATGTTTTTTTCTACCTTCAACTATTGAGTTGATAGTTTACCGTCATCTGTGAGTCAGTATCTCTTACTTTTCTACCTTCAACTATTGAGTTGGTATTTTAATTTCATTTGTGAGTCGATATATTTTTGATCTTCTACCTTCAACTACTGAGTTGGTAATTCACCGTCATCTGTGAATCTGTGTCTTTTTTATCTTCTGCCTTCGACTATTGAGTTGGTAGTTTACCGTCATCTATGAGTTGGTATCTTTTTGATCTTCTACCTTCAACTATTAAGTTGGTAGTTCACAGTTATCTGTCAATCACTTTTATCCTTTACTGTCTCTCCTCAATCTTTGAGTTGATGACACCTTATCCCCTCTTTAGGCTCTACCCTAATAGAGTCAGGTATTTTGTTCACCAGTGATTTATTTTCCTGGTCAGGTTTCTCTTTTGATCCTTGTTTCCTTTGCTACATCCCCAGTGGTGTCTTGCATCCTTTTGTATTTGTTCCTTTGCATTCATAATCATAAGCATTACATGGCATCTTAGGGCCAAAATTAGGGCTTATTTTATATTTAAGTATCTTCAATCGTGTCGACACAGAGTTCTTAACCTTCGCATCTCCGGATAAAAGACACTTAAATAAGGGCAGCTGTTGTACCCCAATTTCCCCCCCTAAGATTCCTCTATCATCTCATACCATCACAATGCAACCAAGATCATACATTAGGGTTTGGGTTTCTCTTCTACTTCATCATGTCTTTAGGTTTACCTATGGGGAATCACCAAGCACCTTGAATTGTGAACCTTGCACATGTATGCTTTTAACTAACCTCAAAATGTGTATATTTGTCTCTTGGAATATCATATTGTAGGTAATAGCACAATTGCATTCATCTCACTATCTCCTAACACAGAGGATCAAAACTAGGGCTTGAATTTTAATCAGGAAATCTTTGGATTTTTGGGCAATACTTGATCCCATGCTTCTCTACATTATCATGAGCATCTATAATTGGAAGTTTGATCATCAACTTTGGCTTGAAAAGGTTCAATTGATGAAAGGGAGTAAAATTGTCATTTTGTCATAAGACAACCAAAATCAATTGTTGACCAAGTGGACTTTTGGTCAACTATCAATGCAATATCCCCATTCTCACATTTCAGGGTCCATCATCAAAGATCAAGCCCTAAATGTGAGGGACAACTTTGCTTCAAAAAATTTCTCAAAATACTCCTTACATTTTGAGATATAATTGAGAGAAGAAGGTACCACGCATGCTAAATTCTTGCCCAACACAAGGCGTCACGCGCGCGCAGAATTCCCAGTCAGGTCTGGCACTTCATCAAGCAGTTTGTAAACATGCATTCATAGTCAATTATCTCATTAATTCAAGCTTCATTTTGAAAAAATTTGAACATCAAAGTTGGAGTATGTAATGTCCTCTCTATTTTTTATTCAAACTTTTTGACATTTCATGCACCATGGAGAGAGATATAATGACGTAAAGATGTGATCATGAAATAGCAAAGCCTGCATGGAAATGCATGGATTTTTCATGCCAACCAAGCTCCAGTCTTCCAGCTCACAAGAACAACCTTTCTCACTTATCCAAAACGCATGCTTTGCATCCTCAAACCAACACAAAACACGCAGCATCTCACACCTCACTCTGACTTATCATTTTTCTTATTCCTCACTCTCTTACTTCCTCACTCTATATAAAGCAACTAGATTCAACAATAAAGGGGTTAGCAAGAGAAACTCAAGAGCATTTTCCTCTCTCCCTCACGAAACTTCTCTCTTTCTCCTCAAAAACTCAGAGTTTTCTGCATTCTTATTCAAGAGACCTCTACTCAAATCCTTTCCTCTTGCACATCCAACCCCATTAAAGCTTGAAAAAGAAGTAACATTGGTGTTTCTACTGCAAAATAGAGGCATCGAGTGGATTTATTTTTCACTCATCAAGGTAGATTCTCAAATCCATTTCCTTGCCACGCTAGATCAAATCATGCGTTAAAATTTATTCAAATTGGATTTAGCTGGCCAGATTCTATATATGAAGTATAATCATGTGCATTTGGTGCTTGATTTTTTGTTCTACGAACTTGTTTGAAATTCTGTTCATGTTACTGCTTTCATGGCCATTTCATAATCAGATTGTGCCTTGTTTGAGGAATCCATGAGTGTTTTGATGTTCTATGAATTAAGACATGCAATTTTGGTCTTTGGATCGAGTGGTTTGGTTGAAAATTGAAGGAGAAAATCAAATCAGAAAATTGTTTGTTGAATTTCTCAACTCAAGACCATGTTCATGCAGTCATCTTCGCGCGCCATTTTCTCTATTATCAACGCATCATTTCATAAAAATTTTGATACTATCATGTTCAGCACATTTTGATCTTGAACTTTGATTTTTACATCTTTGAATTTCACCAAGAAATGCGTGAGACATCGTGATATGAAAATATTGTTTCAAACTGAAAAATTAGAAAGAATGGTTGTTTGGTAGGGATGACTGCATGGCATGTTTTGATTGAACATGGTCTCATTTTCTTTTACAACGCGTTTTGAAAATAATAGGTGTGATAGGCTTTTAATATATTTGAATTTTTTTGTTTTCTCTAATATTATTTTATTATCTTTCTTAATTCAAAAATCAGCATAAAAATATTTCAAACTATATTTTCAATATATTTTCATTTTATAATTTTTATTTTTTATTTTTATCATTTTTTATGTGTAAATAAATTCAAATAACTTAATTAGGGTTTTTATTCATTTTAGGGTTTTAGATTTTATTATCCTATTTTTCTATTTGATCAAAAATCCATAAAAAATATTTTTGGACCCCTCTTTGAGTTTACTAATTAAAAATATATTTTTTCCAATTTTATAAAACTTTTGGATCACACATTAAAATCATTTGGACATATCATCTTGTATTTGTTTTAATTTTGTTGGTTTGTGTAAATAATTTCCATTTCTTTTTTTCCTTTTGAGATAAAATTCAAGAAAAATATACTCACTGATCCTTAGAATTTTATTGACATTTAGGTTATTTTAAATTTAATTTATTTGAACTTTAGGTTAATTTGTTTAATTTTGGACTTAATTTCTTTCTTTTAGGGCTTTGTTTGATCATTCACATTAATTAATTTAAATTTCTAACTTCCCATGTCTATAAAATCAAAGATGAAGTTGTTTAGAGTGCTTGGACAAGTTGAGGTCATAAAAAACATTTTTATGGAATTATACAATGTGATTTCATATTTTTTACAAACTATTTTTCAAAATAATCTAGTTTAAGTCTTTTACTTGCTAGTTTCAATGTTTGTATTTTTAAAACAAAATTCCACTTGAATCCAAGAACTCTAAGCTCCATTTCTGACTTTTACAGGCCTTTAGGAAGTTATGTTTTTAATTTCATATTTATTTTCAAGTTATTTTCCCTATTTTTGATTCATTTTTTTACTTAGGTTTGTATTTAGGGTTTTACTTTTGATTAATGCTTGTAATTGAAAACTTTTGTACATGATTTTTGTTTAGTTCTTGAAATAGCATGTGATACTGACTTTAGGCTTATTTTGAGGACCAATTCTTCAACCTCATTGGGTCTTGGGTGTTGATAGGTTGATAAACCAAATCCACCGAAATGGACGAATGATGTTGATGATATTTGAAACTCTAATTTCATACATTGTATCCTTTCCCTCTTCATCTTATCCCCCTTTCTTATTGTACTATATGTTATGGGATGATGATATTTATATTATTTATCCAAATATGAAGTACATAGATTGCTATTGACCAACCTCAAAATAGGTGTGACTTCTACATAAGTCCACTTATAATTGCTTAACATAGTGCTAAATTTTGTCTCGATTTAAGAAAATGATCATTTGTGGCCAAAACTTATGTTTGCAAGCCCAAGTATGTTAATTTTAACCCTATGATCCAATGACCTTGAGATCCATTGTTAGGATGCTTTGGTTCTACCAATCCTCTAATGGATATTCATCAATTTTGGTCAAAGTAGATCACTTAAACATCATTGATCATTAAATGTTACCTTGAGGATTCTTGAATGGATGATATACTTGACAAAAATCAAATGCAACTTTTTGTTGAGAGGATTTGGTTCTACCAATCCTCTAATGAGTTCCAAATGCAAGTTTCAATATGGTCATCCAACTAACCAATAATTCCTAACAATTGACTTTATTTTATACTTTTATCTTACACCCTTTACTTTATGCACCATTTACTTTAGCATTTACATTTCATGCTATTTTCATCTTTTCTCACTTGAGCCTTTATGTTCATGTCATTTTTAATTTTCTCACTTGAGCCTTTCATTTCTTTTTGAAGATACTTAATAATCAACTTGAATCATAAAAAACTTTAATGGTACTTGGACTACTTGGTTAGTATCCTTGGTGTGATACTGTGGGAGAACTGACTTGAAGGTTTTTCGTTTTATCGCAAATGTCGCGGTTAGCAAGAGTCGCCACCGACTTTTCTTTTATCCAAAAGGAAAGGTAAAAAAGCACATGAAAGACCTTTGAGATGTTTTCTTGAGTTCGGGGGGTAAATTATGAAAAGGGAAGGTGCTAGCACCCTTTTCATCCATAGTTTTCCATGGGCTCTTAGTTACTTTCTTAGATCACTTGCTTTGTTTTGTTTGAAATGGTGTTTGGTGTGATTTTGAAAGTATTTTGTAAAAGAGGCCATTGTTTAGGCAATCTTTGTAATGATTCTCGTTCGTAAGAATGTATACAAAGATGTTTGTCTTTTGAAAATGTTTTCAATGTTTTGTAAGATGTTTTGAAATGTGTGTGTGTTTGTTTTTGAAAATAGCAAGGATTGTTTGAAATGGAGCAAGTAACTTAGAAGCTATCTACCTACTCAAATGTCTTTCTTGTGCATTTTCTATTCCTTTGACATTGTTGACTTACCCTTGATTTTGGTAAACAACCCTATTTTGGATGTAAACGGGACGGGCGTGGGTCATCGTATAACCATGATAGCAATGTTGCCAAGTATCTTAGCATTTTTGAGGGACCAAGATCATTTTGTTTAGACAACTTTTGAATAGCGTCATCGAGGGACTATGATCTTATACTTGTTTTGTTATGCCAAGATACTTCACATGCGTAACATGATCATTTTATTTTAGGCAACCAAGTGGGAGAAACCCTAAGGGTGCTTGTGTGCAAAGTGTATCATTTTCATGCTTTTGATTTTGTCTTGTATTTAGGGTTTTCTATTTTGCTTTGTTTTGTTCTAGTCATGCAAATCCTAATTACTAATCATGGCATTTAAAGCGATAAATTGCGTAATGTAAATATACTAGGCTATTACAACAATTTTATGGGAGGGGGAATACAAGTTTGAATGGGGATTTGTACAAATATAAAGCTAAATATATTATTACAACCAAATCGAATATGCGCGAATAAAATAAATATAATACAAATATTTAAAATGCAATGCAATGTTCATGTTAGAAAAATGTTTTATGTCTTGTTTTTGTGTAAGAAAAATCTTTAATTTAAACCTAAAAAAAAAAGAAAAAATAATATTTAATTTTGGAAGGGGATTAAATCCTAGTTTTTATTCAAAAGAAAATAATGTTCTATGTTATTATTTTGTGCATTTTTTGTATAAAAAATAATAAATAATATTGTATATGAATATTAAAAATTAAATATGTGAAAAAATTGGTATTTATAAGTATAAAAATATAAAATGAAAATATTAAGTATATTTGATTATTTACAAATTTATTAAGAAAATAAATTCTATTCTTTCAAACTAAATCAATTTTTTATGTGAAAAAAATAATAAAAAAATAAAATAAAAGTGTAAAAATAAAGAAATTATTTTTTAGGATTTTTTATCATTCAGAAAAATAAACAAAAGTATAAAATAAAAAAAATATGAAGAAAAATATAAAAATATAAAAAGTTAGTCAGGGGGTGCAATAGCAAGTCAGGGGGGTGTGTTTAGCAAAAACAAAAAGGCCACGCTACCAAAAAGCCCACTGACTTCATCCATGTCCTTCGTCCATCTCCCTCGCGCCATTCCAGTTCAAACCGGTATCTTCCTTATGCTTGCATAAAAATAAAAACTCATAACATGAAAAATGTGGCATTTGAGCTCACGATTCCAACCATATAAATTATGTGACCTAACTATCAAAGATCAAAGAGAATTTTAGAATCCCTAAATCGTGACCTAATTTTTTCAGAGATTTCAAACTTCAAATTCTCTTAGCACAAGTAATATAAATGCAAAGTAATGATATGTACAGCTTCGTTATGATGAGAGCTGCATTTTTTCTTCACAAATCGTGGCTTGAGGTTGCCTGTATAAAGAGATAGAGTTTGAGAAAATACCACCTTCAGCTGGAATCGTGTATGGCAATTAAGGACTTTAATGGAGGCTTGATGATTGTTTGAGCTTCCTTGAGCTTCCCTGAACCTATTTCAATCCTTATCTTGCTCTGAGGATGGCTGGAACTCCCTAACCAAGTCCAACTACAAGCTTCCAAGTTG
Source organism: Vicia faba (assembly GCA_948472305.1). Taxonomy (NCBI): domain Eukaryota; kingdom Viridiplantae; phylum Streptophyta; class Magnoliopsida; order Fabales; family Fabaceae; genus Vicia; species Vicia faba. The sequence goes on from OX451738.1 coordinate 1,508,072,647, forward strand.
AAAATGGCAGATGATGAAACAGAGGTTACAGAACCAGGGTGATGGCTTGGATTGACTAGGTATCAAGTGTATGAGATGTTTGAATCAGTTAAACACAAAACGCACGAGCCAAATGAGAGTTGGCTGAGCTTTTGCAGAAACTGTATGCGTAGGAAGATTTTTGGTGTTTTTCAGTTTTAGAGAGTTCTAGGTTCAAGCCAAGCCTCCAATGTCTTGTACAATATTTTCATATTATTATAGAAGTGATACCAAGTCAACTTCCTACTAGCTGTGCAAGCTTTAGCCCTTTTGCGACTTTTCTTGTACTTGAAGTAAAGTTGACAAGACCAATCTCACATGCTTGTACCAGCTTGCTTTAGGGCTGATATGAGTTTGTACAATTTTCTTGAGAGCTGTGTAGTTTGCTTGTATCAAAGGGACAGGTCCAATGCTCCAAGTTGACAAAGTTGCAAAAGTGCATCTTTATGAAAATGGCAATGACGCCTTTTTGCCCAAAATGGAATTACAACTTGTGTAAAAGTTTCAAAAGCAAGGATAAAGGCTTTGTCAACTGAGTATGCATTTAATTAAGGAGTGTATAGAAATCTTAGGACATGTAAATCAAGAAACAATCAACATAGGTTTGGTTTGCAACTTGATTCTATGTGAAAATGGCTTGAACAAAATGTGAGAAAATGCCAACTTCCTCTCTTCGATTCTCTCTACTCAAAAATGATCTTAGAGAGTTCTTGGATATTTTGGAAATATTGCAATGTGCTATATAATCCATATTTGAAATGCAATTTGAGATACCTCTTGTAACTAGGTGAAAAGTTGCCATGAAGTTGGGTCCAAAACCTGCCTAAATTAGGGCAAAATTTCACTAAGTTATTTAGTTCATGAGCATGTATTCACAAATTTATAACTTGAGATCCAAGCATATTTAAGGAAAAGTTTGTGAAGAAAAGTTGTATATTTCATGGAGGACTACAACTTTCATGTTGGGAACTTTTCTTGAATCAAAATGCATCATGGTGAAAAAGTGGTGAAAAGTTGAGAAAATTTTACTTAGAAAAATTCTAAGTTATGAAAATTTTCAAATTCAAACCCTAATTTTCAAATTTGGTTTTCTTGGTGAACAAGTTTCATATTTTGACATATCTTTATGAATTATGACTCTTGGTACTTGATTTTGACCAAAAAGCCAAAGTTTGACTTTTCAGTATACAATTGACTTTTGATCAGTTGACTGTAAATTTCATCTGTCAATCCAATGAAATTGAGATCTTTTGAACTATGTAATTAGGTCAAGATGATGCCATTGAACCCTTGAAATAATTCTTGAACTCAATTGGTCATTGGCTAGGTTAAAAATCAAAAATTGCCCTTTCTCAATCAAAACCCTAATTTTGACCATTTTGCCCTTTTGATGATTTGATCAAATTTCTTGAAGAGTTGTGATCCAAACTTGATCAAATGGTACATATGAGTCTAAAATGTTGATGTGGATAAAAAATTATGAAGTTTGACTGTAAATTGGCCATGGTTGACTTTTTCCCCAATATAGTTGATTTTTAGGTCAACTGTCCAATTGACTGATCAAAAATGTGGTTCAAGGCTTGAAACTTAACATGAGCAATCTTAGGGGTCCAAAATGATGTATGAAAGTCACATGAAGTATTGGTGGTCCAAAAATTCTTGTGCAAACTCAAATCCTAATTTTGGGTTATCAGTGCAAGATGAGATGTCCTGAGCTGAGCAAACCCTGATCTTGTCTTGAGTCAAAGAAGTCTTGTGAGAAAAGTCTTGGTAAATGAGGGTAAATTTTGGGGTACAACAGCTGCCCCTGTTCAATCTTCTTGAACCTGAAGAGTTAGATTGGCGAGTTTTGTCATTCGTGACTCGAAGGTAAAAGATGATTGGACACTAGAGTGCCCATAAATTTGCACTCGACAAAGTGTAGTTGAGGGAATGGGCTTAAAGATGCCATTTGGAGTGGTGATAGAATCTTGTTAGAGATGGGCTTGTAGATGCTATCCAGGAATGTTTGTTGAATTGTAAGTTGTAAGTCAGAAGCATAAGTATCAGAATGTTGTACGTATCCAGAACGTATCTGAACTGTATCTGGAGACTGAACCTGTATGAGCAACCGAATAGCATCCGTGTCTGGAGCATATCCATATTGTATCTGAAATTGAATATGAATGAGTAACAGAATGGCTTCCGTGGAGGAGCATATCTGAACTGTGTCAGGTAGGTTAAACCTGAACGAGTCTTAGAATGGCTTTCGTGTCTGGAGCGTATTTGAACTGTATCAAGAGTGTGAAATCTGAATGAGTATTAGAATGGCTTCCGTGTCTGGAGCGTATCTGTACTGTATCTGAAAGCTGAATCTGAATAAGTATCAGAATGGCATCCGTATCTGGAGCGTATCTGAACTGTATCTGATAGTTGAAATCTGAATGAGTATCAGAATGGCATCCGTATCTGGAGCATATCTGAACTGTAAATGAAATCTGAATGAGTATCAGGATGGCATCCGTATCTGGAGCGTATCTGTTGTACCCCAAAATTTGCCCTCCCATATTCTACAAAGTTTGTCAAGAGTCATCTTCAAATGGTTCAAAACTACTCAGGTATTGCACAGTCAAACATCCTCCTAAGCCAGTCAAAATTAGGGTTTTGGTTCTCTTAAGGAATTTGGGGTTTTCAGTGGTCCAATCAAGTCTCATGTGCCCATATACATTGTCAAGCATCTACATGCCAAGTTTCAAGATTCACAATGCCAGTTTGCACAGTCAAAAGCTTCATTTGCTTCACAATCAACTACAGGGGCAAAATGGTCATTTTACAGTCAAAAGTCAGAATTTTGGGTCAACATCTTATTTTGAGCTCACAATCATCATGTGATCAAGTCTTGATCATGATTCCACAAGCATGGCTCAAAAATCATCAAGGATGCAAAAGTTGCTATTTTTGGACAGTTGAAAAGTCAACTGTAACTTGACCAGGGCATAACTTTTTCATAGTTCATCAGAAAAATCCCATCCAATTCTCATTTTGAAGGGGATGACATTTCCTACAATTCATCTTCACATTCCAAGTCCAAGAAATGCTCTCACAAAAAGTTATCAATTTCTACATTATAGGTCAATTTCAAAAGTCAACAAAAATGCACTTTAAGTCAAAGACCATAACTTGAGATTGGTAAATCCAAATGACATGGGACCAAAGGCATTGGTTAGAGGACTTCAAGACCTTTCCAAAATGTCCAAGAACATGTTCATAAGATCAAAATTGAGCAAGATATGCATTGGAGAAGTTGGGAAATGTTTGTGAATTTGCAAAAGTCAACTTTGCTCAAAACACATCATTTTTGCTAATGGGCCTCAAATTCCTTCTTGAAACTTTGTCCAAAGCTTATGCACGACCCATTAAGCCTACTTGAATTTATTTTCTCATTTTTTATTAATTAATTTGATTTTTTATTAATATTAATTCATTTAATTGATTTAAAATGTAGGAAAATATCAAGATATGTTTTTCTCAATCTTTTGTGAAGCAAATAAGCTCAAGACAAGCTGGAGATTTCGTGTGCACATCAAGGGGACCAAAATCTCCCAATTTGGCAAGGTTTTTCAATCAAAAAGATTGAAAAATATTTGATTGAAAATCAAATATACAAATCATAACTCCATGGATCTTTGACCAAGATTTTAACCTAAATCAGTTCTACTATATATGCATAACCAAAACCTAATGCCTCACACGTGAAAATTGCTGCAAAAAGGCCATAAGCATATTGAGAAAAATCAAGAAAAAGTCAAAACTGTTTTCCAGGTTCTAGCACGATTCCAAGGCATTTGTTGATTCCAATACATTGCTGAAGGTGTGAGGAATCTTTTGCAATCAAATTCACACGCCAGAACTCAAGAAATCGTTGCATACAGACCCACGGTTTGAACAATTTTTCCAAAATCATATACTTTGATTCATGCATATTTAACATCTCTTGTTGATTGTTTTGTGTTCATAAGGACTGTGCGAAGCTTTTGGTACAAGATAATTGGATTAAGATGCCCTGAAATAGAAAACGCCATTGATGAATTTTAGGTTTTGCAAGATCTCAAATTGGGGCTTTATGATATAGGAAAAATTAGGCTTCATGAGACCTATGGTTGTAATCGTTGCAACCAGACGAATCTAGAACCACCCTCGCGAACAATTTATGTACAGCACACGCCTATTCGCTATTTTTTGTGGATGCAGGTTGTGGGGGTTAAAAACCCCCGCTATTTGATTTGTATTTTGCAGGTTTCAGCAAAGAAGACAAGACGTGGAAGCATGGGAGTGGCTCATTCAAATAACGCGCGTAATTTTTCTCTTTCCAGCATAATTGTTATGTTTTAAATATTATATTTGTTATCCATTATACTAATAAACGCAGGCAAGTGGTTGGGTGGCTAGTGAGGTGGGCGTTGATCATTGGGACCTGGGTTCGATTCCCAGGTCCCCAAAATAATTATTTCTCCTTTTTTCAATGCGTTCGTATGGAGGATGCTGAATGTTGTCCACCCTACGCCTCATCCAGATGCACGCCATGTGGCCACTATCACCAATCCAGTGGTCAAAAAGTGGAGAACACCATGCACTCAGTCAACTAACAGGCACTTGATCCAGAAAGTCAACGAAGGCTTGATGTTAATGGGCCAGCAATTTCCCAAACTCACCTCCTAATGGGTCCAACACACCCCCCTGGTTTTCTTTCTATTTCCTTTTTCTTTCTTTTTATTTTCTTTTAATAATTATTATTACTATTATTTAATTAATTCATAAATTATTTTTCATAGTAAAATCAGAAACTTAAAATATTGTTTATTTTTATTATTTATTATTTTCACTATTAATAATTATTTTCGTAAATAAATTTTAACTAATTAATTTAGTTGTTTTAATTAGGTTTAATTTCAATTTTCTTTCACAATAAATAAAATAGATTAGACTTAGGGTTTTACTAACTTTTTTATTTTTATTTCATTAAAATATAAAAACACAAAAAATACTTTTTCTTTTAATTATTTAATTAATTAGGTTTAGGTTTAATATTCAATTAATTGCAAAAAAGGACAAATTACATTCTTTTCTCAATAAGGGTCAAAACCCTAAGACTTTTCCCGATTCAATTCTTTTCGCGCGCTCATTATATTTTGATCATATTGATGTATCTGCTCCGAGTATGTAATAGCGTAATTAGGACCTCTTTTATCGCTTTATTTATTTTCTCGCAATTTATTTTCCAAAGGGTTATGTTTTTGGCGATGTATATACCCGCGCCTTGTAATAGCGTAGATTCAATTTTCCGCAATTTACTTTCCGCACAACTATTAACTGTTAATTATGCATGCAAGACTTGCTTGACAAATAAAATCAACCCGTAGCTCACAAATAACATGTACAAGATAATCTTAACTGAAATTGGACACACATGCACATGCCACTCCTAGGGTACGCCTCACTTGGTTGCCTCGAGGTGGTCGTCAAGTATAGGGTGTTTTAGAGGTCGCCCTCCTGTCTAAAGATCCAGTTGCCTCGAAACGGTTGCCTCGGATGAAAAGGATCTAGGACATTATGGTTACCGCTAAGGCGTCCTACTATTGCTTTGGTGACCACGTGTCCCTATAATCGAATTGACCCGAATACCTCCAACGACGGTGCTACCTACTTCTCAATAGTGGGATAGTACTGTCTAAAGGACTCTTACACAGCCTAATTCCTTAGAGTAGGTAGATTTCTCCTGGGTACTTGCTCTCTCAAAAAAACAAAAACATCTTTTCGCACTTACACTTTCAAAAAATTTTCAAACAAACACTTCATACACTCTTGAGGACTGATACAAGAGTTACCTATAAGTTTTTTTCAAACTAAACTTTTTCAAAACCCACAAGCACTCGAAAAGCAAACAATTTTTGAAAACATAGTGAGCAAGTACCTAAGAGCCCATGGATAACCATGGATAGAAAGGGTGCTAACACCTTCCCTTTCTATAATTTACCTCCCGAACCGAGAAACATTCTCGAAAAGGAATTTTGTCGTGCTTTTGTCCTTTCCTTGTTGGAGAACATAAAAGACGGTGGCGACTCTTGCTTACCGCGACATTTCACGAACCAGCATTCCAAAACAGTAAGTTCTATTCCCACCGATAACAGAACTGGCGACTCTGCTGGGGAAGCTTATAAGTGAGGTGTACCTTAGGATTAGACCACTCTTTTGTTTTCAATTGTATGTCTTGATTGCTTTTATATTTGTGGGCTTGCATCAGAGTTTCATAGATCCTAACCCGGATCTGGGGAATACCCTTTAGGTAGCATAAGTTGTGAGGGACCTGTCCGGCGTAGACCGACACAGGTGAAGCAGTGGCTACGTTGGTGTGACACCTTGGTCTGTACCGATATCCCTTGTGTTGCAACGAGGAGAATATGGGTCTTCTGAGGAGTCATTAAGCACCAACCGACCTTAGAACCCTAAATTGACCCAACTTGGCCATAGAACAGTAGCAGTATGCTACACTCATTGAGGCTAAACTCTCGCGATGGTTCTGGCCGCAAGAAAAGATTGCGATGCTGGAGTTATGACCGATTGAGGGTAGTCAGTGATATTGAGATCCTCTAGAACCCAGTTACTATTTTCTAGGACAGGTCTTAACCAACGAAACTGAAAGAGGGTAGTACCTGAACTTCATGCTGGCCTAAACTCTAAGGGCTGTCTTGTGTGACTTGTGTGTCTTCAAATCTGAACTACTTGCATATACTTGTTATCTAACAACACGAGTTCCTTGCAGGTTTTGTTTACAGTCCTTAACTGGGACTCATTACAGGGCCTACTTACATCACTCCATGCATAGCATAACATCATACCATTTCATGCATCCTGCATAAGGACTAACCCATTTCAAGGATCTCAAAAGGTTTGTGATGCAGTTCATGATGAACCAAGAGGTCTAGCAAGGGGCAAAGGGGATTTATTTTCCTCTAGCCAAAGTTTGTTTGGAGATCAAAACATGACAACTTGAGTCAGGGGCTATGCCCCACTCGATATGGTGAGCTTTGACTCTTGAAGAAGGACTCTCAGCAACATGAAGTTCCTTCAATCAAGCTACCGGATTCAAATTCTAACAAGTTTCTTTTTTTACCCTACGAGATCCTTGAAAACATTGCATGCATATATCATTCATCACATGCATAACAGGTACCCTTTTTCTACAGGTTGCTTAATCTTCTTCGCTATTTATTTCAGCAATCATCATGAATTCTGAACCTACTACGGAACAAGCTATCAAGGCCCTCCAGGCCCAGAACGCCCAGTTTCAAGAGTTGGTCATGAGCTTAGCCCAGGGTCAACAGGACTTGAAAACTCTGATTCTGAAAGAGAGGAAGAAGAAGAAGAGGACTGTTTTGTTCAACACTAGACTCAGATCTGGGAATGGATCACAGAATGAGGCTGAGCTGACTACCTTATCTGTAGGCAAAGACAGTCCCCAAGAGAGAAGGGTTCCTAGCCCCGTGGTCTTCGACAACGAGACGGATTATAATGAGGAACAATATCCTCCTGCTGAGGATAAGTACAAACAACTCGAAGACCGGTTAAGTGCTATGGAGATACAGAAAGTGCCCGGCCTGGACTTCGAAGATCTAGGTCTATCCTCTGGGGTGGTGATTCCTCACAAGTTCAAGGCGCCTGCCTTTGCAAAGTACGACGGGGCTTCCTGTCCTAAGCTGCATCTCAGATCATATGTAAGGAAGATCCAACCTTACACTGCCGACAAGAATTTATGGATCCATTTCTTCCAGGAAAGTCTTTCAGGGACTCAACTCGAATGGTTCTATCAGCTGGATGGAGACAGTAATCGTAACTGGGAGGACTTGGCTACTGTGTTCTACAAGCAGTATCAGTATAATTCCGACCTCGCTCCTACGTGTATCCAACTCCAGGGTATGTCACTAGGGACGGGTGAAGGATTCAAGGAGTACGCTCAAAAGTGGAGAGACCTTGCTGGAAGGGTGCAGCCACCTCTGACTGACCGTGAACTTGTCGACATGTTCTTGGGGACCCTGTCTGGTCCATTCTTCAACCATCTGATTGGGAACTCTTATGCTGGGTTTACAGACCTTATCTTGATTGGGGAGAGAATTGAAGCTGGTATCAAGTCTGGGAAGATACAAAAAGGTGACTCCTCGAACACTGAGAAGAAACCATCCAAGAAAGAATCTAGTGCTGTCTATGGTTCAAGAGGGCAGAGTAGGTCCGAACACCGCCAAGCTGTCAACGCGGTGGTTATTTCAAAACTGGCCAGTGCTCCTCAACATCACAACCAACAAAGGGAAGAGAGACCTAGAAGGAAATTCACTCCTCTCAGCATGACCTTGTCCCAGATATTGCCATAGTTGCTGGAGACCAATCTGGTAGCTCTAAGAGACCCTCCTAAGAATCCCAACAAGACACCTTCAAGGTATAACCCCAACGTCTGCTGCGCTTATCATTCTGACAGCCCGGGGCATGCTACAGATGATTGTTGGACTTTGAGGAACAAGGTTCAGGATCTAATCGATGCAAAGGAGGTCTAGTTCGAAGCGCCCGAGGCTCCCAATGTGATCACTGCTCCCTTGCCAAAACATGGCTAGGATTGAAAAAAACTTTTGTTCATTCGAATGTTCAAGTTGTATTTTTCTTTAATTGTTCAAACATTTATTCATGTCAAACGTTGTTATTTCATTAATGCATCACATATGTCTGTTCTGAATCAATATATTCGTATTCACTATATTCAAACTGCTTTCATTTTTTGTGATGTTAAAACTCTCGATTAATAATTCTAAGCCTTTTGAGGGAGGATGACAAAAACGATACTACAATCTACAGTATGCTTTTGAACAGACCCCGCTGATGAGGTACAAGCATTGTTTCAAATCTTAAACAGTGGAGTTATAAGGAAGATAATCCCTAGTCAACCCCTTTGAGCCAAAGAAGTTGGAGTTTTTCTTTTCAAAAATTAAAACCCTTAATCACAACCCGGGGCAGGGTAGTCTTCTCAGTTGATCCAGGTGCACAATGAATGACATCAAAGAAGTCCTTCCGAGACAAAAAGACAGTGATGGTTCCGAATAATCATAAAGACAGGCAGTCATTATCTCTCAAAAATAAAAACCCAATAAGTCAAAACCTATGAAGGAGACTTACAAAACTGGGGCATCTCGCTGACTGTAATCACAAAAGAAACAGTTCAGGCAAAAAATAGGGATAACAAAATCAAAAAGAAAGAGGTCCTACAAACCCTCAACAAAAGATGACTGCCTATTCAAAATAAATTGTCAGCATCTGAACCATCATTAGAATATCAGGACAAAGACTCAAACAAGGTCTAATGCATGATCAACTGAGTTTACGTTTGAAGAACATCACGAAGAGCGGGTGGGTACAAATAAAATTTGAGCCTTTATCCTTTGTTTCTTGAACCGTGAACCAGGCCACGCTACAACCCTTAAAAGTCCTAGCTAAAGCATGGGTTAGTTCGAAAGCATACTGTTATGAAAGGTATCCTGACTCCTTAAGGCTTGCGGTAAAATAACAAGTTGACATCACAGTTTACAAAAAATTCACTTGTTTTTATGAAAAAAAAATGCATTTTCAAAAACTTCAAGACAGACATAAGCTTTGCATTTTTAATATAACATTGCTTGCATATGACTATTTGTTTGAACAGCATAGAAGTTTGCACGACGAATGTCTAATGAACAAAAGCACCTCCAATCAAGGGGCATGGAATGATCATTGTCCATCATCTGGGACAGTTAAGTCAAGATTCGGAGAATCTCTCAAAAGGCTAACCAGCTTAGGGCAAATCTCCATCAGGATCACTTGGGGCATTGGACGATCAAACGAAGATCTTCTCGTGGTATGACAACACAATACTACTGACAGTGACAACCTCCCTACACTCTGAGAATGTGGACATAGTCGAAAAAATACTGCGCATAATCAAAGACCCGTTAGGTTGACACACCTAGGCAAAAATAAGGGCTTCCCGGCGAACCAAAAGGGTTCGGGCAAAAATAAGGGATGAAAATGAAAAAATCTGTACACCCGGCAAGTCGAAAATCTGAAAAGGCGGCTTGGGCAAAAGTGGGTATCCCGGTGGACTGAAAACCCGAAAGGGAGGTCAAGGCAAAAGTTAGGGATCAAAAGCGTACGACTATGTCCCGGCATCTCGTCACTTGCCTACCAGAAGAAGATTTGTCAAACCGGCAGTTATCAAGCACCTCCACAGGTACCTTCTCCCACAGAAGCTGGGGCAATAAGAATTTTCCGAACTGTACAAGCTGCTCTGTCCTCCGGGTACAAGGTAAGTTCAGCTGAAGAACATGACCAAGTCACCTCCACTCCCTGCATAGTAAGACAAGATTCAGCAATACTCTCTCCCGAGCAGAGTTGGTCTCCCATCAGCCCGAAAAGGCACAGTATCCATAGCAAGCCATCAACGCTCTCCCCAAGCAGAGTTAGTCTACTGTCAGCCTTAAGGAAGTTGGGTATCCCCCAGAAGGTCCCAATATTCCCCAGCGGAGTATACAGATATTCCTCAACAAGCATCCCCGACAGTCTTAATATTCCTCAACGAAATATAAGATTGTTCCCCGGTGGAATACCAGACACTCCAGTGGAGCCATTCCCCAGTACAGTTCAAGAGTTTCCCAAGGAGAGTTGAATCATCCTCCCTAGTAGATTTTGGAAGCTTATCCCCAGTAGATTCTGGAAGCTTATCCCCAGTAGAGTCTGGAAGTTTATCACCTGCAGAGTGCAAATATCTCTCCCCGACCATGTTCAAAGGTTATTCCCCATCAGGGTCTAACTGGGTTATCCTCAGCTAATTACCACGGAAAGATCGTCCTCGGCGAAGTTCTTCCTATCCCCAGCGGAGTTCATCAAGTCCCCCAACGGAGTTCATCAAATTCCCCAACATAACTTATCAATGGAATCCCCAGCGGAGTTATCATCAAAATCTCAGCGAAGTATCTCTTCCCACAGAGTAATTCCCCGCAGAGTAATATCTTCACCAAGTTTATTCCCCAACGGAGTCATCTTCTCCTACCGGTTTATTCTTGCAATCATCATCCCCAGCGGAAACGAAGAACTCTACTCTTCAACATCAGCCCAAGATTTAACTTCCCGACATTCGTCAAGGATTTATTTTCCCAAATGAAAATACATTCATAAACATCACATTGTCATACATCATGATACATGCATATACGCATCATATCATACAATCTCATTTATGTTGAGAACGTCATTGCTTGATCTATATCATGCATTGCATATGACTGACCTCTACCTTTCAGGAAAGATGCAGTTAAACTCTAAATTCAGTCAGTAAAGACAAATTCAGTTAAAGAAGACAAATCCATTCAAAGAAGACAGATCCAGTCAAAGAAGACAAATTCAGTTAAATCAATTCTTAAAGATCTTTCTAATGCAAACCCGTCATTATAGACAACCCGTCATTATAGACAATCCGTCATTGAAGACAATCTGTCATTAAAGACAACCCGTCATTATAGACACCCGTCATTATAGACAACCCGTCATTAAAGACAATCCGTCATTATAGACAACCCGTCATTATAGACACCCGTCATTATAGACACCCGTCATTATAGACACCCGTCATTATAGACACCCGTCATTATAGACATTCGTCATTATAGACAATCTGTCATTAAAGACAACCCGTCATTAAAGACAATCCGTCATTATAGACAACCTGTCATTAAAGACAATCTGTCATTATAGACAACCCGTTATTAAAGACAATCTGTCATTATAGACAACCCGTCATTAAAGACAATCCGTCATTAAAGACAACCTGTCATTGAAGACAACCTGTCATTGAAGACAACCTGTCATTGAAGACAACCTGTCATTGAAGACAACCTCGTCGTTGAAGACAACTCGTCCATGAAGACAAACTGTCAGTAGAGACAACCCATCAACATTTTGAAGTTCCAGATTCGATACCTGTATCTAGCCAGGGCATATCTGTGAGCGATTGATTGTAGACTCGATACCTGTATCTAGCCAGGGCATATCTGCATGAAGAGTTTGAAGTTCCAGATTTGATACCTGTATCTAGCCAGGGCATATCTGTGAGCGATTGATTGTGGATTCGATACCTGTATCTAGCCAGGGCATATCTGCATGAAGAGTTTGAAGATCAACACCTGTATCAAGCCAGGAAATTATCTTTCTTTCTCAAATACGCAAGTTCTCGCTAAGGAATCTCTTACGCGATCGACACCCCCGAATGGCATCTATAAGTCCATTCCCGACAAGGTTCTGTCACATCTCCAGATGGCATCTATAAGCCCATCCTCCTATCCACCATCTCTCCAAATGGCATCTGTAAGCCCATTCCCGACATCACATTGCTGATATTACACTATGCGAGTGCAAATTTCTGGGCACTTTAGTGTTCAATCATCTTCCACCTTCGGATCACGAAAGGCACGCAAGCCAATCTACATCCTCAGGTTTAAGAAGATTGAACAGGGGAAACTGTTGTACCCCAAAATTTTCCCTCCCATATTCTACAAAGTTTGTCAAGAGTCATCTTCAAATGGTTCAAAACTACTCAGGTATTGCACAGTCAAACATCCTCCTAAGCCAGTCAAAATTAGGGTTTTGGTTCTCTTAAGGAATTTGGGGTTTTCAGTGGTCCAATCAAGTCTCATGTGCCCATATACATTGTCAAGCATCTACATGCCAAGTTTCAAGATTCACAATGCCAGTTTGCACAATCAAAAGCTTCATTTGCTTCACAATCAACTGCAGGGGCAAAATGGTCATTTTACAGTCAAAAGTCAGAATTTTGGGTCAACATCTTATTTTGAGCTCACAATCATCATGTGATCAAGTCTTGATCATGATTCCACAAGCATGGCTCAAAAATCATCAAGGATGCAAAAGTTGCTATTTTTGGACAGTTGAAAAGTCAACTGTAACTTGACCAGGGCATAACTTTTTCATAGTTCATCATAAAAATCCCATCCAATTCTCATTTTGAAGGGGATGACATTTCCTACAATTCATCTTCACATTCCAAGTCCAATAAATGCTCTCACAAAAAGTTATCAATTTCTACATTATAGGTCAATTTCAAAAGTCAACAAAAATGCACTTTAAGTCAAAGACCATAACTTGATATTGGTAAATCCAAATGACATGGGACCAAAGGCATTGGTTAGAGGACTTCAAGACCTTTCCAAAATGTCCAAGAACATGTTCATATGATCAAAATTGAGCAAGATATGCATTGGAGAAGTTGGGAAATGTTTGTGAATTTGCAAAAGTCAACTTTGCTCAAAACACATCATTTTTGCTAATGGGCCTCAAATTCCTTCTTGAAACTTTGTCCAAAGCTTATGCACGACCCATTAAGCCTACTTGAATTTATTTTCTCATTTTTTATTAATTAATTGGATTTTTTATTAATATTAATTCATTTAATTGATTTAAAATGTAGGAAAATATCAAGATATGTTTTTCTCAATCTTTTGTGAAGCAAATAAGCTCAAGACAAGCTGGAGATTTCATGTGCACATCAAGGGGACCAAAATATCCCAATTTGGCAAGGTTTTTCAATCAAAAAGATTGAAAAATATTTGATTGAAAATCAAATATACAAATCATAACTCCATGGATCTTTGACCAAGATTTTAACCTAAATCAGTTCTACTATATATGCATAACCAAAACCTAATGCCTCACACGTGAAAATTGCTGCAAAAAGGCCATAAGCATATTGAGAAAAATCAAGAAAAAGTCAAAACTGTTTTCCAGGTTCTAGCACGATTCCAAGGCATTTGTTGATTCCAATACATTGCTGAAGGTGTGAGGAATCTTTTGCAATCAAATTCGCACACCAGAACTCAAGAAATCGTTGCATACAGACCCACGGTTTAAACAATTTTTCCAAAATCATATACTTTGATTCATGCATATTTAACATCTCTTGTTGATTGTTTTGTGTTCATAAGGACTGTGCGGAGCTTTTGGTACAAGATAATTGGATTAAGATGCCCTGAAATAGAAAATGCCATTGATGAATTTTAGGTTTTCCAAGCTCTCAAATTGGGGCTTTATGATATAGGAAAAATTAGGCTTCATGAGACCTATGGTTGTAATCGTTGCAACCAGACGAATCTAGAACCACCCTCGCGAACAATTTATGTACAGCACACGCCTATTCGCTATTTTCTGTGGATGCAAGTTGTGGGGGTTAAAAACCCCCACTATTTGATTTGTATTTTGCAGGTTTCAGCGAAGAAGACAAGACGTGGAAGCATGGGAGTGGCTCATTCAAATAGCGCGCGTAATTTTTCTCTTTCCAGCATAATTGTTATGTTTTAAATATTATATTTGTTATCCATTATACTAATAAACGCAGGCAAGTGGTTGGGTGGCTAGTGAGGTGGACGTTGATCATTGGGACCTGGGTTTGATTCCCAGGTCCCCAAAATAATTATTTCTCCTTTTTTCCAATGCGTTCGTATGCAGGATGCTGAATGTTGTCCACCCTACGCCTCATCCAGATGCACGCCATGTGGCCACTATCACCAATCCAGTGGTCAAAAAGTGGAGAACACCATGCACTTAGTCAACCAACAGGCACTTGATCCAGAAAGTCAATGAAGGCTTGATGTTAATGGGCCAACAACTTCCCAAACTCACCTCCTAATGGGTCCAACACACCCCCTGGTTTTCTTTCTATTTCCTTTTTCTTTCTTTTTATTTTCTTTTAATAATTATTAATACTATTATTTAATTAATTCATAAATTATTTTTCATAATAAAATCAGAAACTTAAAATATTGTTTATTTTTATTATTTATTATTTTCACTATTAATAATTATTTTTGTAAATAAATTCTAACTAATTAATTTAGTTGTTTTAATTAGGTTTAATTTCAATTTTCTTTCACAATAAATAAAATAGATTAGACTTAGGGTTTTACTAACTTTTTTATTTTTATTTCATTAAAATATAAAAACACAAAAAATACTTTTTCTTTTAATTATTTAATTAATTAGGTTTAGGTTTAATATTCAATTAATTGCAAAAAAGGACAAATTACATTCTTTTCTCAATAAGGGTCAAAACCCTAAGACTTTTCCCGATTCAATTCTTTTCGCGCGCTCATTATATTTTGATCATATTGATGTATCTGCTCCGAGTATGTAATAGCGTAATTAGGACCTCTTTTATCGCTTTATTTATTTTCTCGCAATTTATTTTCCAAAGGGTTATGTTTTTGGCGATGTATATACCCGCGCCTTGTAATAGCGTAGATTCAATTTTCCGCAATTTACTTTCCGCACAACTATTAACTGTTAATTATGCATGCAAGACTTGCTTGACAAATAAAATCAACCCGTAGCTCACAAATAACATGTACAAGATAATCTTAACTGAAATTGGACACACATGCACATGCCAATCCTAGGGTACGCCTCACTTGGTTGCCTCGAGGTGGTCGTCAAGTATAGGGTGTTTTAGAGATCGCCCTCCTGTCTAAAGATCCAGTTGCCTCGAAACAGTTGCCTCGGATAAAAAGGATCTAGGAAATTAGGGTTACCGCTAAGGCGTCCTACTATTGCTTTGGTGACCACGTGTCCCTATAATCGAATTGACCCGAATACCTCCAACAACGGTGCTACCTACTTCTCAATAGTGGGATAGTACTGTCTAAAGGACTCTTACACAGCCTAATTCCTTAGAGTAGGTAGATTTCTCCTGGGTACTTGCTCTCTCAAAAAAACAAAAACATCTTTTCGCACTTACACTTTCAAAAAGTTTTCAAACAAACACTTCATACACTCTTGAGGACTGATACAAGAGTTACCTAGAAGTTTTTTTCAAACTAAACTTTTTCAAAACCCACAAGCACTCGAAAAGCAAACAATTTTTGAAAACATAGTGAGCAAGTACCTAAGAGCCCATGGATAACCATGGATAGAAAGGGTGCTAACACCTTCCCTTTCTATAATCTACCTCCCGAACCGAGAAACATTCTCGAAAAGGAGTTTTGCTGTGCTTTTGTACTTTCCTTGTTGGAGAACATAAAAGAGGGTGGCGACTCTTGCTTACCGCGACATTTCGCGAACCAACATTCCAAAACAGTCAGTTCTATTCCCACCGATCACAGTATCTGTACTGTATCATGACTGCACATTGTTTAATGGTAGCTGTTAATCTTATCCTTAAAAGGGTAAAATGTTAGCTGAAACATAAAGTTATGTTGCATGAAATGTATGATGCAATATATGTGTTTTGTCCATGTTTATGATATATGGATGTAATGTATGCGCATGTAAGCTGATTTGCTGTATTGCTGAGGAAAATAAATCCTTGACTGCTGCTGAGGGTATGTGGATTCTTCATGTCTTAAAGTTGGAGTAATTAACAAGAATTCTGTTGTGAGCAATTCCATATACTGCTTGAGTAATTTGCTTGGGGAATCCAGATAATTTTGATGACTTCTACTGGGGAATTATCCTAGGAATCCTCGTTCTGTTGGGGAACAAAGAAAACTCTGTGGGAAAAAAGCTTATTCCTGTTTGGAAAAAGCTCAAGAGTTTCGGTCACCTGCCACTCTACTAGGGAATTATCCTCGGTTAGGGAGAAACAGAAGTTAGCCGTTATCTGGTTGCTTTTCAGGCTTTAAGACAACTTGTTGGGGAATTTGGAGAAACTGAATGGTTTCCACTGGGGATTAATAGTTGGAAGTTTCAGCTCCACTGGGGATCTTAATGATGTACTGTAGGGATTGCTCATGGAATATCCTAAAGACGTTTTCTTATTCTTTCAACCTGTCAGTAACTGTTCTTTTTTCATTTTGTTTATTTGTAAACAGTAATTATGTTCAAATGCATATGTTCATTAATGAATCATTGGACGTTTTTGCAAATAAAAACACAAGTGTAAAAGAAAAGGACAAATAGTTTTCTGTACTTTGAAAGAGATATCTTTGTATTTACTTTGAATAAGTATTTTGTACAAAAGAGACAGACATCCTAGTAAGAGGATGGTGTCATAAATAAGAAAAATTTATACAAAGAAAGATAGCTATATGTGATAATCCCATGGGGTTCCCATTCTGCTATAGCCTCCGTATCTATGAATATCTTGTCTATCCGTTGCTTCGTTCGAAGATGATTGAATTGATCAGAAGCTCCGAGTTTGTCCGTGAAGAGATTATCCTTAAAGTGATCTGACGAGACATAGTCATACGATTTAATTCCCTAACTTTTGCCTGAACCGCCCTTTCGGGTTTTTGATCTATTGGGAAACCCTTTTTTTCCAAAGTCGCCCTTTCGGGTTTTCAACTTGCCAGGTGTACAGATATTTTTTATTTTATCCCTAATTTTTACCCGAACCTTTTGGTTCGCCGGGATGCCCTTGTTTTGCCTAGGTGTGTCAACCTAGCGGGTCTCTTATGCATAGTATCTTTTGACTATGTATGCGTTCGCAGGGTGTGGCAGGTCGTCATCGTCCATGGTGGTTAAGATCATTGCCCCGCCAGAAAAGATGTTCTTGATTACAAATGGTCCTTCATAGGTAGGAGTCCATTTTCCCCTGGGATCACTTTGTGGCAAGATGATGCGCTTGATCACCAAATCTCCAACTTGATATACTTGGCGTCTGACTTTCTTGTTGAAAGCTTTGATCATCCATTTTTGATACATCTAACCATGGCAAAGAGCAGTAAGCCTCTTCTCATCAATTAAGTTCAGTTGATCAAGCCGGGTCGGGATCCAATCGTCTTCACTCAAACCTGCATCTTTCATAATTCTCAAAGAGGGGATTTAAACCTCAATAGGCAAGACAACCTCCATGCCATAAACTAAGGAATATGGTGTTTCCCCAGTTGATGTGCGAGCCGTGGTATGGTACCCGTGGAGAGCAAACAGTAGCATCTCATGCCAGTCCTTGTAGGTGACAGTCATCTTCTGTATGATCTTTTTAATGTTTTTATTCGCAGCTTCGACGACACCATTCATCTTTAGCCGATAGGGGGATGAATTGTGATGTTGAATCTTGAACTGCTCGCACAAGGCGGTAATCATAGTATTGTTAAGGTTCGTACCATTATCAGTGATGATCCTTTCTGGGATATCGTACCGGCAAATAAGATTCTGCTTGATGAAGCGGGCAACAACATTCTCAGTAACGGATGCGAAGGAAGCTGCTTCGACCCACTTTGTGAAATAGTCAATGGCCACTAGAATGAAGCGGTATCCATTGGAGGTTGTAGGCTTGATCTCCCCAATCATATCGATTCCCCACATAACGAAGGGCCAAGGAGCTGTTAAGACATTTAGAGGAACCGGGGGCACGTGCACCTTGTCTGCATAGATTTGACACTTATGACAGGTCCGAGAGTGTTGATAGCAGTCTGCTTCCATGGTAGACCAATAGTAGCCTGCCCGTAGAATTTTCTTCGCCATCGTATGCCCACTAAAGTGAGTGCCAAAGGTACCTTGATGCAGCTCAGCCATAATCTTTTCAGCTTCAATCTTATCCACACAACAGAGCAAAATAGAATCATGATTATGTTTGTACAGGATGCCATTACTTAGGAAGAACTTAGCGGAGAATCTCCTTAGGAACTTTTTATCATTGATTGAAGCTCCTTTTGGATATTCTTAAGCCTCGAGATATTTTTTGACTTCATGAAACCAAGGCTGGTCCACTACTTCTTCAGTATTAATCTCGTGACAGTGTGTTGGTTCGTCCATCCATTCAATGGTGATCTGGGGAGCCTCGTTATCCCAATTAAGTTTAAACATGGATGACATTGTGGCTAGAGCATCTGCTAGCTGATTTTCTTCTCGCGGGAAGTGCTCGAAGGTAATCTGCTCAAAATGTGGTAGCAATGTCAAAACATGTTCTTTGTAAGGGATAAGGTTTGGGTGCTTAGTGTCCCATTCTCCTTTGATCTGACTGATGACCAAAGCTGAATCCCCAAACACATCTAAAGATTTGATTCCCAAGTCTATGGCAGCCTTGAGACCAAAGATGTATGCTTCATATTCTGCCATGTTGTTCGTACAGTTAAAGCAAAGTCTGGCGGTAAAAGGAGTATGGCACCCTTCCGGAGATATGAGTACATCGCCGATACCATTACCAAGTGCCTTGGATGCCTCATCAAAGTACAGGGTCCATCGGGATCCTTGTCCCGGTCTGATTTCTTCACAGTTGTCTAATGTCATGATGTCTTCATCCGGGAATTCAAACTTCATGGACTGATAATCCTCTACAGCTTGACAGGCCAGATGATCGGCTAGCACACTGCCTTTTATAACTTTTTGGGTCGTGTACTGTATGTCATATTCTGTTAGGATCATCTGCCATCTAGCTATTCTCCCAGACAGAGCAGGCTTCTCAAAGATGTACTTTATCAGATCCATCTTAGATATTAGCAAAGTGGTATGAGTCAACATATACTGTCTTAGCCAGCGAGCAGCCCATACCAGAGCGCATCAAGTTTTCTCGAGTAGTGAATATCTGGTTTCACAGTCGGTAAACTTTTTGCTCAGGTAGTAAATAGCGTGCTCTTTTCGGCCAGACTCGTCATGTTGCCCTAATACACACCCCACTGAGTTCTCTAAAACGGTCAGATACATGATCAGTGGTCTTCCCTCAACTGGTGGCATCAAGACAAAAGGCTCTTGTAAATACTCTTTGATTTTGTCGAAAGCAATCTGACATTCATCATTCCATCTGACTACTTGATCTTTCTTCAAACAGTTTGAAGATTGGTTCACAAGTAGACGTTAGGTGAGAAATGAATCTGGAAATATAGTTCAAGCATCCCAAGAACCCTCTGACTTCCTTCTCAGTACGAGGAGCAGGAATTTCTTGTATTTCTTTGACCTTGGCAAGATCAACCTCGATGCCTTTATTGTTGACAATGAAACCTAAGAGTTTACCGGACCGGACTCCGAATGTGCACTTGTTCGGGTTCAACCTTAGTTTGTACTCCTTCAATCTGACAAATAGCTTTTGCAAGTGATCAAGGTGTTCTTCTTCAGTTTGTGATCGGGCTATCATGTCATCTACGTAGACCTCTGTGATAGGTGGGAATGAGAACTGACTATTTTGGAATGCTGGTTCGCGTTTGCGTTTGTTTTTGCAAAATGTAGCGATAAGCAAGAGTCGCCACCGTCTTTTATTTTATCCAACAAGGAAAGGACAAAAGCACAGAAAAATTCCTTTTTGAGATATTTCTCGGGTTCATGAGGTAGATTATAGAAAGGGAAGGTGTTAGCACCCTTTCTATCTGTGGTTATCCACGGGCTCTTAGGTACTTGCTCATTGTGTTTTCAAAAGTTTGCTTTTCTTTGTGTTTGTGGGTTCGAAAAGAGTTTTTGTTTTTGAAGAGGGTGTAAGTGCGAAAAGTTTTGTTTTGTTTTAAAAGGAGTAAGTACTTAAGAACCATCTAATTACTAAAAAAGGAATTAATTTGTACAAGTGTACTTTAGACAATGCTATCCCACTATTAAGGAGTAGGTAGCATTGTCGTTGGAGTTTTCGGGTCAACTCGATTAAGGGACGTGTGGTCACTAAAGCAATGTTAGGACGCCTTAGCGGTAACCCTAATGTCTTAGATTATTTTATCCGAGGCAACCGTTTCGAGGCAACTTATGATCTTTGGACAAGAGGGCGGCCTCTAAAACTTCATATACTCAATGACCACGTTCGAGGTAACCAAGTGAGGTGTACCCTAAGAGTGGCATGTGCGAGTGTGTTAGTTCGGTTAATTTTATCTATACATGTCACGGGTGAGCTATGTTGATTTTAAGTTAAAGATTGATCTTGTCATGCATTCCCTATTTATCAAACATCTAACAGTTAATAGTTGCGGAAATTAAATTTGCGGAAAGTAAATCTAAACTATTACAAGGCGTCAGGTATTTACATCGCCAAAAACAAACCCTTTAAAATTAAATTGCGGAAAGTAAATAAAAGCGATAAATTAATCAAAGTTCTAATTAAACTATTACATTCCGGGAAACAGATACAATAATATGATAAAATGGATCGCGTGTGGGAAATTAAATCGGATCTGAGTTTTTTGGGGTTTTGACCCTTTTTTGAAAGAAAGTTATTTTTTTGGTTATTTTTGGATTAAAAGAAATTAAATTAAGTTAAAAATTAAATTAATAAATTAATTAATTAATGAAAATATTTTTGGATTTTGATATTTAAGGAAATAAAAATAAATTTGATCAAAGTTAATAAAAACCTAATCGTCTAAATTAATTTTAATTATTGCAAAAAATATTAAAGTTATTTCCTAATTAAACTAAATTAATTGAATTAATATTTATTTACAAAAATAAAGTGCTGAATTTAATTTTAATAAATAAAATATATTTTTTGGTTTTTTGATTTTATGAGGAAAAAGTTTAATTGGTTAGTTAAATAATAAAAGAATAACAATTAATTAATTAAAGGAAAATAATAAAAATAGAGAGAGTTTAGGAGTATACGGGCCTGATTGGAGGGGTGAAACAGCTGTTGGCGTCATGTGTAAACTGCTTTGTTTTGGCCATTTGTGTTTTGGCTTTTGGCCATTTGTGTTCTGGCCTCAATGTTCCTTAACCTTCTCAGGATGTCTGTTTCGCCATGTATTGGTGTCATGTGTAAGCTGTTCTGTTTTGGCCATTTATGTTTTGGCTTTTGGCTATTTGTGTTTTGGCCTCAACGTTCCTTAATGAACCTGCATGGGATCCTGTCTAAATCTGCAGTGTTGAATCTCATGAACACATTAAATAAATTACTATATATCATAAAATACAAATAAAGCCAATATATGAAGAAATTTAATGTTTAGGCCCAATATGGCATGTATGAATGATTATACCCTCTAGATTGGCACCCACTTTGATTTCCTTTTTATCTTCCTCGGTACCCAAATTGATTGTATCCAACAGCTCCTCATGAGGCTGAATAGCTCTTTCCTCTTGTTGTAGTAGTCTGGCCAATTCCCCCAGCACCTCACAATCTTCCTCACCTTCGTATTTGGCTTGGTAGATCAGATCTCCAAAGTCACTGAAGGCTATAGCAGTATCGTTACCCATGGGATCCGGAATGGAGGGGTACCTACATTTGTGAGTGTGGGTGTGTGTAAGGGTATAGCCATCTTTAAACAATAAAATGTAAAAGAAAGACAAAGAGCACAAAAAGTTTATATGTGAAAAAGCGTCCATGATTCATTGAATGTCATATGAAGATGAAATAAAAACCCTTACAAATGGACCATTGTGCCTCGGGTAAGACACAAGGTTTTTAAAGTGCGAATTGTTCGTGAATATTACAAGTCCAACAGAAATGTAAAAGATAAATTACTGAGAGATGAAAGTTATTGGGACAAAGTCTCTGACTTCCCAGTTGTGAAGTCCTCCGCTGACAGTAGGAAATATCCAATCTTCCAAGCTGCCATCCTTTTTATTGTCTTCTACTGCATTGACCCCTTGGTTGCTAATCTTCACAGGTGGCCCCCCAGCACGGGCACGGCGCACAGCCTTCTGAGCAGTTGAAATAAACCCCAAGCCAAACTTGTCTAATTTGTACGGAATGTCTGGAAGCTGCCCCCAGATGGTGCATCCACCCTCTTCCACTACTGCCTTTGCATCCTTTAGAGACGACTTCCAAAGTGGAGGTCTTGTGATCTTAGGAATCGAGGATACCACCTTGGTTGCCGCTACTTCTGGAGATACTTCTTCAAAATGTTGGAAAGGGGTTTCAATGAACTCGCCATCTAACTCCACATATCGGAAAGAATTCAGATGACTAATCATATACTCCTCCTCCCCATGGACAGTTATGATCTTTCCTTGGACCGGGTACTTCAGCATCTGATGCAATGTGGAGGGGACAACACCGGTATTGTGGATCCAGGGGCGTCCTAACAGACAGGAATAAGAAGGACGGATGCCCATCACATAGAAGGTTGAGTTGAAAATCTGAGTTCCCACCTTTATTGGGATGTCCACCTCCCCGTGGACCATCCTCTTCGAACCATCAAATGATCTCACCACTATGTTACTGGGTTTTAAAGTCAGCCCCTCGCAACCCAATCTGTCAAGGGCTTTTTTCGGTAAGACGTTCAAAGATGATCCCGTGTCCACCAAGACATGGGCTAGGGTTGTTCCTCTACACTCCACTGAGACATGTAATGCCTCGTTGTGTTTTCTCCCTCTGGGTGTCAAATCAGCATCAGAGAAACCCAAGCATTTATCAGATGTCAAACTGGCCACACAGTCTTGGAACTGGTCAGCAGACGTCTCTTGCGGAACATGAGCTGTCTTCAGAAAATTTACCAGAGATTTTGCATGTGCTTCAGAGCACAACAGTAGAGCTAGCATATAGATCTTGGAAGGGGTTTTCCCCAACTGTTCAACCACATCATAATCACTCTTCTTTATTATCCTCAGGATTTATTCCATTTTCTTCTTGGATGTTTCGGGAATAGTTAGTGATTGGCAGGGATATGGATTGTGTTGTCTTTGTCGGTAAGTATGCTTGCATGTATAATCACTGGTGCAGAGGTAATCTTCAGAACGTCCACGGGTCCAAAGACTGCCTTTGGAGGGGAAATATCTGGAGAGAAGATTATACCACTACGGGTAATCTTGCTAGTTCTAGCAATACTGCTAATGTAGGAATTGTCCTCATCAGAGCTCTCTTCTTCGGTAGTCAGTTCATCCTGTTTAATACCATGGTAGTAGATTTCTCCACCGTAATTCCATGGTACTGTTTTATCTGATTGGTATGGGACCGGCCCGGGCATTGTAATCTTAAGTGGAGTAGTCTTTGGAGCAGATGTAATCATAACGGGTCTTTTAGGGGCCCTGGAAGGATTGGCGTAGATGGTTATAATTGAAACTTCTTTAACTGGAACGGGTGAAATAGGAGCATTCTCAAACATAATTTCATGGTTATCAATCATTCGTTGGTGTTGTACCCCAAAATTTGCCCTCCCATATTTCTCAAAACATTTCAAGAATGATACTCAAGTTGCTCAAGGTAGTCCAAGGGTTGGCCAGACAAGCTCCCTCCTAAGGCAGTCTACTTCAAATTAGGGTTTCATGTTGCATCAATATACTTGAGTCCAAGTGATCCCAAGTGCTCCCCAATGTCCTAATATGTTCTCAAGATCATCCATGTCAACTTCCAAGCCCTACAGAGAAAGTTTGCTCAGTCAATTGCTCAAAGGCCTGAAAGTCGATTGTGCTGGGGAAAAAGTCAACTGTGGCCCACATACAGTCAAACTTCAAGATTTTTGGTCAACATCCTCATTTTGAAGTATATTTCATCATTTGATCAAGTATTGATCATGATTCACCAAGGATTGCTCATAATTCATCAAGACTCAAAAGTTGCTAAATTAGGGTTTTGCAGGAAAAGTCAACTCAAATTTGACCAAGCATTACATTCTCATACTTTATGATAAATGAACCATCCAAATCTCATTTTGAAGAGGATGCAATTCCCTAAAATCCATCTTCAGCTCCCAAGTTAAAAATATGCACTCACAAGAAGTTATGAATTTGGACATTATAGGTCATTTTGAAAAGTCAACAAAAACACATTTTTTGTCAAAGCTTCATACATGAGCATGGAATATCAAATTGAGATGATACCAAAAGGGTTGCTTAGAGGACATCTCAATATTTCTAAAAAGTCCAAGAACACCTCCAAAGAGTCAAAATTGAGGAAGTTATGCATTGTTGAAGTTGACCTTTTTTACAAAATTGCCAAAAGTCAACTATCCCTAAAACTTCAAATTTTGCCAAATGGGCCCAATCTTTTTCACTTGTTTTGAGTTGAAAACATAGCCCACGAGCTCTAGCCTTTGCCACTTGTCCATATCTTATTTTTATTATTTATTTTGATTTTTATTTGAATTAATTTGATTTAAATCAAAATAAATCATATAAAATCAAAAACAATGAAAACAAAAGATTTGGTGATTGTTTCAGGTTCCAATTACAGCTAGCAAATCATTCAAACTCGTATCAAGGCATGTATGCACAAAAAGATTGAAAAAAGCCATGTTTGGAAAGATCTTAAAAGTAAATCAAATCAAATAAAAAATCATTGAAGGAGAAAGATTTGGATGCAGTTATCAACCCTAATGCATTGCTTGCTACATATAGAAGGCGTGCAGACCTAAAAAGAAGTGAGAAACAAGCGTATAAGCAAGAACAAAATCTGAAAAAAGTGAAGAAAAGTGTGAGATCGAAATCCCATTTGGACGCAGTTTCAGGACCTTTGAACGATCCCAATCGATTCCTGGGTGCATTTGCAAGCTAAAGCAATCAAAAAACAAGTCCATTTCGGTCCCAAAACGCATTGTAAGTCCATCACGACATACCCCTGTTCTTGAATTCGTATCTCGTAATATAAGCATTGTTAACATGAATTAATTGCATATTCTTGATCTATGAGGCATTTGCAAACTTTTTGCATCATTCAATTTCATTATTATGGCCTATACTATAAATCACCATTGCTAGGTTTCGAAGCTTTGTTTTAGAGTTTTTGATTACAGGAAAAATTGGCCTTCGTAAGTGGTACCATCGTATTCAGGATGATGAGACGAGCTCAACCATGGCGCTAGGTTTCATTTATATGGCCCATGGAGGATTTTTGAACAAGCATTGCTTATAGCTACGGACAAACGTCTGTAGGTAAAAGTCTGAAACTTTTACCCACAGAAAGAGGAAGGAGACGATTAGTTGTCATCATACCATTGGCTTGTTTAAACGTTGGCGCGCGTTTTTTTGACAATTCTCCACTAATATTTATTTTTGCATATTATTATTATTATTTCATTAATGTACAACGAAGCAAAATAGCCTAGTGGCAGCCAGGTAGCGCTTAAGGCATTGGAAGGCTCGAGGTCAGGGGTTCGATCCCTGCCTCCAGCATTTGCTATTTTCTTGTTTTCTTTCAAATAATCCAATGCGCGTACAAGCCTAATGCCCATCATACTCCATCAAGATCTGGTATGCCAGATGGTCAGATGGCCAAATCTGATGGCCACCACTGAAAGTGCATCATAAGCCATAGTCAACGCGTATGCACAGGATCACAAAGGTCAAACGGACTCCAGCACTAATGGGCCCAGAAATTTCTATTGGCACCCCCATTCTCAGGCCCAATTCTCTTTCTCTATTCTTTTATATTTATTTTACTTAATTTATTTATTTATTTTACTAACAAATTAAATTATTTTCTTTTTTATCAAAATCACCAAAATATTTTTTATGTTCAATTAAAATTAGAATTTTATTTTTCATCAATAAATTAATTAATTTAATTAGGTTATTAATGTTAGATAACTTTTCTTTATTTTTGAAAATAATTAAAATTAATTGGAATAAATAGGTTTTATTACTAATTTAATTTTTTATCTTTTTTCCTAAAATAACCAAAAACCAAAAATAGGTCATTTAATTATTTTCACTAATTAATTTAATAACTAATTAATTTAGCATTTATTTTTAAAACCTAATTTCTTTTCTTTAAAAAAAAGATATTAAAAACAACAAAAAAACAATTTTCTCTTTTAATTAGGATAGAAGGGTCAAAACCCTAGTTTCGCATTCGATCTAATTTTCATCGCGCGCTTTATTATTCTTTATCCAATTATTGTATCTGCTCACAGTTTGTAATAGTTTTAATTAGGACTTTTACATTTATCGCTTTTATTTTCAAAGGGTTTGTTTTTGGCTATGTAAATACTCGAAGCCTTGTAATAGCGTAGTTTTAATTTCCGCATTTTTAAATTCCGCAAATTATTAACTGTTAGATGTATGAATAATTAGGGTTTGCATGACAAGAATGTATGACTAAATTTAAAACAGTTAGATCACCCTAAATATGCAAAGATAAATAAACTGAAACGGAATCATTCACATATGCGCACTCTTAGGGTACACTCCCACTTGGTTGCCTTTGGTAAACGGTCATTGAGTATAGGATGCTTTAGTGGTCTCCCTTTTGTCCAAAGATCAAAGTTGCCTCGGAACGGTTGCCTCGGATATTGTTGCGTCGGATAAATGATCTAAGACATTAGGGTTACTACTAAGACGTTCTAACATTGCTTTGGTGACCGTACGTCCCTTTCGAATTGACCCTTCAAAACTCCAACGACGGTGCTACCTACTCACTAATAGTGGGATAGCGCTGTATAAAGGAAACGAACATAGAACGATTCTTTTTTCGAGTAGGTAGATTAGCTTTTAAGTACTTGCTCAATCAAAACAAATTTTTCACACTTACACTCTTTTATAAACAAAATTTTCAAAAACACTTCATTACACTCTTGAAGACAGAAGCAAGAGTTAAATCAAAGTTAAAACAAACTTTTCAAAGCCCACAAACACAAAGAAAACAATTTTGAAAATGATGAGCAAGTACCTAAGAGCCCGTAGATAACTACGGATAGAAAGGGTGTTATTACCTTCCCTTTCTATAATCTACCCCCTGTACTCAGAAATATCTCAAAAAAAGAATTTTTCTGTGCTTTTTTCCTTTCCTTGTTGGATAAAATAAAAGTCGGTGGTGACTCTTGCTTACCGCGACATTTTGCGAACACAAACGCAAAATGCAAACCAGTAAAATTTCCTTAACGAAATAGGGAAACCACGTCCCGGTTCTGGCCTTGTATCACAGAACTAGAGACTCTGTTGGGGAATTAATAAATGGGGTGTACCTTAGGAATAGTTCATTATATTGTTTTCAATTGTTTGATCTGTTTGCTTTATCTTTGTGGGTTTCGTATCGAAGTTACTATAGATCCTAACCCGGATCTGGGGTTACCTTTTAGGTAAGTAGCAATAGACTGTGAGGGAACTGTACGGCATAGACCGATACGGTTGAAGCGGTAGCTACGTTGGTGTGACACTTTAGTTGGTACCGATATCCCTTGTAGAGGAACAAGGAGAGTATGGGGCTGCTAAGGGGTCATTAAGCATCAACTGACCTTAGAACCTATAATTGACCAACTTGGCCATAGAAAAGTAGCAGTATGCTACACTCATTGAGACCATACTCTCGCGATGATTCCGGTCGCAAGAAAAGGTTGCTAAACTGGAATTATGACCGATCGAGGATGGTCAGTGATATTGAGATCCTCTAGAACCCGGTCACTATTACTAGGACAGGTTGAACCAACTAAACTGAAAGAGGGTAATACCTAAACTCCACGCCAGCCTGAAATTTAAGGGCTACTGTGTGACTTGTTTTCCCTTACCATGTTTTCTATCTGTGATACTTGTGGTGTTTTTCTATCATGACATCATGCATCATGACATTGCATGCATATTTCATTAGACTAACCCATTTCAAAGACCGAGGGGATTCATCTTTGTTCTGTTTTGCAGATCATGGCATCTATGCACAGAAATACCATCTGCATCAGCTTCGTACAAATCCCTGCTCAGCTTAGAGAGTTGGTTTCTAAAGTTCCTGATACTTATTCCTTTATCAGAAGACATGGTCATCTCCTCAACCTGGTCACTTCCAAGTTAGATGAGCAAATGATGAGCGTCTTATTCCAGTTCTTTAACCCATTGCATCACTGTTTCACCTTCCCAGACTATCAGTTGGTCCCTACTTTGGAGGAGTTCTCTGATTTACTTGGCATATCTATTTTAGAGCAGACACCCTTTACAGGTTTGGAGATAGCTCCTAGGCCGGAGGATATTGCTTCAGCCCTCCATCTAACAAAGGCTGATGTAGTGTCTAACTGGGACATTCAGTGTGAGGTTAAAGGCTTCTTGGCTAAGTTCTTGATTGATCAAGCTCAACAGTTTTGGGACAGTTTGGACTTTCAAGCAATTGAAGATATCCTGGCACTTCTCATCTATGGCTTGGTTCTGTTCCCTAATTCAGATTCTTTTGTCAACATGAACGCAGTCAAGATCTTCATGTCCCGTAAGCCAGTGCCCACTCTCTTAGGTGACATTCTGCACACTCTTTATGCTCGTACTGCTCGGAAAAAGGGAACCCTTATATGCTGTGCACTGCTGCTGGCGAGGTGGTTTATTTCTCACCTCCCCAAATCTGTACTGAAGAATGAGGAAGGTATGGGTTGGGCTTACAGGATCATGTCCCTTGCTCATACGGACATCATTTGGAGTACTAAGGATATGGAAGAGGTAGCTGTCATTGACCGGTGCAGAGAATACCCCAATGTTCCATTGCTGGGAATTAGAGGAGGAATAACCTATAATCCTTGTCTGGCCTTATGACAGTTTGGACAAGCTCGAAGGGACGATCCACATGAGCTGCTGCTTCCAAGCATTGTCTTTGACTTCCAGGGAGATGTTGAGGGACATCACCGCAGATTTATACGATCTTGGGATAGGATGAACAGGTTTGATCCACATGAGCTAGAAATGAAGACTTCTCTCCCGATGCAACCGTATCTCCGGTGGGTTTGAGCCCGTGCTCAAAAGCTGGGGATGCCATACGAAGCTGTCTTGCCGGTAATTGTGGAGCATGCTGATGAAGAAGGGGTTTCTTGTACGGTCATCCATCCTTATATGCCTACTGACATTGGGGCATTAAAGAGGTCTTGGATCCAGCTAAGGGAAGAACGAGATACTTACAGAGAGAAGTATCATGAACAGGAACGGAAGATCCTGAAGCTTACATGGCAGCTGGAGAATGAGAGGGTCCTCAACAACTATGTCAGCACGCAAGGAAAATGACCATGGGAGCGCTGATGTCTTTTGCTATTTCTAGTTTTGATTTACTTTTCAGTTTTTCTTTTTGTAATGCCTTAAAGGCATTTGTTAAACATTGTTTCAAGTTTTTAATCTAATAAAAGTGTGTTTTATTTTGGTTTACAAATTTGAATATTCCTAAAGTCTATGAAATCATATCATATGTATTCCATTCCCATGCACCTCATCACAGGTACCCTTACAGGTTTCTCATCTTCTTCGCTGTTTATTTCAGCAATCATGTCTTCTGAAACCTCTACTGATCAAGCTATTAAGGCTCTACAAGCTCAGAATGCTCAGTTTCAGGAAATGTTCTTGAACCTGGCCAAGGGGCAAAAAGATTTGAAGACTCTTATCTTGAAGGACAAGAAGAACAAGAACAAGAAGAAGAAGAAGAAGAAGACAGTCCTCCTGAATATGGGCCACAGATTTGGGAACAGATTGCGAGAGGAAGTTAATTTGTCTCACTCATCTGGAGGGGGAGAGAATCAAGAAGAAAGGAAGGCTCCTAGCCCCGTGGTTTCTGATAACGACACTGACTTTGATGAAGACCAGTATCCTCCTGCCGAGGATAGGTATAAGCAACTCGAAGACCGGCTAAGTGCAATGGAGATCCAGAAGATACCTGGGTTGGACTTCGAAGATTTGGGTTTGGCATCTGGGGTGGTGATCCCACACAAATTTAAAGCGCCTGTATTTGCTAAGTACGACGGGGTCTCTTGTCCGAAGTTACACCTCCGCTCGTATGTCAGAAAGATTCAATCGTATACTGCTGATAGGAACCTCTGGGTTCATTTCTTTCAAGATAGTCTTTCAGGGACTCAACTTGAATGGTTCTATCAACTAGAAGGAGCTAACATCCGTAACTGGGAGGACCTTGCTGCTGCTTTTTACAAGCAGTACCAATATAATCCCGACCCTGCTCCCACGCGTACCTAACTTCAGGGTATGTCTATGGGTGCGAGCGAAGGTTTTAAGGACTACGCTCAGAAATGGAGAGATCTGGAAGGAAGAGTACAACCCCCTCTGGCTGATAGGGAGTTTGTGGATATGTTTCTTGGGACTTTGTCTGGTCCGTACTTCAATCATTTGATCGGTAGTTCATCGTCTGGGTTCACTGAGTTGATTATGAATAGGGAGAGGGTTGAAGCCGGTATCAAAACTGGAAAAATACAGAAGGGTGCTTCATCAAGTACCGAGAAAAAGCCTTTCAAGAAGGAATCTAGTGCAGTTTACAGTTCGAGGAGCCAAAACCGACCTGAACGCCGCCAAGCGGTTAATGCGGTAGTAATATCAAGACCTATTGTTGCCCCTCAGCATAACAATCAACAAAGAGCAGAGAAGCCGCAGAGACAGTTTACTCGGCTCAGTATGGCTCTATCTCAAATTTTGCCGCAATTGTTGAAGACTAACCTAGTGACTCTGAGGGAAGCTCCAAAGAATCCCATTACTACATCACCATTGTATAATTCGAACGCCCGCTGTGCTTTTCACTCCGATAGCCCGGGGCATGATACGAATAACTGCTGGGCTTTGAAGAATAAAGTGTAGGATCTGATTGATGCTGAGGAGATTGAGTTTGAAGTGCCAGAAAAGCCTGATGTCGTGACTGCTCCTATGCCCAAGCATGGAGTAAATGCTGTGGATGATGATGTGTTTGTAACCTCTGTGGAAGACATTTCTACCTCTTTATTAACCGTTAAGAAGAACTTATTATTGGCTTGTTTATTTCCGGGTTGTGGCAAAGGTTGCCACCTGTGTTCCATCCTACCTACCGGTTGCCATCTATTGAAGTCATGTGTCCAACACCTGATGGATAACAAAGAAATCTTGTTCGAGAAAACTTTGTTTCCATTGATTCCTGTTGAAGAAGTTTCCATAATAACCATTCCGCCAATTCTTCCAAGGCTTCGTCGAGAAAGCCTGTTAGAATTACATCTGTTCCGAGAATTTCTCCATTGATCATTACTATTCCTGGACCTATCCCTTACACGTCAGATAAGGTCGTCCCGTGGCATTATGGGGCCGGCGTGTATTATCATGGGATTAAACAAGACTTGAAGGATGAAGAGGATGATACTGATGTCAGCAATATTATTGGATCTAGTAAAGTCACCCGAAGCGGAAGACTTTTCTCTCCTGAGATCTCCCCCCCAATTGTTCAGAAGCCTGTTGCTATTTCACCTGCCAGTACATCTGCTACTGTTCCTGTTCATGTTCCAATCATTACCCCTGTCGCCGAGTCATCTAACACTCGGGGCAAAGGGATCACTGGTGGGCCTGCCCAGATGGAGGCACCGAAGAAGATTACTGTTGAAGCCTCTAGACAGGAGATAGAGGAAATTTTAAAGATCATTAAGAAAAGCGACTACAACATAGTCGAACAGCTGGGGCAAACCCCGTCAAAGATCTCTATGTTGTCTTTATTGCTGTGCTCAGAGGCCCATGCTAAGGCTCTGATTACTTTCCTGAAAACTGTGCATGTGCCGCAGGAGACATCAGCTGATCAGTTCAAAGACTGTGTGGCTAGTTTGACCGCTGATAACGGGTTGGGTTTCTCCGACGCAGATTTGACTTCCAAAGGAAAGAATCACAATGATGCTCTGCATGTTTCAATCGAATGCAGGGGCGCTACTCTAGCTCACGTGTTGGTGGATATTGGGTCCTCGTTAAATGTTTTACCCAAGAAAGTGTTAGACCAATTAGACTGTGAAGGGTTGGTGCTGAAGCTGAGTAATATTGTGGTTGGGGCCTTTGACGGGTCCAAGAGGATGGTGCATGGAGAGGTGGATGTTCCTGTTAAAGTCAGTTCTCAGACTTTCGCGTCTACATTCTATGTGATGGACATTCGACCATCTTATTCTTGTTTGCTGGGTCGCCCGTGGATCCATAAAGCTGGGGGAGTAACTTCTACGCTCCACCAGATGCTGAAATATCCAGTGAAGGGGAAAATTGTTACAGTACAAGGAGAAAAGGATTACATGGTAAGCCACCTCAACTCTTTTCGGTATATGGAAATGGACGGGGAGTTCATTGAAACCCCGTGTCAACATTTTGAAGAAGTCCCCCAAACGTTGGCGTCGACTGAAACTGTTGCTGAAGATCCTCCAATAAAGATGGCTTCCCTCAAGGATGCCCGGGCTGTTATTGAAAAAGGTGGGTGTGCGAATTGGGGCCAACTCCCTGACTTTGCACACAAGACTGACAAGTTTGGTTTGGGTTTTACTGTAAAAGCTCAAAGGGTTGTTCGGCATGTGCAGATTGGAAGATCTCCCTTGCGTATTACTAATCCGGAAGTGAATGCGATGGAAGATGATGATGAAGAGTCTGAGTTTGACAGCTGGATTTACCCGACTACTGATGGCAGGTTAAGCAATTGGACGACAAAAGACTTCGTGCCAATTTCTTTTATTAACCAGTAATAGACTTTTGTTTTGGATTTGTAACAGACAATTTTAAACTTTACGGCCCAGTGCCTTACCCGAGACACCGTGGCTTTGTTTGAGGGCTTATTATGTGTCATTTCCATATATCATCAATAAAAGCATTGGACATTTTCTTCCATTACAAATTTTGCGCTCCTTGTTTTTCTTTTCTATCTTGCAAAACAACTATTTTACACACACTCACATATACAGGTCTACATCCACTCTGGATCCCACTGATAACGATTCTGCTACTGCTAGTTATGACTTCGAAAGTCCAATCAACCAAGCCGAGGACGAAGGTGAGGATGATTGTGAAGTGCCTAGGGAACTTACTAGACTGTTACTTCAGGAAGAGAGGGTCACACAGCCGCATGAAGAGCCAGTGGAAACAATAAATCTGGGTACAGAGGTAGACAAGAAAGAGGTCAAGATCGGTGCAAATGTGGAGCCTAGTGTCAAGCAATGGTTGATACAGATGCTGCGTGACTATGTTGAGATCTTTGCCTGGTCTTACAGAGATATGCCTGGGTTGGATACCGATATTGTGGTTCACCGCCTGCCCACCAAGGAAGACTGCCCTCCAGTGAAACAGAAAGTTCACTTAATGCGCCCAGAGATGTCTGAGAAAATCAAGGCTAAAGTTATGAAATAGTTTGATGCCGGTTTTCTAGAAGTTACTTCTTACCCGCAGTGGGTTGCCAATGTGGTTCCGGTGCCGAAGAAGGATGGTAAGGTTCAAATGTGTGTTAACTATAGGGATCTGAATAGGGAAAGCCCCAAGGATGATTTCCCTCTACCTCATATCGACGTTCTGGTTGACAATACCATACAACATAAGGTCTTCTCCTTTATGGATGGTTTCTCCGGTTACAATCAGATTAAAATGGCTCCCGAGGATATGGAGAAGACAACCTTTGTTACTCAATGGGGTACCTTTTGCTACAAAGTCATGCCTTTCGGATTGAAGAATGCTGGGGCAACGTGTCAACGCGCCATGGTCGCTCTGTTCCACAACATGATTCATCATGAGATTGAGGTATACATTGACGACATGATTTCAAGATCCCAGACTGAGGAAGAACACCTCAATCATCTTCAGAAGCTATTTGATAGGTTGAAGTTATACAAGCTGAGGTTAAACCCGAACAAGTGCACCTTCGGGGTGAGGTCTGGTAAGCTGCTGGGTTTCTTCGTTAGTGATAAAGGTATTCAAGTGGATCCGACCAAGGTAAAGGCTATACAGGAAATGCCAGCTCCTCGAATAGAAAAAGAAGTCAGAGGCTTTCTGGGACGTCTGAATTACATTGCCCGATTCATTTCACACCTGACTGCTACTTGTGAGCCGATCTTCAAGTTACTGAAGAAAGATCAAGTGGTGAGATGGAACGATGAATGTCAGGCCGCTTTCGAAAGGATCAAAGAATATCTCCAAGAGCCACCCATTCGGATGCCTCCAATTGAAGGGAGACCTTTGATCTTATACTTGACAGTACTGGACAATTCGATGGGGTGTATGCTGGGGCAGCATGACGAGTCTGATCGAAAAGAGCATGCTATTTATTACCTTAGCAAAAAGTTTACCGACTGCGAGACCCGATACTCGTTGCTTGATAAAACTTGCTGCACTTTGGCATGGGCTGCTCGCTGGCTGAGACAGTATATCCTGACTCACACCACTTTATTGATATCAAAGATGGATCCAATCAAGTATATCTTCGAAAAGCCTGCCTTGTCCGGAAGAATAGCAAGATGGAAGATGATCTTGACTGAGTATGACATTCAATACACGACCCAAAAAGAAATCAAGGGAAGTGTGTTGGCAGATCATTTGGCGCATCAGGCAGTGGATGATTACCAGTCTATGAACTTTGAATTCCCGGATGAGAACATCATGTTGGTGACTGACTGTGAAACGTCTGGACCGGATGAAGGACCTGAGGAGGGATCCCGATGGTCTATGTACTTGGATGGAGCTTCAAACGCTTTGGGTAATGGCATTGGCTTCATGATCATATCTCCTGAAGGTTGTCATACTCCGTTCACCGCCCGATTATGTTTCAACTAAACCAACAACATGGCGGAGTATGAAGCATGCATTATGGGTCTTCGAGCAGCTATTGAGCTAAGGATAAAGTTCTTAAGTGTATTCGGAGATTACGCTCTCGTGATCAGTCAGATCAAAGGCGAGTGGGATATGAAACACCCAAATCTTATTCCTTACAAAGAGTATGTGTTGACATTGCTTCCACACTTCGAGGAGATAACCTTTGAACACTTCCCTAGAGAGGAGAATCAATTGGCGGACGCACTAGCTATGATGTCTTCTATGTTCAAGGTCAGATAGGACAACGAGGCTCCCCAGATTACCATTGAAAGGTTGGACGAACCCGCACATTGTTGTGACATTGAGATTGAAGAGGTAACAGATAAACCCTGGTTCCACGAGGTAAAGAGGTATCTTGAGGCTCAAGAATACCCCGAGGGTGCATCTGTTAATGATAAGAAGTTTCTTAGGAGATTCGCAACGAAGTTCTTCATCAGTAATGGTATTCTTTACAAGCGTAATCATGATTCAACCTTGCTGCGATGTGTGGATAAGAACGAAGGAGAAAGGATTATGGTAGAGTTACATGAAGGTACTTTTGGGACTCATTCCAGTGGACACACCATGGCAAAGAAGATCCTACGGGCAGGATATTATTGATCTACCATGGAAGCCGACTGTTATCATCATTCTTGGACCTATCATAAGTGTCAAGTCTATGCTGATAAGGTGCACATACCTCTAGTTCCTCTGAACATCTTGACAACTCCTTGGCATTTTTCAATGTGGGGTATCGATATGATCGACGAGATTAGACCTACTGCGTCCAACGGGCATCGTTTCATCTTAGTAGCTATTGATTACTTTATGAAATGGGTTGAAGCAGCTTCCTTTGCTACAGTGACCAAGAACATCGTGGAACGGTTTATTCGGCACAATCTAATCTGTCGATATGGTGTACCAGAGAGGATCATTACGGACAATGGTACAAATCTCAATAATATGATGATCACCGAGCTCTGCAAATAGTTTAAGATACAACATCATAACTCTTCTCCTTACCGGTTGAAGATGAATAGGGCTGTAGAAGCGGCTAATAAGTACATTAAGAAGATTGTGCAGAAGATGACGGTGACATACAAAGATTGGCACGAGATGTTACCTTTTGCTCTTCATGGGTACCGTACTTCAGCGCAGACGTCAACAGGGGAAACACCCTATTCCTTGGTATATGGCATGGAGGCCGTCTAGCCCATTAAAGTTCAGATACCCTCTCTTCGGATTATGAAGGACGCAGGTTTGAGTCAAGATGATTAGATCCAGACCCGGCTTGATCAGTTGAACTTAATCGATGAAAAGAGACTTACTGCTATTTGTCATGGTCAAACATACCAAAAACGGATGATCAAGGCATTTAACAAGAAAGTTAGACGAGAAGAGTATCAAGTTAGGGATCTGGTGATCAAGCGCATCATATTACCTCAAGGTGATCCCAGGGGCAAATGGACCCCTACTTATGAAGGGCCATTTGTGGTTAAGAACATTTTCTCAGGAGGAGCCATGATTCTAACCACCATGGATGGCGACGATCTTCCTCACCCCGTTAATGCAGACATAGTGAAAAAATACTACGCATAACCAAAGACCCGCTAGGTCGACTGGCCTAGGCAAAAGTAAGAGCTTCCCGGCGAACCAAAAGGGTTCGGGCAAAAATAAGGGATAAAAATAAAAAAAATCTGTACACCCGGCAAGTCGAAAACCTGAAAGGGCGGCTTGGGCAAAAAAGGGTATCCCGGTGGACTGAAAACCCGAAAGGGCGGTCCAGTCAAAAGTTAGGGATTAAAGCGTAACACTATGTCTCATTGGATCACCTTGCAACCAAACTTCGGTATCGACTATCAAGCTCGGACGACACCAAACAATCTGATCCACCTTCAACCAAGTAACAAAGTGATGAGATGCTCAAAGACATAAAGGCAATAGCAGAGTTGGAACCCAGTGGGACTATTCACATAACTGTTTTTCTTTGTTTTTCACAAAAATTGTATAAACTCTATTGTGTGGCGGTGTTCTCTTACTAGGACGTCAGCCTCTTGTACAAAAACGCCTATTTACTGGCTAAATTCAAAATCAATACAAGTCATTTTTATAAAGAAATTTCAAACTGTTTTCCTTTTTTCTGTTTTGTTTTGCGAGAACGTCCAATGTCCATTTTTGATATATGCATTTGACATTAATTGCTGCTCATGAATACTTACGTACGAAACAAAAGACGATTACTTGTAATATCAGAAACAGGGGAAAACGAGAAATGTCCAAACCGTACAGTTTCTCTGTTCACCAGGTATAGGGATACACCTAGTTGGAGAAAACGATTGAAAGTACATTCAGTCCCCGCAGAGTAAAGAGAAAGATAGTGGTGTTAGCTCTCCCCAGCTGAGACTCGCAACTGTGAATGAATCAGTAATATTCTCCCCAAGCAGAGTTTATCTACCATCAGCACTGAAAATAATTTTATCCCTAGCGGAGTATAAAAAAAATTATCCCCAGTGGAGTTTGAAAAATCATCCCTAGTGGAGTTTGAAGAATTGTCCCCAGTAGACTCTGGAAGATCATCCCCAGTGGAGTTTGAAGAGTTGTCCCCAGTAGACTCTAGAAGATTGTCCCCGGTAGAGTCTAAAAGGTCATTCCCCGAGAAGTCGCAACTGGAAAATCATCCCCAGCGGAGTTCATTCCTTTCACAAACAGAAATTCAATCCCCAACAGGTTTCATTATCACCAGCGACGGTAATTCATCCCCAGCTGAATTTATCAACAGAATCCTCAGCAGAGCATCTCCTCCCCACATAGTCATTCTCTCGTCAGCTTATTCCCTAGCGGAGTTATCCTCTCCTACAGGTTTATTCTCACAAACATCTTCATCCACTATCCCCAACGGAAACGAAGAATTCAACTCGTTTCTCCAGCAGCAATCCGGGATTTATTTTCCCTAGCTAAAAACATCACATTCCTATACATCATGACACATGCATATACGCATCATACAACACAATCTCATTTATTTTGAGAACATCATTGCCTGATATATATCATGCATTACATGCAACTAACCTTTACCTTTCAGGAAAGATACAATCAAATTCTCACAAAAGCAAGCTATGAAGCCCGAATTCGACCGGACAATAGTTTAAATCCTCAGCAAGCCGTGAAACCCGGATCACGACTGGATAACAGCTCAGCAAGTTATTGTGAAGCATGGATTACGACCAGACAACAATACAAGTTCCTGTCAAACCTAGATTACGACCAGATAGCGGTTAAAGACACTATGAAGGCTGGATTTCGACCAGATAATAGTAAAGGATACTGTGCAGCTTGGATTATGACCAAATAGCACTTCACCCGGCCAGATACTATGAAGCTCAGATTACGACCAGATGTTAGTAGGCCCAAAGCCAAATGGAAGCTCGAATTATGACCGGATAGCCATTTGATCTCTTCTGAAGACTGGATTACAACCAGATGAGAAGTAAAGTATTGTGAAGTATGGATTTCGACCAGATAATAGTAAGGGATATTGTGCAGCTTGGATTACGACCAAATAGCAATTCACCCGGCCAGATACTATGAAGCTCGGATTACGACTGGATGTTAGTAGGCCCAAATCCAAAGGAAAGCCCGGATTACGACCGGATAGCCATTTGATTGCTTCTGAAGATTGTGTTACGACCAGATAAGAAGTAAAGTATTCTGAAGACTGGATTACGACCAGATAAGAAGTAAAGTATTATGAAGCCTGGATTACGACCGGATAACGATAAGAGGACTGAAGCCTAGATTACGACCAGACAGCAGTACAAGACCCTGTGAAGTTTGGATTTCGACCGAATAGCAGTTTACTTGGACAGTTACCAAGAAGCCCGGAGTCGAACGGATATTAGTGTACCCTAAATTCAAGTTAAAGCTCGAATGCGACTGGATAACATTTGAATTCCTTCTAAAACCCGGATTACGACCAGATAAGAATTGAGAAGTTGCGAAGCCTGGATTACGACCGAATATCAAGTTTAATCTCATCTCCCCAGTAAGTCGCTGTAAAGCCTGGATTACTACCAGATGGCAGTCGGTCTTATTACTATGAAGCTTGGACCATGACCAGATAGTAGTCCAAATTCAACTTTCCTCTTCAATAAAGATGATTCCTCGTTAGAATACGGACGACCGAAGTTCCTAAAATTCAAACAGAGATGACTCACCAGCAGAATAACGGACGACCGAAGCTCCTAAAATTCTATTTCTCCCAAGACAGAGATCAGTCTTCCCTAGCGGAATCTTCCTCAACAACAGGTATACAAGCTCTCGCTAAGGAATCTCTTACGCGATTGACACTCCTTTGGACGGCATTTTAAGCCCGTCCCCCGTCAGCAATTTCCAAATGGCACCCGTAAGCCCATTCCCGACATCACAAGACAAATACCACTTCATGCGAGTGCAAATTTCTGGGCACTCTAGTGTTCAATCCTCTTCCACCTTCGGATCACGAAAGGCACGAAAGCCAATCTACATCCTCAGGATTAAGAAGATTGAACATGGGCAGCTGTTGTACCCCAAAATTTTCCCTCCCACATTTCTCAAAACATTTCAAGAATGATACTCAAGTTGCTCAAGGTAGTCCAAGGGTTGGCCAGACAAGCTCCCTCCTAAGGCAGTCTACTTCAAATTAGGGTTTCATGTTGCATCAAGATACTTGAGTCCAAGTGATCCCAATTTCTCACCAATGTCCTAATATGTTCTCAAGATCATCCATGTCAAGTTCCAAGCCCAACAGAAAAAGTTTGCTCAGTCAATTGCTCAAAGGCCTGAAAGTCGACAATGCTAGGGCAAAAGTCAACTATGGCCCACATACAGTCAAACTTCAAGATTTTTGGTCAACATCCTCATTTTGAAGTATATTTCATCATTTTATCAAGGATTGATCATGATTCACCAAGGATTTCTCATAATTCATCAAGACTCAAAAGTTGCTAAATTAGGGTTTTGTAGGAAAAGTCAACTCAACTTTGACCAAGCATAACTTTCTCATACTTTATGAGAAATGACCCATCCAAAGCTCATTTTGAAGAGTATGCAATTCCTTACAATCCATATTCAGCTCTCAAGTTAAAAATATGCACTCACAAGAAGTTATGAATTTGGACATTATAGGTCATTTTGAAAAGTCAACAAAAACACCTTTTTTGTCAAAGCTTCATACATGAGCATGGAATATCAAATTGAGATGAGACCAAAAGGGTTGCTTAGAGTACATATCAAGATTTCTAAAAAGTCCAAGAACACCTCCAAAGAGTCAAAATTTAGGAAGTTATGCATTGCTGAAGTTGACCTTTTTTGCAAAATTGCCAAAAGTCAACTATCCCTAAAACTTCAAATTTTGCCAAATGGGCCCAATCTTTTTCACTTGTTTTGAGTTGGAAACATATCCCACGAGCTCTAGCCTTTTCCACTTGTCCATATCTTATTTTTATTATTTATTTTGATTTTTATTTGAATTAATTTGATTTAAATCAAAATAAATCATATAAAATCAAAAACATTGAAAACAACAGATTTGGTGATTGTTTCAGGTTCCAAATACAGCTAGCAAATCATTCAAACTCGTACCAAGGCATGTATGCACAAAAATATTGAAAAAGCCATGTTTGGAAAGATCTTAAAAGTAAATCAAATCAAATCAAAAATCATTAAAGGAGAAAGATTTGGATGCAGTTATCAACCCTAATGCATTGCTTGGTACATATAGAAGGCGCGCGGACCTAAAAAGAAGTGAGAAACAGGCGTATAAGCAAGAACAAAATCTGAAAAAAGTGAAGAAAAGTGTGAGATCGAAATCCCATTTGGACGCAGTTTCAGGACCTTTGCACGATCCCAATCGATTCCTGGGTGCATTTGCAAGCTAAAGAAATCAAAAACAAGTCCATTCTAGTCCCAAAACGCATTGTAAGTCCATCATGACATACCCCTGTTCTTGAATTCGTATCTCGTAATATAAGCATTGTTAACATGAATTAATTGCATATTCTTGATCTATGAGGCATTTGTAAACTTTCTGCATCATTCAATTTCATTATTATGGCCTATACTGTAAATCACCATTGCTAGGTTTCGAAGCTTTGTGTTAGGGTTTTTGATTACAGGAAAAATTGGCCTTCGTAAGTGGTACCATCGTATTCAGGATGATGAGACGAGCTTAACCATGGCGCTAGGTTTCATTTATATGGCCCATGGAGGATTTTTGAACAAGCATTGCTTATAGCTACGGACAAACGTCCGTAGGTAAAAGTCTGAAACTTTTACCCATAGAAAGAGGAAGGAGACGATTAGTTGTCATCATACCATTGGCTTGTTTAAACGTTGGCGCGCGTTTTTTGACAATTCTCCACTAATATTTGTTTTTGCATATTATTATTATTATTTCATTAATGTACAACAAAGCAAAATTGCCCAGTGGCAGCCAGGTAGCGCTTAAGGCGTTGGAAGGCTGGAGGTCAGGGGTTCGATCCCTGCCTCCAGCATTTGCTATTTTCTTGTTTTCTTTCAGATAATCCAATGCGCGTACAAGCCTAATGCCCATCATACTCCATCAAGATCTGGTATGCCAGATGGCCAGATGGCCAAATCTGATGGCCACCACTGAAAGTGCATCATAAGCCATAGTCAACGCGTATGCACAGGATCACAAAGGTCAAACGGACTCCAGCATTAATGGGTCCAGAAATTGCTATTGGCACCCCCATTCTCATGCCCAATTCTCTTTCTCTATTCTTTTATATTTATTTTACTTAATTTATTTATTTATTTTACTAATAAATTAAATTATTTTCTTTTTTATCAAAATCACCAAAATATTTTTTATGTCCAATTAAAATTAGAATTTTATTTTTCATCAATAAATTAATTAATTTAATTAGGTTATTAATGTTAGATAACTTTAATTTATTTTTGCAAATAATTAAAATTAATTATAATAAATAGGTTTTATTACTAATTTAATTTTTTATCTTTTTTCCTAAAATAACCAAAAACCAAAAATAGGTCATTTAATTATTTTCACTAATTAATTTAATAAATAATTAATTTAGCATTTATTTTTAAAACCTAATTTCTTTTCTTTAAAAAAAAGATATTAAAAACAACAAAAAAACAATTTTCTCTTTTAATTAGGATAGAAGGGTCAAAACCCTAGTTTCGCATTCGATCTAATTTTCATCGCGCACTTTATTATTCTTTATCCAATTATTGTATCTGCTCA
Organism: Vicia faba; assembly: GCA_948472305.1. Lineage (NCBI taxonomy): Eukaryota > Viridiplantae > Streptophyta > Magnoliopsida > Fabales > Fabaceae > Vicia > Vicia faba. The sequence continues at coordinate 1,508,115,263 of OX451738.1, forward strand.
CAGTTTGTAATAGTTTTAATTAGGACTTTTACATTTATCGCTTTTATTTTCAAAGGGTTTGTTTTTGGCTATGTAAATACCCGAAGCCTTGTAATAGCGTAGTTTTAATTTCCGCATTTTTAAATTCCACAAATTATTAACTGTTAGATGTATGAATAATTAGGGTTTGCATGACAAGAATGTATGACTAAATTTAAAACAGTTAGATCACCCTAAATGTGCAAAGATAAATAAACTGAAACTGAATCATTCGCACATGCACATTCTTAGGGTACACTTCCACTTGGTTGCCTTCGGTAAACGGTCATTGAGTATAGGATGCTTTAGTGGTCGCCCTTTTGTCCAAAGATCAAAGTTGCCTTGGAAAGGTTGCCTCGGATATTGTTGCCTCGGATAAATGATCTAAGACATTAGGGTTACTACTAAGACGTTCTAACATTGCTTTGGTGACCGTACGTCCCTTTCGAATTGATCTTCAAAACTCCAACGATGGTGAATTTCCGGACTGGCCTTTCCACCCTTGGCTGGTTATTTCTTGGTTGGTCAGATGCGGGCTTTGGAATCATAACGGCCCCAACCGTTGGCCGGCGTTCAGTTCTTCCTTGATTTCTGTGTGAATAAACAACAGATACTTCCTTCTTCCCAATGAAGGGCTTTTTCACAGCTGTAGAGGCAGACACGTCTTTCTGAATCTTCCCAATTCTTATACCAGCTTCCACCCTTTCGCCGATTAAAATCAATTCGGTAAACCCTGCAGAGGAACTCCCAATCAGATGATTGAAGAAATGGCCTGATAGAGTTCCCAAGAACATGTCCACCAACTCCCTTTCAGACATAGGGGGTTGCACTCTTCCGGCTAGATCTCTCCACTTCTGAGCGTAATCTTTGAAGCCCTCATTGGAAACCATAGCCATACTCTGAAGTTGAGTACGGGTAGGCGCCAAATCGGCGTTGTACTGATATTGTTTATAGAAAGTTGCTGCCAGGTCTTCCCAATTATGGACATCGGCCCTTTCTAATTGGTAAAACCAATCAAGTTGCGTTCCTGATAAACTGTCTTGGAAGAAATGGACCCACAAGTCTTTGTCGGCAGTGTGCGGCTGAATCTTCCTGACATATGATCGGAGGTGCATTTTAGGACAAGACACCTCATCATACTTGGCAAATAATGGCACTTTAAACTTTGGCGGGATTACAATTCCTGACACCAGCCCTAACTCTTCAAAATCTAGCCCTGGTACTCTCTGGATTTCCATAGCGCTTAAACGCTCTTCAAGGTATTTGTACTTGTCATCAGCCGGAGGGTATTGTTGTTCAGAGTAGTCCTCCTCTTCTTCAGAATCTGACGATACCGCCGTTTCTTTTCCTTTTCTTTCCCCTTCATCAGATGTTGTTGGAAAATCCAAGGTCCTTCTAGCTTGTCCCTAAAACCTTCTGCCCATGATTACCACACCAGCTGGTTTCTTCTTCTTTTTCTCTTTTTCTTTTTCTAGCAGAGTCTTCAGCTCCTGTTGCCCCTTGGCTAAGGTCACGAGTAACTGTTGAAATTGTGTGTTTTGAGCTTGTAGGTCTTTGACCGTCTGTTCGAGATCCATCTTACTGAAATAAACAGTAGAGAGACGAGGAAACTTGTTGTAAAGACCTGTTTATGTTTATGATGAATGATATGTATTCATGCAATGCTTTCAAGGATTTAAAAATTCAAACTTGTTTCAAACAAAAAGAAACACACGTCATATTAATAAGATAGAATTTGAGTACATCAATGCCCCTTGGGCAAAATAATACAAAATTCTAAGGTAAAAAGACATTGCGCATCCTCTTTGGTGCAATGTAGGTATTGAGAGTATGCTCTTCATGAAGTAGCCAAGTGAGTTCCAAAACCTTCTTCTCGCTTGCGTAGAATTGGGCTTCGAAAGTATCGCGCTCTCCTTTGAGCTGTATCTAATCCCTTTGTAGGTCTTCAAGTGATGTAGGCATGTCAGGATGTAGGATAGTGTATGGAACTTCTCCCTCCTTAACAGGCTCAATAATCACTGGGAGAATGGAAGGATAAGGCATCATAAGACTTTGAGCGCGGGTTCGTACCCACTTGAGGTAAGGCTCAAGAGGGATGGAATTCTTGTGTCCCAAAGTCTTTTTATCCACCTTGTTTAGCATCCTCCAAGCTCGGATGAATCTCTGGCGAAGTCCTTGATCATCGTAGTCGTAGTCGAATACCAGGCCTTGAATCCGCATATCATGTGGGCCATCCCTTCGGGCATAACCAAACTGTCTTAGATCTAAGCACGGGTTGTAGGTGATTCCTCCCCTAAGGCCAAGTAGAGGGACATTAGGGAATTCCCCACATCGGTCAACAATGATAACATTCTCCTTGGATCGAGAGCACCAATGAATATCTGAATGTTTAAGTGTCATTAACCTTTGTGACCACCTCAAACCTTGCTCATTCTTCAAGACTGATTGGGGAAGATGATAAATAAACCATCTTGCCAGGATAGGAGTGCAACATATAAGAACACCTCTTTTCCTCATTGTACGAGTGTGAAAAGAGTGTAAGATATCCCAAAGCAATGTAGGCACCGGGTTGCGAGACATAAAGATTTTGACAGCGCTTACATCTATGAGTTGGTCAGGATTGGGGAACAAGACCATCCCATAGATGAAAAGAGCTACAATCTCCTCAAAAGCTTGCAAGTCTAGGGAATTCCAACAGCTTTGGGCCTTCTCAAACAGAAACTTTGCCAAGAAGCCTTTGACACCACTTCTAGTTTCCCAATGAGTTGTGACATCAGATGAGTGCAAGTGCAGGGCTTGAGCAATCTCTTTTGGCTTTGGATCTCTTTCCGTACCATTGAAAGGTAGTTGAGTGAGAATAGGAATCCTCAGAAGTTGAGAGAATTCTTCCAAAGTGGGCACAAGTTGATATTCAGGAAATGTGAATCAATGGTGCAAAGGGTCAAAGAACTGGAAGATAACCTTCATCATATCCTCCTCTGTGTTGGAAGTGACCAAGTTGAGTAGACGACCATGTCTCTCGGTGAATGGAGAGTTCTCAGGGATCCTTGAAGCTAGCTCCTTGAGTTGTGGAGGAATTCTTACAAGGTTGATTTAGATAGTTTTCCTGCGAAGTGAATCCATAACCTATAAAACAAGAACAAAGATGAATCTCCAAAATCCTTGAAATGGTTAGTGAATGCATATGATGTTCATGATGTCCATGATGTTTATGTACAAGCATGCATATACAAACAAATCAAGCAAGTTATTAGTTTAGGCTTGCATGAGGTTTCATAGGTAAGTACCCTCTTGAAGTTTAGTTGGCTCAACCTGTCCTAGTAATAGTGACCGGGTTCTAAGAAGCTCAATATCACTGGATTGTTTCCTTGGTCATTGTTTCAGCTCAAGCCTCTTTAATGGCAACCTAAATATCCCAAGAAACCAACCCTCAATGAGTGTAGTATCGAGTATCTACCAACTTCGGACTGCACCAAAGTCGGTCATCTCACTACATCCTAAAAAGGCCAAGTTGGTCAAGTAAAGGGTTCTAGAAGTTCATTAGTGCTTCATGACATCACTCAACGGCCCCGTATTCTCTTTGATTAACTCAAAGGCTACCGGTACCCACAAATATGTCACACTAACATAGTTATTTCTTAGACCATGTCGGTATACCCGCACAATTTCCACAATGTATTGCTATTTACCTATAATGTTTCCCAAATACGGGTGGAGGATTCAAACCCAAACAGAGAACCATAAATATAAAGCAAACAAGTCAAACAAATTAAGAAAATAAATATGATCTAAACCCTAAGGTAACCCCACTTATATAAAATTCCCCAGCAGAGTCGCCAGTTCTGTGATACGGTGGGAGAACTGACTTGAAGGTTTTGCGTTTTATCGCAAATGTCGCGGTTAGCAAGAGTCACCATCGACTTTTCTTTTATCCAAAAGGAAAGGTAAAAAAGCACAGGAAAGACCTTTGAGATGTTTTCTTGAGTTCGGGGGGTAGATTATGAAAAGGGAAGGTGCTAGCACCCTTTTCATCTATGGTTTTCCATGGGCTATTAGTTACTTGCTTAGATCACTTGCTTTGTTTTGTTTGAAATGGTGTTTGGTGTGATTTTGAAAGTATTTTGTAAAAGAGGCCATTGTTTAGGCAATCTTTGTAATGATTCTCGTTCGTAAGAATGTATACAAAGATGTTTGTTTTTTGAAAATGTTTTCAATGTTTTGTAAGATGTTTTGAAATGTGTGTGTGTTTGTTTTTGAAAATAGCAAGGATTGTTTGAAATGGAGCAAGTAACTTAGAAGCTATCTACCTACTCAAATGTCTTTCTTGTGCATTTTCTATTTCATTGACATTGTTGACTTACCCTTGATTTTGGTAAGCAACCCTATCTTTGGATGTAAATGGGACAAGCGTGGGTCATCGTATAACCATGATAGCAATGTTGCCAAGTATCTTAGCATTTTTGAGGGACCAAGATCATTTTGTTTAGGCAACTTTTGAATAGCGTCATCGAAGGACTATGATCTTATACTTGTTTTGTTTTGCCAAGATACTTCGCATGCATAACATGATCATTTTATTTTAGGCAACCAAGTGGGAGAAACCCTAAGGGTGCTTGTGTGCAAAGTGTATCATTTTCATACTTTTGATTTTGTCTTGTATTTAGGGTTTTCTATTTTGCTTTGTTTTGTTCTTGTCATGCAAATCCTAATTACTAATCATGGAATTTAAAGCGATAAATTGCATAATGTAAATATACTAGGCTATTACAACAATTTTATGGGAGGCGGAATACAAGTTTGAATGGGGATTTGCACAAATATAAAGCTAAATATATTATTACAACCAAATCGAATATGCACAAATTAAATAAATATAATACAAATATTTAAAATGCAATGCAATGTTCATGTTAGAAAAATGTTTTATGTCTTGTTTTTGTGTAAGAAAAATCTTTAATTTAAACCTAAAAAAAAGAAAAAATAATATTTAATTTTGGAAGGGGATTAAACCCTAGTTTTTATTCAAAAGAAAATAATGTTCTATGTTATTATTTTGTGCATTTTTTGTATAAAAAATAAAAAATAATATTGTATATGAATATTAAAAATTAAACATGTGTAAAAATTGGTATTTATAAGTATAAAAATATAAAATAAAAATATTAAGTATATTTGATTATTTACAAATTTATTAAGAAAATAAATTCTATTCTTTCAAACTAAATCAATTTTTTATGTGAAAAAAATAATAAAAAAATAAAATAAAAGTGTAAAAATAAAAAAATTATTTTTTAGGATTTTTTATCATTCAGAAAAATAAACAAAAGTATAAAATAAAAAAAATATGAAGAAAAATATAAAAATATAAAAAGTTAGTCAGGGGGGTGCAATAGCAAGTCAGAGGGGTGTGTTTAGCAAAAAAAAAGGCCACACTGCCAAAAAGCCCACTGACTTCATCCCCGTCCTTCGTCCATCTCCCTCGCGCCATTCCAGTTCAAACCTGTATCTTCCTTATGCTTGCATAAAAATAAAAACTCATAACATGAAAAATGTGGCATTTGAGCTTACGATTCCAACCATATAAATTATGTGACCTAACTATCAAAGATCAAAGAGAATTTTAGAATCCCTAAATCGTGACCTAATTTTTTCAGAGATTTCAAACTTCAAATTCTCTTAGCACAAGTAACATAAATGCAAAGTAATGATATGTACAGCTTCGTTATGATGAGAACTACATTTTTTCTTCATAAATTGTGGCTTGAGGTTGCCTGTATAAAGAGATAGAGTTTGAGAAAATACCTCCTTCAGCTGGAATCGTGTATGGCAATGTAGGGACTTTAATAGAGGCTTGATGATTGTTTGAGCTTCCTTGAGCTTCCCTGAACCTATTCCAATCCTTATCTTGCTCTGAGGATGGCTGGTACTCCCTAACCAAGTCCAACTGCAAGCTTCCAAGTTGAAAATGGAAGATGATGAAACAGAGGTTACAGAACCAGGGTGATGGTTTGGATTGACTAGGTATCAAGTGTATGAGATGTTTGAACCAGTTAAACACAAAACGCACGAGCCAAATGAGAGATGGCTGAGCTTTTGCAGAAACTGTATGCTTAGGAAGATTTTTGGTGTTTTTCAGTTTTAGAGAGTTTTAGGTTCAAGCCAATCCTCCAATGTCTTGTACAATATTTGCATATTAGTATAGAAGTGATACCAAGTCAGCTTCCTACTAGCTGTGCAAGCTTTAGCCCTTTTGCAATTTTTTGTGTACTTGAAGTAAAGTTGACAAGACCAATCTCACATGCTTGTACCAGCTTGCTTTAGGGCTGATATGAGTTTGTATAAATTGCTTGAGAGCTGTGTAGTTTGCTTGTATCAAGGGGACATGTCCAATGCTCCAACTTGACAAAGTTGCAAAAGTGCATCTTTATGAAAATGGCAATGAAGCCTTTTTGCCCAAAATGGAATTACAACTTGTGTAAAGTTTCAAAAGCAAGGATAAAGGCTTTGTCAACTGAGTATGCATTTAATTAAGGAGTGTATAGCAAGTTTAGGACCTGTAAAGCAAGAAACAATCATCATAGGTTTGGTTTGCAACTTGATTCTATGTGAAAATGGCATGAACAAAAAGTGAGAAAATGTCAACTTCCTCTCTTCGATTCTCTCTACTCAAAAATGATCTTAGAGAGTTCTTGGAAACTTTTGAAAGCTTGCAATATGCTATATAATCCATCTTTGAAATGCAATTTGATATACCTCTTAGAACTAGGTGAAAAGTTGCCATGAAGTTGGATCCAAAACCTGCCTAAATTAGGGCAAAATTTTACTAAGTTATTTAGTTCATGAGCATGTATTCACAAATTTATAACTTGAGATCCAAGTATCTTTAGGGAAAAGTTTGTGAATCAAAGTTGTAGATTTTATGGAGGACTACAACTTTCATGTTGGGAACTTTTCTTGAATCAAAATGCATCATGGTGAAAAAGTGGTGAAAAGTTGAGAAAAACTAAGAAAATTTTTATACTTAGAAAAATTCTAAGTTATGAAAAATTTCAAATTCAAACCCTAATTTTCAAATTTGGTTTTCTTGGTGAACAAGTTTCATATTTTGACATATCTTGATGAATTATGACTCTTGGTACTTGATTTTGACCAAAAAGTCAAAGTTTGACTTTTCAGTATACAATTGACTTTTGATCAGTTGACTGCAAATTTCATCTGTCAATCCAATGAACTTGAGATCTTTTGAACTATGTAATTAGGTCAAGATGATGCCATTGAACCCTTGAAATCATGCTTGAACTCAATTGGTCATTGGCTAGGTTAAAAATCAGAAATTGCCCTTTCTCAATCAAAACTCTAATTTTGACAATTTTGCCCTTTTGATGATTTGATCAAACTTCTTGAGGAGTTGTGATCCAAACTTGATCAAATGGTACATATGAGTCTAAAATGTTGATGTGGATAAAAATTATGAAGTTTGACTGTAAATTGGCCATGATTGACTTTTTCCCCAATACAGCTGATTTTTAGGTCAACTGTCCAATTGACTGATCAAAAATATGGTTCAAGGCTTGAAACTTAACATGAGCAATCTTAGGGGTCCAAAATGATGTATGAAAGTCACATGAAGTATTGGTGGTCCAAAAATCCTTGTGCAAACTCAAACCCTAATTTTGGGTTATCAGTGCAAGATGAGATGTCCTGAGCTGAGCAAACCCTGATCTTGTCTTGAATCAAAGAAGTCTTGTGAGAAAAGTCTTAGTAAATGAGAGGGCAAATTTTGGGGTACAAAACTTGGAATTATGGAGTGATGGACTTCTTGGACTTAGGAATAGAAACCTTGACCTATGTTGGAGACCTTGTGACCTTAATTGATATTTTGCCTGGAGCTCTTGGGGTTTATCCCAAGATATTGGGTTGTTTGTTTGCTTTGTGTGCAGGTTATTATGATTACATGCTTTGTCTGTGATCATGAATTCATCTGAATACAGTCGTTACTCTGCCTAATTTTGTGAAGACTTCATGCAATTAAAACTTGGTTTTCTCAAGAGGTTTAGCATCCTTGCTTGGTTTCAATCCAAAGAATGGGAACTTTATCCTGACTCATAATGTCAAGTGTTGAGTTTGGTTAGACGATTCTTTTCCCTAGCTTTTACCTTATGCTTTAGGATAATCCCTTCTTCTCCTCCCATCTTCTTTAATTTCAAAAATCTTCTTCCTCCTTTTGAAAACACATGTTTCTAAACTTGAACCACTTTCATAATAAACTTGGACTTAGGTCCATGTATTTTTAAAATATTTTCATAAACAAACTTTAATCAACTTAATAATACCTTGACATTTTTGTGAGAAGACTAAAAGTAAATTAATCTCATTCAAACCATTTTTGTCACTTTAACTTTTTGCTTTAAAACTTTTCTAAAAAAGATTAGACTTTTGTCAATCCTTGTAGTGATGCAAACAACTATACTTCTACAATATATAGTGAAGTGAGATATTTTTCACTTGGATGTTGAGTGAGGCATTGTTGATTTCAAAATCCAAGCCATATCCTCCACTTTGAGATGATACAAGTTCTCCTTTCTCATGATTGTGGGTAGTAAGTATGTTTTCCACATGGACAATGACGATGATGTCTTATCTCATAAAATTAACCAACACACTTGTTTCAAATTTTTTAAAGAGGAACTACGTGTACCTTGATTCCCTATTGCACGGAAGGTGGTACGTAGGCACTAAAGGTTCACAACTGCGTCGGGTACAAAAATCATAAAAAATACTTCTTTTCTCACTTTCACCATCTATTTTATACAATATTATAGCTAAATATATAGATTTTTCAAAGAGGTTCCTGCGGAGTACCGTAGATGTTTAGGGTGCTAATACCTTCCCTTTACATAACCAACTCCCTTACCTAGAATCCTTCCCCCTCTTTTGAGTTATTCGCTCTTTTCTCATTCCTTTGGAAACAATAAAATGTGGTGGCAATTTTTATTTTGATCTGTGCGAGTCAAGTCAATCCAATGGCTTAGTTTTAAACATTTCTACCGCCACACCTTCTAAGGCCCATCTATTTGGGGTTTGTTACTTCGATAAAAAAAAAAGAATTTTCTTAACGTATTTTTATTATTGGTGATTTTTATATGCATATTCAAAATAGGGTAATTTCGGAGATTCATATATGAATTGTGTCAAATTTTGTAGAAAAAAAATATTGTTTCAAATATGTATTTTCAAAACCAAAGGATTTTTAAATATTTCGCATGAATACGCTAAGAAGGGATACGAGTGATTTAAAGAGTCCTAAAAAAATGTCAAACGTCGTTGAGAAACAAACTGTAAAATTAGTCTTTATTACTATTGCTATTGTTGTTAATGCTAACTACTCAGAACGGAGAAAGATAAAGAAAAAGAAAAAACTGATAAACAACAATACTTAGAAAAGAATAATCAACAGAATAAAAAAATATAACTAATTATTGCATAATAAGCAATTATAAATTAAAAAAAAACAATTATAAAATATCATGGCCAATGACAAATATGGAAAAATATGTTAAATAATAAGTTCTACAAGTATATATTTATAGTTAAGATAAATCTAAAACTATAATATATGAAATAAAATATTTTTAATTTTCCTTTACTTTACTGTGATTATTTAATTGTTATAGGTATGGTTGATTAAGAGCAAAGTAATTATTTGTGTAGAAAGTAAATATTATATAATGGACTTAGTTTAATAACCGAAACAAATTGTATAACAATTCCAAAGTACATCAATCAACAAAATAGATGTAAAGAGCAACACATTTGATGCATTAAAATTTAGACAAAAATTAATTCTAAGAATGGTGGTGTTTATTATATGAAAATGATCTATAGATCTATTCTTTACATATTGACACACAATTCTATTATTGCTTTCTCATTTTCCTTTCACTACTTAGTTGAATAGAAATATTTTTAAATTAAAAAAATCCATATAATAAATATGTGACATACATTCACCCACCACTAAAGTATAAGGGATCGACATCAAATTTTATACATTTGGATATGTCTTGTACTTACATTATGTAGATACAAAACCGTGGCAACAAAAGTCAACACAATATGAAAGATGAGAATTTAAGCTTTGAACTTTGAACACATTGTTTGTGACATTTACACACTTGTAACATACTCTATGAATCTCAATTTTTGTCTATATAAAAGGGTCCACTCTTTGTCTTCCACACAACCCAAAGAATCTAAATGATAAGAATAAAAATAAGTGAACTCATCACTATGTCAAAATTAGGCACCCTCTTCACCTTAACTCTTTTATTAAGCTTGAGTTTAACTTATGCCTCTCGTCCTAATCTTGGATTTAAAGCTGTCTCTTCTCTACATGAGGTGTGATTTATTCTTAATTGAGTTTATCTTATTTGATCATTTTCTTGTGTTGTTTATTATTTTATTTGGGTTTTGAATTAGGATATTGTTGGTAGCAAGGTATCAAGTGTAGAATTGGATGATGAGTCTTGTGATGGAATAGGAGGAGAGCAAGAATGTTTGACAAGAAGGACACTAGTGGCACATCTTGATTATATCTATACTCAACATAAACCCACAAACTAGTGAAATCCACCTTACCTTTGGAAACAAAATATATAATACTTCAAATAAAGCAATATATGTGATGTAAGCTTTTTTTTTTTTTCATGTATAAAAAATATGCTTAATTTATATTTAAATATATACATGTACGTAGGGGTGTTCAAAACCAAACCGGCCCAACAAAAAACCGTAAAACCGAACCGAACTAAATCGAAACCGCAAAAAACTGTATTTGGTTCGGATGTGTTTGGATCATTTTCTAATGGAATTGCGTGGTTTGGTTTGGTTTGCGGTTTGTATTTTGTAAACCGAACCGAACTAAACCGCATTATGTTATTAAATCTTATTAACCAATATATTTCTTTAATTATTTAGAGAAATCAACATGTATTATGTGTATATTTTATCATATTCTTTGTATGCTATGTATTTTAACTTACAAATCATAAAAAATGAAATATTATTTATTTATAAATACTATTATCATAAAATATATTTTTATCGTATTCTTTATATAATATTTATTTAAGAATGCAATCTTATGTATATCATTCTTTAGATTTAGATAAAACTATAATACACAATTTTATGTAACAAATTATAAACTTATTTTGACAATTAAAATTTTTTTATGGTAATGTATGAATGATTAAAAACAAAATTATATTTTTCTATATATGTGTATGTATGGTTAAATGTTTTTTTTTATAAAAGAACCGCACCAACCGAATCAATCTAAACCGCATTAGTTTAGTTTGATTTAGTTCGGTTTTATTTTTAAAATCCAACCGAACTAAACCACATATTTTTTTCTCTTGCGGTTCGGGTGATTTTTTGCTTCAAAACTGTTCAAACTGCACCACGAACACCCCTACATGTACGTACGAGTATATTACTTATCTTTGAATTTGTTTAGATTATTCATCTAAAAACTAATAAAAAATAAATCACATGAATAAATTTGCAAATAACATCTGCAAACTAATTTTACAAATTTATTCGTGTGATTCATTTATATTGACAATTAAGTAAATTATTTACAATTCTTTAAGTGTAACCTAAAATAAATTCATTTTGCATGGTTATAAAAATATATTTTGCCTTTATAAAATCAACTAAAACAAAATATTTGAGTCAAACAAAGTCAAAGACAGCAACTAGTAGTATAAGAGTAGTGTCATACACGGCTATATTTATCTGTCATCATCCATAATTTTGTCCATTATGTGAAAAATCAAAGGGACAACAAGATGCTAGAGTCACATATTTCTTTTTCGCAATCTCTACTGTGAAATTTAGACGAGGGTTACATATCTAATTTCCGCGATCTGTGCTTTCAAATTTAGATGAGAGTCACAAATTTCTTTGTCACAACTAGACTGTAAATTTCTTTGTCACAACTACATTGTAATTGATTTGGTTTGAATAAGTTTTTGTTTAAAAAGAGCTTTGAATCGGTGATATCTCTATCGATTTAGTTTGATTCGATTTTTAATGTTTTCAATAATAAAATCGAATTAAACTAATTGGTTTGATTCAGTTGTACGGTTTACAATATTTTTTTTTCAAAAAGTTATATACAACAATATATTATCCATTATATATTGAAATTAATTCAATAACAATTAATCACATATACATGTTCTATATATTATACCATATACTTTAATGTAGAATATAATAAATAATTATGAACATGTATATAACCATAGGATCTACGACATATTAGTATACGAGATATGAGATTTTAGTAATATCTAGATTCATAAGATAAATTTTTTTTTTAGCAATGATAACTATAATCCGGAAACGCAAAAGTATAGAGACAAGTGACCAACACTAGCTAGTTAGTTTGTGGATCTTTCTCAATCGGTACTCCTAATGTTTTGAACACTCATCAGATGGGGAAAAGAGATTATTTTGCTTGTGTACAATATATTGGAGACTATAACCTTTATATAGTATGATGGTCAATTAAGGGTTCTCATTATTCCCAAATGGATCATCCTAACATTCACTCATATTTGAGTCCATACCCAATTAATTAATTAAATAATTCCTAAATAAAATTTAAATAATTTTTTAACATTATTTGATCACATAATTATTTAAGGCACTTTATTTGATAAAATATCTAATATAATTAAATAAATATATTCGGCCAAATGATTATTGGAATACTAATATAAGACTATATTATTAAAATGTTCCAACATTCTCCCACTTGGCCAATATATTTTAATAATTATATCACAATTCCTTAGGCGCGCATCCAAATGTTATTTATCTTTAGATTTTAACTTTATAATCTGATCCACCTCATACATCAATAATGAAACCAGTGTGGTTGTCGTTACTAACGTATAACGTGACGGAACCCCGACGACCACCACATAAATGTACTTGATGACATAGATCGATACAGATGAGTGACATAGAAATTTCATGCAATGTGATATCTAAATCATGTATATTTCCAACTGATCCAACTGAAGTCTTTATTAAGATCAAACTAAAGTTTACAAATTCAATATTTACACAAATGATACATAAATGGTTATAACATAAATACTTTATAAACATTATTTCTGCAGATAATCTTAACATAAATTATGTATCGATGTCAAAATAATATTATTAAACATAAAGAAGGGGTGCCTCCCACTAATCTAAGACATCCTTAGTGACAATAATCATATGAAAGTCCTTATATATTTGATTAGTGAGTCTTTACTTTAACTTTCATATGCATATATTCTAGTTTCAACAATAATAACTTATAAATCAATGAACTTTTAAAACCTATTGTTGAAATAATATATGATTGTCTTACAACAAAATATAACTTGAGTGATTTTTTCAAAGCCTTATATTGAATTGTAATTGAATGACATAAATACTTACCTTTATTTATTTTGTATTAAAATGTCTATTTGACATCTAAAATATTAGAGTCAAACATACTAATGATCTCCTCATTGTCTAATCTCCAATTTGTGAGCATAAACTCTTTTGTTCTCTACAATAATTCTCATGGTTGACCTTTTTTTTCCCAACAATTCAATTTTGAATTGTTCAAGTATCTACTTAATGATTTTATGTACGTCTTTCCATATACATATGAAATGATATATAAGACTCCCACAACCAAAGTATAAAAAGCTTAAATTTCTAAATTTTCAGATTCTTTTATTTTGGACAATGATTGAGACTTAATAATATCTCTTGATAATTAAGACATATATCAGTTTATTGTCTTTCATGTCAGTTTTATTTCCAACTTTATATATATATATATATATATATATATATATATATATATATATATATATATATATATATATATATATATATATATATATATATATATATATATATATATATATATATATATATATATATATATATATATATATTGTGATAATCGGATGATACCTTTAGAATAATCTCTAAGTATCTAATTACCTAATGCAAAAGAGATGTGCCCAAGATTTTTCATAATTGTTAGAGATTTCTTGGTTTCACACAACAACCATATATCATTGTTGACTAAATAAAATCGACGCATTAAACTAGGAATATAAACTCACTCCCACTGAACTTGTAAAATCCAATAATTTTTCATAATAAAAATCTCAAAACCAAACAAGACAACTACTATATGAAATATCGCGATATCACTAATGAGGCAATTTCATTAACTTACAAATAGATTTTATCTGTTTGGAAACCATAAACTTTGTATCTATTGATACAAATTTTTATCACGTTGCACCAAATTGTTTTTCTTAATGTCGCCATTAAGAAACAGTAACTCGATATCCATCTTACGAAGCTCCAAAATTATAACAAGTACCAAATGTCACAACTATCATAATAGAGTCTTTTAATCATACTGAATATAATTTATCTTTTCAGTCAACTCTTTATGACACTTGATGCTCTAGTTCTTGAGAATGTTGAGTTTGATCTTCAAGGATTAATTTTTTATTTTAATTGAGAGAAAGAACAATAATATCTGCATGAGGATCCAAATTTGCTTTATAAATAGCAACTATATGAATTGAGTTAGAAACAATTCTTTCTCACACAATTTTATTCTTTGAACATATCTCTCCCTCAAACTCAATATTCTCGAGATACATTATAATATTTGTCTCAAAATATTCTTTAATTTGGGACTAAAGTTTATATTTCTCAAATTTTTTAACAATTCTAGATTGTCACAAGTCACGACTGAATTAACTATAATAATATTTGAACTTAAAAGACAAATTGAATCCATCATTTTAAAAAAAAAGAAAAAAAAGTTATAATATTAAAATAAAACTTTATTCATCCACTAAATTGTATTTCAAATACAAATTTAAGCTTATAATGACAATCTAAAATAGTTAAAAGTAAATAAAAAATATCAATATTCACCAAATTTATCCCCCTTAATTGACGTATCTTTTCAACACCATTGAACATTTGTCAGTTCAGATCTTGTTTTCTTATTATTCTTTATTTGTCTTTATCCTTTGAGATATTTATCAAATAAGCAATATTTTATTTTCTCTTAATTCAATCTTTCCTTTATTGCACACTTTATGAAATTATTCTATTAAAGAATAATTTCTAACTTTAATAGTTATAAACTTAATTTTGCAAAGAGAATATCATATGCTAAATTTTTGACAAGGTCACCTAATTGACGAAACTATAACATTTTAGCAAGTTTGAATAGTTTCATAATATGCATATAATATTTTCTTTGTTTAATAATCTTACTCCAATGAGAGTTTGTCTTTCGTTTTATTGCTTTAGAAGCACTAGATTTTAAGCAAAAATAATATGATAATATTTAAGTCATCTTAAATAACACTTCTAATGTCTCTGAATTGTGAAACTTTAAGATTATAGAAATGTGTAATTTGGAATGTACTCACTTTTAAACTTGAGTCTCACTTTAAATATACTAAATTGTGAGAGAATTTGAGTTTCTCTATCATTATGTAAGGTATATATCCAAAAATCATAATGTTCATATTTTATTCATAAAAGTTAGAACTTTTGAGAATTAAAATCTAACTTATTTTGCAAATATATAAATTATATTAGTTTATAGATAATAAAAAAAATGCACTCACCAAAATACCAAGTTCACCATTGATATTAAGTCTTTAGGCAATAAAATCAATTGCTAGTAATATTTATTTTTAATGATCAAACACTGATAATTAATATTTATAAACAGTAAATTCTTACAATCGTCACATGTTTACCTTATATGTGTGAATGTAATCTAATAAACACTTGAAAGATTTACACTCATACAACATCATTACTGATATGACAATAAATTATTATATATAGATATTCATTTTACTTATAAATTAAAAGACTCAAATAAGATACTAAACACATCATTAATTCTCAATCTTTGATTGCAAAAGTTAAGATAAAATTAATAACTACTACATATTTACCATCATAGATATATAATTGTTCGGTCAAACCGTGTCTTCCTTTTGACCGGTCATAACAGTCACACTACATTTTTTTGTAATTCCGGTTGAATCAAATTTACACAATAAAGATTATTTTTGCAACATGTTGCATAATAATATTTCTTGAAAGTCCTTAGTGTGTGAAGAAATTCATAATAAAACTTAAGTTTTATAAATTTATACAAATGCATGATTAAAAAAAATATTATTGTATAAAAATTAATAACAATAACCTCAAATAACATAATTCTTAATTTCAAATGAGATAAATATTAAATATTTATATATCCAAATTAAATGTCAAATAAGTTCACATATGCAACGAATAATTCTTTAAATAAATAATTTTAGAATCAACAAAATTCATTCTAAAATCTAATGTATCCAAAATTTAAAGAATAAAATCTTTAATTTTTACCTTAAGCAAATTAGTATTTGACTTATCTATTAAAATCGAAATTCGTTTGCAGATTTTATATGAATCAAATTGAAAGATAAAAAAATAATTAAATAATTAAATAATTTTTTTTTATAATAAAGTCTTTTTTTAATTCAAAACCAAGAATCAAATCACCAAAATAAGATTTAAATTCAATTTTATCTTTCCCAAATAATTGACATAGATGCATATTTCTAAATATATTATTTATAGTCATAAACAAAGTGTTGAGAATCAAAATTCTTTAAAAAGAAAATAAATTTTAAGATTCTCAATCATCGATCATAATCATATATGTGATTCCAAATATATTTAGCATAATATATATTAAATGACATATCTTCCAAAGAAAATCAAATTTTTTCACAAATACTCTTCTTCCAAAAATATTCAAATTTTAATTTTCAAACAAATCTCATCATATAGTTTCTATGTCAAATTCAAAACTTTCCATTATCACAAATATAATTCTATGTGTTATAACTTTAAAATAGATTCTTACCATGATATCATAGTTTTTAAATCACAATTATAATTCTAAATGTGGTCACCAAAATAGATATCATTTAAATATATATTGTAATCAAATTTATTTTTCAAGAATTCATACAAAAGATATGGAAGATCCTAATTCCATATAAATTTTTAGAAAATAAATATAACACACAAAACATAAACTCCATAGTAAGTGTAAAAAAAAAACTCAAAAATTATCATTAAAACTTCACGGCTCATAAAACATATATATCAATATTAAAAAAAAAATCATGAATTGAAAAAATATGTTTTTATGATCCAAATAAATAAATAAACATTGGTGTTTAGAGGACAAATCTCAATAAATTAAACATGAAGACCTGCTCTAATATCACTTGTTGGAATTAATTCAATAACAATTAATAACATATACATGTTCTATATATTATACCATATACTTTAGTGAGGAATATAAGAAATAATTATGAACATGTATGTAACTATAGGACCTACACTAGTTAGCTTGTGGATCTTCCTCAATCAGTACTTCTAATGCCTTAAACACTCTTCAGATGGGGGGAGAAGAGATTATTTTGTTTGTGTACGGTATATTGGGGACTATAGCTTTTATATAGTATGATGACCAATTAGGGTTCTCATTATTCCCAAATGGGCCAACCTGACAACCATTTATATTTGAGTTCATATCCAATTATTTAATTAATTAATTAATTAATTAATTAAATAATTCATAAATAAAATCTAAATAGCCTTTTAACTAGGGGTGAAAAAACGGGTCGGGTCCGCCAGGCCAGCCCGTTTGACCCACCATTTTTTGCAGGCTGGGATGAGGTTTTCGACTCGGCGTCTTAAGTTGGCTCGTCCCGCCTAACCCGCAGGTGGGGCAGATTTTGTCCGTGGGTTTTTTGTTACAAATTTTTACCTTTTACTTAAAATTAAGACAAATTTAACTATAAAAACAACAGTATTCTTTTTGAGTTATGGTGATTGAATTACATTCTAAATTATTATATAGAAAAATTGAATTATAATTGTAAGGTTCTTTATATAACTTTCTAATACATGTATTGGTTGAAAAAACTTGTAATACAAGAACAATTGTATGACATGAAAAATTATTAAGTTGTCAATACATTATCTCACATGTTTTCTTTAGAAACAAATGTTAATTTAAAAAAAAAAAAAGAATTCGATTAGAGTATACATGTGACAAATTTAAGATATAACTATTAAGGAATCAGTCAATATAATAGTCTATATGACGTAAACAATGAGAAAGTCAGGTATTAATATTTTATACTCTACTATTTTATGCACTGTGATATTTTATACACTGTAATATTATCATTGTTTGTCTTGTGCAAATTATTATTGGGTTCTTTTAGTAATTAGTTTTTAAATAGGATTATGATGATATGTGTTGTTTATTTATTTATTTCGATACATTTTTTTATCGTGCTAGAGTCTATTTTGGTATATTTTTCTTGAAATTGATCTTTAACTATTTTATTTTTTTAAGTGTTTGGACTTAAGACATGTTGAAGTTATATTATGCGTTGTTAAAAAAATATCTTTTGTCGGCTTCTTTAGTAATGATTAAATTTTTTGTAAATTATGTAATAAATTAAATTATAAAATAAAAAAAATTGGCGGGTCGGCCCGCCAACCCTCCAACTCGTTAGTAAATGGGGCGGGCTTAACTTTTAAGCTCGGATGCCTAAGTTTATCCGCTCCGCCCCACCCCACTTTTGTACGGACTTAAACGGGGCAGACCGTCCACTTTACCATCCCTACTTTTAATATTATTTAATCACATAATTATTTAAGACACTTTACTTGATAAAATAGCTAATATAATTAAATAAATACATTTGGCCACATGATTATTGGAATACTAATATAAGACTATATTATGAAAATATTCTAACACTATCATATTTTTTAGTGTATTTTATGCTATTAATTTTTAAAATAATATATTTAATTTCATGTAATTTATTCTATGCTCTAATTTTCAAACAAATTACAAGTTGTTGTTAATTCATACGAAACAATAACATTATTTTCATTGCATCATGAAATAAGATTACTATCAAATACAAAAGTTGACGCTTGACATTAGAAGGTGGTAAGGGATATGAAAGCTTACAAATAGAACACAATAAAACACATATCAATTGACATATTTCACACCTCAAACACACATCAAATTATTTTGTAACAAGAATAGAAAGGAATTTTGATGAAGAAGAAGAAACAAAAAGGATAAAAAATATATAAATTAACTAACAACTTGAACACGAAGAAGGCGGCCATAATATATCAAAACACGGTAGAGATGACAATTGTGGCAGGTAGCCAGAGCAGCAGTTTAGTAAAAACAAGATTTTGTAACTTATGGTTTCTACTTTCGATGTTTTAGAGTTTGGTTCTAGATGAATGTTTTGCGGAAAGTAAAAGGACGTGTAAACAAAAAATAAAGATTGGTTGGACCGATACAAAATTTCGGCTTAATAACGAGTGGAATAAAAGATTTAGAGCGTAACTATATTCATTGGTTCGGTTCATCAGTTTGGCGGTTCCTAAAAACTAAAACTGAGAATCGAACCAAACTACGTCATTTTTTATTGGTTCGATTCGATTTTAGAATTGAACCAAAAATAATTGATTTTATTTCGGTTTGGTTTAATTTGGGATGGTCAGTTTAATTGATTTTTCTGATCCGCTTACACCCAAAGTCACCACTAGATGCGTGCGTCTAGAAATTCATCGCATACAATATATATAACCACATGTATCCTAGAGAGACAATCTATCATATGCTAGAGAGACAAAGAAAAGGGAATGCGTGTCTGCCATACAATAACTTAATACGAAATACTAGAATATTTTGGATTTGATTTAAAAGAAGAGTCAATGGGTAATGCAATCAAAATAGGAAGTCATTTCATAGGGAATATGCAATATGATTACAATGGAGTCCTAGTGAAGAGAGGCGCCAGAGAAGGGGGTTCTCAAAGACCGCAGGCCCCAACTCAACAACAAGCCCTGCAATAAGCAAGACCTTAAAATTTGGAAGATTTCGACTATGAAATCCCCTCAAACTCTTCCTACTGAAACTCTCCTCAGCATCATCATCCAGAACCAACATGCTTATGCAACAACTCAAAGAAGGATAGATTCAAAGATTGATTATCTGACTCAAGCTCATTGAAATCATAATTTCTTTGAAGCCAGGACTGTTTATTGATCATGACAATGAGGACAAATAGTCATTTATGTCTTTTATGCTTGCTTTGTTTGTTGTGTTGTCTGTTTGGTCTGTTTTATATTTTAGTACTTTCCTTATGGCATCTCTTATTTTTGATTGAATAAATGTTTTTTTTTGTGATTGAATCTTTTAAGTTTTTGCTTCTTTTTTAAATGAATACATGTGACCTATGTGCTTGCACTTTTATCTTTATTTATTTTTTTGCCTTTTTGATAATGGAAATGGGGAAGAAGTATACTCTCAGGGGAGTATAGTATACTCTCTTTATTTATGAGAGGATGTTTAATCACTCCAATCATTTATACATCTATTTATATTTACCACCTTCTTGAGAGATGTGTTGTCATCATCAAAAAGGGGGAAGAGTGTGGATCTATGTGCTTGCAGGTACAACTCTCTGCAACCGTCAATGAATTGTGTAGTTTTGATGATGACAAAACCTTATATCAAAAAACATTTAGTGAAGTCTTTAATATATCAACATCAAGATGTTCTTTTTGAGATCAAAGGTCATGTCATCTCAATGATGACAACACTAAGGTCAAACAGTGTTCATTAAAGTTTTCTATGACAACTTCATTGAGAGTGATATATTCCACTTCAGTGGTTGATAAGGCTACAACCTTCTCAAGTGCCGCTTTCCAACTAATTATTGTATCAAACATAGTGAAAACATATCTAGAAAAATTTTCTAGAATCCATACAACCTGTATAATCAGAGTCGACATATCCTTTGATTATTGTTTTACTATCTTCACTCAAGGCTCCACCATAAATTTGTTTCTCCAGTTCGACCAGACCCATTTCACTAGCATGGCCCAATCTCATATGTCAAACTTTTGTCTTCGACAAAGGTTTTGTGGATGCAATATTTGTCGAACCACTTAAAACTTCAGCCTCAAGGGTATACAAGCCTTGTTTCTTCACGCCTCTCAAGACTTCCTTCGATCCCTTCGTGACTCTTAGGATACTTTTCTCTCTTTTGAAAACATATCCTTTCTTGTAAAATTCACCAAGAGAAATCAAATTTCTCTTCAAATCAGGGACATACCCGACTTCAGTGAATAACCTTATTGACTCATCATGGAGCTTGAATCTCACAGATCCAACACCTACAATCTTGCAAGCTTTGTTGTTTCTCAGCAATATAGATCTACCATCTTGATCACATAGTTCCTCGAACAAGTCTTTGTTTGGAGTCATGTGGCAAGTACAAAAACATCATATATGTTGAAATTATCTTGAACAATGTGTGATCTTTCAGGAGTTCAGGGCACACATTTCTTGTGTGATTGTCCTTCTTACAATGATAGCATCGAATACCAGATGCTTTGCCACTGTAAGACTTCTGTTGACTTTTACCTTTCTTCTTATCGATCTTACCATCCTTTCGCAAGAATTTTCTGTTAACGACCAAACCTTCACCAACCGTCGAAGGTTATGCTCCTTTTTGTCTGCTTGAGTCCTTAGAATACAAGGTTGATTGAACTTCTTCAAAGATCAGGGACTCCTTCAATACAAGAGAGTTTTTTTGAAGTGAGCATGTGTTATGGGAAAAGCGCACAACAACAACAATGCTTGACTTTCATCATCAAACTTCACATTAATATTTTCAAGATCAAGAATCAGCTTATTGAACATATCCAACTGCTTAGCCAATAATTTGTCTTCAATCAACTTGAATGAATACTAATATTGCTTCAGGAAGAGTCAATTTACCAGCAATTTGGTCATGTACAAACTTTCAAGTTTCACCCATAACCCTAATATCGTAGTCTCCTTTGGTACATGTCGGAGAATCTTATCATCAAGGCTCAACAAGATTGCGTTGTGGGCTTTCTCTATCATGGTCGTCTTTTCTTTTTCCGTTAACACAACGTCCATAGTCGTCGCTCTCTTCAACGCTTCCAAACAACCCTGCTGAACCAATAGGACTTTCATCTTCAAGCGCCACAGACCGAAATCGTTCACTCCGGTGAACTTTTCAATCTCATACTTTGTTGAAGGCATCTTCTCCACACTCAGCGCACCAATTTGTTATGAAAATGATGCCAATAACAAAGTATAACAGGTTTTTTTGAGGCAAGAAACCATAAGATATGAATTAGGAAAGCAAGAAGAACACAAGAAATTGGTTATTAACTGTTATTCTTTACTTTCTCTTTGAAACAAGATTACAAGTGTTACAGAATAACAAATAACCTCTCTCTCCCTAAATAAAGATTTGCAGTATGCAGTGATGAGAGAATAGTATGCTATTTATAATAAACCTAACATACTAAACTTAATGAGTTTTTTCACAAATATTCATTACAAGCTAACTTAAACAATTGAACATAACAAACAGACCCAATTAGTGATGCTAACAAACCTAACATTTTTAACAACTGTATATTTGACCATATTTTGACACGAGCATGTGAGCGATCTTCGACTGTATTTTAACCTCTGTCGAACTTGTCGAATCATAAAACTATCCTTCAATTTAATATCTCACATTAAAGATCGAAAAGACATTATAAAAAAGACCTAGGGAGTAATACATTAGATTGATAATGAGAATTGTTGATTATACCAAAAAAAAATATATATATATATATATATATCCAAAAATATAATCAATTAATGTAAATAATTTTTGCATCTAATAGTACTGTTATTATATAGTCCATCTCTAACACAATATTAGAGTAACTGCTAGGGCGGACCTACAACCAACTCAGGGGATGCAACTACACCCCCTCTTTTTTCTTCAAATCATATATAATTATCTTATTTTTGCTCAATCTTGCACCCCTCAATATTTTATTTTGCACCAACTGGTTGACGGAACCTAACTGTTTATTCTGAAACCTATTACTACTAACATTACTACTTCAAATTTATATTATTTCGAACCTATCCCATGGTATTAGTTTGGAATCTATCTCACTCTATTATAACACTAAATTGTATGAAATATTACTAATTCATGTGACTATTTTTTTTTTTTAAACTTAAAAAGTCAAGTAGATTTAACATAGAAAGCCATAGTTATAATAGATTTTAACTATATATATATGTTTTATATATATGTTTTATATGTATATATATATGTTTTAT